>CM052896.1:85057207-85119084 GCA_028534135.1 Potos flavus
CCCCCCCCCCCCAGGGGTCTGAGTCAGCGTGTGGTGAAAGCCACAGGCCCGGGGAAGGCTGCCTCATGATGGGCAGAGCACTGCAGGCCGCCGCCAGAGGACTCGTCCAGGTGGATGGGTGGTGGATGGGCCTGGTCTTTGGTTCCCTCTTCCATCTGGGAGACTTTCCTCCTTCCCAGAGCTCTGGGTCTTCTACCAGCAGAGATGTGCCTGCCTGAAAATGGTTCTAGGCCCCAGTTGTTATCATAAAGGAAAGCAGAATCAGAAGACCTTGAACACTTTTTAGATATTGCTTCTCCTGGCTCTGACTGATAAGGGAGACGGGAGGAGAAAGGGAGGAAGGAATAAATCAAGATGATAACAAAAGCAGAAGAAAACAGATCCTTTTGCTGGGCTCAGGAGTTTGGCCTATGATCTCTCTCTGACTCACAGGCACACAGAATTCTGGAATGAATTATATGCACGTATGAATGAAGTATTCTTATGGCCTCAAAATGTAGCTTAGTGTATGGACCAGTACGATTGCTTGGGCTGGTCCAAGACTAATTGTGAAGCTGGTGAAATTTGTTTCTGATTGTACTCTGTTTGGGGGTCTTTTTTCTCCTCTGGAAATGTTTCTTGGGTTTTTCCTCACCCTATAGTCCTGTGCTCACCGCAGCTGCTCAGGGCTAGAGACAGCATGGAGGGTTATCCTCGTCCTCCTACCTAATGTTTGACATGCAGTTATTACATGACCGCTCCCTGAAGGCTCTTAGCCTGTTGTCCCACTCGCCAAACGCTCCTATTATACTTCTTAGGGACGTCAAGGTCCACAATGGTGAGACTTTCAATTGCTTGGACTTAAGAATAACCTTCACAATACGTAACAGCTGATAAGGCCAAGACACTGATCAGCCAGAGCAGAGCCCACCTCCGTACCTCCCGCCCACCCGGCCTGGCGGTGCTCCCGCGGTCCTCTCCGCCCTGCCTCAGCTGCCCGCTCCCGTGGCTATATCCTGGGCCTGTCATTGCCATCAGCAACGACCCCCTTCTCCATCCCGGCCACCATCTGCTGACCTTCCAGCTTCTCTCTCCCACTCTGAACTTCTTTAATCCCAGAAGCCCTTTGACACACCTACAGGCTGTGTCCTACCACCTTTCCTCGACCCTTCCATCCCGCATTCCCTCTTTATCTAGCTCAGACTGCACAGCTCATCCTCATCACTCGAGCTCGTCTCACTCGCCTCTCTCACTCCAGTGTACGCAGGCGGCAGCTCATCCTCGTGAAGCTCACCTCATCACACGCTACAGACTCACGTTTGCATCGCTGTTTCCTACCGCCTTAAAAACAAAAACCCTATCTTCATCCCACATCAGCCTCCAGCCGCGGAGCCATTCCTCCGTCCCCTTTTATAGTAAAATTCCTTGAAAGAGTTGTCAGTCTTCACTGGCCAGTGTCTTTCCTCCTGCTCTCTGTGGAACTCGGTCTTACCAGGATTTCGCCTCCACCATTCCCACAACGCCGCTCTCATCAGGACCCCCAGAGACCTCCACGGCAAAATTCAGTGGACAATTCTCAGTGTTCCCCTTATTTGCTTGATAGGTAGCATTTCTTAGCTAATCGCTCCCTTTTTCTTGAAGCACTTTCTTCTTTTTAAATTCTAGGATCCCACACTTGCCTGGTTTTTCCCTCCTCTATCATTAGCCATTCCTTCTAGAGTCCTTTACTGGTTTGTTTCCATCGTAAGGACTTCTGAATAGTGCTGCACTCAGCGCTCAGGCTTTAGCCCTCTGTGTACGTCGGTCCCTTACTGAGCTCATTTCTTCTCATGGCTTTAATTACCATCTTTTCCTTGATGTTTCCAATTTTATATTTCCAGCAGAGACCTTTCACCTGAACTCCAGCCTCACATGCCAACTACCTATTGGACATCTCCGCTTGATAGATAACCCGCATCTCATGTTTGACAGGTTCGAAATGGAACTCCTCCTTACCTTCAGATGGTTCCTCCTACAACTCTTCCAGCTCTGTAAATAGCAACTCTAACTGCCCTTCCAATTACTCAGGCCAAAAATCAGAGTCATCTGTATATCTTCTTTTTACTCGCAGACCCTACATCTTATCCATCAGCAAACTTCACTGTATATCCAGAAGCTAACCACTTCTCATCACTCCAATTACTTCCACCATGGTCCAAGCTGCCACTGCTTCTTACTTGAGTTATTGCAATAGCTTCTTAATTGGTCTCCTTGCTTTCATTTTTGCTCCTCCTCCATTCAAGCTCCAATACAGCAGCCAAAGTGATTCTTTTCAAACACTCGATGGCAAAGCTCCTTCTCTAGAAACTTCCCCAAGGGACCCATTTCACTGAAGGCAAGAGCTAAATCCTTAATATGGCTGACAAGGCACTACAGCACCGTATGTTTCTCGCCCCCTACCCTTCTCTGACCTGTGTGCTTTTTCTTTCTTTTGTCTTTCTTTTGTCCATGCCACGCGGTGGCCTCTTTGTGAGTCCTCAGATGTATCAAGCGTGTTCTGGCTTCAAGGCTTGTGTACTTGATTTCCTTTCTGCCTGGAATGCTCATCCTCCAGACATCTGCTTTGTTAGTTCCCCAACTCTGAACATTGTTTAATGCTAACGGCTTTATTGTCATATTCCCAGGAACCTCTTAACATTTCAACTTATCTCCTCATCCTCAGTTCTGGCACTTCTTATCGCTCTTTGTTTTTTAATAATTTTTCCCAATACCTAACCACCATCCAACACATATATTTATTCATTTGTTTATTGTATGTGTTCCTTAACAGAATATAATCTCCATGGGGACAGGACAGAAATTGTTACCTGTTTAGATTCCTGTGTTGTCCTCAGGACTTAGAAAAGTGTCTGGCACATATTGTGTGTCCAATAAATATTTTCTGAATGAATGGATGAATACAGGTGAAAAGAACAGTAAGGGAAGCCTTCATCCATAAAACCTAGACCATCAGTATCAGAAACCACAATCCATAAGGAGAAGTATTACAGTAAAAGTGGTCACAATAGAGTACAATGTTGCATAAACAACCAATCCTATGAAAAAGAAGGGAGAAACTAATTTCCTTTTAGCAATCAGATATTAGCTGGTGCTTTTTCCTCCTCATCTCATGGCCAGGAGGGAGGTGAACCTCAAATGTTAGCCTAAACTCATATTTAACATAAATCTGGAGAAGTCCTAATATAATTGAACTACCTCACGGCCAATGCCAACATAGTGTCACATTTGAAAGAAATTAATCTAATATCTAAAATGGAATTTATACTTTTCTTCCAGTTTTATTGAGATGTAATTGACATACAACAGTCTGTAAGCTTAAGGCATGCAGCATATTGATTTGATATGTATCTATTTTTTTTAATATTTTTATTTATTTATTTGACAGAGAGAGATCACAAGTAGGCAGAGAGGCAGGCAGAGAGAGAGGGGGAAGCAGGCTCCCCGCTGAGCAGAGAGCCCGATGCGGGGCTCGATCCCAGGACCCTGAGATCATGACCTGAGCTGAAGGCAGAGGCTTTTAACCCACTGAGCCACCCAGGCGCCCCAACATGTATCTATATTTTGAAATGAGTACCACGATAAGGTTTGTTAACATCCATCACCTCATGCAGTTATAAATTTCTTTTCCTTGTGATGAGAACTTTTAGGATCTACTCTCTTAGCAACTTTCAAATATACTGTACAACATTTTTAACTACATTCATCATGTTGTTCGTTACATCCCCAATACTTGTTTATCTTATAACTGGAAGTTTGTACCTTTTGATCACCTTTACCCAACTCCCCCATTCCTCAGCCTTCTGCTTCTGGTGACCATAAATCTGTTTTTTGTCCATTAGTTCACTTGTTTGTTTGTTTTTTAATATTCCACATGTAAGTGAAATCATATTGTATTTGTCTCTGTCTGACTTATCTCACTTAACATAATGCCCTCAAGGTCCATTCATGTCACAAATGGCAGGATTTCCTTCTTTTGAATGGCTGAATAGTATTCCTCTGTGTGTGTGTGTGTGTGTGAGAGAGAGAGAGAGAGAAAGAGAGAGAGAGAGAGACAACTTACTTATCCACTCTTCCATTAATGGACAGTTAGGTTGTTTCTATGTCTTGGTTATTATAAGTAATGCTACTGTGAACATGAGGATGCAGTTATCTCTTTTATGTCGTGATTTAATTTCCTTCTGATATATACCCAGAAGTGAAATTGCTGGATCAAATGATAGTTTTATTTATAATTTTTTGAGGAACTTCCATACTGTTTTCCACAGTGGCTGTACCAATTCACATTCCCACCAACAGTGCACAAGGGTTCCCTTTTCTCCATATCCTTACTGACATTTGTTATCTCTTACCTTGTTGATGACAGCCATTCTAACAGGTGTAAGGTGACATCTCACTGTGGTTTTGATTTTCATTTCCTTGATGATTAATGACATTGAACATCTTTTCATGTACCTGCTGGCCATTTGAATATCTTCCTTAGAAAAATCTATTCAGGTTACTTTGTCCATTTTTTATTTGGATTGGTTTGTTTTGTTTTGTGACTGAGTTTGTATGAGTTCTTTATATATCTTGGACATTAACCCTATACCAGATATATGATTTACAAATATTTTCCTTCTTTTCATAGTCTTGTCACTTTGTTGATGGTTTCTTTTGCTGTGCGGAAAGCTTTAGGTTGATGTAGTCCCACTTGTTTATTTTTATTTTGTTGCTCATGCTTTAGGTCTCATATCCAAAAAATCATTGCCAAGATCGATGTCAAGGAGTTTACCCCCTATGTGTTCTAGAATTTTTATAGTGTCAGATCTTATATGTAAGTCTTCAATATATTTTGAATTAATTTTTGCAAGTGGTATAAGTCTGGGGTCTAATTTCATTCTTTTGAATGTAAATATCTAATTTTCCCAGGACCATTTATTTCTGGGCTCTTGATTCTGTTCCATTGGTCTATGTATCTTTTTTTTATGCCAGTATCATACTGTTTTGATTACCATCGCTTTAAAATACAGTTTGAAATCAGAAAGTATGATACCTCCAGTTCTGTTCTTATTTCTCAAGAATGTGTTGGCTATTGAGATCTTTTGTGATTCCATAAGAATTTTAGGATTGTTTTTCCAAACTGTTATTTAAATCTTTACTGAAGTCTCATGAAGAGATACCAAAGTGGAATTTACTACACAACATGTGGCATAATTCCTAAAGAATTCTCTTCCCTGTTGAAAGCATTATTTTTAAAACTAAAAACACAATTCTTATACAAGTACATAGTGAGTGTATGTCAGAGTTTTATTTTAACTCATTAAAATGATGTTGAAGCCAGTTCAAAGATGATAAGAGACATGTATATGTACATGTATATGTAGTTAGTGAAAGGAAAAATGAGTGAATGCGGGAAGCGGATTGTTAGATACAAAACTAGTTTATTTCTTATATGGGGCAAGAAACCATTATCTTTGGAGTTCTCTTTTCTACTTTCAGAAGTAATGTGCATCTCTATGGGGCAAAAATTATTTTCTATCGGTGTCTTAGTCAACTCAGGCTGTCCTAACAAAACATCATAGACTGGGTGGCCTAAACAACAGAAATTGATTCTCTCAAAGTCCTAGAAGTTGGGAAGTCCAAGATCAAGGTGCTAGCATGATCATTCTCTGATGCGATCTCTCTTCCTGACTTGAGGTTGGCCACCTTCTCCTCCCTGGATCCTCAAGTGGCAGAGAGAGACAGAAGGCAAACTCAGCTGTCTTTTCTATTTGTTTTGTTTGGTTTGGTTTGGTTTGTTTTGGGTTTTTTTCCCCCCTGGTGTCTCTTCTTATAATGGCATTAATTGTATCATGAGGCACCCCCCATGACCTTACCTAAATATGATAACCTCCCAAATGTTTCATGTCCAAATCACACTGGGAGTTAGGGGTTTGACATACAAACTGAGGAAAAGTGGAGGGAGGCACAATTCAGTCCATAGCAATAGGCAAAAAACATTTGCATTAGCAGTTTTCTGCGAAGTTTAAAGGCTGTCCTTACAAATTGTTACATGGTCTAATAAATAATTGGTAGTAAGTCAGACAACTTTATACCGTCCTGAATTCAGATGACCCTTACGAAGGCCTATGAGACAGAGCCCTAGCATGAAAAGGAAGTCATTTCGCCTTTCGGTGTTTGGAAAATTTTTCTTAACATCATTCATTTGCTTCTCTATAGACCCACTCATGATGCAGATTTATGAGGTCTGAAGTTTATATAGTTGCAGGAGGAGTGCTCTATATGAAGAACAATATAACATGAGCATGTAAATACAGTCCTTGAGTCCCAGCAACTTAATAAGGGATCTGTGCTAGTGAGAACTTCATGGAAAATCCATCTCCAGCCCTTTTGGTAGCAATTTCCTTACCTCCCCTCAAATCTTTCTTTTCTTCTAAACATTCCATAAAAATCTTCATCTTTCACTAGTTCTCCTTTCCCCATTCAAAACTCGTGTGTGTGTGTGTGTGTGTGTGTGTGTGTGTGTTTTGTGGGTGGTAAATATATGCAACACAAAATTTACCATTTTAATCATGTTTAAGTGTACGATTTTATGGCATTAAGTACATTCACAATGTCCTACAAGCATCTCCACTATCCATTCCCAGAACTTTTCATCATCACAAACAGAAACTCTGCATCCATTACACAATAACTCCCACCCCCTTCTGCCCTCAGTCCCTGAGAAATGTTTTTCTACTTTCTGTCTCTATGAATGTGCCTAGTCTAGATACCTCACATAAGTAAAACCATGCAACATTTGTCCTCTCATGTCTGGCTTATTTTATTTTATTTAGCATGTTACCTTCCCATTCAAAACTCCTCTCCAGCTCTTCTTGGCCCATGAATTTATTCTCATGTCTTTCTAAAATAATTCATTGTAACAACTCCAAGCAACTTCTAATTCTTGCTACCCATTATCTCTATAGCAAGAGGCAAAAGAGCTCTTCTTAGGACAAGATAGGATTTGGTTAAGATTGTGAATGTAAAGAGAGTAATATGTGCCCCCTCAACACTTACACTTTTGGAAAAATTGAATACTTCTTTACACTAGGGTGGGAATGAGTAATAAAGCCTAATATATACCTTTTTAAACAAGAATCAGGAAGCCTTAAATCAAAGGAATGAAAACCACCCTTACTGGAATTTCAGGTAGAGGGGATGAGGTGTGTGATATTTGAGGGTTCTAAAGAATGGCCGTATTGATTTTTTGAAAAGTGACCAAGCACGCTCATTCTACAGAGTATCAGTCCCCTGTCCCCATACCAGTTCATCACAGCATCATTTCCGTGTGCCGTCTGCTGGGATGATGAATGAAATCACCATCCTATCAGAACTGCCACCACTTCTCCTTGCCACTTTCCCCCCTCTTTTTACAATGGTATTGGCGGCTGTCATGGGGAGTATGGGATACACCGTGTTTTCCTAGCTTATAGTAGCTGGCTTGAGATCCACTTAACATGAGCATCAGAATGCCTGTAAGTCACGTTCATCCTGCAATACCCCTTGAGTTAGAAACATGGTCTTACTCTCTGAACAATGGCTGAAACAGACAAACAAAAAAAAAGAAGTTGGCCAATAGATTTGCAGAATGTTGACCTCATTGAGAGAGTGCATTAAATAAATAATGCAGTGAGGCTTTTGGAGAAGGTGACTAGGTGAATGCAAATGCCTATTTTTCTATATATATATAAAAAAAAAATCCTCCAAAGCATGGCTGATGCTCAGCGTGTCGAATCTGCACAGCAGTGTGGGAATGCCGGCTCTGTGATGGTCTCATTCCTGGGCTTGCCTGGCTGCTGCCTGCCCCAGCTCCCCTGCTGAGGTGAGAGCCACACAGAAGCGAGGCCTTCCCTGATGACTGAGAACAGAGCTTGTCAACCAGCTGGGAGACAAGAGTCAAGCGCTGGGAAAAGGTGGCAGATGAAAGGCTGGTGAGGCGTTAATGTTATTCCCCCCAGAGGGTAGCAAGTCGGAAGAAAGGCTTTCCTGCCTTGTGCAACAGGCTTTGTGCGCGCGTGTCCCATGGATGCCAGCGCCACTGGGTCGTGGGTAAGGAAAAACACCTGCCACTCAATGCTGAGGTTGCTAAAGCCACTTTAATTTTCCAGGAGAATCTCTTTTATGGGGGAGAAGGAAAGCATCAGGGACATTGCTTAGCAGATTCTGGGAACACAATGAGGGCTGTAATGAATGCAAAGTTATTGGGTACATGGCCTGAAGTATTCATTAATAGAATGCAAATGTTCTAGAAATAGATTTTCTTTTCCATTTCCTTTAGGGCATTCCATGTATTTCTGCTATGTCCAAAGAGACCCATTTTCCTTTATGCTCTGATTTGGAACTCTTTAGGATATGCCCGGTTTAAAGATACTCTAAATGCCCACTCGGCTAATGTACACACAGAAAATGGCAAATTCCGTCCTAAAAAGAGCAGGGGACTCTGGTGGTCAGCAAGGTCTTTACCAAAGTAGTGGAATGCAAATGAACAGAAGGCAAACTCTGTAGAATTAGGCTTTAGTGCCTGGAATTATTACCAAGACTCAGTTATCTTCAGTGCCCTCAGAGGAACAAGCAAAAGAGGAGACAAAAGAAAGCTTCTAGGCTAATCTGATGTTTATTAATGGCCCCAGGCTCTGTGGAAGAGAGTGGAGCCGAGATTCAGTAATTACCATGTGAAGCAGGAAGGAACACTGAGCTAATCATATCAGATAAGAGACATAAAGCCAGAAAATAGGAAGTGAAGAGAAACACCAAGCATCCAGGTTTCTTATTCTTTCAGCATCTAAATGACCTTCTTACCCCAGGTCTTTTATCTTGTGAAGGAGAAAAATTACTTTATATTCAGACCTCCAGATCTCCCAGCTCTCTTTACCTGTAATATTTCAGAGGTCCAAGGCTAGATAGGCAAATAAGATAGGGGTTTTCAGAGTATACTCCCTGGTTCCCTCTGCCCTCCTTGCAGCTCCAAAATATCACCCACCACTGATTTCAGATACACTGACCGGGGGCGTATCGACCTTGAACCTGCTCCTTCCCCTGTTCCATGCTCCTTCACAAACACTTAAACTGATGTACCTAAAGAAAGACCTATCAAGGCAAACTTATAGGATCGTTCACTCCTGCCGCTGAACTTACAACTTCCCATTAAGGAAAGACCCAAATCTATGAGGCTCCCAAAGTCGCTTCCTTTCAGAGTTGGGAATGAATGTTACCATTTAACAAAATAGAAAATCTTAGCTAAAATACTGTATTTTTCTGTTTCCTACTATTCTGTAAATGTTAGTCTTGCTGCTAATCGCCGGATCTCTTGCTGACAGGTGCTTCAAAGGAAGCTCTCAAGTTCAAGCTTGAATCCTGCAGGATGAGATGCTGCTGTGCAGGGAAGATCATGCCACAAGTGGATTTGGTGGGTAAGTAGAGGCAGTGCGGTTTGACAGGACAAGCACAGGGCTCTGGGCCGGTCTCAGCACCGTCGCTAACTCATCCACTGAGGGACCCTGAACCCTTCGTACCTCTGTTTTCTTTTATACAAAATGGAAGAATACATTTTATGGTGTTGTTCTGAGAGTCCAATGAGACCATGTGTATGAAAGGTTTTTAGAATTATAAAAAGCCGTGCGAATATGTGTTTTTATAGTTAACTCCATGTATCAGCTGCCTCACCGGTATTCCCTCCTCCCCACGATCCCAGCAAGTTCCCAACAATCACCTACCATTCGCTTTTGGATAACCTGACCAAAATATATCACATCTAACCCACCTCCCCTTCTCATGGTCCATGCACCTCTACACGCTCTTAAAAAGACACAACTGGAAAAAAAAAAAATTGAGAGGCACATTTATAGGATTATCCATTCTTGCCCCTAAGCTCCAATTTCCCAGCTAAAGAAAGGACTCAAAGCCAGTCTATAATAAAAAACTCGTTTTTATAAATGCAGTAAAAGATTTTAGCATTATTTTTAAAAAATCTTAACATGGCCGAAGTAAAACATACATTAATCATAAGATCTGTTATCAAAGAAACACTTCATCTTACATTGTTTCGCATGCCTAGACTTGGAAGAAAGGAAAAACTCTGGATGAGAATAAGAGCTAAAATTTATTGAACATCACTATGAGCAAAGCACTCTGCTAAGTATTGTCAGATCTAAAGTTAAAAGCATGACTCATTCAAACATAAAGGGAGCACATGTCAAAGATTTCTTAACTCCTGAATCAGGAACTGCAAGATAGTTCAAAAAGAATTAGAAAGATGGAAATAGTTATAGAGACCAAAAAAGGAAGAGGACCACTTGAATAAAACTTGTAGTTTAGGTATAGATCTGGTTCATGTCCTAAAGGGCAGTAACAGGGTAATCTTGGGGTTATCTTTTCAATCCAGAAAACAGTTTTGTCTCTTCTGGACAAAATTAATTTGCATTTCTCTTTGACAAGAATCATTTGCACTGCTAGCAACTTTCTACCAGTTAACTTTTATACTTAAAGAGTTCCAAAATATCCTTTTTTTTTTTTTTTTTAAGATTTTATTTATTTATTTGACAGAGAGAAAGAGATCACAAGTAGGCAGAGAGGCAGGCGGGGGAGGGGGGAAGCAGGCTCCCCGCTGAGCAGAGAGCCCGATGCGGGGCTCGATCCCAGGACCCTGAGATCATGACCTGAGCTGAAGGCAGAGGCTTAACCCACTGAGCCACCCAGGCGCCCGCAAAATATCCTAATCAATAGTAAATAGCAACTCAAACAAATTCAAACAAACACCCAGAGAATCAGATAATCCCCCCAACAGGTCTACACACGACCCTTGCTCAACACTGAAAAGACTTAAGGATTTCTGAATTTTGGATAACTGTTTTTAGCAGTACTTTATGCATAGTGTGTGGAAGCATTTAATATTTGTTATTTTGTGTGATCTACACAATTCTGAAAAGTGGTTATTATTAATTCCATTTACACAGATGAGGAAACTGAAAATCAAGGAGACAAATTTATTCAAATTCAGTATAACAAAGGATTACCTAGATTGTTAAATTATGAAATCCTTGCTTCTCTAGTTACAGTGCCTATATTGGCCAAAGAAAAATGTTTTCTTTATTGAGATACAGCATACATATGGTAGAGTGCAGATATCTTAAGTATACAGTTTAATGGTTTTTACATATAAGGATGTGTGTGTGTGTGTCTTTTGTCAAACCCATATTACCATCACCCAGATCAAGATGTAGAACCTTTCTAGTTCCCCAGAGGTTCTCATGCCTCTTTCTACTCAATAGCCACCATCCTGACTAACCCTAGGTAACCATTGTTTTGGACATCTCCCACCATAAGTTAGTTCTGCCTGTTTTTCAGAAAATTGGTCATACAGTAAGTGCTCTCTTGGGTCTAGTATCTTTTGCTCATAATTACGTCTGTGGCATATACCTATATTGTTGCATGTGCTAGTATTCTTTTTTTAAAAAAAAAAAAAAACCTGTATAGTATTCCATTGTATGAATCTACCCAAACTTATTTATCTGTTCTCTTACAAAAGGGCACCTGAGTTGTTTCCAATTGTTGGCTATAATTCATAAAGCTGTTAAGAGTATTTTTGTCTATCCTTTCCGTGAGCATGAGCATGTATTTTTGTTGGCTGTATACTCAGGAGTGGAATTGTTGGGTTGTAGGTTATATGTATTTTTAGTTTTATTAAGTACTGCCAAATATTTTTCCAAAGTGGTTGCACCAACTTATATTCCCACTAGCAGTGTGTGAGAATTCCAGTAAGTTCATGGCCTTAGCAAAACTTGATATTGTCACTCTTTCATCTTAACTACTTTGTGGTATGATTAGGCATTTGTCTGCACTTAAGTTTGGTAACTTTCCTGTTATTAAAAAAAAAAGGAAATAATACGATAGTTCTATAAAGCACTAGATTTGAGAAGGTGAAAGCAAATAATATTAGCTCTATCTGAAGTGAGTGGATGGATCCCAGTGCTTCCAATTTGGGGGCTACTTTAATAGGTGAGCGTAACATACTGAAACAAAATTATGCCTTTCTGATACATTCCCTTCTGTTCATTTTGGATACCTTGATTTTGGTGGCATATACCCATCAAATCTATTTGATAAAAATATTTAGTAATATTAGAAAGCTTCTTTGAATTTAGCACTGTATGAAAAGACTGTTAGGAGCCTAATTACTACTATGTAAAGAACTAGGCACATTTAAATAAATCTAACCCTAAATAAACTACAATTAATATGGAGAGATCTAACTTCAGAGCGGTCCCTATACTAAGGAGATAGTGAACACGTGGTGCTCAGTAAATGTTTATGAATGATATGTTTGCATATCTCTTCTTTCATTATCTGTTCTGCGTGGAGCTTTGCCTTTTTTGGTTGATGTTCAGTGTTTTGTGCTGGTCCGTGTTAGATCATTTACCTAGATCAAGGCAGACTTGCTAACTTACAGAAAATTTGCAGTTTCTGCAGATGTCCTGGATTTACATCTTAAAAAATGTACAACTGTATTCCTAAATATGTAGTTATTTTCATTCCTATTGCACAAATTAATATAATTTAGGAGGCCTGCTTCATTCAATGGCCAGACTTTGAGTTTGCTGTCTCTTCTCTTTATTACCATGGGCGAGTCTTTGATAGATAGCTATGATTTGGGGCAGGAAAAAACAAAACAAAACAGTTAAGCTGCCTGGCTTTCAATCCTATTCCCATTACTTAACTATGTGACTTTTGCCAAGTAACGTAACTTCTGTGTACTTCAGTTCTCTCACCTGTAACATGGGAGGAATAATAACTCCAACCTAAGAGGATTGAGAATAAAAGGAGTTATTATTTATAAAGCATATAGAACAATATCAGACACACAGCAACAATCTACAGGTGTTTGTTAAGTAAAATAAATTAAAAATCTTACCTCAAACTCTCTTCACTCAATCACTTGAAAAATTTCTCTTTGGATTCCTGTAAGCCCTGTTTGAATGTCCCACCCAGGATCCACAGATCCTCTCACGCCAGCATATACACAAAACTCTTAACATCAGAAGAGTAAGATGCTCAGCAATGAATGACCCCAAAACACGGGACAACATGCATGGATCGCCACTGCATTAAGCTGAGTGAAAGCCAGACACAAGAGGCTACATATTGTATGATTCCATTTATTTGACATGCGGGAAAAGGCAAAACCATTGGGATAAAAAGAGATCAGTGGTTGCCAGGGACCAGAGGTCAGAGAGGAGTTAACTGCAAAGGGGCATGAGGAAATTTGAGGGTGAGGGAGGTGATGCAGCTGCTTTATACCTTAACTATGCTGGTGGTTAAACAACTGTATTCATTTGTTAAAAGTTATAGAACTATACTTTTAAGAGGGTACATTTTGCTATATGCAAATCATACCTTAATTTTTTTTTAAGGGAAAAAAGAACAAAATGTACCACAAAGTGTTTTACCAAAAACAGTCATTCAATTACACATAAGGAGTCGTAGAATATGTGCAGAACCATGTCGAACTTCAGACCTGGCCAGTTAACTGCAGTTCTAGGAAGAGATCTCCAACAATCCCAAAACTGGCCAGTTGCAGGATGATCTTGGAGAATTCATCTTTGCTTAACTATCTTGCAAGAAACACTTGAAATGTGCTCTGGTTGTTTTGCATCAGTTACTTCCATCTGGCAATTAGGGGTCTGTTAAGGACTCAAGAAGGTCTAGAAATAGCTAGAAGAATGGGCAAGGTGAGCTTCTCATGTCTGATGAAACCGTTACTGCACCTGGTTGGCTTCATCAGTAGCTCTAGGTCATTGTCAAAGCCTAGGACCCTGAAGCCTGTACAGGGTCCAAGAGCATGTCCCCTCGTCTTCTGCTTTGCTTGACGCCAAAACTTCGTCCTTTATCATTTTAGCATTATGAAACTTTTTGTTCCTGTCCTGTGTCTGTTGGCATCTTTGCATCGATCATGCCCCCTATGACAGCTATGAAATGTCCCCCACAAAAGCCACCTTCAACAGAAAATCAGAAGTAGTTCCTTGAGCCCATTGGGCTGTCCCTCCTTAGCGGGCAGAGTCTCAGATCTACTCTCTAGATGCAGGCCCAACAACTGCCCAGTCCCCAGTCTCTTGAGGGAGTTCCCTCCTGGGTCCTCCCCCTTCCCTTCGTCTCCCAATCTCCTAAAAACTTCTGCGTCTTTAATTTTGCTCCTCAACCTTGTGCCTGGGTTGCCATTTATTCCATTGCTTCTGCATTTTTCCTGGAGAGAGCTGAAGAAGGGTTTGCATCCAGTGAATAGATGATGAGAGAAGAAAGCTACATTCACCTTTCTGCCCCTCCGTCGAGCATCCAGGAGAAGAGTCTGACTTTTCGCACCCCTTTAAGTGACTGCCTTTTGGCATGACTCCTATGTTTAAAGCTAGGAGAGAGCCCTGCCTTCTTTCTACATGAGTTACATTACATAAGCAAGTCCCCGAAGCCTCTCCTACCTTACAGTATTCGGAGCCCTGAAACTAAGTTGAGTCACATGCATCTATAATCCCAAAACCATATTACCTCCCACCGTAGCAAACATAGATTTATTGGAGCCCTCATGTATCTATCTGATGATTTTTTCCAAGAGTGGAGGTCACAGACACTGAGAAGTGGCCAGAAAAATATAATAAGACACCAGTTTAGTAAGAAGATGGGTAGTTCTACAGAGGTCCACTGTAGGTAGGCAAATCCACCAAATGCTACGAAATCTGAGATTCGCCATTAGGAGACAATACCATATGCGGGAAGCTCAGGAGAATAGGAGGGAGGAGCAAGGACTGCACCACAGAAGCCGGAATTTTAAGTTGGGGTTCTTAACGGCCACTGCCTGACTTGGTTGCAACAAGCCCCTCTCCAGGCTGAATCCGAATCTGTGGCAGTGGACCCGGGAATCTGTATTTAAAATATCTCCCCAGGGGATTCTGACATTTGCCCGGGTCTGGGAACCCCATGTGTAGAGGCTCCACCAGGAAAAGAGAGCCACTCACAGTGCTATATTCATTCATATAAGGCTCACTGACTCTGGAAAGAAGATCCTATCATCCCCATTTTACAGAGGAGAACACTGAGGCACAGGGGAGAGGTCAGTGGGCAGTTGGAGCTTGGATTCGAACCCAAGTAATCTGGCTTCAGACATCATGATAATATTCCAACGGAATTATTAAGAGCAAATAAAACACGCAAAATACATATTAACATATTTAAGAAAGACATTTAACATGAGCTAACTCTTCACATCTTGCACCCAGGAAGTCCCTTCAAGGGAAACATGCTAATCTCTGAACATTCCTCCTAAGGAGGTTTTTATTCTACTGTGTTTTATTTTCTCACTGTGTAAAAGGCCTTCTTTTTTTTTGTCTAACCTAGCTAGACACCATGATGTCATGCTTCTTCGCCCTTTCCGGACCTAAACAGTAATGAAATTGAGGTCCTTGGAAAACTCTCCTATTCAGAGCTAGGACACTAAAAGCTTATTCAGATATGAGATAATTGTCCTGATATTATCTAGTCTAGACACAGAGACTTACGAAAGAAGGTACAATTAGAATCTTTTAGTCTGGAGGTGAGGTCTTCAAATAAGTCTACAACTCTGATTTTAATAAGCGTTATTTTTGTAAAGAAAGCGAGAGGGCAAACCTCTTTCTCAGGTCTTCACGAGAGCAGTTAACTGTGTTTCTTCTTTCAACATCCTCTAGAACCGTCTGAGTCAGGAACTGAACCTGCGACCGGCAGGCAGAATTTCTTCTGCATCAGCCACAGGCCTCTGTACACTTCAACAAAATCACTGGGAAGCTGACCACTCAGCTCAGGAGTGGCATTTCCTGAGCTCCCACCAGAATAGGCATGAACCTGTTCAGGGTCCAAAATTAATTTATTAAGTTCGGCCTATGTTGCCAGACAGATGGCCCCTGTGTGATCATTTTTCTCAGAGCACAGTTATTGCCAGAACTGAAGATGGACAGAAAAAAAAAAAATCCTTTTCCTCTGGAGAAATTTGCTACGAATCTTGGTGCCACTGAGTTAACAGACTGAAATGCTGTCCCAAGAGACCCACCCACGTTGTCAGAAAACAGAAGAGACCAACAACACGATTAAGGTATATGTGGCTGAACTATTTCAGGGGCTTCCAATCAACACTTTTTACTGTAAATCACAGGGAAGGTCTTCAGGACAAAGAGAAGAAAGAGATGTTGTTTTTATATTACTGCAATGCAGTAGTTGTCGAATGGATAGATGAAGGCACAACCATCCACTGTAGTTGTTTTGCTCTTGAGAGTACCCTTCACCTCCTCTTTCCTGCCCTTCTCCCCCTGTCACCTCCTCCCAAGACATTCTCAGATGTTTCGTGCTATGGAAACCACTCAAATATTTTGTGTGTCTACTCGGCTCTCATCTTCCACCCTACCCTCCTTCAAAGAAGCCTACCCCACTTTGTCATGGAATAGTTTTTCCAAAATGCAAATCTGGTTATATCAGTCCTCTGACTAAAATCTCCTATGGTTCTCATTTTTCCACACTGGTTGACATGTCATAGAAGGTACTTCCCAGACTGATCCCAGCCCACCTCTACAATCCACAGAGTACCTCACCAATACAGCCTGGCCATTTCTTCCCACTGCGCCAAACCATGGAGAAATGTCCAAGACCTGCAGTTTCTCCTCCCTGTCTCAGAAACCATTCGTGGGTTACAGAATAAATCATGCTCTGTCCCACTCCCATTCTGAACAGTTACCCCTTTCCTTTTACTGAGCCCTCAGCCGCCGCCGTAATTGCTTACTTTGTTCTAAAGGCTCTCCTGGAGATCCAGGAAAAATAAATCTATCTTGTCTCTATGCTTCCTCTTCTCAGTTTCCCGCATCTGTGCTCCTACGTTGTTTACATGGCTGTCCCAGCCACTTAGCCAGTTTGACTGAAGATACTCAACTCGTTGAGGTTAAAACACGGACCCATTTTATCTTTCCCATGGCTGCTAACCCACTTTGTTCCAGTCAGCTCTCCTTTCTCTCTGGGTAGCCAGCTCCCTTAACAATAGTTCATTCTGTCCCAGAACTCTTCAGTCACTTCTGTTTGTTAAGACAATCCGGTCCTGTTAACTGTCTCGTATTTGGCCCAAACCCCTCTCCAGGCAGACTGGAGAAGGCTGGTTTGGGGTGTATCTGCTTTCTGACATGGTCCCCTTCTTCTTCTCCTCCTCCCCCCCTCTTTTTTTTTTTTTTAAGATTTATTTATTTGAGAGAGAGAGAGAAGGCATGCAGGAGTAGGGTGGGGCAGAGGCAGAGAATCTCAAGCAGACTCCCCACTGAGCGAGGAACCAGAAGCAGGGCTCGATCTCACCACCCTGAGATCGTGACCTGAGCTGAAATCAAGAGTCAAACGCCCAACTGACTGAGCCACCCAGGCACCTCTGACATGGTCCCCTTCTTAAAGGATCAGCGTGAGCAGGAGGAGGAGCAGGAGAAGGTTCCCTTTGTCACTTTTCTCTTCATCTTCAGTGGAAATGAGGCCCCTGGCAATTCTGTTGTTTCTCACAGCTGGTTGGTTGCAGGAGAGGGGGGAAAGTAGTCTTATAAAGAGTCATGTGGTCAGATGGAAGCCCCAAAATCTCCATTGAAGAGAACTCAGTCCAAAAAGTCCCCTAAACGTTGGTGGTTCCTTCCCACAAGAATCCACAGCAACTCCAGCTGACCTTCCCCCCACCCCCAGTGGAGGCCCCACTCACATCTGTCTTTGCTCCTCGCCACAACTTTTGCTGAAACAATTGAAAGGTCTTGTGGGGCTTATTGTTAAGAGAATTTCACCTGTTGCACCTATAGAAACAACAATAACATCTTGACAAGAAAAAGATTTGCTCATATGCTCAGGTTCAAAATGAATATTCTAAAAGCACCTAATTTATTGTGGATTCTTTAAAAAAAATTTTTTTTTTTTTTTCATTTTCTCTTGGCTTTCTTAAGCATCTATCTATGGGCTAAAGTAGAGTATCATATGGAACCAATCACTTTTTAAAAGTTTGTAATTTTAAATCCTAAATAAACATCTATGTGCCTTTAAGTTATAATTAGATTTTAAAGAACTCTGGCTCAGCATTTCTCAAAGCATGCTCTGAGGAACTAGAGATGGTCTGTGAAGACCTCACTCTGTGGCGAGGTTCATTTGGGAAACAGCATATTGTCCAGAGCCCCCTCCTGGAAAATCACCGTAGAGACTGGAATATCAAAATCCCTGAGAAGTTGTACAGTAAATAAACCTGCTTAACATTCTTGAACCTAAGATTTTGCAAAATTATTTGAGCTCTGAATTTCCTGCCCTAACTTTTTACCTTGTGTGACACTTATTGACCAAGTTCAGAACATGCTGGCTTTTGGGATGAGGCAGGGTCGAATGCCAGAAAGAATATTAAGAAGTGCAGTTACAGGGCCTGGCTTTGTCTGCTTTGTACCCTGGAGTACTCCGGGCACAGAAATTTATCTTCTGGTGTCACTTCTCTAGCATCTACAAAACATGGGAGCTTTTAACTCATTGCAGCTCCAACCTTCCCCAAGATAAGCATTCCAAACAATTACCTTGTGATTCAATGCCAAAAATTAATAGCAAAGCACCAATAGCTCTCTCTATGTGCGTTTTTCAGCAAACCTATGGAAATTCTGCCTGATTATCAGGTTTTGAAAAGCTTTATACAAAACATGAGGCAAAAGGGAGAAAGATTTTTCTGGAAAAGAAAACAGATTAATTTTAACCCATTTGGCTCTAAGATATGATGAGAAGTCAAAGAGGCAAGTTATCCACAACTGTAGTTTTTGTATACACAGAATAATACAAAATATATCCTATATATTTTCATGCCAATGCTTTTTATAGGTATTACTAAAAGCAATTAACACCTACTATGAAAATCATAGAAATCTGAATTTATCAATATTTGGCATATGGATTTATCAGGATGTTACAAATAAATTTAAAAAAAGAAAAATATCTGCATTTTATTTGCATTTATTTATTGAATAGAAATAATTCATTATCAAGCAAATATTAAATTGAAGCATTTGGAATCTTAATTCTAAAATAACAAAAGTAATTCCAAACGATGTCCACAAGATTTGTCTTCTGTTTTATTTTTTTCCAATTCAACTTGATTCTTCCACCCCCGTTAAAGAGTTCTGATTTCCTCCCTGTGGGACTCAGGCTGATTACTGAGGGGTTCCTGCCACCTGAGAATGGCATCTGTCTTCCTGTCACCATGCCAACTCCACTACAAAGGAGGGATTTCCCCTTCTTTTTCAGTCTTCCCCTCCAGTGAGGGAGAGACACACTCCTACCTTCCGAAGAACACCGTTTCTAATTACAATTGGTTCCTTTCCTCTGCCTTTCAGTGAGAAAAAGGCTTGCGATGAAACTCTTTGTCTTTTTAAATATGGTTTTTGTTTTCTCACTACTCTTACTGACGTCTTTGTGCGGTGCGGTGGCTGGGATCCCACTGCATTTACATGGCAACCAGGAAATCAGTCATTCGGAGTTGCCATAGTAACCGGAGTGGGGGAAGGGAGAAGTCCATTTTATCGCAGTAGGCTGTGTCCCTTCCCGGAAGCCTACAGAATTTTTAGAAAGAGGTCCTTCGAACACAACAACAACAACAACAACAAATGCCAGTTGGCATCAGGACAACCGTGTACCAGCATCACAAAGCTCTCTGTAGACGCAGGTGCCAGGGTGAGCGGGTGGCAAATGTTAGAAGGAGATAAAGGGCGTGGCTTTCTCCCCTCAGGGCACTGGGTGCCGACCTGGTCTGCTAGCAGGTCCCTCCAGGGAAGTCCATCAACACAGGCCCCACACCCAATTGCCCAGTTCTTTCTAAAGTTTCAGGTCTGCAAAGGAAAGGCTGGTAACTGATGTTGTGTAAGCAGGGTGGGTGTCTGGTTTGGACTTGGGGCACAGCTCTACTTTTATGGTAGAAGAACCCTGAACTGCGGAAATGGGGCAAAGGGTGCTGTCCCAAGAAAAACGGAAGTGCCTGTTGAGTCTTGTTTCCTGCCACATCTGCTTCTGGAGCTGCTGGTAGTCATATTTCAAATTTAAAAAAAAAAAAGTCATGTGAGGTTAACCAGTGAGATTATCTTTTACAGGCTTGATAATTAGAATCCTCAGCTGATAGGCAGATCGTTTTATAACAGACAATGGACACTCTGGACCCTGGGAACAGACTTGGCTCCTGGGTTTAGTAAGTCTGACCTTTGGGGAGCCAGAACTGACCCATAACTGATCACGTTTGTAACTAGACCTGAGAATGCACTACTTGATTTTTAAAAATGTTCTAATGGCAATACCCGGTAGGCAGGGAAATAGGAAAGTTTCTCTGTAAAGGGAGATCCTCTGTTTTGTAAAGTGAAAAAACCAAAAAACCTCTCATCTTCCTTTTTAACAGCAGAATGTTACTCTTTTCCTCTTTTGAAGATGAAATGAACGAACTCTTGATTTCCGCCCCTCCTTCCTCCAAACTGCCCTCCTCTGCTCCCTGTTTTCATCTCAGTAAGTGACTCCAGCATTCATCATTCACTTTGGAGTCTTCCTTACCTTTACTTCTCTCACATCCAATTTAGCAGCAAATTTTTACAGGTCTGGCTTCAGAACATAACCTGAATTCAGTCTCTTCTCTCCACCTTTATTACCTATCATACCCAAGCTGTCCTCATCTTCCCGAGTTCTCAAGGAGCCTCCTGACTGGTCTCCCAGTTCCTACCCTGGTCTGACAAGGCGAGGCAAGTTAGATCATGTCATGCCCCCACTGAGACCTCTCCCAACCCTGTAATGTAATAACAGGAGCACAAAGAGAGTTGCATCCTGAAGACCCATGGAGCCGCCCAGAACAGAACACTGAGGAATAAGCCACTGACCTCACGGTCTGTGCATTGGCCAAATGTTATGCCCAGATTTTTAGATCCCCAAAGACCATCAGGGAGCCGAGTCTGATGCAAGAGCAAAGAGCCTTTATTCGAGCTAGCTCGGGCTCAGCTTCACCACACCCACTGGCGCAGTGGTGTGAAGGAGAACAAAGAGCCCTGGTTTCAGAAGGCGCAGCAGTTTTGTAGGGGTTTTCGGCCAATAAGATTGTAACATACATGTAGAAAGTTGTAAGGTGATATTAAGCCATACGCAGAGGGCCAACTGAGTGTCTTTTTACCCTACATGGTGCGCGGGGTCGGCAGGTTCCGCATTCCTATTGCCTGACTTAACTAACTCAAAGGTGGGGGTCGGCCTGTGCAGCACAAAATGGAGTTAGTCTGGCTCTGCTCTTTCACCAAACACAGCTGGAAACCAGTCTAAGGGAGTCCCGGTGAGACCGTATCGGGTGCTCTAGAAGTTATCTGTGTTTGTGCAGCACATTGCCCCAAAATGCAGTGGCTTGAAAGAGCAAGGCCTCGTTATCTCCTTCTGTGGGTCGGGAATTTGGAAGCAGCTTATCTTCCTGTTTCCAGCCCCAGGTCTTACACGAGACTGCAGTCAGGATGGCAGTTATCTGAAGACTTGTGCGGGATGAGGGATCCATTTCCAAGGTGGCTCACTTACGCAGCTGGTGAGTCATTGCTGGTTGTCAGCCTGAGACCGAAGATCCTCCGCATGTGGGCCTCTCCTCCCGGCTGCTTGAGAATGCTCACAACGTGGCACCTGGCTGCCGCCGGCGAGTGATCCAAGAGGGCCCAGGTGGAACCTACGATGTCCTTTCTGTCCTAGCCTGAACATCACATCCAGTCAGGCCAGCCCCAGACTAGCAGTTCTGAGTCAGTGTGAGAGGAGACCACACGAGGGTGTGCACCAGGAACCAGGGATACCTGGGGGGCATCTAGGAGATACCACAGCGCGCTGCGGCAAAGACTGGCGAGAATGAATGGAAACGGGTGGGGACAGGTAGAAATCAGGGAATAGCGAGCAACCTTCGACTTAAAACGCCGCGCCTGGGAGGTGCGGTCAGTTAAGCGTCTGACTCTTGGTTTCGGCTCAGGTCTTGATCTCAGGGTCCTGAGATGGAGCCCCGTGTTGGGCTCTGTGCTCCATGTGGAGTCTGCTTGGGATCCTCTGCCTCTCTCTCCCTGCTCTGTCCCTCTCCTCGCTCATGCTTGCTCCCTCTCTCTCTCAAATAAATAAAATCTTTAAAAAACATTGTATGTAATCTTTCTTTTTCTTCACAGGACTTGACACTGCCTGACATATATTTATGTGGTAGCAACACTGGGCCCTTGAACAACACAGGAGTTAGGGGCTCTGACCCCCCCACGCAATCAAAAATCCACACATAACTTTTGACTCCCCCGAAACTGTACTAATAGCCTACTGTTGACCTTCGGAAGCCTTACCATAACATAAATAGTCAATTAACACACATTCTGTATATGCATTATATGCTGTATTCTTACGACAAAGTGAGCTAAAGAAAAAAATGTTAAAACTGTAAGGGGGTGCCTGAGTGGCTCAGTGGGTTGAAGCCTCTGCCTTCGGCTCAGGTCATGATCTCAGGGTCCTGGGGTCGAGCCCCGCATCGGGCTCTCTGCTCAGCAGGGAGCCTGCTTCCCCCTCTCTCTCTGCCTGCCTCTCTGCCTACTTGTGATCTCTCTCTCTCTCTGTCAAATAAACAAAATCTTAAAAAAGAAAACTATAAGGAAGAGGAAATATATCTGTCCTACTGTATGGAAAAAAAATCCACTTGGAAGTGGACTTGTGCAGTTTAACCCACTCTCGCAGTTGTTGGAGGGTCAGGTGTGTTTTATTTTTGATTCGCCCCACTATCATATAAACTTCATGAGGTAAGAGATGGGAGTCTCTTTTGTTTCCTGCAGGCACCTAGCAAGCTTCCAATAAATACTTGTGTATTTCAATGTATAAATTGTATCTAATTTTAGATAAAAAGTAAATGGCTTTAAATGACCCATTCTAGTTACATCTGTACGCTTTTTAAACTAAAAGCTCATCCACCTCCACTCCCCCCAACCCCCACCAAAGAGTACTGCTTCTCAGCGAATTACAATATGCCTCTGGGAGCTTTGCAAGCAACACAGTTGCCTCTTAGTCCCATCTCCCTCTTCCCTTTGCTATTCCTTTGAGGTGTTGTTCGTGTTTTCCCTTCATTCTAAAACCAAGTTTTCACATTTCTCCCTCTTAAAAGTAAATTAAATTGTCTTCTGTTTATCTGGCTCTCAGTTGAGTTCTGTTTTCAGAGGTCTTGTTTAAAAAATGGTTTTCGTGAGAGAAACACTTCCCCCCTAATCTTCCCCTTTATCTCCCCTCCTCTGTTTCTTCCTGAAATCTGCCAGGAGCACCTGTGGAAATTTCTTGTCCTCTGTGATATTTTTGAGGCGAAAGAGGTTGCTGACCTCTGGTTACCCGCAGTCAGAAGAGAACAGAGAGCAAGCAGAAAACATTTCTCCTGCACTCCTCCCCCCACCCCCCCCAGGGCCACCGTGGAGACCATATCCGTGCTGTTTTATCCCAACTACCTGATTGTAAGAAGAAGGCAGCCTCCAATCTAGGGTGGGCAGAAGGAGGTTTCTCCTCCACCAGCCCTAGACAGTGCATTATACTTGAACACCTTTCTAGATACGAATTGGGAGAAACGAATCTGTTAGCCGTAAAGCAGGAGTGGAGGACACAAGCCGCTTGTTAAGAGAACACGGTGAGCAGACATGGCTTAGTACCACGTGTGCACTCGTGAGCCACATGAGATCTACACAGAAGCCTTGGTGATAGACAATTCCTTTTGGTAATGAGGCGCGCCTATTCAGAATCCATACCAGAACCAAAAGCTTTATCTCTAATATTAATCCTCATCATTTATATATATATTATGAATATGAAGAGCGACTTTCTGTTATTCTTGTAATGTTCATTCATTTCACAAAGATTTAGAATTTACTGTGGACCAGGCACCATCAAGACGTGGGCTAATCACGATAAGCACAGAGTTATCGACCTAGAAATTTAGGGGTAGAAGGGTGTTTTGATTTTCCCATCTGGTGATTGTCAGAAATGGTGGGTCTTTGAAGAATTGCCTTGGACTATTATTCCAGAATAAAATGGGAGTCTGTTTCACTAACAATCAAGTAAATCTGCTTATTCTGAACACTTTCACTTCTTCCTTGAAATCTTATTTTTTTCTAGTGGCATCCCCTCAGTTATGAGCACATATACAACTTTTTGTCCATCTTGACTATATTATTTGAAATTGTTGCTGCCACTTTCTTCAGATATAAAACCACTGACACATGTAATCGTTAGGTAAGAATACAGGTCATGTAGTTTTCTGCTTTTAAATGTTAGAGTGCCAAGTGTGTTTACTAGGTATTGGTGGGGTTTTTTTTAGTCATATTTATGCTATTATGTTTTAGTTCATATAATTCTACCTACTTCCTAGATGCAAATTTTGAGGTTGGGAGTTAGGAGAAATGTACATAAATATTTTAGTAGCAAACAAATGACTTGGCTGTGGTCTGGGTGAATTCCAGTATCTTGAGCTGGGAAGAATGTAATGTTAGAAACTGATCTTGAACAAGTAACCCGTTCTTTTCATTTGAAAACAAAGCCATAAAGGCCTGTTCCAAAAAATGACAACCTTGCTTACCAACAAGATACTCTAGGACCGTATTAATTTTTTTAAATTACAAATAAATCCACAAATGTTTGGCCTATAATATTCCTCCTTAAATTAATCTGTGTCCCTTACTTGGCACACTTTTGCCTTTTTCATACATGCAACAAATATTTATTGCATACCTACTATGTGATGTGCATTAAGCATTGTGGAAGGTACTAGATATACCGCTGAGTAAGACATTATCTGTGTGTTCCAGAATTCCACATAGAGTAGAGGATAGAGAAAGAGAAACACACAATGACAATTAAGTGTGATAAGAACTATAACCAGGAGAAGCAAGAGGTGATTTGTGCAGAAGGGAGTGCTACACCTAACCCAGCCATTTTCTTCTCTTTCTTTTTTTTTTAAGATTTATTTATTATTTGAGAGAGAATGTGTGAATGGCTGCGGCAGGGGTGCCGTGTGGGAGGGACCGAGGGAGAGGGAGAATCCCAAGCAGACTCCCCATTGAGTGCAGAGCCCAATGCGGACTCGATCTCACGACCCTGAGATCATGACCTGAGCCCAAATCAAGAGTTGGATGCTTAACTGATTAACCCAGGCACTGCTAACCCAGCCATTTTCTTTGAGAAAGCTTCACACGTGAAAATAGTAATTTCCTGAGGAATTGTATTGCTTATTTTTGTCAATGATTTGAGATTTCCACATTTACTATACGCCACCCAATTCTCTGTTGACATTGCCTTGTGCGACACTTAAAGAATGTTGAATAATTTCTTACTACTATAACTGATGTCATTTTTGTGAAGTTTCAGAGGAAGTTATGGCAAAGGTTTTGCATTACTGAAGGTGCACCTTCTAGTGTACAGATTTGCAAGTAATAAATTGATAAAAACTTTATTGGAGCTTTCCATGTATGGTGGGACTTCATTATCATCTGAGTAAATAATGGCTTTTCATACTAGTTTAATATCAGTCAGTTGGTAAGGTCAGGGTCCGTCCCTTTTTGACGTCAGTATCACATTTTCCACCTTCCATGTCTTCTCATTTTCCGATTTCTGGGGACATTTTGGGTGATATCGGA
The DNA here is from genome assembly GCA_028534135.1 of Potos flavus. Taxonomy (NCBI): domain Eukaryota; kingdom Metazoa; phylum Chordata; class Mammalia; order Carnivora; family Procyonidae; genus Potos; species Potos flavus. The sequence continues at coordinate 85,082,920 of CM052896.1, forward strand.
AGCAGCCACAGTGGTTTGTTGGCTCATTCTCGTAGAATTTTGTAAAATGTACGTTCTGGTGTTTTCACAGTGGTCGGTAATACTCCTACCGGTCTCCCACGGGGTCTAATTGTTTAGATTCAGTTAAAGTCAACGAACGTGTACTGAGCACACGCAACATGCCAAGTGCTAGGCAAGGTGCTGAGCACACAGAGAGGCGCGGCCCTTGTCCTCAGCACTCAGGCTGCTTCGTGGACTGGAGTGGACTCTGGGGGAGAGACAGACTCACCATCCCACACCTCACACCACAGAGCCTTCTTCGGCGTTGGCCTGTGCTTCTGTTTCTGAAATTTTATCACAGGAAAATTCAAAGTGAGAACCTAGGAGAAAAACAGAGCTCTGGGAGACCAAGCTCGTAGGTAAACCTCTAAATCCTCTTTACAGTAGGGAAATCAACAAAGACACTAAGATTTTGAGGCCTCCCAACATCTTCTTTTGTTCTCTAGCCTTTTGTTAACCCATTTCCTGTGGAAATAGATCACCCTCTCTGGTTGACATATTTGGCCCAGAAAAATCATGTCTTGCCTTTCTGCCTTGCCCGCAAATGATGGGAGTTCTTACTATATCGCTTTTCTTCCAAGACACGTCAAAATGGTTTATTTGCGTGATGTTAATCTCACCGATTCATATCCTTTAATCCTGTTAAAACGGTTAAAAACGGTTGTTTTCCCAAGGCTTTGCTGCGTGCCGCCGCCTTTAACCTCTGTCATACTTTGTTGCTGACTCCCTCTTCTTGATCCTGTTCCTCACTTCCTGTTGTCCCTGATTTTCAGTGTGGATCTTCAGAGACTTTTTAGAGGGAACACGTTGTATTTCGCAGAGGGGCTGTTCCTGTTTTTATGGTAACAATATATTTGGTTTAAACTCTTTCATCAACCCTGTCGATGGTCCAGCTCCCACTTCTGCCGCTGGAGGGTCTGGAACAGTGCCTTCTTTTGGGAAGACCAGAACTGCGTTCACATTGCGGGCGGTGTCTAGCCTTCTTCAGCCTGGCCAGACTCCCCCTTTTTGGCTCCACATCCAGGCCTCTCTGACTTACTGCCAGCTCTGGCTCTGCCTCCCTCCCCATCTCTGGCCTTCTTCCTTCCTGGGTCCCTCCATAATTAGTGTCTTTTCCAGGTTCACAGTTAGCCTCCCCTGCTCTCAGCTTCCAGCCTCCCTCAGCCTCCGAACCCACCCCCACCCTTCCCATCAACACTTGGGTTTGTTTTCTCATGAGGTGTCAGGAAAGCAAATTTCTAGAACTTCATCAGTGACAACCTCCCCAGGGCTTTATGTGTGTAATACACACACATATTTGGGTTAATAACCCAAATTTAATTTTGGTGACATTTCAGGCATTATCAGAGAATTATCTGGGGGGCTTCATGCCATTCCACTTAATCCCCCCGTTAGCCCTGCCCAAGCAAAAGGGAAAGTGGAACTCATGCCGTTAAAATTTTGTCCTTTAGAGGAACCCTTGGCCATTACTCTGCAGATCCCTGGTCCTACTAGGTTTTCTCTCAGACCACGAACCAGGGACTGCCATTTTTCATTAGTGAGGGGTAGCCACTCTCTCTCTGGAAAAAGCTACTCTCTGCCTCTCTCCCCTCCTGACTCTTTAAACCAAACATGATTCAGTCTTCTTGACTCCTAACAGCTGGGGGTAGGCTCAGACATCTGGGCAGAGGCAATGACCCGGTGACACATAGATCTGGGTGGGACAAAATTTATTAGTATGTGAATTCACCTTCTTCCCATTTCACTCTCCTCTTCGTGACAGCCCACACGTGCACTCCAGGAGTGGCTTATGGTGGTTTATGGCTCCTGGCTAGTGCAATAGAATGAGAAAGGATAGACATCAAAACTGAGACATGGACAGAAAAGGAGGGAGGGCTTAGCCAGAGAAGGCAAGTCAGTCAAAATAGTAAAGAACTAGTAGGCAGGCGAGGGCGGAAGAGAGAGAGAGGAACAATATTGTCAAGAGATTGGAGAAGAGTTTGGGGATCTGGCATATGAGAGCCTCTGGGACAGCTGCGAGGTGGCAAAAACTGGAGTGTGCAGGAGGGAATGTGAAAAGTGTTTCTGGCTTATAAATTAGTCTCTTTAAAGTTCATCCAGAAATGCAAGTAAAGAACAGCTTTCTTTCCTTTTTTTTAATTTCTTTTTAAAATCTATTTTTTTAAATTACTTTTTGTTGCCAGATTGTGCTTCTTCATAAGCAATTCCGTGCAGACATAGAACCAGGATTCACCTATATAACAAAAATTCAGAATTCGGCGCTCGGGTACCATGGCTTTCTGCAACTTGCAAAATAATTGAGGGATTATTGTTTCTTATCCCACGACCAACTTCTCATATCTGACCTTTCCCTTTTCTTCCCCTCCCCAGGCACCCATAGGAATACAAAGACAGATTTGGAATTTCTGCCAACGATGCCTTTTTCTTATACAAACATCTGTTCACTACCTGCTCTGTGACACGCAAGGATGAATGGAACATGGTCCTAATTTTAAGGGGCTCAAATAGTCACAGGGGAGGCGGACCTATAACAGCTCACTAAAGGGAGGCAGTTGGTGCTGACACGGAGGGAGAGGCGGGGCACGGTGCATTCTCGGAGCGGGAACCTCTCGGCGCCGCGTGTTTGCACAGAGTAGGCTTCTGAGTAAAGCTGCGTCTGAAGGGGTGAGTAGGGGTTCCAACAGATCAAATGGAGGAAGGGAAAAGGGCATTTCTGGCAAAAGGAAGAGCGTATGCCAAGATGCAGAGGAGAAAAGAGCACGGTGTCCCCCCCCCCCCCCGTGGAGGTGGGCTCACAGCAGGCTGGGTAATAAGGTGAGAGTGTAGTTGGATGACATTCTGCAAGGCTTCGTGTGCCAGGCGAAAGAAAGAAGACTTGTGTCCTGTAGGCAACGGGGAGGGGAGATATGACAAAGTACAGTAGGACAGTGACGGTATCGACTGCTCGTGTTAGCACTGTGCTTCCAGTGGGCATAGCTTAGAGACCGAGGTAGAAGGACAAAGTCTGGAGCCTTGCAGTCATACCGGGGAAAGCGAAGCATTTATGTAATAAGGCCATGGCAAGGAAAGAGAGAGGAGGGATTTGGTCAAAAGTTTGGTGGTGGGAACGAAAGGATGAGGAACTCTGAATTGGATACCGGGTAACCGAGACAAATTGTTCTGATGGTGTTCCTATATTCCTTCTGTGGGCAACTGGTTTGTATGCCTCATGACATGAGATGGAGAATATGAAAAGGTGAGCACGCTTTGGTTGAGGCAATATATAAAATTTGGGGAACTTCAAAGGACATTCAGCTAGAGCGTGCCGTAATGCAGGAGAGAGATCAGGCCAAAACGATGTCCTCTTTATGACCATCAACCTCTTCTACGTGGTGGACATAAGAAATACAAGGTATCAATGCCCACAAATAGGGCCATTGATGAAAGGTGGACTATTTTACAGGTTTTTGTGTTATGTGTTGATAATATGCACAGAGGATAGGCTCATATTTAGTTACTAATGGCATGAACGGTTCATGGTGAGATTAATTATATCTCCTAAGAAATGAACACTTTGAGGACTTAGTGTGTACTTACCATGCTTGTGTTAAGAGAACTGAACTGGCTTAATCTTCTCTCTTGGCCAAACTATACCTGCATATTTTTCGTTGTTTTCAGAAAAAGAGGCTATGAGGAGCAGTTGAAAGCAATGAGTTTAATGACAGAAAGAGATCGTAAAATCTTGGTTTCAGCTGTGAACAGAGGTTGGTTTGACGTTCACAGCAATGGCCAGGTGAACCTGCTAAGAGTTTTCTAAGGGTCTGAGGTGGGAGAGCTGATCAGAAGGCAACAGGCCAAATTCCTGGCAGATTTCATTGTCTGAAGGAGATTTTCCTATATATATGTAAAGGTAAGTACCAAACACTCTCTACTGGTTGAGAGAGTGTGCGAGAAGGAGAGAGAGGGAGGGAGGGAGGATTGAAGGAAAGAATTGTTTGAATCCAGAGTTAACGCCAAAATCCACTAATCTAAAATTAACCAGAGATTTGTTTCCATAATCTTTCCAGTCATTAATAATTGTGCTTCTCATTTTTTTAAGCCTTGCATCATATATACTGATTTAAATTTTTCTTTAAAAGCTCCTGGTAACCTTTGACATGAAGATTCGTGATTTGGAGGAAATTCATGTCTGATTTTCATTGGGTTGCAGGACACAGTGGGAATATATATGTCCATTCTTTCCCCCTCCTGCAATTCTGTTTGCTGGTGGTTCAAAATTAGTTCTTTATTTTCAATCTTAAAACAATCCATTTTGTAATTTTCTGATGTTAGTGAGTTGACAGTAGGGGCCTTTTGGAGGAAAGATTTCCAGAAAGGAAAGCAAACTCTGTTCATGGACCATCCAATCAAAACACAAGATATACTATGACTGTCTCAGAACATTTCACAGAAATTAAATTCTGTACCTTCCAAGTTAATGTGCTGTGGTCTCAAGGTGGGTTAGGAAGACCTGCTGGAGGGTTAAGGCAAGACTGGATTAAAAGGGGTGGAGTTGGGGATTAACTCCTGTTGACTAGGGAGGATTAGCTTTCCATGCACTGAAGCCTAGAGAGAGGTTTCTTAACAGCACTGGCTGAACACTGGAATAATTTTCCCCTGCCCCTAGGCCATGTTTAATCTGTAGTTTCTCCAAAGCAGCTTGTCTTAATACTGAGGGGAGAATGACTCACAGGCTGAATAAATCGTCACCAAGATCACGGGGGTTTGGTGGTGAATATACTACCTTCGGGGAATCCAGAAACCAAGGACAGGTCCAGGTGTGACCGCTGGTGGTCAAAGTCCCCTGCTGTCGCTGAGCTTCCACATCCTCTAAGAATAATAGGAGCTAATACGTATTCAACACTTCCTAAATCCTAGGAACTATGAGCATTTTGTGTACATCTCATTAATCCTCACATTCTCCAGTGGGCTGGGACTATAATCCTCTCCATGTTGCAGATGAGGAAGTGAAGGACCACAGAAGTTAAATAGTTTACCCAAGTTCATATATGGTCAGTAATGACAGCTTGGATTTCAATCCTGGTAGACAGACCCCCTTACCCTTAACATTACACCATGTCCTAAAGTGAGGGGAAAGGACTAGAGGATCGTGAGGGTCCTTAGAGCCCTACCAGCGTGAGTCTGTGAGTGTGCAGGTGGGGGGCAGACGCAGAGATCTATTTCTAGGCTGGGAATACACAGCATTCAGATCCAGCGCATTCCTTCGCACCATTGAGAATCTTTTGGGAAAATGTCTTCACTGCTAGGCTACAGGTAGCAGTGCAGGACTTAGTTTGGCTCCTGTGCCCCACAAGGATACTTAATCAGGGCCGTTCCTTTCTGAGCATGTGGGCTAAGTAAGATCTCAGTGGTAGTGGGACCTTGGAGAAATGAAGCTGCCAGAATGTTGGCCACAGAGCAAAATGCTGCAGCAAGAAGCTGCAAGCTGCAGGCTCCCAGCTGGCTGCCTCGAGAGGGACCACGGAAATCAGGAGCAGCCATTGAGGCTGGTGCTGGATCTCAGGGCCAGAACCTGGCCAGGGGCTGTGGACCCCCCAAACCAACAGCGGCAGAACCATCAACAACTGGCCAGTGCAGGCTAAGAAGCCAGCTGAGCGAGGGGAATGGGTGGGGGCCGGACACGCAGTCTCTGGAAGCTGTCGCGGAGGTGAGGGCAATGAGAAGGGGAAGGAAGGAACAGAGGCCCCAGAGGGACTTGGAACAAAGGGGGAGCGGGGTTCTGGTCACACTAGCGTGAGCGGCGCACAAGGAGGCGAAAGCGCGAGCTTGAGTGAGAGGCGAAGAAGCAAGCGGCGAAGAGCTACCAAGAAGAGGAGGAAGTGGGAGATGCGCCGCTTCCTGTAGAAAGCACGATGACTGAAGACAAAGCTGGGTGGGGACTAGTCCCTGGGCTGCAGGCGCCGCTGCTACACACGCACAGCGCGCAGCGGCGGCCGCTCCGTGGCAGCTCCTACTACTGCTGGGCTGGGCTGCGCGGGGCTGGGCTGCGCGGGGCGGGCTGCGCGCGCGGCTCCGGGGCTCGCCTGCACACTTCGGCTCGCACTCGGAGACCCGCCACTCTCCGACCAGCCGCGGGCGCCGAGGTAAAGGGGACGCTTTCCGGCTTGCTCCTTTTTCAGTGAGAAAATGACCACCGCCGGCGGCGTGTCGGGGCAGATTTCTAAGGGAAGATAGGGACTTGGTTGGCTGCGGGATTGGGTTCTTTTAGAAGGGCTTTTGAGAATGACTAAATTTGTGGCACATTTGCCTTAAAAAAAAAATCATTAGCGCCTAGCTTTGGTGATTTGTCAGGAAAGCACGCTACGTGCAAGGAGCCGTTTGCATAGTTCTCTTGGAAGAAAAGCAGGGATCAGTTGAAATGAATTGGGGCTCGGAAGCTGTGGGCTCATCATCTGAGCGTTGCAGTCCCCTCATTTTAAGGGTGTAAATGGTGGAAAATGTTGGGTGCATCATCTCTGTTACATATTTCACTGAGGTGTCTTCTGTTTTGCAGTATAATGACTGTGATTTAGCTTTTTTCTTTCTGTTCTTTCTTTTTCTTTTTTCTTTTTGGTTAAATCCGTTTGTACTCAGCATTTGCCAACAGAGACTGGAATTGCGTCTGTGAGGGGCAATATTTACCATTTAAAAAAAGGTGTCTTCCTTCCTCTGCTCTGTGCAGCTGCTTTCAGGATAGCCTCAGAAACAGCTCCCATTTGCCAGTAGGTCTCCTCCTAAAGTTGCATCCTTTCTCAAAGGAGCGTGGCGGGTTTAACTTGTCCAGAATCAGATATGTATGGATTTGATGTTTATGTGGATTATATTCATCTGTAGGTCAAGATGCTTATTAACCTCGTCGAGGGACAAAATGCGAAAGTGGAGCTGGGTTATTTCCTTACCTGTATACCCCGTAAACAGAGCCAAATAGTAAAATCAGACTGCGATGTTTGTTCTTTGATTATCTTGAGCAAGGGATCCTGTTAATGAGAGCCCATGACCATGACTTGTTCAAATTTATGAATGATACGTAAAAGTCCAATAAATAGGTCTGACAGACTGGAAATGACATTGTGAGATTTCTTTGGGAGGATATGGAGGAGAAAGAGTTTAAGACCCTAGTGAAGCATGATTTAAGAAATTAAGCTTTGTCTCCAACGGAAAGTGTGGGTGAGCAATAAATGGTCATTGATAAAAGGTGTTTTTCTTGAATTTTTAGAATGAAAGGAGATAAATTTTCAAAGGAAAGAAGGAATTGCTTATAGTGGAGTAAAAAATAGTAAAAAGGTCATATTTAGACACTCAGATTCTTAAAATATGCTGTTGAGAGTGAATATGCTTCCTCCTTTCTCACCATTCTCAATTATGAAGAGCTCATGCCATCTTTCTGAAATCGATTTGGTGTCTCAAAATTTGTGGTGTGGCAGCACGTTTTCAGAGATAAGAATCTTTAGGTACTAAAGAAAAAAATGTCACTTTTCTGAGGTTACTTATTAAATTAAACTCGTACTGTGTCTAAGGGGCAAAATATTGCTGGTGTTGAAACCATGGAGTTTTCCCTGCGGATTCGTTGAATTTAATCAAACCTGTAGGCAAGATAAGTCATTCCATGTATTTCACAGTTGCACTTCCCATTTCCCTCCTAAAGTATAACATATGTAAGGATAATCTTCCACGGAGGAGGTGGAGGGTAGATCTTGGATCCAGAATGCCCCTAATTGGAGTTCCATGATCAAGCCGCCTGTCATTAAATGAAGTAGAAAGTTGGGAATCTGGGCTATATGAGGATGGGGCTCAACCCTTGGTACTTACTCATCTACAGGCTGGATATTCACTAGATCGTGCCAACACCCTGCTTTGTTTGGGGATGTGCACACAGTCTGTGTTACTCTCCTCTGTGTGTTTCACAAGAGTAAGAAAATGAAACCTTGGCCCTTAGGCGCAGGGGAGTCAAAAGGGCCCCCCTGTTCTCTTTCACCGAACAGCTGAGAGTTGCCTATTTTCTGCACCGCACAAGACATTTCCTTAATTGTTCAATTCCATCTTGAAGCACAACATTAGTAACAGCTGATTAGTAACTGTGACGGTAGAAGATTTAGGAAAAAGATAAAAATGCTTCAGTGCTATAAAATGAGACTCTTTCCACTTGTTCTGGCCATATGGAATATTGAAAGTCATAATGCTTTTGCCCAGAGTATTCAGGGGCCTTTGAGGGAGTCGACCTACACTGAAATTTTAATTGTATGGTTTTTTTCCTGCCATATGGCCAATGGCTGAGTGGAAACATGACTCCATTATTTTGTGGCCAGCCCTGGGCCTCATATGGTGGGCACAGAGTGAATGTATTTGGTTGACTGACTTTTTTAGCCCACTTCAGAAGGCAGGTCTAACTTTTAAGTATAAAAGCTCTATCGTCAAAGCAGAAAGCCAGTTCAAAAAGACAACTGTGGGTAGAATAAAAGAACATCGTGGAGTGAAAAGAACATGGGCTTCGAGAGTCAGGCAGATCTGCCTTTGAATCCTACCGCTGGTTTTTACTATTTGACCCAGTACGTTAACGTATAAACCTTAGTTTCTTCGTTGTAAAGACAAGTTAATAGTACATAATCAAGGTTTGATTTTTGTTTGTTTTGTGGTGTTTGGGTTTTGCTTTTGCGTGTGACTGTGTGAGTGCCTGGTACATAGTAGGTACTCAGATGTCAGTTTTCCTTTCCTGGTGGCATAAGGAAAAGTTAGCATATTCTCCGCCTTTGCCACTACCGCCAAGGTTCCGGGAGACATTTTTTTTTTTTTTTTTTTTATTGGAGTAAAATATGTATAACATGAAATTTCCCATTTTAACTGTTTTTAAAGAAACCTTCTGTGCCATGAAGTATATTGACATTGTTGTATAACCATTACTACTTACCCATCTGCAGATCTTTTTCATTTTCTCAAACCGAAACTCTTCCCACTAAACAATAACTCCCCATTTCCTTCTCCCCACAACCCCTAGCAACCACCATTCTGCTCTCTGTCTCTGAATGTGACTACTCTGTGGAATCCTACAGTATCTGTCTTTTCGGGCCTGGCTTCATTCACTTAACCATAATGTCTTCAGGGTTCCTCCATGTTGTAGCAGGTGTCAGAATTTCCTTCTTTTTGGGGGCTGGATAATATTCCATTGTGTGTATATACAATGCTTTGTTCATTCATCTGTTGGACACTGGAGTTGCTTGCACGTTTTAGCTATTGTAGATAATGCTGCTTTGATCATGGGTGTACAATTATCTGTTTGAGTCCCTGCCTTCACTCTTTTTGGGTATGCAGAATTGAATTGCTGGATCGGATTGTAATTCCACTGAATGTTTTGAGGAACGGCCATACTGTTTTCCACGGTAGCCGTACCGTTTTTCAATCCCATAGCAGTGCACTGGAGTTCCAATTTCTCCTCATCCTCACCAACACTTGTTATTTCTTAGGGATTTTTGTTTGTTCTTGATAGTAGCCATACTAATGGGTATGAATTGGTATTTCTTTGTGTTTGCAATTTGCATTTCCCTAAGGATTAGTGATGTTGAACATCTTTTCATGGGCCTAGTGGCCATTTGTATATCTTCTTTAGAGAAATGTTTACTCAAATCCTTGGCTCATTTTTTAATTGGGTTGTTTTCAAGGAGACATTTTTAAATGGTGAGATCTCTTAACACAGTATGTCCTAAAGATCCTGATTATAATATTTGTATTTCATCTCCTGCGTATGCCAGTATTATCCCTGCCCAGGTAAAATACTTCTCTCAGAAGTAACTTTTCAAATCAAAAGGGGAAGTAAGAACATCTACATCTACATAATTGATAATTGATAATTGGTGATATCAAGAACCTGATAGTGAAATCCAAACCCTTATTGTAGATAGTCACACTAGTGACCCTTCTGGTCACATGTGGACCAGGCTACTACAAAGGCACTGGGGGACTGTCCTTCCAGCATCTTTCTAGTTTCCTCTCATCAGCTGGATGAGAAAGAATGCTCAATGGTTGGCAGCGTCAGGAAAAGGAAAGAGCATCTAAAGTACTAAATTGTTTTCCAGCTCTTTATAATGGAGAGGATTAACCTATGGAGAAGGGGCTATAATAGTTAAACTATTTCCGAGAGATGTTTCTACTAACTAAATGTGATTCTAATCTGAATTTCACTTTTGAAAATAGAGAATCCTTCTGGGTTTCATTTCCCACTACACATTTCACCCCTGATTCTGAAACTGGTGAGACAGTGTATGGCCAGGCCTGAGGGGAGTTGGGCAGGAAGACGAAGAGGGGGGACTCTGTTAAGAGCAACAATATCTGAGATTTATGGTGTAGGTATGGAGGTTGACCTTGAATGGTTTGAAGAGCTCCTGAATGATCGTATGTGAAATTCTTGTAATGCATTCTTTGTGTGTGTTGGTTGGTTGAATAATGAACCCCACTTTGTTTAATTTGCAAATCTGTTTATTCTACAATTACTGGCTTTACTAGATCCAGGTGGAGAAGGGAATTACAGAGTTGTGTTGAGACTTAGTCCTGGCCTGTGACCTCACAGAATGGTACAACTGAAAAAGACCTAAGGATGAGCTTGACATGTATCAAACTCTCCATGATCGATAATAGAAGAGGCCCAGAATTTAATTTACCTTTCTAGAGTTGCACAGATGATTAATACCTTACCCTCCAGTTCAATGTTCATTTCACGTCCCTCCGTATTAGGGCAAATGGACAGAGAAAGTCTTTACACTTAGTCACTTCTAAAATTTTAAGACAAAATTATTTTTTTAAAAAGAAGACCGTACTGTTTAAATTTAACATCCTATGTAAGTATGCAGTTTCTGCATTCAAATTTATTTAAGTGTAAAGATGGCACAGTGGAATTTGAGATTTTCAGGTAAGAGCATTAGAGATGTATAATGTTCCCTCAACCTCTTATGTTAAGGAAAATAAGTTGTATTTAATGGGAGTCATTGTTCAATCTCTAGGGGACTTCATTAAACATTAAAAAGAGGGAGCTCAATCTTAAATTCTAGTGATAACATGTTTCTTAGAAATGGTACCACTGTATGCCAAGGTTTGAGATAAGACAGGATCAGCTCTTTTATCTTTTGGCAAATATATGTAAACAGTCAAGCTTTTACTGGAGAGGCTTGGGAAAACCAGTCCCTTGACCCCTTCCTCCCTGTTGCTTTGGCCTTTCCTTGTCTCCCTGCCAGCCTGGTTGTCAGGGTCAGACCTTCCCACAATCCTCTCCTCAAGCACCTGGCATTCAGAGCTAATAAAGAGGCTCTAGAGCTGGGTTCTACTCCACAGTCACTACAACATCAGCAGGGCCATTGCTATTCTTTGAAACCTCTTTTCTTCTTTTTTGAATTTCGTATTTTACTATCCACTATGCATTTTCAATAAATCCATTAAGCCCAAGTCCTACCTTTATTTATTACAGGTGACCTCACTTCTGTTTGTCTGAGAAGGCATATATTACAGGCTTCCTCAACCTCATTACTCACCACCTCAGAATTTCTCTTTGTCTCCATTGTCTTTCCCTGTCTTCCTAGGTCAAATTAACACAGACTTTTGCTTACGCCATGAGTAAACTCTCTACTTGCACTCTCCTTTCCATTTCCTTTTACATTTAGGGGACTATGTTCTGACAGTAATTCTATTCCTTTCCTATGTATTTGGTTTCTTCTCTTTATTGGTCCTTTCCTCTTTGCCTGCAGATGTGATTAGTTCACACATATAAGTTTAAAATTAAACCTGCTGCCAACAAAGCTTCCCCTTGACTTTGACTTGATAACTTCTACTAACCTATTCTCCTTCTCCCCGTAGGGGAAGAAAAATAGTTTTCCCACTACCCTTCTAAGTTCTCATCTGGGAACCCTGTAACAAAAGGCAGATTAGTAAGAGAAAAGCAAACAGGTTTATTAACGTGTATACCTCATGTATACCCAGGGAAAAGTGAGTAACTCTCAGTGGTGGCTTAGAATTCAGGCTGAAATACCATCTTCAGCTAAAGACAGAGGAGGAGTGGAGGAGGCCAGTTATGGGGAGGTGACCAGGAAAAGTATGGCAAATAAGAGTAAGATTTTTTATGCAGACTTAAGTTCACGCCTGTCTACTGGCTAGAGTCTAGTGGTTTAGCCATCCTTTCCTTTCAGGTAGGAGAGAGAGGCGCCCTTATAAGTAGAGATTTCCTTTATACATGTAAATTTCCTTTACACACACAGTGACTTCTAGTCTGTTTTCAGAATTTCTCCTGTGTCTGCTGTTTCCCAAAATAACCTGCTCAAAATAATCCTTATGTCAAGGAGGCATATTTTGGGGTGGCACATTCTGCCTTCATAGTTCTCTGAAGGTTCCCAACTTCCCCACTGACTCCCAAGTTCTGCTCCCTAAATATGTTTGTTCTCAAGATTTGAATTTTCTGCCCCTTAATTTCTCCCTCTCCCTTTATCAAATCCTTTTCTATGATTTCTGTCATTGTCAGCATGCAGATCAGTTCCAAATCTGATCCTTCATCCTGATCACTCATCTGCTTTCTAAACTTGTCCATCAAGCACCCTACAAACATTGAAACCACTGAAAATGAAACTTACATGTCCGAATCTGTGCTACCATTGCCTTTCCTCACTCAAAACCAGCTCCTACCTGATTCCCTATTAATGACACCCCATTCTCTCAGTCCCTTGCTTATGAAAACTCAATTTCGGCTTTTCTCAAAAAACAGTCCAAATTGTAGCCAATACCATAGCTTTTTGCACTGTCATTGGGAACAGATCTTGACACTGTCTACTCTTTTCCATGTTGCTAGCTGGTGTCTTAGTTCAGGCCCTCCTAACCTCCAGCTAGGCTGGTTGGTTTGTGTTCTCGCCTCTCCCTAAAATAACTTTTCTACTTCCTCTTCCACACTTCACCCCACAGTCTTACTTCTCTGAATAGCCAAATTCCATTTGTTCTGAAGGTGCTACCTCTTCCATGAAGCCTTCCTGGGTTTCTTCTCTGCCCTCCCCAGTAAGAAACAATCTTTACCTCTCCTGAAATCTTTTGTTCTTTCTTCACAGCAGTTAGCACATTCTAGTGTGTATGACGGCAATCTGCATTTTTTCCGCTTTGGCCAGCTCTTTGAGGACAGTGGCCACACCCAGTTCCATCTTTGTCTTCCTTATAGCACACAGATACAGTTGTATGGGTTTTTTTTTTTGTTTGTTTATTTGTTTTTAATTTCAGCTTTATTGTGATATAATTGACAAAATGGGAAGATATTTAAAATGTACAGTGTGACGATTTGATACACATATATGTTGTGAAAGGATCCTCACTATTGAGTTAATTAACACATCCCTCACTTCACATATCTGTTATTTTGTGCATGCGAGTGTGTGTGTGTGTGTGAACATTTAAGTTCACAAATGCAGTTTGTTTATAATTTATTTATGTGATGAACTTTCTTTTGTCACTTACTTTTTGGTGTAGACTAGGCTAGATACTCTGGGAGCTCTCTAGGAGCTCATAAACTACAGGGGAAACAGGCAAATGCTGACATAATTACACTCCAGTTGGTCAGTGTGTCCACGAGTCTTAACTGCATGTCTGCAATGTGCCACGTGTCCTTCAAGGGGCCGGAGAGACTTGGATGAACAAAACAGGCCAGTTCTTTGTTTTCTTGGAACTCACATTCTAGTGTTGGGAGAGGTCCAGTACACACATAAACAAATGCCTTTTAGATCTGGCTGCGCATTCAATATTACAAAGGGGTACTTTGAAAAAAAAAAAATACCCAGGTCCCAACCTCAGCCCAGGCTGATTAGATCATAGCCAAATTTGGACCCCATCTTCAGAAACACATTATAATACAAGAAAATATCAGGTAGTGAGAAGTGCGGAGATGGATGAAGATAGAAACAGGTTGAATGATGGAGAGTGTGCATGTGATGGCGGTGGTGATGGGAATGTGTAATCCCCGAAGACCTTTCTGAGGAAGCGACATTTGAATTGAGACATGTGGTGAGGAGAATGCCTTGTGAGGATCTGGGGAGAGAGGGTTCCCAAGCAGGTGCAGGTGCCTTCCTGATGTAAGGATGGGGTGAAACTCCAGAGGAAATGTGTCCTTTTCACCCACGTGTGTAATAATCTATGAAATAGGTCTTTCCTTTCCAGAAAGCAGCTTTCCCATTAAACTAGGCAGACTCCAAATGCAGCACACTTGGCTGCTCTGTTGAGTATTTGGTCTGGGTTAAATTTTATTTGGATCAAATTGTTTTACACAGTCAGGAAGACTGCTTTGTTTAATTACATTTTTCTACACTACAGTCAGCACTACAGGGCTCGTTGTCTGAATTAAATGCCAACGTTATTATTTAAAATAACCTTAGGAGTTTGGTGTTCTCTCTTAGATGAACAAAGTAGAGAAAGCAATGATTTCTGCCCTTAATTCTGTTTGGGGGAACCAAGGAAAACCTCGCAGAGGATTCCTTCAAACCACACAGAGTCAAGCGCTCGTTCATGGTTGAACGAGCGAAGCTCAGCACCTTCCAGCAATCGAGTTGAGAACTGGCATTTACCGGGCATGCTGTTTGTGCTGCTGTGTGCTGAGTACTTTATGTACATTACTGTTTGCCATGAGTTTGAAAAATCACCCTATGAGATGAGAAGAGTGTTTTTCTATTAGGACACTTTTGGCTGCTGGTAAAGGAGCGCCCTACCAAAATGGCGTAAACAACGGAATTTGCCTCAAGAGGTCCTGAAGGAAAGGTAACTCCAGAGTTATTCACAACTGGGCACTGTTCTTAGCAATCTGCATTCTTTCCTTCCCCCTGTTCTGACCTCTTCAGCAGGTTGGTGCACTCTCTTAGGCTGCTCCCCTCCCCGTGCTGAGATGGCTGCTTTCAGACTAGCGGCCGGATTTCAGTATCTAGAGGCACAGTGAAGGGACTCATTTCTTTTCACGTACCTCTTATTAGCGTGACAGAAAAGCTGTCTCCAGCTGAATTCCCCCTACAGTTCACGTGCCTTATCTGGAGAGACTAGGCAGATGGAACCGCTGTGATTGGCTCATGTGAGAGCTTCCTCCTGGGGGGGCGGGGAGCAGCCCTGCCTCTCCAAAGAGCACAGCCACCAGATCCCAGAGAAAAGATCTGGTTCTGTTAGCAAAGAAAAGGGAGTTAATGATTATCAGGTAGGCAGTCAATGGAGTCGGACACCATTATTATTCCCAGTTTATAAGTGAAGATATCAAGGCTCATAAAGGTTAAATAACATTAAGATCACACAACGTGGAGTTGGATAGTGTTTCCACGCATTTCCCATTGAAAAACACAAAGAGATTGTTTTTGTTCATGGTGGTGATCTAGGTAGATTGGAGAACGAATCCTGAAAGAAAATACAAAATGGCTTATGCGAGACTTAGTAAAGAATAACCTTCTAAACATATCATTCCAGAAGAAAATACATCAGGTCCTATAAAGCAATAAGAATATCATTTGATGTAGACAACATTTAATTTAGTCTTGCATTATCTCCATTGTGAACACACACACACACACACACACACACACACACACACACGTACATATATATAAATTTAGTTTTCCTGACTGGTCAGTGAGATCAATTTGATGTAAATAAAATCCACTCTGGGCCAGGACAGGAGCTAGAGAGGCCGAGGGCTCTGTGTATGGCGCCCGTCCCACTTAAATGAAAGCTTGTTCTCAAGAGGTTTGTATTTTGTTGATTACAGCACCTGTATGAGAAGAATGACTCATCTCTGGAATTCCTGATTATGAGTTATTTTGAAAATTGGTTTTCACTTTCCAACTCTGGAGGCAGCATGCACTTCCATTACTGTTGCCTTTTCTTTATGGTTCCTACTTTCCACGGAGGTGGTGGTGTATTTGAGAGGCTTCGTATGTGAGGCAGCCATAGTGGAAAGAGGGAATTGCGAAGTGGAATTACTGACATTACAGTGTTTTGACTGCTTGTCTTGAGGTGTGCTTTCTTTGCATCCTCATCAGGGCAGACTGAGGATTCATAGTAGGAGTACCTTTTCTGTGATAAATGATGGAGTGCTTCCTACTCACATTTGCATTTTTAAACAGGAGAGTAAAGTTAATTTCTAGGCTTTGCCAACAGAGCTCTGTTTAAGAAGGGTATTTATCTGATCTGTACAGAAATGAGAAAAATTGTGAAAAAATTTTAACAGGAAAAAAAAATCTATCATTTTAGAGTCTCTCTGGAGAATTGAGCTGATCCTTTGGTGATTTTTAAAAATCTCATAAATGATGGTTGTGTTTAGGGAACATTGCTGTGGATGGACATTAAAGTAATTTCACTAAGAAAAAAGAAAAAACCTTGCTATTGAACAGCCCCTGATTTTAATTAAAATAACATAAAAGGTAAGAAAAGGTGAAAATTTCTGGGTAAAAAAAAATTATTTGTTTTTTACTATGTCTTACTCCCAGATACTGTAGTGTAAAAAATAATTTTTTAAGGCTTAATACACAGGCAAGCATAGTAGTTAAAGAACACCAGTTTGGAATCAGAGTCTCTTGAGCAAATTACTTTCTATGCCCCCGGTTTCATCATCTGTAAAATGGGAAATAATAATGACAATACCTACCTCACAAAATTGTCAGGAGACAATGATCTTAAAATGTTTATGCAGCATAGTGTGTGATATATAGTGACTATATAGAAGTATAGGTATCCAATTATTATTGTTACCACAGAGCTGGAGTAGAGCTTTTACTCCAGATAGTAGAGTAGATAGAATCCTTTATTCTATCCATGGGATTCTTATCAAATTTCAGCAGAAGTGATTGTTATGGCCCAACATGAGTCACAGGTACAAAGAACTTGGGGTAAGGAATCACCTGAGGAGGCCCATTTCTCTGAGGTAGCCAGATGTCGATGTTTAGACGTGAGTGTCCACTCAGCCTTGTACTGTTTGTCCAGTAATTCATGCCCTCAGTCATAAATATTTCCAGTTTTCCTTCTGAACTCATGATAGGCTTACTTTACACTTCTCTGTCCACTTTAGTTAAGTGTAGCCACACCTCTTGTCTTGGTCAGTGAAATGAGAATAGAAGTGCTCTTTACCACTTCCAGGAAGAAGCTTCTAAGAACCAGGATGTGAATGCCGTCCTTGGCAACTGGCAGCGGTAGAAGCACAGAAATGGGGGCTGCACTCTTCAGCCTGGGTCTTGGAGTAAAGACAACACAGGGGCGCGTCTCTCCACTGACCTGCGGTGGACATGTTGTGGGAGTGAGAAATAAGCTTCGCTGTCCCACACCAAGATTTTGGGGTTGTTCGTTACCACACAGTATAACCTAGCCTATCCTGACAGATTCATTCTGGTTATCTCTTCAAACTCTAGAGGAAAAGTATATTATTGGTAACAGTACGTAAAATACATAGCTATTGGGAGACCATAATTTCTAATGACTCTTGGGTGTGTGTGTGTGTGTGTTATATGTTGTGTTCTGTGTAAGCATCAGGAGATAGAGTTTTAACTTAAATAGATTTGTAGGTTTCCATTTCCATTTCTTTTAAAGTAAGGTTTATATCCAATTCATGTGGAGGAAAACTGACATACCAAAATTACCAACCTTTTTTTTTTTTTTTTTTTTTAAAAGAGAGAGTCAACTATCTTGCCAAAGTCAGGACTCTGAATTCTAGGCTCAATACTGTCATTGGAAAACGGTCCCTTTCATTGAGAGCTTACCCAGGATAGTGCCTTGTGAAGCAAAGAATCTTTCTGAGATAAGATGACAGACTAAGCCTCACCCATGGCCCTTGTCTCTGATATGAAATGGTCTTCCCTAAGCCCTGTGGCCCTGTTTCAGTTATAAACAATGATACTTACTACCTAGAGGGTCTTAAATAATATGTATTGAATAAATGAATGGAAGCAGTCCACAGTTTTTCCAAATGTCTGGACTCTTTCACGTTTGCATTTTTAAAGATTTATTTATTTATTAGAGAGTACGTGTGCATGCCTGCATGCAGAGGGGAGGGGCAGAGGGAGAGGGAGAGAGAATCCCAAGCAGACTCCACGCTGAGTGGCTCCAACTCACAACCCATGAGATCATGACCTGAGCCACAACCAAGAGTGGGATGGTCAACTGATTGTACTACCCGGGCCCCCCCATTTTTGCATTTTAAAAATCGATGTCTTTATTTTGGACATTGGTTTATAAACATCTTGGTACTAAAACTTATATCTGTTCTTTTGTAACACTTCACATGTGACTGCCAGTGTCAGTCACGGATTTAGGCTATTTTATTTGATATTTTTCACTGCTGCTTTTATTTCACTTGATTATTTCATTTGGGTCTCTAAAACTACATTATGAAATACCTTAATTATTTAAATTAGGGACAGATTAATTATCTCCAGTGTACAAACTCAAATTAATTTCATTATTAACCCAAGTTTTAAATTGATTAATCTTGGAGCAGTTAAGGAACCAAGTGGGGTTTTTTTGTCATCCTTAAGGAGAAGGGCATATTTGATTTGATGAATCTCTCGCCATCACAGCAGTTATGCTAATGGGAGCAAGAAATTTGCAAGAAAACTTTGAATAGCTTTTATAAACCACCCAGAAACCGGTGTGTCTGGGGCTTCTGGGAGAACAATCTGTGAGTCATGTTAAAAAACAAACACACTCATAATCACAGTGCATGTTGTTACCATGGTAATTAGGCCTGTCGAGTTGGCTTGCTTATGTTCCTGTCAAGAGAAGAGGGGGAGAGGAACTGAGAATTCAGAGCTTGGACTGTGAGCTTCTATTTGCCTGTTGCAAGAGAGAGTTTAGGGGGTTCTTGAAAACGTACTGGCATAGTCATCCTAAGAGGGAAGTGAGGAAACTCTGGCATCCTGCCTTTGTTATTGAATATAAGTTAGCCATATTAGTGTCGGGCATTGTGAGTCACAGGAGAGAAGAGGATCATTTGGCGTTCTCTCGGGGAGAAGGTGGGGGAAATAGGTCCTTTATCTGATGTATAATTACATGTAAGTCTCTACGGTCTACCTGGGGAGGTGTCTTGTGTGCAGGTGCACAGGGCTCTAATGATCTTCTAAAAGGCACCAGATACCACTGGCAAAACATTATAGCAGATTAAGGGATCCGCATTATGAGGTGCATTATTCTAATCTGAGTGGAGACTGGTTTCAGTGGGGCCATAGTTTCAGAGCTGATCCCCAAGGAGATGAGGTATCGTTTCTCTAGTTTATGGAGTAGGTATGACTTTTATCTTGGACAGTCATCTTATAATACAGGCCAATGGGTCCCAGAGATTAGGGAGGTTCTGTGAGCTCTGACAGAGCGGTCACCATTCCAGAGGAAAGTAAAATCAAAATATAACGTTTGTTTGAGGATAGTCAGCAGAGTATCGGGCCAGCGGACTTACAGTAGGAGTGAGTCATTTTGATTCTGAGGGACAAACAACACCCTTAACTTAAAGGTAGGAGTTAGTGCACATAAAGCTGTTTTTAAATGTTTCTAAGTTTACTATAAGAGGTCTAGGTATCCTCTTCAGTGGAGAATTATAGTATGTTGACTAGAGTTTTATTTTTTTTAGAGTAGTCCTCGAGCAGATATTAAAGCAGATTTTATTTAAAGCTAAAGAACTTTCCTGTATTAAAACTACTTTTCAGAAGGCTTGAAATAAAGTGCCATGAAGTGTGATGAAAAGGTCATACAAACTCAGAGAGTTGGTGTGTGACTTATGCCCTTGAGAAGATATAAGAACTACTTCTTGAAACCGTAGATTTCATTTTTTCTCTCATATATGGACAGAAGGCACGTGTTGCTCGAACTCTATTCTCTGCTGTCTTAATTTTCTGAAAATTACTAAACCATGCTTAACTTAAATTTTTTTTCTTGTAAAGTAATTCATGGTGATTATTGAAAATTTGGAAAATACTTAAATTGTAAAGAAATGACCCCCTCTATTGATTAGGTTGGTTGAACTGCATGTAGCAGAGGCTTGATTTCACAGTGGGGCGACGGAAGTTCTTTCTCTTTCACATAATAACCTGGAGGTGGGTGGGTTCAGGGCTGGAAACGTAGCTCTGCTCCCCAAGATCATCCAGGGACCTAGGCTTTTTCTATCATGTTAGTTCATCACTCGAGCCTGTTTCTCTTGCTTTTTGATCTAAAGTGGCTTGCCCTAAGGATCCACTTATGACCAGCAGGAAGGGAGAATGTTGGAAAGGAGAGGGCATGGCCCAGAAGTTGCATGAATCATTTTTGCACCCATCCCACTGAACTTTGTCTCATAGGCACACCCTTTGCAGCAATGGAGACTGGGAAAAGTAGTTATCCTTGACACGTAGGTTCCTAGCTTAAAAATCTATTATAAGCCTAGAAGAGCAGAGCAGATACTGGCCATATCTAGCAATTCCTGCTACTTCCGTTATCCTATAGATAATAGGATAGAAGAGGCAATATGCTGTTTACATTTTGATGTACCTTCTTCCAATCATTTTCTAGAATAATCTAGATCAGAAAGATTATAACACTTACTAGAAAAATTATTTGTAATATATTAGAAGAATATTACATATGAAAAATATAAAATGTATTTGAAAAATATGTATTAGAAAATTAACTGAGGTCACACTATATATAGTTTTGTATTTTTTCATGTTACTTTATATCATGTGTATTTTTCCTCATCATTTAAGGTTTTGTGTGTATTGTTTCAAAGTTCCATTGTGTAGAGTTTTCTTTTTACTTAATAAATTATATTACTGATATTTAGGCTATTTCTAACACCTTGGCAACACATTTTGGATTTTTTTTTTTTTTTTTTATAAAGTCAAGGAGCGTTATCACTAAGACAATGATTGAGAACATATTTGAGGATCTTGATGAATAGTACCAAACTATTTCCCTGAGAGGCTCCTAGCACTAGGAGCTAGGAGCTAGCCTAATGCTAGGCTCTGAGCCCCCCTGGACAGGCTTCTTTTGCAAGTCCCACTAATCATTGTTATCCCTTGGGTTCATTCTCTGGAAATAGGTTGGTTTTGGCCCTTGGCTTTTTTTTTTTTTTTCTTTGCTGTCATTAATCATGAGATAATTCTTTCCTAAAAACTTTGGCTCATTTTAAAACATATGATCCCTTTTGATCATCTGGGAACATAATTGGTTGGGCTGAGACTCCAGCACACCCAGCAGTCTGAAGCCACAGGAGATCTTTATAGACGTGGGTGTTCATTTGGTCCTAGGACCCAAGGTGAATTTGACTCAACATCCTCCAAAGTCACTGTGGCCAGGGGTGTCAGTGTCTCTACTTCTATAAACAGCCTACAGAAACGTGAGATACTGAAGATGCTTTTATAATTCCTAAGTTGTCCAAATCTACCCTCTAAAAGGGCTAGATACACACAAGTGGAAATCCAGCTCTGTTTGTAACTGCTGGAACAAGAACGTGTTCTGCTTTTGCCCCTTTGGTCCTGTTGGGAGCAAATCAGGTTAGGTCAGGGAGGAAAACTACTTAGGCATCTCTGTCACCAAGAACTCCACTTCCCTTAGGTTCCCAATCCCACTTTATGTTTCATGTTTTCTTGCAGGCCGGGGAAGTTCACGAAGAAAGAGACTCTTATTTTCACACTGCTTCTTAAAAGAAAACGAGTTAACAGAATGTTTGGGTCTTGGCTCAGAAATGCAAACCTGTGAGACCCTCTGCCCTTAGAGCTATTCAGCCATTACCACCAAACTCTATTTACAGAAACACTCATTTGCTTATTTAGCTCTTATGTATCATGTTATTTTTCCTTTTTATAAAAAACAAAACAAAACAAAAACATTCATTTTCCTCTCTGCTTTCTCAACAGCCCAGATCTGCCAGGAACCTCAGCCTTTGGGAACTGAAGAGGTAAGAATTAAAGAATATTTTCTCCCAGGAGCTTCTTGAATCTAACCAGAACTTGAAGCAGAAAAGAATATCTTAACTGATCCTATAGACGAATGCATTTAACATGTGATGTTTATCAATAAGAAATATGCATAGAGGCTTTAGCAAAATTAACAGGACTTCAGGATTTAAGAAAAAAGCAGCTACCCTTGATGATAGTTCAAATCAGATGTCTCGCCCAGATTTTCCCACTTTCTTCTAAAAACCTGAGTTGGAGAGCTTGTGGTCACAGCCTGAGAATGTATTTCTATGGCACCAAACGCGATTAATCGGTTGCAGCTATTAAAGACATACCCTGTGCAAGACAGACTTCATAGTAGATTAGATCAGAGAAGGGTAAGCCCTGTTCTTAACAGATTGGTTGTAGACGTTGTATGGGCTTTTCCAGCAGCAACAAACAATAATAACAAAAGGTCAATCTGATGCTGTAGGGGTTTCTTCTTAAAGAAGCTGGCTTGGCTTTTGAAAATAGCTAAAGCCACTTGAATCTGGTTGTAGACTTGAAAGGTCCTCATATTGCTAGACAGGTGATAATGTGTTTGCCTTCCCTGATCAATAGTCAGCAACGTGGATTTTTCCCCCTATTTTAAAATTTAACCTCATTAGGGAAAATTTCAAGCTTTTTCCAAAATAGAATAATATAATGGACTTCCACATCCCCATCACTCAATTTCCACAACTATCTATTCATGGCCAATATTTTTCATTTATCCCACCACCTATTTCTCTAATTCCCCACTGGGTTATGCGTCAGTGGTTTGAATTCGGGTGTTGGATTTTTAATTGTTTATTTACATAACTATTTAGTGATTACAGAAAAGTGCTAATAAAAAATACTACCTACCTATAACCTGATTTAATTTACTGGAGCTAGTCTTTCATCCATGTATTTATTCAGCAAATATTTATTATTTGCTAGTATTAGAAATTTAGAATATCTGGTGCAGAAGGGCACCTGGGTGGCCCAGGCAGTTAAGCGTCCAACTCTTGGTTTCTGCTCAGGTTATGATCTCATGGGTTGTGAGATCGAGACACGCATCGGGCTCCACACTTAGCAGGGAGTCTGCTTGAAGATTCTCTCCCTTTGCCCCTCCCCCCATTCTGTCTCTCTCTCAAGTAAATAAGTAAATCTTTAGGAAAAAAAAGAACCTCTGGTCTAGAGCTTGTTAGAAGAAAGGCCTGTGTGAGTGTGCTTTTAAGACCATATATAGCTACCCCATATTGAGGTTCTTTTGGATTTAAGTACTTAGTATCTTACAAATGAGTACAGAGCCATCCTTACATTCTACCAAATACAGTAATCCTCCCTTGTTTGTGGGGGATATGTTCCAAGACCCCCAGTGGATGCCTGAAATTGCATGAGTACTGAACCATATGTATACTGTGCTTTCTCTCATATACACACACACACATATATATATATACACATATACATGCACACACACATACACACATATATGATAGAGTTTAATTATAACAGGCACAGTAAGAGATGAACAATAATAAAATAGAACATTTATAGCAATATACTATAATAAAGGTTATGTGATTATGGTCTTTCAAAATATCTTACTGTATTGTACTCACCCTTCTTGTGATGACACGTGATGATAAAATGCCTACATGGGAGAGGAAATGAAGGGAATGACAAAGGCACTGTGGCGAAGCGTTAGGCTGAGGATCACCTGCTTCCTCGCAGGTGACCAAGGGCCACTGAAACTGCAGAAAGCTAAACCTCGGATAAGTGGGGACTACTATATCGCTAATAATGAAGATGGTCTTAAAAGTATTTGATGTTCTCTGTGTGATGTTTGTGTTGATTTCTTTCATGCTAATGAATGGACTTAAATCGCCTGGACAATCCAGGCAGACTTTCTCAATGGGAGTTGCTGGCAGGTTGAATGGGGCAATTCTTCGTTGTACTCTTTGGTATTCCTGTTCTGGGCTCACAAAAGGCCAGTGGCATTTTCCAGTCATTGTGATATCCAGAGCACCCTAAGGACACATTGAGGACTACTGTGTCTTTGCACACAACTTTAAAAGGGTTATCCTTTTCCATTCTCACAAGCATTTTTGCTCCATGCAAAATTACTGATTTCAGTTCTGCTCAGCGGTTCCTTATATAAGTGGTCATGTGCTAACAAACTAAAGAAAGAAACAAAACGAAGTAGACATGTAAAGAAAAATGGTGTTTTGCACTACTGGAGGGATTTTGAGCAAATTTGCTCTAGTACCAAATCTGTTTTTTTAAGTCTATTTAGAGAAACAAATTAAACACTGGGTAAGAAATGGTCAAATATTGGGGTTTGGAGCAAAATACTACTAAAGCGTCATGCGAATTGAAAAGCAGCAGTGATGAAGGATATATTCCTGTTTGCTGCCGTAACAAATTATCACAAACTTCATGGCTCAAAGCAATAAAAATTACAGTTCTGCAGGTTTGGTTCTGTAGGGATCTCACTGGGCTAAAAGCAAAGTATCAACAGAGTTCCCTTTCCTTCTGGAGACTCTAGGAGAGAATTCTAGAGTCTACCTTCCTCTGTCTTCAAAGCCAACAGCATCGCCTCTCTATATGTCTTCTACTCTATCTACATCTCTTAACTCTGAACTCTTCTTTGATTTTAAGGCCCCATGTGATAAGATTTGGTCCACCTCAATAATCCAGGATACTCTCCCCATCTGAAAGTCCTTAATTCAAACTCCCTTTTCCCTTGTGAAGGTTACACATTCACAGGTTCCAGAGATTAGGACACGGATTTATTTGGGGGCTAGTCTGTCTGCTACGAAGTGAAAGAGATCAGTTGTTCAGAAAAGCAGAAAGGCCTCGGGTAGTAGAGGTAGGAGTATTAACATTTCATTGTGTAACAGGGTTAGGGTTCCCAGATTGCTGAAGCAAGTTCTTGTCTTGACTCTGCAAATCCTGTTTTATAGATATAGGCCCTAAAGGCTTTTGCTTTTCTTGGAGCATTTGGCACTGGATCCAGTGGACAGGTTGAAGTCCCACAGCTCCTTTCTTGGCTAGACCTTTTGGTACTATAGGTGTGGCCTCTGGAGAGCGTGCTGATTTTGGAGTTCCTCTAACTCTGGGGTGTTTGCCCACAATGTGCAGGTTCCAAGGTCTTTGAATAGTACCAAAGAAATGGGAGATTTTTACTTTATGCTGTTATGTCTACCCGTCATCTTATGCTATATTTATTAGGCTCTAAAGTGTGGAAATTGGAGGAAAAAATAACATAATATTTTAGAACCTCACTGCAGTGGTATTTATTATAGCTAATTTCAAAGTATGGTTTAATTTCCATCATATATCAGGTAGGTCATCCCCACAAAGTAAGAAACCATTTCTTGCCTCGTGAGTGAAATAGACCACTGGGTTATTTTTTGCAAATTATCTCTGGTGTAGAATGTTGCTGGAAATTTTTGTTGGAGATTTTAAAATTTTTCAGCTATTTTTGTAGCAAGTCCCCTCGCTATCCACTTCTAGACATTCCAACAATGCAGATCTGAAGACCAAACCTAGGAGTTAGCAATAGGTGACAAACCATCCCGATTTGTCCAAGACTGGGGGTTTCCTGGGACACAGAAGTTCTGATGCTAAAACTGGGCCAGTCCTGGGCAAATCTGGGTGGCTGGTCACCCCACCAGATGTCTAACAAATGGCTTTAGTGGAAAGTAGCTATCATGTCCATGAATTGTTAAAATAGAAAAAATTTTTAAAAGATTTTGTTTTTGGGGCACCTGACTGGCTCAGTCGAAAGAGCATGCGACTCTTGATCTCAAGGTTGTGAGTTTGAGCCCCATGTTAGGTGTAGAGATTACTTTAAAAAAAATTAAATGAAATAAATAACTAAAGATTTTCTTTTAAAAGTAATCTCTACACACATTGTGGAGCTCGAACTTAAAACCCTGAGATCAAGAGAGTAACTCACTCCATCGACTAAGCCAAGCAGGCGCCCCAAAATAGAAATTTTGATTGAACTAGGTAATGACAACAACGCCCAGGATTTGGGTTGAAGATAGGAGTGACTCCAACTCTTGGAAAATCTGTATCCACATATATGTGTTTGCCTAAACCAACTTAAAAAAAAACAAAACAAAACCAAAAAACCCAGACTGTCAGATTCAGCACCAAGAAGAACCTGTGACATTTAGGAAGTGTTACATTTCATGCCCTACCCTTTCAGTTCTCTAGTGTTACCAGCACCTTCCTACAAGCTGCCTTCTATGAACACATCTTTAATAACTTTGTCACTGAGATGACCATAGTATCTCACTGCGTCTTTTTCTCAGCATGTCAGCATGTTTGGAAATGATAAAAACCCAAGTTTGCCAAAGCAACACAGGGCTCTTTCTCTTAGTTTGAATCCTGTCTTTTGTATGACAAAATTGAATGCCCACCTAAGAGGCAGTGTAGACTGTCCAGAAAGAGATAAGTATTAGGAAGATGATCTTGAAAGCCTGAGGGGAAGGGATTGGAATGGATCCTGTCTTGGCGTCTTACCTAGCTCAAGAACTTGGTGCTTCCTGACCTTCCACATAGAGAGTGTGAGCTACTTGCCCAGATCTAAGTAGCTGCATCGGGGTAAAGACTCTTGCTCAGTCCTTCCTCACTGTTTCCATCATACACTGCCCTGTGTTAGCCACAGCAAGCCAGGCGGAGAAAACGGGACTATTGAAGGTCCTAGGGTCTCACTTTTTATATTTCTGTGACCTTATTTGGATATTTTTGTTCTTTAAGCCCCTGGGACAGAGAGGACTGCAAGAACAATAAATTAGCTTCCCCAGAACAGACTTTTGACTTTCAGAAGCTGACACTCTTTTTTTTCTTTCTTTCTTCTTCTTCTTTTTTAATGTATTTAATTGTTCCTTATCTTCCAAACTGCCCTATTTGGTAGGTATAAGGAATTCTCCTTCAATAACCAGCCCCTCCCCCTTTTTTCCAAAACAGATTGAGCTCTCTCAGTCACGGAGGTAGGGTCTGGGTTTCTGACAAGGATAGGTCTTGGATAGAACTGTGGGTTATTTTGATATCTTCCTCAACCCCTTTTTGGGTTCCTTCTTTTTAGGACAACCAATCCTGATTTCATTTTCTTAGGACTAGCATCATTTCAGCTTTAGACCTCTGCTGTTTTTTGGTGAATCAAACAAGTTCCAGAAGAAATGAAAGCATAACAAATCCGTATGCTGTCATTTAAACCCAGATTCTTTTATTCTTTGCCAGAGAGAAATTAGAGAGTAAATGTAAATAAGAGGTCCAAATGGTTACTCTGGGTGCAGGGTTCCTTTGGGGGTAATAGAAATGTCTTGGAACTAGAGAGAGGCGATGACCGCACAGCATTTTGGATGTACTAAGTGCTGTCGAATTGTACACTTTAAAATGGTTAATTTTCTGTTATGTGAATTTTACCTAAAAAAAAAAAAAATGATTGGATTTTAAGTGGGGGGGGGAAACTGCTTCTCCCTCTCTTTAAATTCTGGAAGAAATCTTAGCCATTTTAATGCATTCGTGTTAAGTTTCTAGATCAAAATTGTTGTTCTATCCTGTCCCATTACTCAGAGAAGATACTTAGACATAAAAGGGTCTGCAAGGCAGAACTCATGAGGAAATGCTCCAGGGAGTGAAGGAGGGACATCTCTGAGAGTTAAGAAACTAGTTGTTCATTAAGATATGTAGTCTTTGTTACTAGATTATAGACTGGCCTATACTTTGCAAAGCTGCTCACAATAAAAATTTGTTTTCTAAGTTGAACCATTTAAAACACTGGACAGTCTTCCATCTTTCGTGGCATAGACGTGGCAACTAGGTTGGGCAATTTTTTAATATCCTGTAGTTGCAGACTGCAATTGGATATGATCAAATGGAAAGAGCCCAGATGTGATAACTTTAATGAAATGTGAGCGAGGTAACAAATTTCAGATACAGAAATTCCTTTTATTAAAACATCTCCTTCAACATCCCCGGGGGCTGTCACGTGATCCAAGTCTGATGGGGACTTGTTTTAAGGGATGCTTACATAAGGGCTCACACAATCCTTGGTTTAATTATGAAGCTTTAAGGTTTTTTAATTCCTTCTAGATTTAGAGGCAATCATTTTGACCTTTCTGCAGAGATGTAACTAGGCAACCAGTGACAGCACCTAGCCAGGACACAGCATCCAAACTTCATAGCCATTGCATCATTTAAAAAAATACCATTTAAATCCATCTTTTAGCCCTGGCATATGCTGCCATGTAACCTTTAATTTCTTAAAAAATATCATGCAAACCCCCAAATGTAAAAGAGAATGGTTCCTAGAAGCTCAGCACCCTCCGAAGTTAATAGGGAAGCATGCCTATAAGAACAGCAGTGACCGAATTGAAAGGTAGCTGCACGCGCTGTGCTTTCTAGTTGGGAATTAAGAAGGTAGCTTTCATGTTTGGTGTGTGAAGGTGTAAGAGTTTAAAATCATCTCCTCAGCAGGTGGCAACGAACATTCCTCACCGTATGATTAATGGAAAACATGTACAGTCACAGAGATGAAAGCCGGCTTTTATTCTAGTGACGTTGATTTTACTTTGCTGGAAGGGTGGTAACTAGAAATACCTCGTTTGATCAATAAACAAGAATGTACTGAAAGCTTTTTATGTGTCAGACCCTATATTAGGTGTATGCTATATTCCTTTTCTGGGATAACCATGCTTTTAATTAGTCTTTGTGTTATGAAAGGAATAGATGTGTAAGATTTTTATTTTTATTTACTTATTTGTCAGAGAGAGAGATCACAAGTAGGCAGAGAGGCAGGCAGAGAGAAAGGGGGAAGCAGGCTCCCTGCTGAGCAGAGAGCCCGATGCGGGACTTGATCCCAGGACCCTGAGATCTTGACCTGAGCCGAAGGCAGCTGCTTAACCAACTGAGCCACCCAGGCGTCCCTTTTTTTTTTTTTTAATGTGTAAGATTTTTAATATTCAAGCAGTCGAGACAAGCACAGATGAAAAATAGAAGTTTCTTTCCAAACACTAATTTCTAGCCCCGCTCCCTGGAGGTTACCACTGTTAATAGTCTCTCATGCGTCTTCCAGAAATGTTCATCTTTTGGTGAATCTGTATTGAAAAGGTGAGTATAAGTGCCACTAAACCATCTGTTAGTAAGCTGCTCTTCTGGGCTCAATCTTTTCATTTGGAGATGCTCCTTGAACTTCTTTTTGAGCCGTGCATTTTGAAAACTGAAAAAATATCAGCACTGAAGCAATGCCAATAGAGCATAGTGGGAGGGAGGACCACACTGAAGGATGTTGCTGTGTACTGTTAGCCTCCCTTAAATTTACAAGCTAAGTAATAAGACTTAAGGTAGTTCTTTATAATTTTCAAAGTCATCTGGAGTACATTATCTCCCGGGATCATGTTGATGACCCCGTGACGGTTCTCAGAGTTTAAGTTAAGTTGCCCACGAGCACAGCTGACAAAAGACAGGATCAAGACTTGAACCTGAGTCTATTCCAAGTTATAGCTATGAGCCCGACTACACTGGTGACTGTGAGGAATGGAGAGGCCCGTGACCCTTCGGTGGCTCCTGCGCGACGGGGCTGTGCTGTAAAGTGGGTGGCCGCTGGACTTGCGCTCGGAAGATCTGGGTATGACGTCATTCTGATTCTGTCCTGGGGCAATGTATTTAATGCAGTACGTACAAATTGGGGTGGCTGGCTCGCTCCTCACAGTTTCTTCACTAGCTCTGGCTATTCCTGTTTTGTTTGTTTGGGTAATACTGGCCACAAGGGTGGGGACTTGACCCAAGCTGGGGAAGCCACAGTATTTCACACCCAGACCACAGGAGTTGGTTCAAAGGGTGGACATGTGACCCAGTGGGGGCCAGTAGGTTCTTCCTCTGGAATATTCCAACCCAAGTGGAGGATGAGGTCTCCTCCTTCCTCATCTCAATAAGGAAGTAAGTAAGAGTCACATAAGGCCATGTTTGAGTCTGCTGAAAGAATGAAGGCTGATGCCCAGAAAGGAAACAAACGAGAGAGACAGATAAAGGGAAAGGAGAGCGCTCACTAACAATCAGAGACCAGGAATTCAGTTGATATGAGTCAATACATTTCCATTTCCATTTTTACTTAAGCTAATTCAAGTTGCTACAAAGAGTTCTGAATGGTATCTCCAGGTCTGTTTTCTCACCCGTAAAATGGGGGTTATAATATTTGCTCTGACTCTATCGGAACTGCTGTAAAGATTAGTTGAGATAGTGAATTGGAAAACACTGTAAATTGTAAAATGCTGTACAAATGCAAAGTGGTATTATTCATTGATACTTTGCATTGACTTAGGGAAAGTCAAAAGCATGAATTTACCCCTCATTTGGAAAATAAGAAGTGAGAACTTTGTAAGAGCCATCTGGTGTTATGCAAAATTAAATGGAAGCTGCCAGAGTCCTCCAGATTTTTTTTTTTAATCTTTTTTCAAATACTCTTTGAGTTCTTATAGGCACTCATAATGAATACAAGGATCGAGCTTACCTTGCTGGCTCAAGTTAGTTCAATGAATTTCTCCTCTTGATCTGTGGCTGTAATGTTTGGCAAACATGAACACACTCACACATACACGCACGCGCACACTCACGCCAAACAAAAATAAAGCACCATATTAATCGTTCAACAGCAACAACAATAGTTAGCTTTTTTTACTTAAAAGATTTGTGCTAAGTGACATTTTGCCTTCATTAGCGAAAAATCATCAAAGAAAATCAGCCTTAAAGTAGTTATGTGGTTATTCTAGTTATAGAATTTTCTTCATTTGGGAATAATACAGTTGGGTTAATTCTGGAGACCAGAGGTTAGTTGTTTTGGGCTTAGATGGGATCAGATCCATCTTTTTCCTTAATGGACTTATATCTTTGATATAAGCTTTCAGTAATCAAAATCTGTTTGAGATTATAATTTATGTCTGACACAGAAGCATCACTTCATTTTATAGCATTTTTAACTATATATGATAATACCTCTCAATGAGGAAAACAGATGGTACCTCTGAAATCTGCTCTTTTTCTTAGATTTGCCATTTAGGCAGTTTTTATTGTAGCAAACGTCTCTTTTTTGTATTGATTGTTAGACTTCCCCAGAAGTGGTGTAAAGTCTCAATCTAAGTAATATATGCAGAAATGTTGAAGGCACTATGGAAATATGATTTGTAAGCATGAAGAAGGATGATATAGCAACCTGAAAATGTTTTACATCTCTCACATTTTAAAATCCGAGAAATGCATCCGCCACCTTCACTGTGCTCGTAAATCTTATGAATATGTGTTTGTGTTACTTGATCGGCAGTGCAATAAGTTTGAATCAGTGATGTTTGAGCTCTCCATTCCACACCTCACCTAGCCATTGTTTATTTTTGCCTGGGCTTGATATCAACCCCACGAATGTCAGTGTTTTCATACAAATCGAAGACCTGGAGTAAGTTCATTTTCTGAATAAGGCATACTCTTAGCCCTCAGGAAATGTCTGCTGTACTGGAAACTTTTGGCATCCTCAAATTGGTTAATTTTAGGAGAACTTAAAGATTTTATTTTTATTTATTTGACAGAGAGAGAGAGATCACAAGTAGGCAGAGAGGCAGGCAGAGAGAGGAGGAAGCAGGCTCCCCGCTGAGCAGAGAGCCCAATGCGGGGCTCGATCCCAGGACCCTGAGATCATGACCTGAGCCGAAGGCAGAGGCTTTAACCCACTGAGCCACCCAGGTGCCCCAATTTTAGGAGAACTTAATAGAATATTTACAAGGACATGGGCAGAGCTTAGGGAAAGTGCACTTCTCTTGGGCTCCTTTACTATCTATGGGACTGAAGGGATGACGGCTGGGAGAAGAGGCCTCTTGAGAGAAGCCGTGGCCTCCAGGAAAGGGGTGGAGCCAGATTATGCTGACCCTGGAGGCAGGGATCCCAGAAGACCTATACACTGAAGTGATCCTTTCTCCCTCTGAACTGCTCATGCTCCCCATTGGCCACACCCAGCTGGAAGACAAAGAACAAGGAAGTCTGCTGCTGAGTTTATCCAGTTTAGTTTCCTGAGGCATAGAGCTTAGTGGAATGGGATGGAGAATGGGGCTGAAGGGGCAAATGAAGATATCTAGCATAGTGAACCTTCATTATGAAAGTCTTGCATGAAAGAAATGGCATTCCTTCATCCCCCCAATTTAGCTATCTTATAAAAACAATTGTTTTAACCATCTTGCATTTTTTCATTAATTTTACTTACTCCAAGGTATAGCCCATGATCAAATGGGCCCAAACCCAATGGTAGCATTTGGACAAAGTTCAGTTGTGTATGTATGTGGTAGGATGATCTGGAGGTTGTACGGAGGTGAGGAAGTGGCTCTGGTGCTTGTCCCATAGAGAGAGGGGACAGCAGCCTCAACCTAGAACTCAAGTTTAGTGCTAGGGGTGGCCAAAAGCAGATAGATACCTCAGAGCAACTTTGACTAGTCCACATTCTTGGACCTCCCATATTCAAAAGAGGGACCCATCGTCCCAATGAAGTACAATGCTCAGCTAGTGAGTTGAATGGCCAGTTTTGTTTTGTCTCGCTTGCTTTTAATCTCAGATGAATTATTTTCACTTCTTTGACCCAGGGACCCGGATTACTTGCCTTGATCTAATCCAGATTAACTACTCTAATCCACTGAAAATGAGTAAATCAACTGACTCGGACAAATCCCCATAATTGGAGAGGTATTTGTGGCAGTATACCATGATAGGCAAAAGAAAACAAATTTGGAACACCACCGTAAAGCATGAATCTCTTCTGTGGGCCAGAAAATTCCCTGACTGGGGAAATGCTGGG
The DNA here is from genome assembly GCA_028534135.1 of Potos flavus. Classification (NCBI taxonomy): domain Eukaryota; kingdom Metazoa; phylum Chordata; class Mammalia; order Carnivora; family Procyonidae; genus Potos; species Potos flavus. The sequence goes on from CM052896.1 coordinate 85,115,713, forward strand.
ACCCAGGGATTCCAGAAAAAAAGAGTTGGGTCTGTAATAGGAACAGTGAGTGGCAGTGTGGTATAGAGAAAAGAAGGTGGGTTTGGGGGTTAAGGTTAAGAGATCTCAGTTTAATATCAATGGCGGCCACCTTGGCAAAATGATCGAACTCTCAGTCTCAAGTTTCTTTGAGATTGCATAAAGTGAGAATAATTTGACTTGCTGCAAAATTAATTAAAACCACATATGCAAAACAAAGGCAGTGTTTTCCACACAGTAGTCCTTCAGATACTTTTTTGGGGAGTATACTTACTTTTAAAAAATGTTTCTTCACAGCTTTATTGAGGTATAACTGACATACAGTAAATGGTACGTATTCAGAGTTTTGAATGAAGACACCTGTGAAACCATCACCACAATCAAGATAATGAGCATTTCCATCCCAGAGTTTCCTCATACACAATAACTGTCTTTCCTTCCCATGCCCATCTCCAGGCAGTCACTGATCTGCCTTCTGTCACCCTAGAAGAGTTTATCTTTTCTAGTATTTTACATAAATGCAATCATATTATGTATTTTTTCTAGCTTCTTTTGCTCAGTATAATGGCAGGAGACACATCCTTGTTGTAAGGATCAGTAGTTTGTTTCTGTTATTATGGAGTAGTATTCTGTTGGATTGGTGTGCCATAGTTTGTCTGCTCACCCATTGGGGGTTACATTTTGTTTCCTTTTCCCTTCTTCATTCTTCCTGAATACTGTAAGAAAAAGCTTTCACATGTTCCATGTTACCACAGTTGACATTTCCATTGATCTCCTCTGGGAGTACGGTGGCTACAACAATTGGGTATAAATGCAGATATAACAGTAATCGTGTTTCTTAATCCCTGGCTTCGGTTGATTCTGAACTGAAGCTCAGTTCCTTCTGCTTCCTCGGCTTTCTTTTGCTCTTTCACAGAAATAAGCAACCTGGAGGATACAACCCAAATGTCCATCAACCGATCCCTGGATGAAATTGCAATGTATCTATACGATGGACTATTATTTGCATAAAAAAGAATGAAATATAGGCTCATGCTTACAGTGTGGATGAACCTTGCAAACATTATGCTAAGTAAAAGAAACCAGACACAACAGGCCACATGTTATATGGTTCCATTTATTGAAATGTCCAGAACAGTCAAATCCATAGAGACAGAAAGTAGATTAGTGGTTACAGGGCCTGGGGTGGCGGAGGGGGACATGGGAGGTGACTGCTGATGGGTATGGGTTTTTTTGGGGGGGAGGTTGACAAAAATGTTCTGGAGTAATAGGGGTGATAGATGCATAACTGTGAATATTCTAAAACTTACCACACTGTATATTTTAAAAGAGTGAATTATACAGTATATGTATTATATTTCAATGAAGCTGTTATTTTAAAAAAGCAGTCTGTAAAACTGCTTGGAGAAAAAAATTCAACAGCAGCCATTAATTTAATTTCCCTTTTTTTTTTTTAAATTTGCTAACAGAAAACTTAAGGCTATTTTCCTTATTGATCATGCTGCACCTGCATTTCCAGGTCTTGAGCACCACAGGGAACTTTCTAGCATTAGGAAGTAAAAATGTCGTATCTGTAAATAAGTCCTATTTTGGAGGTGGTTCAGTATCCTATTGTTTTGGTTTACTTGAGATGATAAGGGGCCTAGGGCTACATTGACTTCTTGTCTTTTCCTTTCCTTTTAAAAATAACACATATTCAGTTTGTCTAATCACTTTTTCCTCTGGCCTCTGTTAACTAGATGCAGGATATCCTGTCAATAAAGCGTCTTAGCTAAATCAGAGTATTTACCAAACTCCTAACAGCAGTAGACAGAATAGAGTGAGTAAAGTCGAAGTCCAAATATTCAGAATAATCCTCGGAAAGGAAAAGAAGCCAGTAGCTCATAGTTCGTAGTGATTCAGTCAGAGGTGTAACTTTGATTTCAAGCAGCTGGAGAGGATGGGAAGCAAGACAGATTTCCTCCTTTTCTAATTGCCTTCCTTTACCTGGTGAAACACTGCCTTATTTAGAATACCCTTAGCTGCCCCACTGCTGTGAATCAGGACTAACACCGTAATGTCTGGAAATAGAGCTCCATGTGGTCTACTCTCAATAAATCAGTGTTTCCTGGGTACTCTCGATTTGTAGTGGATAAAGGTCATTTTTTTTCTACTCTTGGCAATCTTTTTTTTTTTTTTCTTAAGATTTTATTTATTTATTTGTCAGAGAGAGAGAGTAAAGGACAAGCAGGGGGAGCAGCAGAGGGAGAGGGAGAAGCAGGCTGTCCATGGAGCGGGGAGCCCCATGCAGGATTTGATCCCAGGACCTAGGGATCATGACTTGAGCTGAAGGCAGACACTTAACCAACTGAGCCACCCAGGTGCCCCTACTCTTAGCAATCTTAACAGCCATGGTTTGAGTGTTGGTGTCATATGGTTTAAATCATAACATGAATAAAAGTATGAACCCAGGGTGAAAGTAAAACCCGTGAAACTCTGCTCAGCAATGTTACCTTTGTTTTTTGCTGTAACTTAACGAAGGAAGTTTTCCCAAGGTGACATGGTGTTTATCTTGGATTTTCTGTGATATTCTGTCCAGCCTCTGGTGCACTACAAAAAAATTACAGAAGAGAAACTTTTGTTTTACCTTGATCCTGGAAGAAGTGGCTCCCAGGGATGGCCATCCATTTATGGAGAATATTCATCCATTCTAGAAATGTATATAGGGATATATATATATATATCCAGAAAGGATGTATAGAATATATCCCTATCTATATATATATATATACACACACATATATATATATATATCCGGAAAGGATGTATAGAATATATCCCTATATACATTTCTAGAATGGATGAATATACTCCATAAATGGATGGCCATCCCTGGGAGCCACTTCTTCCAGGATATATATATATATATATATATATAGGGATATATAGGGATATATAGGGATAGATTATATCTACTCATTCTAGAAATATGTTCATTCATTTATATATTAAGCATCTATAATGCAAAATATGGCAGGAAGATGTTTAAGTGACTTCTCCAGTAGTAGGACAGGCTTTGTAGGCACAAGCAGACGTTGACCTAGATTCTTTCTCTGTGCGCGTGCACGTGTGCATGAGTGAAACCTACCATACATCAGAAGAATACATTCATGTACACACACACTAAAGACTACTAATAAAACAAGCACACATACGTTTCCCCATCTTTTCCCCCCACTAGCTTTCTTGATAAGTATCACTTTTAAAGACTCCCATTTTCTTATCGTGGTTCCTTTCCTCCCTTCTCCCTATTCCTAGAAAGCCGTGTTCTGGACTTTTTCTCATTCCCCTGCCTTTTTTTTTTTTTTTTTTTTT
>CM052896.1:85119584-85287538 GCA_028534135.1 Potos flavus
GGCATAAACAGAGTGAAAATACTGAGTTGCTCAATACACATTTGTCCAGCTGAAGTCAAACCAAAGCAACATTCTGCCTTTTTGTTTTAGCTCTCATGCTGGAAATAAGTGTTCTTTCCATGGTCTATTTAGTGCGATGTTTTTCATATTATTGCGCATTTTTTGTTGTTGATGGTGACTTTACTGTTTAAAATAGCCCCAAAACATTATGTGTTAAAGTGCTCTCATTCCCAAGTGCAGAAAGGCTGTGTGTGAGGTGCCTTTTGGAGAAAATATGTGTGCTAGATAAGCTTTGTTTAGGCATGAGTTATAGTGCTGTTGGCCCAGTGTTCAGTGTTAATGAATCAATAATAAAGTGTTTTTTTTTTTTTTAAGTAGGCTCCACATCCAATATGGAGCCCAATGCGAGGCTTGAATTCATGACCTTGAGTTCAAGACCTGAGCTGAGTTCAAGAGTTGGACACTTAACTGACTGAGCTACCCATGCACCCCTAAAGTGTCTTTTAAAAATTATAGTAAAGTATCTTAAATAAGGTGTCTTTAAACAGAAATACACATAAAACTAGGTGAGTTATTGATCATTTGACCAAGTATTATGACTAGACGCTTCAAGAAACCTAGCCCTGCATTTCCCTTCGATGCAGTGCTAATTAACATTTGCTAATTCAATGTTTGTGGTAACTTTATAGAACATAACTACCATGAATAATGAGAAGTGACTGTGGTTTTAGTGGGAGCTTAAGCTTATGTGTTCACATCAGGTCCAATATCATCAAACAAATCTTGGGCAAGGCAGAAAAAGACATCTGTTTTTAGGTTATGGTAAATTGTTTTACTCTGGTAGTGAACACACATGGTTCTAGGCCTTGGTGACTTCCAATCCCTTTTTTCCTCTAAGATCAACAAGAATATTGTTATTTGAGTAGTGTAGACCTGCATAATAAATCCTAAGAAGATGGCAGGAACCTTAGTAGATGTTTCTAGTATTTTCCCTTATGTCTCCACAAGATCAGAAGCTAACTACTACAAATTCCTTGGTTTGGGAAGAACTCAGATGATGCCAGGTGCCTGTGACCTAAATCTTAACCAGATAGCCCATGCTGGACATCAAAAGACTCAAGCCTCAGAGAACTGTGCTCTGTTCCCTAGCTCTATCCACTGTAGGTACTCTTAGTTACAAGCAGTAGTAAATAACTTGGGTGAATTTTACTGTAGAAGGAATTCATCAGCAGAGTACACAATGCTCATTGAATCTCTGGGAGAGATGGAGGATCTTTAGATATAGAGTATAGAGAGTCAGAAATAATAGCCGAATCATACCACAGAGCTCGTCCAGAGAAGATGTCACTATTGACTTTGCTGGGAGCAAACACTGTAGCTCACAGCAGCTGCCATCACACCCACATCCACCATCCCCAATTCTCAACATTTCAAGTTTCCATTTTGAAGTCAGCAACAAGTTGGGTGATGTACCTGTACTTTTGGTGCAAGAAAGCCAGGGAAGTGAATTTTAGCCTCTGCCTCAAAATTTAGGAAGAAAAGTAGAAAAAGAATGATGAAAGTACCTTACCATCCTGCACAGCCTATGTGAGGGGAGTTCACGCTGTTGCCTCTTTCCTCCTCTATAGTTTATTATTTCATATTAAAGTTTTTGACCTACTGGAAATTATGATATAGTATATTTTGTATGCCATACTTACTATATAAAAAGACTACTTTTTAAAGTGTATATTCTGTAAATGTAAATCTACACATAAAGTATGATTTCTTTTAATCAGTGTATGGAATCTTCACATTCAGGGACTGGGTGAAATGAAATTAGAATGCAGTTACATCTTAGTGGAGAATGAAAAATTTTTTATCTCCCTGATCTCCCTGTAGCATCTCTAGAATAATGATTCTCAACATATCAATTGGAAAAGTCTTTTTTTTTGAAGTAAAATTTTACAAATCTCAGTATATAAGTTGTAGTTTTGATATCCATTGGTTAAGAAAGCTATTAAGAAAAGTGCTTTTAATGAATTTGCATTCGATGGATCACACTGGCATCTACTTATATTTGTGAGAATAGAACACGTACGTGTAGAATATATTTGACATGTACTTATTTATGTAGATGTAGAATATATTTGACATGTACAAGAACTCCTTGTAGGGGCTTTATTACATGACTTTATTACTGAGCCACACTGGAGGCCCAGACACACCAACTCTAGATTTTATTCAGGTCGGCGGCCCTGCCAAGTCTCCTTGGACCAAGCTGGCAATGAATCAGTGGTGCCTTGGGAGAGATTGGCCCTCCTTGGACATGCTGACTAGCTTCCCTGACCTCTCATTGATTTTTGAGGTGGTGGGTCATACACACACTTTTTTCAGTTATACAAAACTGTACAATACATGTGCAAGCCATTTTCAAGCAGAAAATAAAAGCCATTCCTAGAATTATTTGAACAGATGTTTACGATTAGATTAAAAACGAAGGGTCTTGAGTGGAAAATCACCAACAGTAGAGCAGAAAAGTCTTCTACGACAACGAAAGCTCGTTTTCTTCTCTGTGCTTGGCATTAAGCAGAATTAAACCTACCGGTGAAAGGAGTCCATTTCTTCTTTTATCAGATACCCCACTTAGCAAGGAAATAATGGGCAGATTTTTCAGCTGTTCTGTCCTTTTCTTGTAATTATGGGTTTTCTCTTGTGACATCTAATGTGAATCATTGCCTAGGTCAATAACGTGATCGTTTGATTGGATCAGATTTTTAAAAAGGCAGAAGTAAAAACACGGGATTTTCCTTTGAAGGTTTGAGACCGTATCAGTTTCAGCTCCCGTGACCTCCTGGTCAGTTTCCTCTCTGGTGACCTCCCTTGGATTTAGTCCCCACCCCTCATCATTAGCGGTACCCTCCTGAGGACAGGATAAAATGCCCTGTACTAACTTTAGTTGCTGGTCTTTACCAATTTGAGGTTGGTGCAAAGCAGGAACCAATGTGCAACTAAGTTTAGAGCACAGAGATGGTAACTTTTGTAACGTTTGTGTAGATTAGGAAACAGGCACTAAAAATTACATAGCTGATTGGGTCCTGTAGTAGCGATCTCTGGTTCCATAACAAAGTAATCCATCAAGTGTCTTCAAATGACAAACACGTATTATCTAATGGTTTCTGGGGGTCAGGAATCCTGAACTGGCTTTGCTGGGGATTCCGGCTCAGGTGCTCTCATGAGGCTGCCACTAAGGTGTCAGCCAGGGCTGCAGTCATCTGAGACTTGACTCGGTCTGGAGGACTGGTTCCAAGCTCATTCATAGGGCTGTTGGCAGCAAGCCTCACCTCATCACTGCAGGCGCCTCTCCGTGCAGCTGCTCATGACATGGCTTCCCCCAGAGCGAGGGAGCCAGGAGAGAGACAACTCAAGACCAAAGCCACAGGCTTTTATAACCTAGTGTTAGAAGTAACATACCGTCAGTTCTGCCACATTCTATTGATCGCACAGGGTGTGAGTACCAGGGGGCAGGAATTATTACTGCAGGTCATCCTGGAGGCTGCCTACCACCGATTCAAATGACTGATTTTTCTAGAAATCATGGGTTGGAGGTTGCCTTCTTTGTAAGTCTGAGGACAGCCTCTTGATCAAGTTAACAGTGACTTATCCTACTCTGAAAATAATTTTTATATCTTTGTTTTAAAAGCATAAACATTACGATTTTTAAGTAAAATGCAGTTATAAAGACTATAAATAATAGACACTATTGTAGAATATAGAAATTTAAAGTTTTCCATGAACCTCTTATAACCACAATTTATAATATATGTTTGTATATCACTATAAAATGTATTTATTTTAAAAAAGTCTGAATGTAAACAGGATATTGCTAACATCTTTCAAAGTCAGCATATACATTCATTTTGTATAAGCTATACAGTATTCCATTGAATGACTATAGCAAATAGGATAACTGTACCAGAATTATCTAACCAGTCCCTACTGTTAGACAGTTGAGTTTCCCCCCATTTTTTGACAAAATAAGAATTGTGTTTGTACATACATTTGCATGCTGTATGAGAATCCTTCAGAGCAAATTCTCAAAGTATATCCTTAAGTGAAAAAGGATGTGCATTAAAAGTTTACTAGATATTGCTGACTTGTCTGCTCAAAATATTATATTCATAATATTTTATGACAAAAGTGCCCCAAATACCTACCTTCTAATGTCAGCATTACTTTGATACTCCTTGCTATGATTTTGAGGGAGACAATGGTGGTGTATTTGGCAGAGAAACCTCAGAGACAAAGAAGGGGGAGAGGGAGACCTGCGGTGAGTCATCAGTCATCAGCCAGCCAGTCATCAGGGAGAGTGGTCCAGAGTTCACACAGCCCCAGAGCCCACACGCCAGAGCCCCAGTGTGGCTTCTCCACCTTGAGTCTGAACACTGGGGTTGTTTGCCCTGCTCATCTCTTAGTGAGATGACTCTGCTGTTTGTGCATCAGTGAAGGAATAGAACAGACCAGAAGATAGGTGGATCAGAAAAATCCAGCTTATCCAATTCTTCCCAACAGCCTCCCACCATTCCTTCCTGAAAATCTTACTGTTGCTTTGCCTGACACCATGGACTCAAGCACACAGATTGTGCTTTAAACAGCACACAGATTGTCTGAGAAAAGTAATGTCAGTATCAGCCACTAATGTGCAAGCAAAGTTAATATTTCAGCTTAGTTGAAGAGACTAAGACTCTGAATGCATGGAGTTCTTTCATTCATGAGTTCATTCAACAAAGAGTAACTATTGAGTAGCCACTGTGGGCCAGAAGCTATCATAGGCCTCGGGTATATAATCATGAGCCAAAACAAGTACCAACATGGAGCTGCCAGTTAGTGGAGAAGGTGGACAATATTCAAATAATCTTGTGATTATATTTTATATACATATGTATATATATGATTTATGATATATATTTACAAACTAATCATGTCTAGGAATGGGCAGTATTTCGGGGAGCCAGGAAAGTGGAGATCTAAAGGTTGAGTTTGAAGGTTGCTGTAGGGGAGGGGAGGGGGTTAACTAGATGATGGGCATTAAGGAGGGCATGTGATGTAATGGGCACTTAGGTGTTATATATAACTGATGAATCACTGAACTCTACCTCTGAAATGAATAATACACTATGTATTAATTAATTGAATTTAAATATAAATAAAGAAAGAAGGAAGGAAGGATGGATGGATGAGTTTGAGGTCATTAGGAGAGACTCTGGGAGAATCACACCAGGCAGAACACAAAGTAACAGCATGCTTGCAAAGGCCTTGGGGTGGGAAGGAGCTGAACTGTTTGGGAAACTGAAAAAAGGTCTGTGTGGCCAGAGGGAGTGATAGCAAGAGATGAGGCTGGAGAAAGGGCCCCGAGCTAGATCGTGCAGGTCCTACGCATTTTGTTAGAAGAAGCAGTGTGAAGAAGGAATTCAGGATATGGACATGCTCATCAAGGCAGATATGGAGGGGAAGGCAGAAAGTGATGGGCATGGGGCTGGATGGGAGAAGTGGCAGCTGAATAAAAAGTTCATCCTCTCCATTAGCCATGTGCCTCCTGCCCCTCCGCACCCACTGGGTCTTTGTGGCACAGTGCTGTCGGGCTGGGACCCATCATGACACATGGCATGTACCCAGGGGCACAGCAGCCTTGCCAGGTCCTACTGTTCTCCCCTCATAGACTAGAAGTCTGTGCCCCACTTTGCCTTCCAGCTGCCTGGGAGGATTCCAACAAAAGTCCATGCTTGGTTCTATTAATTGAATTACAGAGGAAAGGCCCTAGTGCATTCATCAAACCTTAATCCATCTCCACGTTGCCTTACAATGTTCAGTGTTTTAAAAAGCCCACTGCAGTGTGCCTCTAAAGCGGCGCTTAATTGACATAATATGGGTCACCTGTCTACATGGATTTAGCTGGCAGAGCTTCCAGAACAACCTACTTTTCCTCCCTTTTGCCTTTAGTTTTTGAACTTCTGAAAATGCGTCACTGCTGCTCATATCAGTTTTGAGCCATTATTGAATAAAGAGGGGGTAGAGTGGAGGGCTGTGCGTCTAGTGCCTGCATTCGTCCAGCGGTGCGGTTGTGGGTAGGAAGGGACTGCGGTCAGGGCCTCGGGAACTGGGCCAGGGATCCGTCCGTGCTGCTCACAAAGCTGGTCGGCTTCAGCTTTTGCAATCGTGTAAAATGAAAAGTATAACATGGCTTAACATCATGCTTTTAATATCAAGCTTTATAAAAACTGTGCAGGTGTGTGTGTTTGGTATGGGGAAAATGAATGAGTTCTGCTTTGGAGCAGGGAAGGAATGCTCATCCAGCTTTATGAGAATGCGATAGACCCTGGGCACAGCTTGGTGTTCCTGTGTCCTGATCTGGGAAGCCACAGAGCCAAGTAGGTGGCCTGGAGATGTACCATCTGAACTCAAATCCTGGCGCCCTCCACTTACTATCTGGGAAACCGTGTAGATTAATGAACCTAACTGAGTTTCATTTTCTTCATCTGTAAAATGGGAATAATGGTAGCCTCCTCTCGTGGGGTTTTTGTGAGGATTAAGAGTTGAGGCATGAAAAGGCCTCTGTTTAACATGATTATTTAGTAGATTTAATATACAGCTAACAGTGCCTGGCACTGTTCTAAGTGCCTTGAATATATTAACATATTTAATCTTCCAAGATCCCAGGAGGTATGCGTGATTATTCTCATCATCCCCACTTTCCAGATGCCCAAGATCGCCATGGCAGAACTGAGACCCAAACTTGGACCATTGGGCTCCGAGTCCTAGCTCTTTGGTGCCTGGCCACACTGCCTCTCAGCCACATACAAGTGTCAGCTGTTGTTATTCTTGGGGAGAGAAGAAAGCATGGAGAAATACAGTAGAAAATTGCCAGAAAAGGGAGATGAGAACACTCAGATTCCTTTGGACCTTGGACCTGACTGTGAGCCTCTCCACCCTCCACCCACCCTACCCCTTCACCTCCCACTCCCACATCCCTTAATTCCAGTGTCTCAGACTAAATACCAAGTATAGCTTAAATATCATACTGAAACTTCTTGATCCCACTTAGACGAGAGAGAGAGAGAGAAAGAGAGAGAGAGTCACTTTCTGCTGTTTCTCCAGCTGCCCTGGTTAGTGAAGGCTGGCCAGGGGTTTATCCAGGGGTACCGTACGCCACCATGGCCCGGGCAGATCCCCCTCTTGTGGGCTGAGTCCTGTCCACCTTCATTACTGCCTGGCTTCTTCCGACAAACCAGAAGCCCCCGGGTGAAATTCTCAAAACGGAATTGAACGATTGACCAGATCTGACATTCTGGAGGAGACTTATTCCCTGCAGGGTCACCAGCCTAGATTCTTCTAATATGTCAATGATTCTATTATGAGGCCAAAGTGCCCACACTGGGGAACAACATCGTGTGGGCAGTCCTTTACCAAATACCTTATCCCAGACAGGATGTAATCCATATTTCAAATACTGCAATCCGCATTTCTGTTACCTGGCTTGGTTTTGTTTTGTTTCCTTGAGATGGGAGATGGCCTAGGAAAAGCTAAAATACGTATTTAGGTAAAACTGCTGAAGTTCACTAACATCTGCTGGGAGTTATCTGAACCTGTAATCATACTGATAGTTTTGCTTTCAGAGGGATGAGTCTAACCATGTCTGCTACCTCGTTTCAAATGGTAGGGGACCGGAAGCAGAAGTGATGATGTCACATCTAGGTCAATGGTATATGGGCGTTCGTTGTTGTAACTTTTCTGGGCCTTTGCAATTTTAAAAAATAAATTGGGGAAAAAAATAAAAGCATTAAATAAGGTTTATGGGGAAGAAGTAAAAAAAAAAAAAATACAATTGCTCCTGATGGGATCTGTGCACTGTGGGAGGGCATTACAGGATTAGTGGTATTTTCCTCCAGGTCATCATTCATAATAGCACCAACAGGAGCAGCAGAGACACGGAGAAGTTGTAGGGAGGGGTAACAAATGGAAAAGGGGTGCTCCAGATAAAGAAGTAAATGTCCTGGCTGCTCATACTGTCATAGAACTCAAAGTTACTGTGGGAGTGAAGCTTTCAACCTTTAAATTGCTTTCATAAGTCTAATATTAAGATCAAGGTACTCCATATATTCCCTTGAAACTGATCCAACAATAACAACAGAAATGTTGCACATGTATCCAGGAAATTTTTTTCATATATGTAATTTCATTCTGTATATATTATTAAAAATAATGGAAAGAATATCACTAAAAATCTTTAGGTAGTAGGATTAAATTACAAATGATTTTTATATTTTCTTTATTACCTCTCTGAATTTTATAGACTTTTTTCAAGTGACAGATTATTTTATAATCAAGAAAAAGTCATTATTATATGAAAAGATAAATGTTATGTATATAGTATCTCTAAATAACTTGTTTTCTATATTTGCCGCTATTAACTGTGGCATCAAATGGAAATATACTCCTTTAATCTAGAAATTAAAATTAGAAATTTCCAGGGAGTGTGTCCTGTATCTTAAAAGGAAATAATGAAAAAAACCTTTGATGGCTTTATTCATGCTTCTGATTTTATGAATTTTGACCATCTTAATAATTTGCCTAATTTTGGGGAGTTTTGCACATTTACTGATTTTTAACAGCGCGTTAGGCAATACTTCCACAATTTCACCTTTACTTTTTTTTTTTTAAACTCTTGAGTACCATCCTGGTCTGGTAATTTATCTAGATGCATTTAGTCAGTCTGGTCAAGAATGTTGTGTGCATTTCCCCCTGTTTGATTTAAGTGCTCAGACATTTCTCTTTCACAAGATTATTTTCAATGGGAATCTTCCCAGTGGCTTCCTCAGAAAAGATCAATGCCAGTAATTCATTTAGTTTCTTGACAAACATATTTTCATCCCTAGGCCCACATTATGTCCACAAATAACCAAATGATTTTTTTTTATTTGTATGAATAAGTTTTATAAAGGATATGCAAAATTCTTTCTGGCCTAATTTAAGTTTTTTTTTTTACCTAATTCGCCATATTTAGTAGGCCTATTTGATCTGGGTTTGGGTGGGAGTTTCCACTGGTGTGCTTAATACTGGGAGTCACTGTGTAAAGTTCAAGGGTCTTTGCTTGCTTGCTTGCTTGCTTTTTTATTTACCTTTGCAGGAGATACTTAAGCACTTTGTAGTCCTTTTCTTGGCTCTCCTGTAGGTCTGTCACCACTTTTATTCCAGTGACAGGCTGTCATACATGGCTGCGCCACTGCACAGGGCTCATTAGGCAACATGAAATGGACAGCAAGACCAAGGTAAAATGGAAAAAGTCCGCCATCTTGGGCAACCTCATTAAGTTCACAGAAATCCTGGCTAAGTAGAGCTGACCACAGTAGCTATAGTTCCTGCTTTAATCCTTTCTTCCTGAATCTTTCTGAAGCATTCTCCCTGCTCAGGGTGCCCAGGGTGGAGGAGGGGTTAGGATAAATGCTAACGGTTTGGGGGGAAAAGGTTTGGTAAATCATCTTGTATGCTAAGCCCCTGTGTAACATTATCCAATAGTGAGGAGATGTTAGTAATCTTTAGCTATTTAAAGCTTTAAATAGACCACATGAGTAATGTGCTTCAGGTGCTTATCACTAATTAATTAATTCATTTGTAAGTGAAATGCCTAATTAAGGCAGTCTAAGGGAGCTCCTGTGCAGCCCTGATGTGGTGGGTCCAGTAACAGAGATTTCAGTGGTGAAACTTGTTGGACAGGTTCCCATGGGCCAGTTAGCTTGATCTCAGATTTCATTGTGTGTGTGTGTGTGTGTGTGTGTGTGTGTGTGTGTGTGTGTGTATTTTAAGTGTAGTGTGGGTTTGAACTAGTATTTGATATTGGCCAGAATCACTCACAATTTCTCAGCTTTGGAAGAAACCTAAAGATAATGTGGTTGGGATCTCATGATAAAATAAGGGAAATGGACAAAAGATATGCACGACCTGGTGTGATGCCTTATTGCCGTGTGCGCTGCCATCAGGAAGGGCCAAAGAGCCTGTCACTTCCTGACTTCTTCCTTGGCTTTGATTTTAGGGACATTTCTTTCTACATAAAACTTTGCTTTGCCTTTACCCTGCCGGAAAACTAGTAACCCAAAGTGTTCACCATTTTGGCTCAGTTAGTAAAAAACTTTAGCCATGTTTAGAGCTCAAGTATATTAATCAGTTTAATTATCTGTTCCCTGTGCTCCCTTTCATCTTCTTTGTTCTTTTCTTAGAATAAGGACATTGTCCTTAAAGGAGAAGAGCCTTGTAAAGGGAGTTAAGTAGCTCATGGATAAAAATGCAATTTGGGGTTGAGAAATTTATGTTTAATCATACTGGGCTTCTGTTCTGTTATAAAGGAAAAGGACACGTTTGAGTGTAATAATTATGACTGACTTATAATATAATGAGATTTTTTCCTTATAAACTGTTATTGCCTCAAATAAAATGAACAGAATAAAGAGCAGAAACGAATGCAGCAAAGATACCTAAGCGGCTCTCAGGATATAGGACGAATTTAGAGAGGCAGCCCGAAAACAGATTAAACTTGGGATAGATGGAAAATGAGAGGGAAAATGGATATAAATATAACCCATTAGAAGCAACCAGTTCTCTTCTGCAGTCAACTTACCAGTATGGAGTCTGGCTCACACTACCCTCCAAGCAAACCGCAGTGCTCACTCAGGCCTTCCCCTCTAATCAGAGTTAATGTGACTTGATGAAAAAAACCAAACAAAACAAAACCCTTCCTGTACAAATTTTAGGTCCTTAAAAAATTGTCTCTGCAACACAGAATGGCTATTTTTTCTAAAATGTTTTGTAACAAGGGGCGCCTGGGTGGCTCAGTGGGTTAAAGCCTCTGCCTTCGGCTCAGGTCATGATCTCAGGGTCCTGGGATTGAGCCCCGCATCGGGCTCCCTGCTCAGCAGGGAGCCTGCTTCCCCCTCTCTCTCTGCCTACCCCTCTTCCTACTTGTGATCTGTCTCTCTCTGTCAAATAAATAAATAAAATCTTAAAAAAAAAAGACACCAAAAAAAAAATGTTTTGTAACAAAATGCTCTTCGAAAAAAAAAAAATGGTACTGCCTTAAATTAGTTCTTTGGAAAAAAGCACATACTTAGTATGAAATAGTCCTTTTTGCCTACCCACGTGAAGTAAGGGTATGTGCTGAGAACTTTGGAAATAGTTGCTATACTCTTTTCTCAGGAAGAAACACACCAAAGACACCACATCCAGGCTTTTTTGTTCTCCTGGAAGTCTGGCAGGAGATAAAAGTTGCACCAATATTTGTTGTAAGGTAAACCTATAATTACTGTCATTTTTAGAGAGGGAGGCATTAGAAATACAAAGGATACAGTGGGACTCTAAAAGAATATAAAAGTCGACCTCAAAAATAATATTCCTTAAGAACAGGAAGGTCTTTCTGTTTATTTCTCTATCCTCCATTATACAACACAGTACACAGAAGAGGCATCAAATGCATAAAGAATGATTGACTTAGTGGTTGAAATTAGGCATCATTTTATCTACATAGTCATTTTATTTCTGTAGGAAATTTCCTTGTGTTGGGTGATAGCTGATAGTGTCTAACCAAGGGCTAATTTTAGACGGAAAGTCATATTTTAGATCTATTATTATTTTAGCCAGAAGAAAACACAGAAATTGAGTGGGTGCTGGAACATATCCATTATTTGCCCCCTGGAGATAAATGGAGTAGTCGAGAATAGTGTACTGTTGGCAGAACATGGTGGGAAAATTCGCACATTGGCTTCCCGCAAGGACCTGTTCTGGGCTGTTATTTCATATTTCAGTCCCTGGGATGCCTGTGTTATAACATCTTAAAGTGTTAACATTTCACCACCAAAATAATTCTGAAAAAGAGAAACGGAAATTAATCAAATTAAGCACACTCTCCTGGGAGAACTGGATTTGTAGCTAGTGCATCTTCATCCGTGGCTAATGAGAGAGGAGCAAGCCGGGAGCAGAAGAGTGGGGCCCGGGGAGACCTAGCTGCTTGCAGTGTGGTGAGGGCAGTATGCGGCACCTTGGACCACACCCAGGTTGGTGTAGATATCCCAGCTGTGCAGGGTGCTGGACAGAGGATGTCAGAGAATAGTGTAAGGTTCCAGGGTCATCTGCCAGCTGCACACCTGCCTCCCGTTTAATAGTGTTTATTAAGATTCAAGGAGGAAGTTCAAGCCACTGGAGGTTAAGGCCTGGCAGAAGGCCCAGCCAAATGGGCAGAATGTAGGAAACATTACCTGGGTGCGTAGGTGTTCTCCAGTTCTCTCGCTAGAAGGCTGTAGGGCACAAACCGCACCCATTGCTGGAGATCTGATTTTATATATAGTGCCAGGCTTGTTCAGGGCTGGCTTGGGTACCATGGAGCAGAGCCTGCTAGAAACACGGCTGTCGCTAGAAAGGAGAAGAGATGGTGGCTAGGAAAGACCTGCCTAATGGACTTGACCTAAACCTCTGGCATGGAAGCCCATCTCCATCTCCTCCCCCCACCCCTTCAAAATGATATCTTTGTTCTGAAATTTCTTCCATCAGAGTAGAATCAGTCCCCAAATGCTCTCAAGTCAAAAATACCCAGTCACCACACTTCCCAGGGAAACTCAGCCGCTGCTCGCAAGAGGGATGGAGAAGGAGCAATTTTTCCATAGATGCTCTCGTGCAGCCCCAGGAGGAAAGCACAGGAAAACTGCAACCCGTTTGTCAGACAGCAATGACATGACTGGTTTTCTTCGTGCTGCAATCTCCTCTGGAATCTTCCTATAAGATGCAACGTCCTCTAGAGAATTAGAACCAGAACCGTAGCCCAGTGCCGAGTGTAGTAGAACCATGTCTTTTTTATTACTTATCATCCAGAAAATGGTATAAATCCTGCACACACTGAATTTCCTCTGATTCAAGGTATTTAGTATCAATCAAGGGAGATTTTTTTTCCTTGAAAGTAAAAAGCAGGCTTTTTATTTATTTTTTGAACCATACCATTGAGCTATTTTGCCATGGTTCCTTTAACCATAAAAGCAAATCTGAATTTTTGAAATCATTTTCCTACCAAACATCAGAAATACTGTATTATTTTTCAAACTAACACACAAATACCACCTCCCTCTCCAAAAAAGGGAAAGAGACTAGAGCTACAGGATAAAGAGCCAGAAGGACAGGGGGAAAGCAGTGGGATTCAGTGGCATAGAAGCGATCCGTAAACCATTTTTATTTAACAGTGTCAAAGACACCTGCCGAGGTCGTGCCCTAATGAGATTTGGCCACATCGCCAAGATGGAATCATGCGTGTGGCTAAAGAGCGGGGCTGTCTCCGCCCTGCACGGGGTAGCTTTCTACTCACTCTGCTTCTTAGTTCTTATGTAGATGGACATACCCAAGGAGAGCACTAAAAACAATGAAGTTGACTTTTACCTCCTTCATTTCAAGAAAAGAGCAGATCTTGTAGTTTCATCTCAGGCTAAGATTGATCTCAAATTTAAAACCTGTCTATCCATCCCAACTCTTTTCTAAAAATAAAAGAGCAGTTTTTCATCTCTGGCATGGTCCCTGGGAGACTGCTTATTTACCTTGTGTTTTGCAGACTCTTCTCAAAAACAGTAAGTAAATAAATAAATACACTAACATATATAGCACAAAAATGAGACAGCTTTTACTTGAAGCTGGCTGTGGAGTAGAATTGGTTACTTAACACAAAATTAACACTGCTGACTGGAATCTGATTTCCTGTGAAAGAATTAAAGTCTAGTGTTGTTGTGTTTTGGAGATATTCTTGTACATTACCATCAAGGAAATAGAATTTAGAAAACTTTATAATCCAGCTAGAGTAAAAGCTTGGTTAATTTAAATTCTATTAATTCACAGTTGGTTTCGTTTCTGATAGTGACTGGATTGACATTGCACTCAACAAAACTTTTCTTTGTGGATAATAAGGCAAGTGATTAAAACGCAGTACTTTATAAACAAGATTGTAACCGTAATGTTTAAAATGTTAAAAGAACGATTTGGTTTTGGACATCTTTGATGTCTTTAGAGATAGCTCTTTACGTATAAATAGTGAACATGCCAAACACAGATTGGTTTTTTCTAGTCTTTCAAGCAAGTCGCTAATGAAATATCTTGTAGTATGCTCTGATCACATACTTTGGGATTTACCTCAGAACTTAAAAGTGATACGTTTAGCTGGAGATACTCCATTATTTAGGATGTTTTTGATTGGTCTTCCCTTCTATTAGTTTGATGACTGAGGTTTAACAATATAGCCAGCCCCACCGAGGGGGTTCCTGGGCCCCGAATAAAAGGTAGATTTGTAAGTCAACTGGGCTGCTGCTGATTGTGACTTTGTCTGTCTGAGCGTGTTCTGCCCTAGGAATGGATGTGGTCCAGTGACAGGGGAGAGGTAATGAGCACTGAGGAATAGACATTTTATTAGGCAAAATGTGCCACAGCCTAAGATCATCTTTTATCACTGTGTTACTGAGTCTTTGGGGTAAGCTCATTGAACACATATTAATTGAGTACCTATTAGATACCAGGTTCCGGGTATTTATAGGCAAATAAAACAGATATGGCCCCTGTCCTCATGGAGCTTATAATCTATCTGGGGAGACAAGAAGTAAACATACACACAACTATATATGCATACACACATACACACGTACATACACACACACACTCTGGAAGTACTCTGAAGGACGGGAATGAAGTATCATGAGATACAGTAGGGAAGACTTAGTTTGGGTACAACCTATAAATGGAAAGGTCCAGGTGAGCATCAGAGATTTGAGCTAGTAGAATAGTATCCTTTGAGTGGTTCTTAGCCTACCTTCCCATTCATGCTTTGTAAACAATGGAAGATGACAGGAATGCCCCAACCATGAGTTTTAACCATGTTACTACCAATATTGACCTTTTTATGCCAAGGCATCATGAATTTATATAGACTTAACAGTTGCAATTGTTGGGGCCATGGAAACACGGGAGGCAATGTAGAATAGTAAAAAGGCTACTGGGGGGGCGCCTGGGTGGCTCAGTGGGTTAAAGCCTCTGCCTTCAGCTCAGGTCATGATCTCAGGGTCCTGGGATCAAGCCCCGAGTTGGGCTCTCTGCTCAGCGGGGAGCCTGCTTCCCCCTCACTCTGTGCCTGCCTCTCTGCCTGCTTGTGATCTCTCTCTCTCTCTGTCAAATAAATAAATAAAATCTAAAAAAAAAAAAAAAAAAAAAAAAGGCTACTGGGCTCCTTAGGAAGACCTGAAATCTTCTGAAAAGGAGAGGAGAGAAGAGGACAGAGGTTCTCAACCTCTCTGTGTATCCATTTCCAAAAATGTACGATGGGGAAGAATATTAGTACCCGCTGTATAATGTTGTGAGAATTCAGTGAATCAATTTAAAGTACTTAGAATATGCCTGCCTCTGGCAAGTTCTTAAGAAGTGTTACTATTATTACTAGTGTTGCTATTGTTACTAGTGTAATGGTGTTACTACTATTACTGAAAGGAGGTTACCTCCTTCAAGGATGGGACTCCAACAGAGGCAGAATGCTTAGGACACTGGAGAATAGTGTGTGGAAACCAAGACTTACATTTCCACAATTCCTACCACACCTCCCTTTGTTTCAAGCATGTTTCTAAAGGGGCAACTTTTTATTGCTGAAAGAGGGGCCATAAGTCATGGAATGCTTTATTTGATACCCACAGGCTTTCTCTTCTTCCTTAGGACACGACACAGGCAGGTAATTTACGCCTCTGGATATGAGGCATGTACAGGATATTAAACTAGTGCTAATTTCATAATGCTGTCACACCTGCAGCTGGGACAACAAGACCACAGAGATAAATGCCATTACCAGAGGCGCTTACATGTGGATTCTCTTAAGGCAATGAGTTGTTCTTTTTAAGCAACATAATGAGACCTTGTAAATTAAACCTGGGAAGGATTTTTAAAATCATGAAAAAATATATTAGAAAAATATAAGTATTAACTGTAGCTGACTTCTACATAGATACTCTGTTTTAACAAAGCTAATACAGAATCACAATAAACAGCATCATTTTCTCTTCATTTCTTAATGCATACAGATCTCTGAAATCCGGTCATTTTTTCCTTTGTACTGTTTCTTGTAAAGGTACCACCTGGATCCAGTTACATTATGATAAATTTTTATTAAATATTTAATTAACAAATAATAACTGAAGGAGACTTTATATCCCATTTCTTCTGTGTATGTGTGTGCATGTGTGTATGATCATGTGACAGACAAGTCAAATTATAAAACTCAATCGTTTTCCTACATAAGCCTCAGATTTGGGGATATCTGAGATAGTTTAGGAGATTATGTTTCTTTAGCAAAAGAGAGAGAAACCAGGATAGTATGATGGGAAGGAAATTGTGAACTTGTGAAATATAAATTGTAACTTTTTAGATAAAAAGAAAAGGAGAAGAAAAAGACAAGAAATGGAGTCTACTCAGAAAAAGAAAAAACAACAACAACAACAACAACAACAAAAACACAAAAAAAATCCTCATTCCCTGGGTTTTTTCTGAAGGCCAACGCACTTG
Source organism: Potos flavus (assembly GCA_028534135.1). Classification (NCBI taxonomy): domain Eukaryota; kingdom Metazoa; phylum Chordata; class Mammalia; order Carnivora; family Procyonidae; genus Potos; species Potos flavus. The sequence goes on from CM052896.1 coordinate 85,136,172, forward strand.
GATCTCTCCTAAATGTTCCTTGTGTGGGTAGATCCCTTTCTGGGGGGAGAAGACCCCAAGTGGTTGTGACCAGTCAGTGCCCCTTAGCCCTGACCCCACTCCCTGTAAGCCAGAGACACTGAGGTTTTACCTCCAAAGTCTGACACTGGGCCCTATCCCTCCTTTGTCCCTAGCAGAGTAGCATCCCCCATTGAGCCTCCCGCCCCCACCCCCATCTTCAGTTTCTTCTCCCTCTCCAAAGACCGCTCAGAAGGAGCTCAGTTTTTCCTAAAGAGTAAGAAACAAAAAAGTCTTTATGTGGGAGTCTGTTTAAGAAATAACCGACTCCTGTTTATAAAGGCGCCTTTCATTCTGTTTGCTGGTATGTGTTTCCTGAGCAGCCGCGGGTGGGACGGCTCAATGGAGTCCAGTCACAGATTGCCACTGCTAATTTCCAAGGCTGCCATGGGGGTGGAGGAGAAGGAGAAGTGCTGTGCCTGTGGCCATGTAGGTTCTACCCACAAGAGTTACTCAGAGGGACCGCAGGAGCTCAGCCTTAAACAGCCTGACACACGTCTTAGCAGCGCAGTTCTTTCTGTCACATAACTTTCTTTCTGCATTCCCAGGTACTGGGGTGGTTTTTTTTTCTCACAAAATACCCTTATTTTAAAATAACAACTAGGTAGAGAAAATAACAGGCATTAAGTAGGAAACGGTTGGAACCCAAGGTTTGTTTCGGCTGCAGGCTTGCAAAGTGCTGCCCTGGTAAGCCCGTGTGTCGCATTTCCGCCGGAAGCCATCAAGATGGCGCCCAGGGCCAGGCAGAGCTGTTCTGTGGGAGTTCCCTGTTGGTCTTGGGTCTTAAGTGAGAATTACTCAGAGGTAGGGGCCCCTGGGTGGCTCAGTGGTTGGGTGACTGCCTTTCACTCAGGTCATGATCTGAGTCCCCCATCCAACTCCCTGCTCAGTGGGAAGCCTGCTTCTCCCTCTCCCACTCCCCCTGCTTGTGTTCCCTCCTTCACTCTCTGTCAAATAAATAAATAAAATCTTTAAAAAAAAAAAAAAAAGAATTACAAAGAGGTCACCAAGCCTGGAGAAAATCTGAACTGTAGAAATAAAGAGAGAGTTGGTTTAGTGATGCACAACATTTTTGAAGCTGTGAAATCAAGTGGTTACTTTGAGTTTTCCCCATACATATACAAATATGTGTGTAAACACATTTGCATTTTTTCTATTCTGTACTAGTAAATGTCTTCTGGTGTGTGTGCTTTAGATTTAAGTAAAAAGACATTTGTGGGACTCTAAATGGATTTCATAGTGCCTTTTTAAGCTGGGAGAATGCAACCGCAGACCAGGATTAATATAGTAAAAGTTTCACTTTATTTTATTTAAAAATTGTTTTATAGTAAAGCAAACATGGACTAGAATGCAAAATGGATATGAATTTAAGACAAAAGTGGAATGTAGCCCTTGCTTATGACTATAAAGGCCCACAGATTTCTGAGGGGCATAGGTTTACTCTCTTCTCTCAGCTTTAGCAAATACTCCGAGATCCTTCAGCGAACAGATGGCCATTGAGGTCCAGCAACAATGGGCAACAAAAATCAGAAAGATTCTCTGCCCAAAGATACTTAAATTCCCCACACCCACTTTTATTCTATAATTATAAATTTATTAGGCTTTCAGGTTTCTCTTTTTTAAAAGCATATGTCTCTTGACAGGTTTAAGCTGTTGATCATTCACATCTTAGTATGAATTACCGTATTAGCTTTATCTAATTAATTACCTAACTAGCTTTCTGTTTCAACTGGGTTCACAGACCAAATCAGAAACTGTGAGTTCCTAATGTAGAGTTAACTGTTCTGTGGCCTAAAGCAAGGCAGTTCATTCATTTGAGCCCGTTTCCTAATCTGAAAATAGGAATGCTAGCATCTGCTTTGCCATCACAGAACAGCTATGAAGTCAAAATGACATAATTCACACGGAAGTACTATTTAAATATCAGTTCCCACTCAGTACTTTTAGTTGAGATTACTGGTTATCCTCGTGGTTATTAATACATTTTAGTTGAGATGAGTTAATAGATGAAGAAGAATGGCACAGGGAGAGGTAATTTTGAAATGTAAGACATTTGGAAAGATCAGGCTCACAGCATTACCTCACTGAGGGACTTCGGTATTTGAAAGTATTACAAATCTGACTTGAGAAGGGAGAGAGGAAAGAGGCAAGAAAATGCCAGAACAGAGTTCTGTTCTGCAGTTCAGCATAGGAGCCTTGAGGTAGAAACACTCGATGGCCCAGCTGCTATCCTGGAAAAAGTCGATAGTTGAGATAGTTGAGATTCATCTTTAATTGTTAGGCAACCCCTGAGACACAGACTATGGAGTTCTGAGTATCATATTTCTCAAAATAAGGATCTGCCAAAAGGATACATAATTTAAGGTAAACGCTGGTCCTGTTTATCTTTCAAAATATGTAATGCTCTTACCTACTTCTGATACCCCTGTGCATAGTCTCTTCTTTGGTGTGCATCATCTAATAATAATTGCAGCAACCAGGTACTATGTTTTATGTATGTACTGCGTACATGCACTAAGCATGTACTATGAATGGGGTACTATTCTAGCATAAGAACTAGGTACTATAATACTCCCACTTTACAGTTGACAAAACTGAGGCTGAGTATTTAAGTAACTTGACCAGGTAGTGAATGACAGCAGATCCAACTAAATAAAACCAGGTAGTGTGACTATAGAACTAGACAGATTCTGTGTCTCCTTCCTCCCAACCAATGGCAGAACCATTGTAAGTAAGAGTAATTAAAATGTGCAGAAGACAAGAAGCGCTCAGAATCTGCTTCTGTGGAAGTCAGAGGACAATCTCTTCTTTGGGATCTAGTGCTCCAATTCTCTTATACAGGACTTGACTTCGAAGACTTAAATATACTTGGAAAGGTGAGGGTGGAGTGGGGCCAAAAAGGAGAAGGCTCCAAGGAAGTAGTCAGTTTTCTTTTTGTTTTTTAAGCTAGATAAGAGTTTGAGAAGAACAGAGATCTGAGGACATTAAGAATGTAAAGTGTTCATTTTTTAAAGAAATGCCCCTTTTTTTAAGATGTGAACCCTCAGATCTGCTGTTAGCCATGATAAGTTACACTGAGTTGTTTTGCCATCTTGCAAATCTTCTGAAATCATCAGCTTGACATTGTTTGCTTCTACCTCCAGGCTTTACCAAGGCACATCTGAATTTATTTAGAGAAAAGTCATGAAGAGCAAAGCAAAAATAGTGGACTTTATGCCTTTTAAAAAATACGCTCTCTTCCCTTTTAAACAAGTCATAGAAGTTTAAGGCAAAAGTAGATTCATAGGTAAGGGGCAATGCAGAAGTTTTACATTTGACTCAAGAATGAGCTCTGGACTAACTTTTTCAGGTGCAGAGGGGTACGGTGGGCAGAAATGAAGGGTGAAGCTTGATGATTCGGCACCCCACGACAGACCCCAAATCACCACTGACACAGAATGGTGTTTCCAACACTAACCTCTGTCGCAGATTTCTATTTTTTCTTCATTTGGGTCTAGCTGACACACAATGCCACAGTTTCAGGTGTACAACCTAGTGATTGAACAAGTCTACGTATTATGCCGTGTCACTCCACGAAGAGAGCTCCCATGTGTCACCACACGATGCTACCGTAATATCATTGACTATACTCCCTATGCTGTACCCGATTATTATTTTGTGATCCTTAGCCAACTTTTCGTTAAGTCAGTCGAAAATAGACTAACATTTATAGTCTAGGTATTAAAGTCACCAAAAGATAATCATTTTTTTGAGAAAATACTTGGCTATAGGTACCAGATATTTGGATTTCTCTATTTGCAGACTCATTCATGTTAAACAACTTTTTACTTATGGCCTGATCAATAGTCACTGAAGTGCGTGGAGACCTTTCCTAAGCTCTTCATCAATCAGAAAAAGGCAGTTCTTGGAGGCGGATGGGACTGTCTAAATTGAGGCAAGTTGCCAAACACACTTCAACTGGTTCCTTTCCTTGGGCTATTAATTAGAAGAGTCTTTCCTCATTGCTGGGCTGTGCTGGCCTTCTCATTTTTTGTGTCCCCTGACCATTAGCAGTTCCATTTGGTCAGATAATTCCATTTGAGCACACAGGTAGTCCGGCAACACGGTAAATAATTTTGTCTGGAATCAAATGTCTCCTGTTTCTCTGGCACTGGTGTCATTTTGAATTATAGTCACCACACGTCTTTTCTCTGCTCCCCTTTCCCAGTTTAATAGCATTAAAATTGTCCAAACTCGGATTTTCATTTATAATTCAGTGTCTCCAGTTCGATTAAGACCCAGCTGCCATTAGACGAATAACAATAAATAACATCAGACCTGCAAAGTCAGTCAGGTCTAATTCTTTATGTCATTGGCTCAAATTGTGATTCCACAGTGTCCCTTACACAGGAATTGTAAAGCAAGTTCATAGTAGTGCCTATTTTGTTTTCTAGGGGGACTCTTTATGCACCAGATTTTTCTTTTTCCCCTCCAGCTTTATTGAGATATAATCAGCATATGACATTGTGTAAGTTTGCAATATGATGATTTGATTCATGTGTATAATGCAAAATAATTACCACAATAAGGCTAGTTAACACATCCATCACCTTACATAATTACCAGTGTGTGTGTGTGTGAGTGTTGAGAGCATTTAAGATCTCTCTCAGCAACTTCCAAGTGCATAGTACAGTATTGTTAACTTTAGTTACAATGCCGTATATTGTATCCCCAAAACTTATTTATCTTATAACTGAATGTTGTCCCTTTGACCAACATCTCCCCACTTACCTTACCCCCAGCCGCTGACCACCACCATTCTACTTATAGAGAAATTCTTATTTAACCTAACTGACCACTATATTTCACCTTAGTGCTATAAACTATTTTTTCCTTTCTTTTTCTGGAAAAAAAAATAGTTCAGGTGCCCCTCCTGGGTGCTTCTGGCACCTGGCCTTTCTCCAGTCTCAGCCCATAAGACACCAGGTTGCAACTGCCTACTTCGGGGTCTGCCTTTACCTTTAGAGCGTAAGCTCCTTGAATACTGAGCTCGTGTTGGCTTCCCTGACTCCCAGCACTGCCTGGCACACGAGTCTCTAGATTACACTGATGTTTGATAGAAAAGTAGTGCCAGAGGGCTGGCAAGAGTTCTGTTTAATTGCCCAGTTAGATTCAATAAGGCCACCCAGATGTTAAGGAAGAATGATCTGTTATGTAAAGGAAAACTGAAAGGTTTTGAAACCAAGTATCCTGGTGTTCTTTGCACATGATGGTAAGAGAGATAAACTGATCCTCTTGGGTCATTAGAATCCTAAAGGTTGGTCATGACGCCAGAATACTGCATGGAAACCAAATCTTCTCCGAAGTCCCTGTTGGGTGTTTGCCTTTTTTCAGACTTTGTACGATCCCAGTATCTGGTGTGAACTGAACCACTGTCTCATATAAATCATGTATTCTTTGTTCTCATCAAGCCACAGCTTTAGTAATTTTAAAAGCCTTCTATTAAAGATTCTGTTCTATCATTTGTGGATATGTGGAGCTCTTAGGAATAGAAGCATCTCACAGGCAAGTGGGATTACTGACATTAGGGTTTTTAAGACTAAATCCTAGAAATTTCAAATGACTCAGTTAAGATCAGAGTATAGGGATGTCTGGGTGGCTCAGTTGGTTAAGCGGCTGCCTTCGGCTCAGGTCATGTACCCAGGGTCCTGGAATCGAGTCCCACATCAGGTTCCTTGCTCAGCAGGGAGCCTGCTTTTCCCTCTGCCTCTGCCTGCCACTCTGCCTGCTTGTGCTCTCTCTCTCTCTCTCTCTCAATCTGACAAATAAATAAATGAAATCTTAAAAAAAAAAAAAGATCAGAGTATTAATTAGATCTCTGTAAAATGAACTGGGCTCATTTGCTTAATCAGAAGTCACCTAAATGACAGACCCAGCGAGTAAGCTGGCTTAGATACAGGGTCAGTTGTGTGTTGTTACTTTTCCAGCTATTTTAAATAGTTGCTGTAATGGGACCACTGGCTATTTCTGTTCTTCCCATTCCTGTCTACCCCCAGTGGTGGATGCAGTTCCTATCTGCACGACCCATCTAACATTTGCTGAAGACGGGAAACGCTGGGAGGGTGCTGGGAATCCAGTCACTCATGAAGCAGCCTTTCAAGACACACAGCGTTTCTGAAAATGAGTATCCATAAACCACAGGGTTTTCTAGCAGCTCCAGCAGAATTTGCTTCTCCAAGAGAGGCAAAACATAAAGAAAGAATGCGAGGCATTAGTCATTAATATAAGCTTTATGTGCCTAGAGCCAAAAGTTATTGGGTGTGGGTGAGGTTAATGAATATCCAAATGTTGAAACGAAAAGTCTGTCCACTTCTCTTTCCTACTCATTATTGGTTTGATTTTCATGGAAATATTCTTTAGGATGAGAGAAGACAGAACCCACTGGCCACAGGGACTCCCCTGATCCTTCTGTGCTTAGGAGGGCAGGAAACATAAGGAAGGTGGGGAGCTGGCATTGAGAGAAGAGGCTGGCAGGAGTAATTGACGGAGGTCGCTCTGATACCAGTTTGGCAGGTAAATGAACATTTTTATAGGCAATTTAATGCCTCTGGAAAACTGTTTGCTAGGATGATATTACCTATTCTCATCAGCCAGAAGAAAACGTATCATCCTACTTTTAAACTCACCAGTAATGAAAGCATCTATCTCTAGAAATTCCAGAATATGTTTCTATGTACAGATGACTGATCACCCCCTCCCTGTCTGGGAAGCGTCCCATTCATCCTAGCCTCAACCCGTAGACTCTGAAGAACCCTCAGCCAAGCAAATAATGATCCAACCAGGCACAGAAGAGCCAACCAAGGCTCTTCTGCCTTGTGGGTGTCCTTCCTTTGGCATATTTGGTTAGCACACTGTATAAATATGGTTGGAACACTCTCATTCCTCTTCAGCAGGGTCAGCTTTGTTTTGTTGCAGGACTGCAGAAGTGCTTGGTAAATCCCACCCTGCCAGGTCACGTTGTGATAGGGGACAGAGGAGTCATGAGCCTGACTAATCCATCACTACCATAAGCAAAGTGATTCTGGATGTCAGCTCTGTCCTTAGACCTACTTTGTAGAGGAGACTAGTCGTTTTCATGGGAAAGACCTAGTAAGAAATGGGATTCGATTTTCCGGGGTAAGTGGAAGTATTAGTTGTCAGAGACATAAGAATTGGCTTATTGTCACCATCTGTGCCCTTGGTCAGGTCACCTGATCTTGCTATTGTTTCTTCATCTGCAAGTCTGTTTTGGTTTGTCTAAGAGGTGTTTCCCCAAAACAGTGGAAAATGCAATAGGAGTTCATGAAGGTAACCTTCCACTATTATACTTATCATTCTATACTGATGGCCTAAAATTAAATGGAACAAATAAGCCTCAGGAGTATCTCTGACAAGTTAGCATCAAATCCCCTACAGGTTATAAAGGCAATGTTTAGAGGTTCCAACAGGAAACTTGTTTTAAAGCTAAATTCCTGTAATGCCTTTTTAAAAGTTTCAAAGTGCCCAAGCTCTCACAGCCCATCTATAAATAATCAATAGAAGCAAACCTCCTTCTGGAAAAGGACTCTTTTGACGAAGGCATGATAGGTGCCTCATTCATTCTATAAGTAGTTACTGAAAGCCTGCCATGAACCAGACAGTGTTCTAGGCACTAGTGATTGAGCAGTGATCAAAATAGACTAATTTTCTGTGCTTTGGAGCTTATATTTTAGTAGGCTACACTAAATAAATGCAGGCAATATAGGTAATAAAAATAAAAATAAATACAGATAAAATATGTCAGTTGGTTCCAAGTACCAAAAAGAACATAAAGCTGGGTAGGGAGCATGAGAAGTGTAAGAAGGGGAGGTACTTTTTTAGACAGAGGAGACCAGGGAAGGCCTCTGATAAGTTGATGTTTGAACAGATACTGGAATAAAGTGAGGGGGTGAAATAGAAGAAGAATAGTCCAAACAGGGATCGGGAGGTGCAAAGGCCCTGGGACAGGAGTATGCCTGTCATGCTCAAACAACAGTAAGGAGGCACTATCGCTGTATTCGAGTGCACAAGAGACTGGTGGGAGGTGAAATTAGAGAGGTACCCATGGACTTTATCATTCAGCTCTTGTAGATCATGTAAAAGCCTGAGCTTTCACTCTGAGTGAGGTGGGAAGCTTTGGAGAGTCATAAGCAGGGGACTGACATCATTCTGAGAATACATTTTATTAGCACAAACTCTAGTTGCTATATGAAGAACACACTGAAAGGGGCAAGGGCAAAATCAGGGAAGACAAGCTGATACTGCAATTTTCAAGCAGGAAATAAAGGTGGCGAGGGTCAGACTAGTAGCTGTGGGTGGAGAAGGGGCTGGATTCTGGGTGTATTTTGAAGGAAGTGTTCAGGGATTTGCTGGGAGATTGGAGGTGAGCTGTGAGACAGAGAAACAAGAATGTCCCAAGTTTTTAATCTGAGCACCCAGAAGAATGGAGCTGCCATTGACCGCCATGAGAAAGACTGTAGGAAGAGCAGGTTTGGGGGAGAAAATTAAAAATTTGGCTTAGGACATATTAAGTCTGAGATGCCCACTCCTCTGGAGAGTAGAGAGTTGGCTCTAGAGCTCAAAAGCAAGACGTAATGGAGAGAGAAGCTTGAGAGACAGAAGCCAAGGACTTACGTAATTCAGCCATGGGTCTGAATGAGATCACCTGGTTTGAGTGTAAACATAGAAAAGTGCAAACACACTGAGACCTGGGGATCAAGGAGATGAATAAAACCAAGAAGGGAGACTGAGAAGGAACTGACAGGAAAGTAAGACCAGAATCAAGAAAATAACAGAAAATAACAAGAGTTGTGAGGAGATGCAGAAATTGAAACCCTTGTGTACTTCAAAGTTGGTAGGAATGTGAAACGATGCAACCATTATGAAAACCAGTATGGGGTTTCCTCAAAAAATTGAAAATAGAACTACCCTATGATGTAGGAATCCCACTTCTGGGTGTATACCCCGCAGAATCGAAAGTAGGATCTTGTACATCTATGTTCATAGTGTCATTATTCCCAATAGCTGTGTTCTTTGGTGGATGAAGGAATAAACAAAATGTGATATGTATATAATATATATGTGTGTATGTGTGTGATATATATATGGAATACTGGCCTTAAAAAAAGAAGGAAATCCTGTCACATGCTACAGTGTGGATAAAATAAGCCAGTTGCAAAAAAGACAAGTACTGTGTGATTTCACTTATATGAGGTGTCTGAAGTAGTCGAACTCGTAGAAACAGAAAGTAGAATTGTGGTTGCCAGGGGCTGGGGAGACAGGGAAATGAGTTGTTCAGTGGGCATAGAGTTTCAATTTTGCAAGATGAAAAAGTTCTAGAGATCTGTGCAATGTGAATATAAGTAACACTACTGTACTGTACCCTTAAAATATGGTTAAGATGGTAAATTTTATGTGTCTTTTACACAATTAAGAATGAATGAATGACTCAATCAATCGATGAGTCAATCGGTCAAGAAAAAGCAGCATCCCTGGAGTCAGTCGAAGAAGGTATGCAAGGAGAAGGAAGAAATGCACTGTGTTAAATCCTGCTAGAAGGTGGTAGTAGCTGAGTAATGGCCACCAAAATACCAGATTCTAATCCCTGGAATTGTAAATGTAACCTTGTATGGGTAAAGAGTCTTTGCAGATGTGATTAAGTTCTTGACATGGAATCATTATCCTAGATTACTTTGGATCCAAATCCAAGGTAAATCCAAATCCAATGATAAGTATCCTTATACTTACATTATACTTACAAGCTCCAAATCCAATGATAAGTATCCTTACAAGACAGAGGCAGAGGGAGATGGCCCACAGAAGAGAAAGGGGCAATGTGATCACAGAGGCAGAGCCTGGAGTGATGGGATCTCCAGCAACCACCAGAAGCTAGAAGAGGCTAGAAGAGGATTCTTCCCTTGAGAGACCAGGAGAGATCATGGCCCTGCTGCCACCTCGCTCTCCCTTCAGTGGAACTGATTTCGAATTGCAATCTTCCAGAACTGTGAAAGAATAAATTTATGTTGTTTTAAGCCATCGAGTTTGTGGTAGTTGGTTCCAGTAGCCACAGCAGACTGAAGAAGTCAAGTAGGGAGAAGACTGAGAAGTGGTCATTGGATTTGGAAAACTGGAAGTTAGACCAGCTGCTGACCTAGACAAATGTAATTTCTGTAAAGTAAGTGGAAGAGAACCCATTTGGAGAGGCTACAGGAAAATAATGGAGGAAGGGAAGTGGATACAGCGAGGCTAGACCAGTCTTCCAAGGCAACTGTAAGGGAAAACAGAAAAAAGGGATTCTTGCTGGGAGGTCATGCAAAGTCAAGGGACAGGTTTTGTTGTTTTTCTGAAGATGGGAGATATTTTGGCATGTTTATATGCTGATGGGGTTGCTCCAGTAAAGAGGAAGGAAAATTAATGATGCAGGAGAAAATGAAAGAAAAAGGACAAGGCTCAAGTCCTTTAATAGGTAAGATGGAAGCCAGTGTTGAAGTGAAGGGGCTCCTCACCAAGATATTGAAAGGAAGGAAGGAAGGAAGGAAGGAAGGAAGGAAGGAAGGAAGGAACGAACGAACAGCAGCAAAAACCAAGGCATGAGCAGTTCATCATCACAAGAGAAGAGAAGGCAGTATTTCTGAGCATAGACGTGCATGTGCGTGTGAGTGGGTGATGGGAGAACATGGGCATGCTCTTCTGGGTACTGCTGAGTGCTGTTTTTTAGTGAAATGAGAAGTGAGAAGCAAGGTCATCAGCTGAGGATGACGATGGGGACTGAGGACGCATTAGAGGCTTGAGGAGAGAGGAAACAGTGTGGAAAAACATCAAGGAAATGTGGAAGAAAAACTGGACAGCACTGAAGACCTACTTGAAGTTAATATCTGTGGATTTGTGTTTGTGTTTTACTCAGCACTCTTAAATTGCTCAAGGATAGATTGAGAGTTGGATTCAATCAGGGTTGGGGATTTTTATAAGCTGATATGATTGAGGGAGAATGAGGCAGTTTTGCTGTGAGTTTGAAGGGAGTGAACCGCACAATAGACCATGGAATCTAAGCCTGGTAAGGTGGCACGTGAGGACACGAAGGTTTTGAGGGACAATGAAAAGGAGGCACGCTCAACAGATGGGAGTCTTGAATTTTTATAATCAGGGTCCAGCGGGAGTGATCTGGAAAGACAGAAAATAGAAAGCTTGAAATCTTCCTTTCAACCAACTGGGGTCCTCTTGGTTTTGGGGCTTTACCGCATATTTGTCCACTCTCCTTGGACATTTAATTTTGGAATTGGGGCTGACACTTAACTATGTTGAGAAAGTCCTAGAGCTGTGGGATTCAATGATACACTGACGGGAGTGAAACCATATTAGTATCTCTAAAACAACCAATAAGAACCAATCATTCACCTCAACACTCTCATTTTACAGAAGGGGAAACTGAGGCCCAGAGGGATTAAAATGACTCCTCTGTGATCACTCAACAGAGTTGATACTGGAATCCAGACCTCCAGCCTCAGAATTCAGCACTCTGTATTACCCCATGCTGGTTCTCACATTTTCTTAGTGAACATCGGTTCAGTACCTTGGGGTGCTGTGGACGGCAGCTCAGAAAGCATCCTCACAGCTCTCCCTAATTCCGTGCCCCTCTGTCTTCCCTTCATACTCCCATCCAAAGACACCACACATGTTCCAAAGAGATGGCCTCCAGAAAATTCCTTGGAGAGCTACACAAGTTCCTCCTTCCACACAACATTAAACCTATTTTATTAAAGTATAGAGATTGGCTTAGCAAATACTATTTACTCACTAATCAGGGCACCTGGTAGTCAAATTTGCCGGTTATTTACATTCTTTACAAAAATAGTACCTAAAAAAAAAAAGGTGAGAAAATTAAGCCTAGTGCCTCTAGCCTTAATAGATCAGACAGTCTCACTGTTGGGTGGTTATCACCATGGCGTGGTGAGGGGTCAGCAGAGAGGGTCTGATCGTATTTTTTCATTTCACCAACTCCCCACCCCATCCTCCTGATAGGGTTTCTCTAGGGGTGACCACACATGGGGGCAGGGTGGGACTTAGAAATCGGAAGAAATTTGAACCTTAATAATTCTTCTAATATTAGACATCCTCAGGAAAAAGGTTTAAGTCCTTGGTTCTGACACTAGGTTATGGCTATGTTGTGAAGACAATTCATTTCAGTGCCCTGCCCTTAATTTTGTTGTTGTTGTTGTTGTTTACCTGTGAAGTAAGGTCTTGTTTCATTGAGTTTCAAATGCCTCGTATTTAGCCTCTCTTTAAGGGTTAGTGGCATACACTTGCAGAGGAGTCATTTTGGAGCCATTTTTTTTTAACTTGCTCATTCCTAGAAAAATCCTCACCCCTCACCCTGGAGAGGCCTTCCTGCCATGAGCCCCCAGGGGCTGCCAGAGCAGAACTAAACTTGTTAAATAAAACACAGTGCCAACCACAGGCTCCAGACGTTCAGAGGCATTTTTGAAACCTATGTCACAAGTGATCTTAATCATTTATACTTTAGTATATTAAATCAGTGATTATAAAAAAAGATTTGTTTTGGGTAGATGGTCCTGCAAGATAACTTCTGGCTCCTGCCGAGCTCTGAGATTTCATACCTCCGTAAACTCCATGTTAAGAAAGGTTAGTCATGTTCACAGCCTTTGCTTTCCTGGAACTGCTCTTGGTACCTGGGGACTGATCTCAAAGCTGTGCATTCTGGGAGGCCAGGCTAGGAAAGGAGGCAAGTGAGCAAAGTGGCTAAGTAGCTCCTGAATATAGTCTGTGCAGTTTTGAGGTAGTTTCAGGATTAAACGTACACAGTTGTCAAGCTTTTTCACCGGCGTGCTGAAAATGGTTGAATTTTAATGTATATGAGTTCTATCCTGATAAACCTGACTTAAAAAAAAAAAAGTATCTGTAAGACAGTCTCCTGGTCCCCAGGTCGGCATTTCAGACAAATCTCTTTGCCTTTTGGAGATGGCGAGTAAACAGCTGTGCTGTGGAGGAGGGTCCTCTTCTTGATTCTCTTCCTCTGCAATCCAGGGGACTTGCAGGGTCATCAGTGTGGGCAAGAGTTGTCTGTGTCCTTACTTAGTGATAAAGTAAAAGAAAGGGTTACAGGTTCCTTCACCTTTAATTTCTTAGGTTTTCCCTCTACTCAATCCTTATAATCAAAGATATATGGGCAGGACAATTTATTTTATGCACTTAGAGCAGTAGTTGTAAAAACAATATTGTTTAGAAGAAAAAGGGCTCTGTACTACATGTCAGAGACGTGTGATAGCCTTAAAAGAGGATATAAAATGTGACAGTTGAGTAATGGGGAAACATTAAAATCACTTCGTTCTCTTATGGATATGGGGGGGATGGATAAGTCTTAACAGTGTGCTTAATGGGAAAACATCTCAGAAAGTCAGCATTGATGCAAGGCCCAGAAAATGATTATGTATATTAGTTAATATTATCTTCCCAACGTGATACTCCACACCCAAAAAGTAAGCATTCCAAGTTGGGGAAAGGCACTTGAAAAATGACTGGCAAGGTTCCTTTGGCTGTCTCCTGATAGTAGAATGTGGGGGAGTTTTGCTTTCTGAATTTCTATGTTTTCCAGTTTTCCGATAATGGCTATGTATTTCTTTTACGTATTTAAATATTTTTGAAGTAAAAAATAATAATGTTTATTTTTTATTATCTTAAGAGATATTTTAAAAAGTCAGTTCGAGACCAATATGCTCCTTGCTGTCCCTGACACTAAACCAAGAAAAGGGGAGCCAAGGCCTTCTGTGCTGCATTTGCAGGGCTGTGGCCTCATGCTGGGTTTCTGCCTGAGCTCGTGGTCACTGCTTGCTGGAGGTTGGGGGAAGGTGAGGCCAAGACTACAAAGGAGCTTTCAGCATCACACCGATGTTTACATTTTCAAACGGTGTGTTTGTGTTAGTTTGCAACTGGGAAAAGTTATTGATGATTTATATGTTGCCAAAAACAACCCACAGGGCATGTGGTTCCCTGAGGATCTGTCCCTTTCTTGGCAGTAGCCAGAAATAAGGAGAGAGAAGAAGGTAGAAGTCACAAGCTCATCTTTTGCCCCAGTTATGTGGGGATACTTAAAGATCAGATGAGATCCAGAGCCTGGGAGATGCCCTTTTAGGGAATATGCTCCCTTAGCCCATTTGGTACCAAACAAAAGCCACCGTTAGCAACCTGTATTGAGGAGCAGTGTTTGATGGGGCTGTCGCGAGGGGCATGGATGATTCCGTGCTCCAGGTACTCATCCTCACAAGTAGCAAACATTTACTGAAGCATCTAATACCTGTAAGGCTGGGTGCTGAGGGTGCTGCATGGAGAACTTTCATTCATTTAACAAATATTTATCGAGCACCTACTGTGAACACCACAAGCTATTTGCTCTTAGTTTATATTTAGAGGAGGAGAAAGATGGACGCTATAAAAATTCAGTAACTTCAGATGATTATAATGCATTGAAAAAAAAATAAACAGGGTGCTGTGCTGGAAGAATGATGGGCTAGACAGGACACTTTATTATATGATGTAATCAGGAGACCTGGCATTTGAATGTAGGCTCAAAAGAGAAAGCAGCAGCCATGGGCACCACCGGCCAGGGCAATGCAGCATGGCAGACAGAGGAGACAGCAAGTGCAAGGGCCCTGGGGTGGAACCTGGCTTGGCCTGTTCAGCCAGTGAAGAAGGACAAACAGCAGGGCAACTTCAGAGGCAGAAGGATAGGTGTAATAGATATTTATGGGAGGAAGCCCAGATGAAATACTAATGATTAATAAGAGCAATCAGTATGCAATATTTTTTAAAAGGCCAGAGAAATGACTTGGTTTCTACTAGCACAGGCTCCCGGGTTGGTATGAGTTTGAGGGCCTGAGGAGGTCGCTGGGGTAGGTAGTTGCCGAGGAAGAGTTCTCCAAGAAAGAGAGGCTAGGGCCTGGCTGCAAGACACAGGTACGCGTGAGGGAATGAGCCATACAGCGAAATCATGGCCACCTCGGGCATGGGCTGTGTCGAGCGAACAAAGAACAGGCTTTTTGGCTGAAAGTTCGGGCTGGTGAAGTGGGGCGGCCGCAGGGACTGTAGATTTGGATGGAAAAGCTGCTGTGTGTGCACCGATGCTCTGCCTGTCCTCACACACAGGAAACAGACCCGAGGAGAAAGCAGAAGACAATTAGCCTCAGGTGCTTGTCTTGAGAGTTTATTCTGTGCCCACAGGAAACCCTTACAAACGCTGTAGGTGGACGTGAGCCTTTCCCTCCAGAAGATACCAGTGAAAGATAGCGCCTTCTTAGAATTATTGAGGGAGCCCACAGGGTTCTCACATTTACTTTGTGGCCAGTTTCCGTAGAAACTTACTATGTTTAACACGTGCACATGCTTCTGAGTCACACACTGTAAGCACTTAATAAATCCATGTTTACTAATTTTAGATCGCAATGGATTTTCAAATGATCGCCATCTCTTTAAGAAGTTGTCAATGCAAATTAGAAATTTCAAAATCAGATGTGAAGATTTACCCCCCCCCCCCGCCCCATCCAAAGGTCCCAGTTAATAGAGGCACAGTTGGTTATAATCGTAGATTTTTTCCCCTCTGCCGTTCTTAGTCCCTGATTCCTTTTCCATGTTCCTTATTGTGAGGGTTGGAGAAGGACCAGAAGGATTAAGTGATTTTTCCCGCTGAAAAAAACAAAAAACCAAAAACAAAAAAACAGCTAAGAATGTCAGAATGGACCAGAATTCAGGTCTACTGTCTCCTAGTACCTGTTTTTCTACTCTTGTACCACCTATCAATTCTATCACAGGATATATCCCTAGACAACATGGTGGTAACAAACTTCAGTGGAGGGGGTCCAGTTCTTACTGGGGGAGCTGCATTGAGGAGCTCAGCCAAAGGACTAGACTTCGGGTGTTACCATTTTGTGAGCCTAGGGGTCCATTTGAGCAGAGGCAAGGAAGCTCAGGCAGGCTAGTCCCCCTGAACTCCAGGGTTTGCCTCAGGCTTGAGATCCACCGAGGATTTAGAACTGAAGCAGTGTTGTTTTTTTTTTTAGAGAAATTAATTGACCAATAAATAATTTCCTACAAGGAGGCAGAAGGCCGCTGCCTATCAGCTTCCCCTTGCCTGCTGTTGTGAAGCATTAGACATCAGTAGGTTACCAGAGCCATTTCTATGGAAACAAGCTCATTATTTCTTTTCTGTTGGAACCCTACTGGTTCATGGTTGAGGCTTCCATTTTTTTTTTTTTTTAAAGAAAATCCAACATATACCATACAAAATACGGGTCTTTTTGCCTTCGAGCAAACAACCCCCATCTAACATCTAAGAATGCCAGCTCCCATTCGTGGATACAGCCATCTGCATTATCCAGAGCTCCAATAAAAACCAAAGCTCGTGTGTCATTTTTAAGTTGCAGCGTGGTCTATTTACTCCTGTTTCATTTTACAAAATCTGTGAAACCCATGATTTCGAGCCAGCGTTTTCCAAGGGCTGTGTTTTTGTCAAGGTGGTTAAAAGCAGCTAACCAGGGATGCTCTTTCCAAGCAGAAGGCTGCATCTCACAGAGATGTTGTTTCAAAAACAGCAGTTCACTGGAAAGCAGAGAGCTGTCATTTCAAATAATGGTTCCTGGCACCCAAGTAAGTCAGGGAAGCTGTGTTGTGTCTTACTCTCCACCTACACAGCATAGACGGCTCCCATGCTGATTTGAGGGAAATCAGATGCAATCTTGTCTTTCTCCCATTTGGTAAGTGGCAACGTCCCAGCAAAACCACATGGTTTCCTGAGTAGAGTTGAAGTTGATATGTTGCTCCCTTGGTTCACGTTCTTTCCCATTGGCCCCGTTGCATTTTTGTTTGGTACAACTTCTGCACCAGATCTCATTCCCATGAGCTCTCTCTGTAGCTACAAAGACCATAAAAATTGCTGTTCTGTTTGCGAAACGGCCAAACATATACCACAGTCCCCAGATTAGGACCAGTCTGCTGCATCTAAAAATGGGAATTGAGAAGGGCTGGAAGCACATCTTTCCCTGGTGGGGGCTTGCTTTAGAAACACCCGTCTCTCTAATGTTCTGACCTAATCCAAGCCTTGGTTTCCTCCAGCGAGGGATGCAGTACTTACGTCCCTGGGGTTGTGAGGATAAAACAGGAACTGGGCCCTGGGCCTGGCACATGGCAAACCCTTGGTTTATAAGCTAATATTAATTTTTAGTATGAGTTCCTGGTCCTCTGGTAAAAGAACAAAGCTTTTGGCCTGTAAAATCAAATTCCCAGAAATGAGAAGCACTGAAAGATGGAGGGGAGAGGGGAGGAGGGGAAAGGGGTTTGGAAGATTCCTGTTTTGTTTTATTTACAAATTCATCCTTAGCCAGCCTGTGCAGTCTCGTTCTCTGCATTCTAGGTGCTAGGAACCCCCTGCATCTCCACAGGGGAGGTTATCTTCCTGTGGCTTTTCTCCCTTCCCCTGAGCTCCCCTCCCCTCTCTGGTTTGCTCCCCCTCCTCTCCCCATTCAAATACTAACCAGTGCCCCCTGGAGTCCAGTATCATTTCTAGAACCTTCCATCCCCAAACGCTTCCATGCAAAAGTCTGTGTGGACATCCGTTATCCTACCCCTTCCCTGACACCCCCTCCCCGTTCTCATCTCCTTTTTATTTGCCACCTGCAGCCTCCACATGATTGCTTAAAAATGAGCAAAGGCAAGTGAGGAAACCGGGACATTGTGACATCCAAAAGATATCTTTGTGACGGCTCCTATTGTTGAAACGCTTACGATTGGGAAAGAGCGAGCATGTGAGGTGGATTCCAGCCCTGACACTCTGGGGCTTGAAAATGTTGAGGGAGAAGCAACAAGCTTCACAAATAAATCCTCTGTTGATTTAAAATATCCCCAGTGGTGGGAGAACCAAAAAGAAATTAGTGTTTGCTGATTAGTAGAGATGGAAATGTGCTATTTTGGTATTTTCAGGTCAAAGTGGCCAACTGGTAATATGAAGAGATACCTCACAAAAAAGTACCGTGAAACCAGGCAGGCTGTTTTTACAATTGTTATTCGACTCACATTGCAGCCACAACTCAGAAATTCACTAGTGTTCTGACTGTGAAAGCCCTTCCCTGGACTCTCTGTATATATACTCTCACCAATTTGATGATAGTGTTCTTACTTGCTACAGAATAAATTAGAGTAGGGATCCCAAAAGCAAAACAAAATGAGTTTGGCAAAATGACCAAGCTGAACTTGTGCTAAGGTATGAACAGTTAACAAAGACTTTTACCCAGGTGACTAATTGTAGAGGCTCTGAAGAACCGTAAATTGAAATTGTTAGAAATTGGTCCTCTAATTCAAAAGCAGCTAACAACCGCTCACCAACAATATGGCTAACTGACAAATGAGAATAATAAAGATATCATCAAGTGACTGGGAGACTGTAAGCCTCTGATTTGTTTCCTAGACCTAGAATTGCTTGTTTTGTTGCCAGTGTCATCTTAACCTGTAAGTATATAAAACAAGTAAATCAAGCCCCCTTAGCACCAACTGCAAATATCAAAACACAGTTCTGAGAAACACACAGTTGTAATTAAAGTGAAAGGCCAGAATGAAGACTGGATGTCGTGCTTAAAAAACACCATTAGAACCTGAAAAGAATGGCATCCTCCCCAATTAACCTATACTTTCTAAGGCAAAGGTCTCATTATCAAAACAGTTATTTATCTTTGTGCCACAGAAATAAGGAGTTGTGTGTTTACTCCCAAGCCTAAATGACAAGAAAATGTATGGTTTCTTAACAGAAGAGTTCCTCCTGAAAGAAATGAAAATGCTGGATGTATTTTTAGAAAAAGAAAACTCATCTAATGGTTATTATTCTGTAAGAAGCCCTATTTCTCATGTTCAGGCGGCGGGGTTGGGGAGGGATGCTCCTCTCATCACTGCAAAGAATAAAATGCCTTCTGTATGATTCTCAGGCTTGGAATTCAGGTGGGATAATTAGGACATTCTCCCGGAGTCCTACCAATCTCTCTCACACAACCTCTATAATTGTTCTAGGAACTTCGGTTGTTTGTATTCTTTTTGCTTACTGGCAGATATGACCCAGCATAATCTCATTCCACCAGCACATCGCAAGAGATTGTGCTCTCTTTTAAATAAGCAGGGACTAAATATCCATAAAGCATAATAATGCTAATGAGAGTTATGGGCACTTAACACTTATTCATCCCTGGGAAGGTAATAAGGATCCCAAGGCATAATATAAAAGCCAATTTCCTTGAACCTTTCCTGGTGGAGTACTTTCTCTGAGCAGATTTTTCATGCATGGATCTGTGGCTATTTTTTTTTTTTTTCTTCAGTGTCCTTTCTCATTGAGGGGCTGGGAGCGGTACAGTTCACTGTTGCCTGGCACTCCACGGGGCATTAGAGTTTCTGCCTCTGCTCTCTAAATGCCATTAGCACCCCTAATGACTGTCGTAACCCAGGCCACCCCCGCATATTTCCAAATGCTTCCTAAGGGGTGGCACTTGCCCTGGTTGAGAACCATTGCCAGTGGGTCCAGTGTGGGGCTTGGAAAATAGATTGAATCCCATTTGGAATTTCCAGAGGGTAGATTGTTCGAATTTTGAGAAGAGATCTTGGCTGTGGAATTCTGAAAGAATTCATCTGCAGCATTCTAGTTCTCCGATTCAAATCCAGAGATGTGCAATCACCCATTTCAGTACTTGGGAGGGGCTACCAGTTGCTCGACTGAAGAGGGTCACGCCAGCACTACCAACCTTTGGTCATCGCCACAGCTGATTCCCAGAGATGTTTTGAGGTTCCAGGAGTGAGCTCAGGATTCCAGAGTCTCCCCAGGAGAACCAGACTCTGACTCTATTTCCCTCTGCCCCGCTGATTTCTAGAAGAGTTAGAGTCCACATCTGGGTACATCTTTGAGGTGGGCCTCGGATGGTTCTGGGGCCAGGCTGGACCCCTGCAAAGGTAAACGACGGTGTATTGCAAGGCAGTCCAGAGACCAGCTGATGGGGTGAAGGGGGAGCGGTGTGTAGAAATTAATCACCCTCTCTTTTTAGCTAAAATTTTTCTTTGTTTTTAAACGGGGTGTACACCCACCTGTGTTTTAAAGCTTTGTCCACGTGATCTTTTCAGCAGAATTTTACTTTTTCTTTAAGCTATTTCAGTGGTTGGTGTATTGAAACCATTTCCTTCCCTCTTAAAATAATGTCTGCCCAATTTCAGTGAGATGTAAAATGAAACAGGAACCTTAGCAAAGGGTATCTGATATGCATCTGTGCTTCTACCTAAGCACCTAACAGGACTCTGTCAACAACTTCTCTTGGCCCTATGTGCTCATGGGGTGCAACACCCTTTTCTCAACAATACTTCTCTGCGTGCAATCGCTGTCGGCTCAGGTAGGGACAGAAGACAAAAGTTTTTGTCTCCCCCATGAGGAACCTGTGATGTAGCACTTACATACACGAACAAGGAACAATCTGGAAAGGATATTAAGGAAACAATTCCATTTGACAATAGTGTCAAAAATAATCAAATATTTCGGGACTTAGAATGGAATTAACTTAGGACTAGAGAGCCCAGAAATAAATCCTCACATGTACAGTTAAATGATTTTCAACAAGGGTGACAAGGTCATTCAACTTGTAAAAGACAATCTTTTCTGCAAATGGTGCTGGGAAAGCTAGGTATCCACATGCAAAAGAATGAAGTTGAACCCTTATCCAATACCATATACAAAAATTAACTCCAGGTGCATCGGAGACCTAAATGTAAGAGCTAAAACTATAAAACTCTCAGGAGGAAACATAGGGCAGAAACTTCACAACATTGGATTTCCTGGATATGACACCAGAGGCACAGGCAACAAAAGAAAATTGGGCTTTATGAAAATTAAAAACTCTTGTGCCTCAGAGCACACTATTAACAGAGTGGAAAGGCAATCTATGGAATGAGAGAAAATGTTTCCAAACCCCGTATATCTGAGAAGAGATTAATATCCAGAATATATAGGGAGCTAAAACTCAACAACAAAAAAACCTGATTCAAAAATAGGCAAAGGTGGGGGGCGCCTGGCTGGCCTGGTTGGTGGAGTATGCTACTCTTGATCTCAGGGCTATGGGTTTCAGCCCTACCTTGGGTGTGGAGATCACTTAAAAATAATACACTAATTTTTTTTAAATGGGCAAAGGACTTGAATAGATATTTCTCCAAAGGAGATAAGCAAATGGTCAATAAGTACATGAAAAGATGCTTAACATCACCAATCATTAGGGAATGCAAATCAAAACCACAATGAGATACCACCTCACACCCATTAAGATGACCATTACCAAAAGAACAAACAAAAAAAAAAAGTGGAAAACAGTGTTGGGAAGATGAAAAATTGGATCCCTTGTGCACTTTGGGTGGGAATGTAAAATAGCATAGCTGCTATGAAAATCAGGATGGCTATTCCTCAAAACGTTAAAAGTAGACTTACCATATGACCCAGCAATTCCACTTCTAGGTATATACCCAAAAGAATTGAAAGTAGGGTCTTGAAGAGTTATTTATACACCCATGTTCATAGTATTATTCACAGTAGCTAAAATGTGGAAGCAATGGAAGTGTCTATCAACAGATGAATGGGTAAGCAAAATGTAGTATATACATGTAGTGAAATATTATTCAGCCTTAAAAAGGAAGGAGGTTCTGACACATGCTACAACAGAGATAAACCTTGAGGACATTATGCTCAGTGAAATAAGCCAATCATGAAAAGATAAATACTGTCTGATTCCACTTCTACGAGATACCTAGAGTGGCCAAAATCATAGAAACAGAAAATAGAAGGTGGTTTCTAGGGCTGAGGGGAGGAAAGAATGGGACTTCCATTTATTGGGTACAGAGTTTCAGTTTTATAAGATGAAAAGCGTTCTGAGCGTGTGAATGTGTGTGATGCATTGTCCAAGTACCTCAAGTTTAGAAGACAGGGTAACTTTTCTTATTTACCATAGCCACTTTTTAGGAAAATACATATTTCTTTGGAACCCTGGTCTAGGAACATATAGTGCTTTCAGTCTTCAGGAGAAGGATTTCACGGGAAAGCAGCTGGGTGTGAAAAAGAAGAAAATGCACAAAGTGATTCTAAAAGTTTGGGGCGCCTGGGTGGCACAGTTGGTTAGGTGTTCCACTCTTGGTTTCGGCTCAGATCATGATCTCAGGGTCCTGGGACTGAGCCCCGAGTCAGGCTATGTGCTCAGCATGGAGTCTGCTTGAGATTCTCCTCTCCCTCTGCCCCTTCTGCTCATGCTTGCATGCTCTCTCTCTTTCTCTTGCCCTCTCTGTCTCTCTCTTTCTTAAATAAATAAATATTTTTAAAAAAAATAAATGTGACAGACTCTTTTAAAATTTAAATTCAATTAATTAACGTAATGTATTATTAGTTTCAGAGGTAGAGGTCAGCAATTCACCAGTCTTATATAGTACCCAATGCTCATTATATCACATGCCCTCCTTGATGTCCATCATCCAGTTACCCCATACCTCCACCCCCTCCCTTCCAGCTACCCTCAGTTTGTTTCCTATGATTTAGAGTCTCTTACAGTTTGTCTCCCTCTCTGGTTTTGTCTTGTTTTATTTTTTTCCTCTCTTTCCCTATTTTTCCTCTCCCCCTGTGCTCTGTTTTGTTTCTTAAATCCCACATATGAGTGAGATCATATGATAATTGACTTTCTCTGATTGACTTATTTCGCTTAGCATAATACCCTCTAGTTCCATCCACATCTTTGTAAATGGCAAGATTTCTTTTTTTTTTTTTTTTTGATGGCTGAATAGTCTTCCAATGTATATATATACCATATCTTCTTTATCCATTTATCTGTCAGTGGACATCTGGGCTCCTTCCATAGTTTGGCTGTTGTGGACATTGCTGCTATAAACATTGGGGTGCAGGTGCCCCTTCGGATCACCACATTCGCATCTTTGGGGTAAATCCCTAGTAGGAAACACTAGATTCTTTTGGGTCATATAGTAAAACTAGAATATTGAGGATGTATCTTCCTAAAACTAAAACCAAAGCCTGTGTTTACTTTTTCTGCTAAGTCCATTTAGGTTTCGAATGTTTTCTCTCCCCAACATTTTTAGACTTGCATCCTGCCCCTTCTCTCTTCTTTTTCCATCTCAGCGCCCATCTCCCCACTTCTTTTCTGCCGTGCAGAGGTCGTCTTCCATGGTAGGTAGAAGGAAGTCCCCCAGAGGTGTCCATGTCTCCATTCCTGGAACGTGTGACTGTGTTATGTTAATGGCAAAGGGCAATTAAGGATGCAGATGGAATTAAGGTTGCTAGTCAGCTGACCTAAAGATAGGCAGGTTGTCCTGCGTTATCTGGGGAAAGGGGGCAGTAGAGTTGCAAGGTTCTTAAAAGTGAAAGAAGGGAGCAGAGCAGAGTCAGAGGGGGTTGTGACTACAGAAGAGGTTAGAGTGATATGATGTAAGAATAACTCAACTCATCTTTGCTGGCTTTGAAAATGAGGAATAGGACCAAGAGCTAAGGAATGCTAGTAGCCCCTAGAAGCTAGGGAGAGGCAAGGAAATAGATTTTCCCTTACAGACTCCAAAAGGAATACAGCCCTGCTGACACCTTAATTTTAGCCCAGTGAGACCTATTTCAGACTTCTGACCTCCAGAACTGCAAGATAATAAATTCCATCGTTTAAGCTCCTACATTTGTAGTAATATGATATAGTAGCAATAGAAAACTCATACACTTTCTATCTTAGTATCCTAAGATAGAAAGCCTTAGCTTTCCCAGGAAACATGAACAGGCATTAGAACATAGACTTTCCTAGATATTCAAATGAAAATAATGGGTCATTTACTCAGTTAATGGCAGATCTGTTGTCCAATAGCAGAAATACTCTTAATAATGATGGTATAAACAAAGTAGGTACTTACTTCTCTTCACATAGATGATAGCCAGTTCATAGTTGGCATGGTTGCTCTACAGTGTTAGTATGCACCCAGATCCTTCCTGCTTACCCTGGAGTATAAACCTAAAGGTTCAAGGTGGAGTGCTGTGGTCGACAAGACTGTCTTCCAGGCCAGTATCAGGAGGAAGGGGAGGCAAAGAGCACACACCACTCCTTTCAGAGGTGCTTCTGCTTATTACTCATTGACCGAAACTTGGTCATATAACTATACCGACCTGCAAGGGAGGCTGAAGAATGTATATTTCAGTAAAGTATGCCCAGCTAAAATTCAGGCTTCTTGTGGTCTCCATTAAAAAGAAAAGCAAATTGTTATTACCAATAAAGAAGAGGAGAAGTGGTATTTGGAGGCAAGCTATGGTTTCTGACACAGGTTACTGTGTGATCTGATTTAGATTCAAGGGCAGATGAATAGCTGGCCAGACTCCCAAAGCTCCCTCAGGCCCAACGAGGATTTGGTAATTCTGTGATAATCTGTATTCTCGTGTGATAAATTCTAGTTTGGAAGAAATGCTAGCTTCACAAAACAGTGTCCAGGGTCTTGTAGATCAAGACTACTTCTTGATAGATCAAGACTGCTTCTTGTAGACTTACTTCCAACTTTGGATGAATGGAAGAGTTAGGTTACGCTTCTGGGTAAATCAAGATTCCATCTTGGTCCTGTGACGTTTTGCATGGGTGTTAGATTTTTGTTCGACTTGGGGACATATAATTTCCCTGTGGGGCAGAGATGATTGGGTCCCTAATTATGCTGATGAAATCATAGTTGTTAAAGCCTCTTCTTGTTTTTTTTTTGTTTTTGTTTCTGTTTTTTTTACATAAAGATCCCTCCGCTGATCTTCAAGCGTATGAAAGTAGAGCTCAGAGATCTTTGTGGCTTCAAAATCCCTTCAGTCTTCCTTTCCATTTTATTGTCTCTGAGGCCTTTGAAAATAAGTTGAGGGAACAGTTAATTATCTTCCAATTACACTGTAAATGCTATGCTGTTGGGGTGGCTGATTCTGCAGTATTCTTTATAAAATAACACTCACTATGAAGGGACCTCTTTGTTTATAAAGAGTTCTACATAATTTCTTCTTTTGCCTCGAAGAATAAGATACCAAGATATAAGAACCAAAGAAGATAATTTACATATTTATGCTGTTTTGGTAATTAAAAATTGTTTTTTGATTTTACTGAATAAATAACAGTCTTGTATTGAACTTACTAGGGGTTGTATTTCCTTCCCCAGGTTTTCTATGTGTCGTCTTTCCTTTTTGAGATGGTAGCCTGATTTTACTTTGCCTCTGGATAAAAATATTCCCCAAAGTTAGCAGAAGCCACGGCTTTTAATACGTCTTCAGAACAAGATTCTGCTGTTGACTGAAGCAAGGTTTTAATGCCTCTCATTTCTTGGATCATGCACTCTGGCTAAATTGCTGCTCTCAGACATCGCTTCACTGTTGGGTGTCAGTGACCTCAAAGGGCACATTTACACAGACAGTCCTGAAATAGCATATGGCACCTTGACATGGAGTGAGACCTGATCAGAATGTGGAGGAAATGGGCCCCCAGAATAAAATAGGGTACTTTCCGTGATGAACAACAAAAATAAATTGAGATGGTGGGTCAAGAAAGAATTAGAAGAGAAATGAAATTGGGATAGGACTTGAAGGGGCTAGGGGAAAGGATGGGGAGGAGATCTGGCAAAGCCAGAGGCAAAAAAAACCATCTCATAATTTACGTAAGTACAGAATTCCACTCTCTAAACATTTGTGTTCCATTTCCATATTTATAAAAGTAATAAGTCCATTATACTGAATACAGTATTCTGCTGGTGAACTCGTTGATGTCATTAACAATTTAGACGTGGCAATTCTTCCCCCTTGACGTTACAGATGAAGAATTGGGAGTTAAGTAAATAGTTGTGTCTAGCCATTTTTCAAATAGAGTAGAGAGAAAAGGCTATTTTTTAGAATGCTGGAGAAACAACACTGAAAAGCCACACATCCTAGCCAGTGTCCCTGCAGTGTAATAATAGACTGAGCTGGTTACAGTTAACTAGAAAATTAGTGTTGGAGCCCATCGGGAGAACATTGTAAACTTGGTGTCTTTAGTCCTAAGGGATTAATTTACCATTCCTCTCTGCTTGCCTTTCATTCCTCATCCTCTGAGGGCACTTAAACAGAGTATCTGACCATAGTGGTTCCTGAAAAATAACAGTTTTAATGCCTGCTGTCACCCTTACGATTTTGAGCTCAGTTCATACATTAGGATAATTTTAATTACTTTCTTTCTTAATTCAGGAGCACATCTTATTCTAACTGATTTGGCAAACAATCTTCATTGTTTTTCCCTGAAGAAGGGATGGAAGTGCAGAGGGGTGTGTGTGTGTGTGTGTATTGGTGTGGGTGGCAGGGTGGTGTTTGGAAAAGCATAAGCACACCTCATCTCCTGGTCTGCCTGTAGTCAGACTCGGTGCTGGACTGGGGATGTAAAGGGCTGGGAGAGCCAGGCCTGACAACAGACACTCTTTTTTTTTTTTTTAATTTAATTTTTTCAGTGTTCCAAGATTCCCTATTTATGCACCACACCCAGTGCTCCATGCAATACGTGCCCTCCTTAATACCCACCAACACGCTCACCCATCCCCCCACTCCCCTCCCCTCCAAAACCCTCAGTTTGTTTCTCAGAGTCCACGGTCTCTCATGGTTCGTCTTCCCCTCTGATTTCCACCAATTCATTTTTCCTTTCCTTCTCCTAATGTCCTCCATGTTATTCCTTATACTCACAAGTAAGTGAAACCATATGATAATTGACTTTCTGTTTGACTTACTTCACTCAGCATAATCTCCTCCAGTCCCGTCCATGTTGATACAAAAGTTGGATATTCATCCTTTCTGATGGCTGCGTAATATTCCTTTGTATATATGGACGATATCTTCTTTATCCATTTGTCTGTTAAAGGGAATCTTGGCTCTTTCCACAGTTTGGTGATTGTGGCCATTGGTGCTATGAACATTGGGGTGCACATGGCCCTTCTTTTCACTACATCTGTATCTTTGGGGTAAATACCCAGTAGTACAATTGCCAGGTCATAGGGTAGCTCTATTTTTAATTTTTTGAAGAATCTCCACGCTGTTTTCCAAAGTGGCTGCACCAACTTGCATTCCCACCAACAGTGGAAGAGGGTTCCCCTTTCTCCACATCCTCTCCAACACTTGTTGTTTCCTCTCCTGTTAATTTTGGCCATTCTAACTGGGTGTAAGGTGGTATCTCTATGTGGTTTTGATTTGAATTTCCCTAATGGCTAATGATGGTGAACATTTTTTCATGTGTCTGCTAGCCATTTGTATGTCTTTCGAAGTTCCCCCATGATGATGAACTTGCACGTTTGGCAGCTCCTGAATTCCCTGATGGATTCTTTCTTCCTGTGTTCTTTCCTAGTGTATCTGAAAAACCCACCCAGCATTCCAATGGCTAGCAACAATACCGCCAGCATAGCACAAGCCAGGAAGCTGGTAGAACAGCTGAAGATGGAAGCCAACATCGACAGGATAAAGGTAAGGACCACATCACACATACACACCCTCCAGCCTTATTATAAAGAGCATGGTTTGCACACCTCTGTCCCTTGACTCCCCTTCTATGGAGAGTGACGAAAGCAGCGAGGGCAAGAGAGAAACTTAATAATTGGGCAAAAAGTTCATTTTTCTAATGTGTCTTCGTCTTCTCCAGATTTCTCCAGAATAAAATGACAGCATAAATTAAAACTGGTTCTCCACCTAGAATTCAAAACAAAATAATAACAGCAGAACAGACAAAAAACAAGCTCATGGTTGAATTCCAGCCAAGGAAATTGGAGAACACACAAAACGTACCAGGTCACCAGCTGACCTCCCTGACTCTGTAGAGACTGTCTGTTCATTTGGGTTTTAGCTTTTCTGTCTTGGTTTAGGTTCTAAGGTTAAGTGTCTATCTGTCATGATTAATCTTTCTCTTCACCACTGCAGGTTGTAATTATCTTCTTTTTAATAACTTACTGGATTTTTTTTTCCTTCAAAACACAAAAATCACACGTGGTCTCCCTAAGAAGTCAAACAGCATAGTGGGTTAATGAAAGCATTTTATCAAATGGAACTCGGAAACATATCTCATTTTATTAAAAATCAAGCCAGAACATTCATCCAAAGGCCAAATTCTTTTTAAAACTAGAATATTTTTCCTATGTTCTCCATACCAGAGTTAGCAACCTGAACAACCCACCCAACTTTGAAGTATACTTCTAGAGCAAAAGTCAATAAGTTAAGGCTCATAAGCCAGATCAAGGTTTTATTAGAACATAGCCATTCATATACATGTTGTCTATGGCTGCTTTCTCACTGCAATAGCAGAGTAGAGTAGTTGCAAGAGAGACCATGTGGAAAAAAAAAAAGAGAGAAATCATGTGGCCCACAAAACATAAAATATTCACACTCTGGCCTTTTACAGAAAACTTTGCTGACCCCTAGTCTAGAACAGTGGTTCTCAGGTCACTTGTACATTCACATTACTCAGGGAACTCTGGAAAGATCAATTCTAAGACCACACTCTAGACCCATTAAATTAGAATCTCTTGGGGCATGATTCAGGCATCAGGTTTGGTTTTTTGCGTTTTGTTTTTAACTATCAGTTAGTTTCAATGTATAGCCAAGGTAAAGAACGTAGGGGAGGGCGCCTGGGTGGCTCAGTGGGTTAACTGTCTGCCTTTGGCTCAGATCATAATCCCAGGACCCTGGAATCAAGCGCTAAGTTGGGCTCCCTGCTCATCGGTTATTCTGCTTCCGTCTCTCTCTCTCTCTCTGCTCCTCCCACCTGCTCTTGCTTGCTTTCTCTCTCTCTCAACTAAATAAATAAAATCTTAAAAAAAAAAAAAAGAACCTAGGGAAAAGGTTTGCTCCTCCTCTTCCTCCTCCTTTTTTTTAAATTTAAGTAAACTCCACACCTGATGTGGGTCTTGAACTCATGACCTTGAGATCAAGAGTCACATGCTCTACTAACTGAGCCAGCCAGACATCTGGGGTTTGCTCCTTCCAGCTTCCATCAGATATGGACTAGAGAGTGAAGGGAAAGATGATCTTCCTTCATACATAAGCTGAGCAAATATCCATGGGCATCTGTCCTAATCTTTTTTGAGTTCTGATAATGGGGCCATGTAAACATCTGTCCTTTCAACAGCTTTAACTCTTCTTCTTATTCATGAATGAGATAAATACGAGGAACTCACCATCTGCCTTGCTCCTTTACAACACCTTCCTCTTTTCCTCTTTTCCCTTTGCCTCTTCTTTTTCACTCCGTTGCTGAAAAAGTACAGTGTGGAAGGCAGGCACAGAATCTGCTGCAGGAAGTGAGGTGGCCCAAGGACTATGGCATCAAAAAGAGTCTTTTAGTGCTTCTCTGGGAGGAGTGGGGAGAGAGGAACCTTCTGCCCATGGACCTTCTGGAAAATGTCACTTTGCCTTTCAGGGTGGCCCAGTAAAGATAAAAGTATTTGTGAAGCGCTGTTGTGGTTGGCATTTTCTGGTACTCCTCGGGATCCTCAGATCTGGCTCCCGAAGGAGGATGTGATGGTGTTGGAGGTGATGAAAAGCTGGCAGTGGGAGGAAGGGGACGGAAATAGGCCTTTTCAGCCATAAATCAGACCTCCATGCTCCCTCACCTGAATTACTGCAGGGGGCTCCTAGTTGATCCCTGAAATACATCTCAAACCTGTCTCCATCCCTGCCATCAATTACCCTCCACATTGCTCCCAAAGAAAATTTTCTCTGAGAAAATCTCATTATGTTCCTCTCCCACGGAAAATCCTTTCATGCTTCCCATCACCCGTAAAATAAAATTCAAACTCTTTAACAGAATATGCAAGGTCCTTCTGGCCTCTGCCCCTCTTTTTAGCTTCATCCCCTCCCTTTTTTTTTTGCCCACCTGCCATACTGAGCTACTTCTGATGCCCCTGATGGAAATTTCAAATGCCTAGAACATTCACTCTCCTCCTTTCTATTCTTCTGCTCTAAACTCTGGTGACTCCGTGAAGACTCAGATCAATCATTACATCTTTTGAGAGGCTTTCCCACACCCTCATCATAAGGTCGGATTTTTGCCAATTTTCAGTTGTTTATTTATTCTTTTATCTAATAAGTACTTTGTTGACAGCTTTTTAAATGGCCAGACCATGTTAAGTCCTAGAGATACAGAGATGGAGAGAGAGGAAGGCATAGCTCTTGCCCTCAAGAATCTCCTAGTCTAGGAGGGGCTTACAAAAAATATGAACAAGACCTATCACTGACATAAATAAGATATCCAAGAAGCATAATCACCGGATATCAGAAAGAAGGCAGCACCACACCCCGACTCCCTTTGTGTACTATTTCTGAAGACACCGGAGGCATCGCCACTATCAGTAAGAGAAAGCGTTCTTCTAACAAACTGAGCGCTAGGTGGAGGTCTTCCTAGGCGATCTTCGCATCCAAATCTCTGGACCCTTGCCACTTCGTTAGACCTCGCGTTGTTGGAAATACAGCAGCAGCTTGTCATTCAGCCTTTGTCCTGCACATCAGAGCCAGGCAGGCATGCTGTGGCAAAGTGTCAGATTATTTTTAGTTCAAGCTGTTGGCTAAACTGCGACTGTGTTGACAGAGTTGTCAGCTAGCTGGTTTAGGGCTCGGTTATTTGCCTTTAGGAGTCCCTTCAAAGGCTTCTGAGCACTCAGGCTTCTCCATCTACTTTCCCTGCGTGATCCTGTCAGCAAGAAAGGGCTTCTCCCTGAAGATCCCATGTATGGGATTCTGCAGGCAGAGTAGTGACCTCTTCGAGCTCTGTAGGGCGGCAGTGGTGTTATGTTCATTTGGCAGAGCCCACTGTGACTGAGGCCGTGAGAAGCGGGGGGCAGGGGACACAGCTGGCACTGGAGCTTCGAGAGTCCCATCAGCAGGGGCGGCCTCATCCCTCCTGTGGCCTCCAGAATAACTCATGCTGCAGAGAGAAGCTGTACCGTAAGAGGATCTGAGTAGCATATTCATTTTTAAACCTTCTTGTGTCCTATCCCTCTGCATCACAGATCCTGGGAGAATTGAGCTAATGAACCCATTATCTGTTCATAAGCCTCAGGCATATATATAAATTATACTCCCAGCCTTTCTGTGTTTCTTTGTTAGCATTTCATTCAAGGACAGAAAGCAAAGAGAAATCAAAGGAAGCTGGGAAGGGATCTAGGGACAGGGACAGAGAGGGGCATAGAGACTGTGACACTGAGATGTATGAGACAGCAATATAGTCACACTGATGTCGAGCAAAGACGGATGAAAGGAAGCTGGTCCTTAGAGCACAAGTTGAGAGGGCATATCCAAAAGTAAAGGACAGCAGGTTTCGGTAAATCTTATTTATTCACCACTCTGTTAGGGCTCGTTGGGTTTCTAATAATAGAAGCCTAGCCCAAGTTCACTTAAGCAGGAAGAGGGGATTGATTATAAAAGATACAGTGTGTCTCAGATTCCAAGAGCAGAAATGTAGCCGGGTAAGCAGCAGAAATAAGAGCTGGGAGACCATCAGAAACCAGGAGAGCTCTGTTACAAGTCTCTGCCTCGCTCTGTGCGTCTGCTTCTTTCTTTTCCCGGGAAGAATAGATTTCCCAGCTTCCTGTTCCATGTGGCAGACATGATGGCTGCCCATGGCTCCCAGGATCCCATGTTACTTCCAGCTCCATGAAGAAAGAGATCGGTTGATCCAATTCCTTTTAGTTTCAAGTGCATATTGCTAGAATGGCATCTCTGTTCTAGTAAGAGTGAACCATCTGCAGTTCAATCAACAGACATTAGAATCAAACCACACCGCACAAACATTGCTCCTAGGAATTAACCCACAACTATGAATGGGAAAGGGTTGGCTAGTTAAGGAGGAGTGAGAATCATTGTAAGCTGGAAAGACGCTCTTTGACGGAGGCCATCGTTAGCATCATGGAGAATAATGTAGATGTAAGAACAAAAGAAAGCCAAGGCCAGAAGGGTGGGTGATATGATTGCTTCTTAACTAATTAGATGCCCCATAAATTGACCCCACATAAAAATGTCAAATTTGTTTCTCAGTTCTCCCAAGTATTCCTAATAGACCTTTCCAACTTGCTCCCTTTATTATCCCAAGAATATGTAATGTAAATTCCCACCTCTGGTTACTCTGGGTCCCTCAGTGAGAATGTCTTTCCCCTCATTCTTTTCCTGTCTACTACAAACTGAATGTTTTTCTATCCCCACCCTCCCAAGATTTTCTTGAAATCCTAACCCCCCATTATAATGATATTTGGAGGTGGAGCCTTTGGAAGATGATTAGATCGGGAGGGTGAGCCCTCATGAATAGGATTAATGCCCCTATAAGAGGCCCCAGGGAGATCCCTCATCCCTGCCACCATGCGAGGTAATAGTGAGAAGACATCTGTAAACCAGGAAGTGACCCCACCAGACACTGAATCTGCCAGCACCTCGATCTTAGACTTTCCAGTCTCCAGAACTGTGAGAAATAAATTTCTGTTGTTTATAATCCACCCAGTCTAAAATATTTTGTTACAGAAGCCTAAACTGACCTAAGACCCTCTCCAAATCTTACTCCCCCATTAGAGGTCAGCTCCAGTCCCCACTTGTCCATGAATCTCTTGCCATTCTGACTATATTTACTATTTGGTTTCATTTTCATCAAATAAATTTTTCCATCAGACTACACGGTCCTCAGAGTCAAAGACCATGTCATTTACTTCTCTGTACCCTTCAGGGTGCTGGGGTACAGGCATTCAAGAAACTTTTTTTTTGGTGGATAGCTTCAAGTTCATGTATTTAGAATGTCATATAACAGGACATCAGGAGCTATATTTCACATGACATTTCCAATGACATTTATGCTTTAGGAAACTGCAAGCATGCATATAATTGGCCAAATAAAACTGTGGTCATAGGGGTGCCTGGGTGGCTCAGTCGGTTAAGTGTCCAACTCTTGATTTCAGCTTAGGTCATGATCTCAGGGTCCTGGGACCAAGCCTTGCATTGGGCTCTGCACTCAGCAGGGAGTCTGATTGAGGATTCTTGCTCTCCCACTCTCTCCCTGGAAAAATAAATCAATCTTAAAAAAAAAAGAACTGTGATCATAGGAGAAAATTCATTGAAATACAAAAATGAGGAGAGGACAGTAAATAGTTTCATGTCTTGTGTTTGATTACAAGTAGCCAGCATTTATCGTATAGCTTCTTTTTATAACAATTCAACATAAAAACAGACTGATTTTCGTAACTGACAAATATGTATAATTTAAAAAACACAAATGTTTCTAATGATCGAATCATCTTTCTGATGATTGACTCATAAAAGGTTGGAATTGAACGTCATAGAAAATGGTACTGAGAAATGGACCAGTTAGACATCATCCTTGGTAGTAGAGAGAGGACATATATCCTAGGTTTGGGATTTTTGAAGTATTTTTCCAGAATTTGAAATGAAAGTTTTAACATCTCCTCCCTAAAATGCTTGCATTTGAGGGGTGCCTGGGTGGCTCAGTCGGTTGAGTGTCTGACTCTTGGTTTTAGCTCAGGTCATGATCTTATGGGTGGCGAGATTGAGCCCTGCGTCTAGCTCCGTGCTCGGTGGGAAGTCTGCTTGCAGATTCTCTCCCTCTGCTTCTCTTGCCACTCACACTCTCTCTCTGAAATAAATAAATAAATCTTTCTTAAAAAATGCTTGTATTTGATTGGGGAGAATGAGATACTCTTCTCCTCATAGGCCAGTTGAGAGTATTTTTAGGGATAATAAAATCAGTATCGTATGTCAAAGGACAGAAAGAGGAAAGGGTTGGATTCACAGCTAGCCAGTGCTCATTCATTCAGTTTGCTGAAAATGAAGCAAAAAATATAAAATTGAACTCACACATACATTAGTAACTAAGCTTGACACTTCATTTTTATGAGAGTTGATATAACTTTAAAAAATTCCGTAGCTATTTTTTAGGCACCGTGTACATGCTTAGCTTTATGCATTGTGTCTAGGAGCTATAGGAGTAGTACTGTTAAACCTTGATAATTTGAAATCCCTAGGAGAAGAATTTTTCTGAATAGCCCAGTTTTCAGGCCAGATGACGGTCTCCCTTCTTAAAAAAATGTAACTACTTTGGATGACACTTTGAATGTCTTTTCTTTTTTATTAAATAGAATAAATTAAATATAATGTACTTTTTTGATGATATTTTTTGAAGTTTTTAACTTCAAAAATATTATCCTATTTCCTTTTTTAGAAAAATCCTATTGATGTACCAATAGTTTAACACCACCTTGGAGGAGATCGGGGAGGGGAAAACTACTTAGACGATTCACTCATTATTTTATAAATAAAAAATAGTCAATATTTATTTATGCAATTTTACTTCCTCTAGTATCACAATCCAGGTTTGATCCTGGGTGCTCTTCACACCCAGGAAATATCCTTTAGACTAAATTTTGGCCACCAGCAGTGATGCGGGTACCATGATGATATGAGACATCAGGGCGACTTGCTGCCTTTCATTCCCAACATTAGTAATCTTGCCGTCCATAGCACCTCTCATATTTTCAGCATAGTTCCAAGGCATTTCAAAGAATCCTAAGGTTTTTCTCTGCAGTCACTAGTGTTTAAGCTGGCTTTTTTCATTTTTTCTTACTTGAATTACATTTTAACGATTCAAATAAAAATGAAGACTTTGAAATAGCCAGGTGCTTTTGACCTGAGCAAAAGACCTTTCTAGACAAATGTCAGACCAGTCTCTCCTAGTTTGGAAATTCTCTCTCTTCCGAGAGGTTTGGCAGTTTCTTTTGCCTTCAGGTGCATCGCCAAGCCAATGAACTTCCCATTTCAAGCCTCCATCCCAGCACAGTCTTTGAGGTCTTTTCAAGCAACAAATTCAAGTTAAGTCAACCCTGACTGGTGCCTGTAATGCAGGCAACTCAGCTGAAGGACTTGAGTGAATGACTGATGCCCTTAACACGCATGTGACTTCCCACACAAAGAGGCAGCGACCACCTGTTAGTGCTTGTATCTTTGCCTGATGCCTTGCAAGCATTTTGTGACTTCAGTTTTAAAATGTATCTTCATTTCAGAGTGTAATGAAGACAGAACTATATCCTTACGCGCTGTTTAAATTCTTAGGTCTGATTTGTATCCTGACAACTGCTTCTCAGAGCTGTCAGAATATCTGCCTAGAGTTGGTTCCTATTTTTTCAGAGCCTATAATCAAAGTTTGGTGGCCTTTATTGGGACTCTCTAGGATCACCGTTTCTTTACTTCCAATTTCTCAGCCCCAATCTAGTTTGGAGAGGTTGCTGGATAGCTGGGTTTCAGCAACGGTCAATCTGAGGAGATCTGCGCTCTTATCAAATGTAATTCCTTCACATGTGCATCAGATCTCATCTCCCTGATCCGAGGTCACACTCCACCACCTGTCCATCCTGAATCATCAGTTTTGGTTCTCTGTGTCATCATTTCCATCAGTGTAGTATTATTTCTCCATCTTAAATAAAATTTTATTTTTTTCCTCTGAATCGCCCACTGCCTCTTCCACTGCCTCATTTGTTTGCTCTGCTTTGCAGAACGTCTTGAAAAAGGTCTATACTCACTATCTCTAATGTCTCTTTTCCCTTTCTTTTGAAAAATTATTTTTACTCTGGAAATAATCTCAAAGGTACAACGGGGCTGCAAATGCAGTACAAAGAATTTTGTTTTCCCCTGAACCATTTGAAAATAAGTTGTCAAAAGATACGCCATCACCACCAAAGACTTTAGTGTGTGTTTCCTATAAGTAAAAACATTCTTCTACATAATCATAATGCAGTCATCAGAATTAGGAGGGTAACTCTGATACATTACTACTTTCTAATCCTCAGACCCCATTTAAATATTGCAAATCACCCTAGTAATATCTTTTTGAGCAAAAGGACCTAGTTCTGAATCATGTATTGCATTTAGTTGTCCAGTCTACAGAGTTCCTTGACTTTCATGGCCTTGACAGTTTTGAAGGTTATGGGCCATTTTGTAGAATACCACTCAAGTTGGGTTTGTCAGATATTTCCTTATGATTAAATTCAGGTAACAAAACGGGAACATTAATGTAGAATTGCTGGGGAATTTTGTCTCATTACATTTTATCAATGGCATATGATTTCAATTGTCACTTACTGGTGATGTTAACTTCAATTACCTAATTAAAGTGTTATCGTCCAGTTTTTTCATGTAAAGTTCTTCTTTTGTCTTTTGTAGTTAATAAATATTTGGATCTTGGGAGACAGACCTTGAGACTATGTTCACTATCCACTCTTCATCAAACATTCTGTTTTTAATTTTTTATTTAGTTACATTGATATTAGACTCATGGCTTCCTCTTTTATTCGGTGGTTTATAATCTGCTACTGTCATCATTTATTTTGATGTTTTAATTGGCACAGACTAAAAAGCTAACTACCGTGTCCTTCTGAAATGATTCCATCTTTCTTTGCATGCTTCCTTAGTGCTTGGCACAGAAAGATGGTATAGGGTCCTCTTATTATTTCCCTGCCCCACCGCTGGAATCACCCTTTTCTCCAAGAACACTAGTTCCTTTGAGAATGGTATTTAGAAATGAAAATCTGGATGCTAGTTGTTCCCATCGCTGAAGTGTTTGAAGTGTTGCTGCTCCAAGTTCCTCTCAGTGGACAGAGTTAGAGAACTCTATACATGTCTATTTATTTTTTTGTCTTTATATCTGTGTGTATATAACCATGAGTTCACACCAAGACCACCAGGTCCTGTCCTACACCACAGAGTATATTCTAGCTTTCTGCTTCCCGTATTTGTAACTCCCTTCACTGACAATGAGGATCCTAGCTCCCCTGGTCCTTATTTGGCCAACTCTCCTGTAGGGAACCAAGGTCCCATTCCATGGCCTCTCCTCCCAACATGGATGCATTCACATCCCACTCGGGCTCCTACACACCTCACCAGGCTATCCTGTATGGATGCTCTCCTCGCTCTGCTCAAGCTCTTCCCTCCCACGGTGGGTCCCTGATCGAGCCTGGAGCCCACTTTGCTTAGTCTCACCCAATCCCTTTAAGACTGAATTGTTCATGAAGGAGGAGGAGGAGGAGGCCCCATTTGCTTGTAAACCCATCCCAGTGAGGCTTTCACTCCCACCATTCTCTTGAACCTCCTCTCACCAAGGTTGCTGATGACTGCAGATGGCTAAATCTAATAGTCAGTTCTCCATTTCATCATACTTGACCTTTTGGCAGCATTTGTCTTGGTTGATGATTCCTTATGCCTTGAAGCATTTTCTTCAGCATTTGGCTCTCAACAGTCCCCACTGTCACAGGTGACTATGTCTAAATTTCCTTTTCTGGCTCCTCTTAGGCTCCCCAGCTTCTTACATTGAAGTGTTCCGGGGTTCAGTACTTGTTCCTCTCTTTTCTATCTAAATATACTTTCTTGATGATCTTGTTCATTTATGAGGCTTTACATACCTTCTATATGGCCTTGATTCCCAAATTTATAGCTCTAGTCTACATCCCTCTCAAACACCAGCATTGTATATCTCACTAACAGACATTTTAATTTCAAATGTAAACTATATTCCTGATCTCACCCCCAAAACTTCTCCCTGCAGCTTTCACCAGCTGAAATGAGAACAGTTTCGTCTATTTGTTCAGTCCAAAAACTTTAAGAGTTAGCCTTAATAGTTCTTTTGTATTCATACCCTTTCTCCAGTCCATCATAAAATCCTGGTGATTCTACATTCAAATACTGTTTATCCAGAATTATACCACTTCACACCACCTCTGAACCACTGCTGCCTCTCTCTTGGATTATGGCAGTAGCTTCCAGGGCAGTCTCTACTTCTGCCCTTGACTCCCACAAAGTACTCGCTGCTTTCCCCCACAGCATTCAGACTGCTCCTTTACAATGCAAGTCAGTGCTTCCCCTTCATTCTGTAAGTTTTCACCCAAAGATTAATTGCCTTCTCAATTAAGCTTAACTACTTCAATCTGTTCCCCAACCCCCCCACACACACACATTCTTAATCCCTTTTACCCTGCTCTACTTTTCATTTCCTTATAAAACTTACTACCCTCTGGGGCACTTGGGTGGCTCAGTTGGTTAAGCGTCTCAATTTCAGCTCAGGTCATGATCTCAGGGTTGTGAGATCGAGCCCCGTGTTGGGCTCTGCAGTGGTTGTGGAGCCTGCTTGAGATTCTCTCCCTCTGCCCCTCCCACCCCCTCTCTCCCTCTCTAAATAAATTAATTGGTTGATTAATTAAAACTTACTACCTTCTAACATTCTCAATGACTATTATACTTACTTTTCTGTTCTCTCCATTCTCCCATTCAAATACTGTATCAGCAATTTGACGATGCTGTACATTGGTGTAATTTGATTCACGTTTCTTCATTTGGGGTTTGTTGAGTTACTTGAACCTGTGGGTTTGTTGTTTTCATCAACCATTATGCCTTTTTCAGCCACTATGTCTTCAGATATTGTTTCTTCCTTCTTCCGCACCCACAACCTTTTTCCTGTCCTTCAGACACCCCTATTATATGTGTATTTAGGTCTTTAGTTATCTTCTACCCAGGTGTTCTATTCATATTTTTTTGGTCTACTCTCTCTGTGTACTTCATTTTGGAGAGGTCCTATTGTTGTCTTCAAGTTTACTCATCTCTTCTTCTGCAGCATCTAAATCTGCTGGTAATTCCATCCAGTGTATTATTTATCTCCAGAGATTTGATTTGGGTCTTTTAAATATCTTCCATGTCTCTTTTTATCATGTTTTGCTTTCCTCAACCTTCTTGATTTTATGGACAGTATTTATAGTAGCTATCTTAACAGCATCCTTATCTATTAATTTTATCATCTGTGTCAATTCTGGGTCTTCTTGGTATTAATTTTTCTCCTTATATGGGAGAGATTTTTTTCCCCACTTAATTATATGCCTGAATTTTTTTTTATTGGATTCTAGATTTTGTGGCATACTGGAATTTTTTGTATTCCTTTTAATATTTGGGGTTTTGTTCTATGGTGCAGTTAAGTTACTTGGAAACATTTTGGTCTATTCAAGGTTTACTACTGAACATTGGCATGTGGGTCTGTAACAGCCTTTAACCTAGGCCAATTTGGCACCACTTCTGAAGCAATACCCTTTATAGGACTCTTTTCAACCCTCCAGTGTTACAAGATCTTTCTACTCTGCCCATGGAAGCACAAACTACTCCAGCCATGTGTGATCACCTGGGATTATTCACTTGATCCTTTCTGAATATTTTTGCATAGCCTCAAGCAATCTTCTCCCACATATGTGCTGATCAGTATTCAGCTGAAGACTCTAAAGGAATCCTCTGGAGGTCTCCAGAGCTCACACTTTCTCTCGCGCTCTTTCTGTGTCTGCGTAGCTCTTTCTTCTCTGTTACTCTCTCCTCAATTCAAGGAGATTCCTTAACTCTGTTTCGGTGGCCCCTCCCTGTACCATGCCCTAAAAACCCTTTTTACACAGTCAGCTGGGTCAGTCATGGGGCTTATGTTATCTCCCTTCTCTCACTGATCATTATCCTGTGCTGCCTGTTGCCTAACACTTATAAACTACTTGTTCCTATATTTTTTCCAGTTTAATCAGTGTGTGTTTTTTCATCATAATCTGAATTAGAAATCTAGAAAAATACATAAGTTTCACAAGGACAGGAATCTTTGTGTATTTTCTTCCTTTATTATTCCAAGTATCCAGACCTATGTCTGGCTTATTAGGGACTCAGTAAATATTAGTTGAACAGAATATTCATTGAATAAGATTATGTTTGAGAACTCTTTCAGCAATTATCTGAGTGTCTACCATGTGTCTAGCACTGATCATATAGTGGTAGATAAAGCAGATATGGCTTCTGTCTTCCTAGAGTATAGTGTCTAAAGTGAAAGACAAATATCACACGCAAATAAACAACGGTTATCATTATAAATTGTGAGAGGTGTTTTTCTATAAAGGAGAAGAGTGGGATGAAAGAACATAATGAGGAAAGTCATTATTGGATGAAGTGTTCATTGAAGACTCTGCAAGGAGACAATATTTCAATTGACAGCTAAAGGAATAGAAGGAGTCAGGCTGTTGAGAAAACAGGGAAAAGAATATTCTGGGGAATCATATATGTGAAGCTCTGAGGCAGAAAAGAACTTGGAGCTTCCATAACATTAGCAGGGGCGTGTGTGAGAAGGGAAGAATGCCACACATGAAATTGGAAAGATGGGCAGGCCCAAAGCATGCAGGCTGTTTTAAGATGTTTTGGTTCTCTACAAAGTACAATGGGAAACTATTAGCAGTTTTGAGTAAGAGTGGTATGAGCCAATTTATATTTTTAAATTAACTTTCTAGCTGCAGTATGGAAAATACTACTCTTGGCACAGTAGTAAAAGCCGGGAATTCACTTACAACTGAGATTCTTCAACTTTTTCTGCCCTAGACCTGTTTGGCAGCCTACTGAAGCATATGGTCTCCTTCTCAGAGTAATGTTTTCAAATTACAAAGGAAACTAATCATATTGAAATATAGCTTATCGGAATAGTTTTTAGAAAAACATTTGTGATAGAGTTATATAGGGACTCCTTTATTACCTGATTATATAAGATCTAATATTGGGTCTATAATTATATAGTGGATGAACATAAATGAAATTTGAGATGTTTGCAACAGTACTTATAATGTGGTGGGAAATATCTGATTTCTATGGCTAACCAAGTCAGAGGGACTGCTAGTGCTACTGCTGTATGTTGTGTACATCTGGGAATGTAAGGGACAGAAATGCTAAATCTCTGTTTGAGGTTAGTGAAGATAAAGATGTAAT
Organism: Potos flavus; assembly: GCA_028534135.1. Taxonomy (NCBI): domain Eukaryota; kingdom Metazoa; phylum Chordata; class Mammalia; order Carnivora; family Procyonidae; genus Potos; species Potos flavus. The sequence goes on from CM052896.1 coordinate 85,177,117, forward strand.
TTTTATCATCGACGTTCACAGACTAGACCACCCCCTGAATTCTATCTGTTGACCCTGTGTTAGTCCATTTGAGCAGCTATAACAGAATACCATACTGGGTGGCTTAGAAACAACAGACATTTTTTCTCATAGTTCTGGAGCCTGGGAAATCCAACATCAAGGCACTGGCAGATTGCATGTATAGTGAAAGCCCGCTTCCTGGTTAATAGATGGCTGACTTCGCACTCTGTTCTCACATGGCAGAAGGGGCACGGGAGCTCTGGGATCTCTCTTAGAGCACGAATCCCATTCATGAGAACTCCAAATTCCATCACATTGGGAATTAAGTTTCAACATATAAAGTTTGGAGGGCACGAACATTCAGTTTATAGCAGACCCCTTGGAAAACCCAAATTAATCACTTTGTAGTTAAGAAATTATTTGCATAAACATGGAGAAAGAAGACGGGAGCTTAAACTTGGGTAGTCACAACAGCAAAAAGGAGACAAATCTGAGATATTTTTAGAGGAATAAGTAGTAGGACAGAAAAGAGAGAGACTGATTAGGGTTAATGGGGAAATCTTAATGGAAGTAGGGATATATAGTGTAAAGGATGCCATGTGCAGAACATTAGCAGGGATTGTCAGAAAGAGACTTGCCTATCACTGTGACTCATTGAAGGCAGGGACAAAGATGACACTATGGATTAGAAAGGAAGGATTAAGTCAGGAACACTAAGACTCACTACTCACCCACTCATGATCTGTGAGACCTACGGCAAACACCTTCCTAATGAAGCCCCAAATTCACATATTTAAGATGAGGACAATAATAGCTATTGACCCATAACATTGTTGTAAGGATTAAACAAGATACTGTATGTAAAGGGGCTAGCACAGTTCTGACATATAGCAAGGGCAGATAAATATTAGTAATTATTCTCATTACTGCTAGGATTCTGAAAATGTGTTGGACTATCAACCACAGGGAACTGCAATCTAGTTAAGGAAACAAGATAAAACTCAGAAAATATTTTGAGAAAGAACCCACTTGGAATCAAGTGTTCAAATATAAGATGTAGGCAACTCCTAAACTATTCATTTTGCCCAATATAGCACTTTCTGTGTCATAAAAAGATTTTGAAAATTTCTGCCATGCACAGGCCTACCTTGTTTTATTATGCTTTGCTTTACTGCCCTTCTTAGATACTGCAGTTTCCACACATTGAAGGCAACCCCGCATTGAGCAATTCTATTTGCGTCATTTTTCCATAGCATTTGCTCCCTTCCTGTCTCTGTATCACATTTTGGTAATTCTTGCAATATTTTCAACTTTTTCATGATTCGTTTTGGTGATCTGTGACTAGTGATTATGACATGCTGAAAGCTCAGATGATGGTTAGCAATTTTTAACAATGAAGTATTTTTGAATTAAGGTATATACATTATTTTCTTAGGCATAATGCTATTGCACACTTAATAGACCGCAGTATAGTGTAAACATAACTTTTCTATGCCCTGGGGAACCAAAAAATTCATTTGGCTCATTTTATTGTGGTATTCACCTTATTGCAGTAGTCTGGAACTGAACCTGCAGTGTTTCTAAGGTATGCCTGTGTCTGTGTGTGAACATTCCAGAAGAGTAGGGGTGGTGCTAGTGGTGCAAGTGAGTTTTAGACATCACCGTTGCCTAGTCTTTGCTGCTTACCGCTGAGCTCCTGTTTGGGGTAATAATGACTCTGGCTCAAACAAGTAAAAGGCACACACACACAAAAAAGTAATTGAGATTCAGTCTGAAAGTCTGTCCTTTGCTTTCATTTAGAGGAGCTAAGACAAGAACAGGCTGTTTCCTTTCATTCCATCATAGTAGCATTTCATAAAGATGCACAAAGAATTTCGATTTCAGCCTTTGGAACTAGCCCTGCATTTGAGTAGCTTGTATGTAGATAGCTGTGGCTTAATGGCAAAGCGTCAGGGTTCAGTTCTTTTTCTGCCGAGTGCTTTGCTATATGACATTGAGCAACTCAAGCCATCTGCTGAGCCTTAGTTTTTCACCTGTGAGAGGAATTTAACACTTCTTGTGTCGGGATTATTGTGTAAGGCAAGAGAGAAAACCTAATGTCTGAAACATAATAGGAGCATAATAAAAATATTTTTATAAGCTATGTAATGTCAATTAAAGAGCAACGCTTTAAGCCAAAAACTGTAACAAGAGAAAGAGGTCCTTATATAATGATAAAGGGGTCGATTCATCAAGAGAATAGAACCATCGTAAATATATATACATCCAACACAAGAACACCTAAATATATTAAGCAAATATTACCAGACCTGCAACGCCTTGGTAACTCAGTTGGTTAAGCATCTGCCTTTGGCTCAGGTCATGATTCCAGGGTCCTGGGATCAAGTCCTATATTGGGCTTTTTGCTCAGCAGGGAGCCTGCTTTTTCCTCTGCCTGCTGCTCCCCTGCTTATGCTTTCTCTCTGACAAATAAATGAATGAAATCTTTTTTTTTTAAAAAAGCAAATATTACCAGACCTGATGAAAGAAATAGACAACAATAAAATAATAGTAGGAAATTTAATACCCCACTTTTAACAATGGATAGATCACCCAGAGAGAAAATTCATAAGGAAACGCTAGACTTGAACTATACTTTAGACCAAACAGATCTAAAAAGACAACATTCCATCCAATAGCAGCAGCATACATGTTCTTCTCAAGTGTACATGTTACGTTCTTCAGGATAGGACAAAAAATAGGCCACAAGATAAGTCTTAGCTAATTTAAGAAGACTGAAATTGTACCAAGAATCTTTTCCAACCACAGTGGTATGAAACTACAAATCAATAACAGGAGGAAAACTGGATAAGCCACACATATGTGAAAATTAAACAACACACTCCTGAACAACAAACCAATGGATCAAAGAAGAAATTAGAAGGTAAATAAAAAATATCTGAAAATAAAAAAGTGGAAACACAACATTCCTAAATTTATGAGATGCAGCAAAAGCCGTTCCAAGAGGGAAGTTTCCTTTCACCTACATTAAAAAAAGAAAGAGAGAGAAAAGAAAAGAAAAGAAAAGATCCTAAATAAACTAACTTTAGACCTCAGGAACTTAAAAAGAACAAATTAAGCCTGAAGTTAGCTGAAGGAAGGAAATAAAGATAAGAGCAGAAATAAATGAAATAGAGACCAGAAAAATAATAGAAAAGATCAATGAAACCTAGAGTTGGCTTTTGAAAAGATGAACAAAACTGACAAATCCTTAGCTAGGCTAAGAAGAAAAAAAGGGAAGACTCAAATAAAACCAGAAATGAAAGAAGACATTGCAACTGATACCACAGAAACACAAAGGGTCATAAGAGACTAGTATGAAAAAATTATATGCCAATAAATTGGATAACCTAGAAGCTGGATAAGTTCCTAGGAGCACATCACGTTCCAAGACTAAATCATGAAGAAATAGAAAATCTGAACAGACCAAAAGAGAGTAAAGAGATTGAATCAGTAATTAAAAAGCTCCCAACAAGGAAAAGCCCAAGACCAGATGGTTTCCCTGGTGAATTCTACCAGATATTTAAAAAAGAATTTATGCTAATCCTTTTCAAACTCTTCCAAAATCAAAGAGAAGGGAATACTCCCAAACTCATTATAAAAGGGCAGAATTACCCTGCTACCAAAGCCAAATAAGGATACTACAAGTTAAGAAAACTATAGGCCAATATCCCTGGTGAATACATGCAAAAATTCTTTACACAATATTAGCAAACCAAATTCAACAGCAATTGAAAGGGTCATACACCACAGTTAAGTGGGGTTTGAGATGGTGCAACAAATCCATAAATGTGACACATCACATCAATAGAATGAAAGGTAAAATATAATGATCTCAATAGAGGCAGAAAAAGCATTTAACGAAATACAACATCCTTTCATGATAAAAATTCAATAAATTGGGTATAGAAGGAATGTACCTCAACATGATAAAGATCATATATGACAAGCCCACAGCTAGCAGCATCCTCAGTGATGAAAGATTGAAAGCTTCATCCTCAATGATGAAAGATTGAAAGCTTTTCTTGTAAGATCAGGAACAAGACAAGGGTTCTCACTTTCACCGCTCCTATTCAACATAGTACTAGAAGTCCTAGCCAGCGAAGTCAGGCAAGAAATAGAAATAAAAGGCATCCAAATCAGAAAGGAAGAAGTGAAATTGTCTCGGTTGGAAGATGATATGATCTTATATGTAGAAAATTCTAAAGATCCCTCACAAAAAAACTTAGAACTAATCAACAAGGTAAACTAAGCAGTAAAGTAAGCAGGATACAAAATCAGCGTCAGACATCCATTGTGTTTTCATACAAAAAAATGAAATTGAAAAAGAAATAAAATCCCATTTATAATAGCATCAAAAACAATAAAATACTTTGGAATAAATTTACCCAAGAATGTGAAAGAGCTATACACTGAGAACTAGGACTTTGATGAAAGAAATTGAAGACACAAATAAATGGAAAGTTAGTCTGTGTTCATAGATCAGAATAATTAATATTATTAAAATGTCTATACTACCCAAAACTATCTATAGAGTCCTGCAATCCATATCAAAATTCCAATGGCATTTTTCACAGAAATAGAAAAAAAAAATCATAGAATTCATATGGAACCACAAAAGAACCTGAATTGCCAAAGCAATCCTGAGAAGCACAAAACTGGAGGCATCACACTTCCTGATTTCAAACTCTATTACAAAGCTATAGTAATGCAAACAGTATGGCATAAAAAATAGACACACAGACCAATGGAATCAAACAAAGAGCCAAGAAATAAACCCTAGTATACACCATCAACTAATATTTGACAAAGGAGCCAAAATACTCAGTAGGGAAAAGATCATCTCTTCAATAAATGGTGTTGGGAAAATTGAATAATCACATCCAAAAGAATGACACTGGATCCACATCTTATACCACCGACAAAAATTAACTCAAGGGGTGCCTGGGTGGCTCAGTCATTAAGCGTCTGCCTTCGGCTCAGGTCATGATCCCAGAGTCCTGGGATTGAGCTCCACATCGGGCTCCCTGCTTGGTGGGAAGCCTGCTTCTCCCTCTCCCACTCGCCCTACTTGTGTTCCCTTTCTTGCTGTCTCTCTCTCTGTCAAATAAATAAATAAAATCTTAAAAAAAAAAAATTAACTCAAAATGGGTCAAAGGCTTAAATATAAGACCCGAAGCTGTAAAACTCCTAGAAGAAGACATAGGGAGTGAGCTCCTTGACAGTGGTCTTGGCAATGATTTCTTGAATATGACACCAAACATACATGCAACAAAGGCCAAAGTAAATCGGGTGTACATAAGACTAAAAGGTTCTGCACAGCAAAAAGACACAATCAACAAAATGAAAAGGCAACCTTTGGACAAAGAGAAAATATTTGCAAACCATATATATGTTAAGGGGTTAATATCCAAAATATATAAAGAACTCATGCAAGGAAAAAAATCTGATTAAAAAATGGGCAGAGTAACTGAGTCGACATTTTCCCAAAGAAGACATATAAATGGCCAACAGGGATGTGAAAAGATATTCAACAACACTAATTAGGGGAATGCAAATCAAAAGCACAGTAAGATATCCCTTCACACCTGTTAGGATGGCTATTATCAAAAAGACAAGTGATAACAAGTGTTGGTGAGGATGCAGAGAAAAGAGAACCCTATTTGCTGTTGGTGGCAATGTATAATGGTGCAGCCACTATTGAAAACACTGTGGAGGGTCCTCAGAAAGCTAAATGTAGAACTACTGTATGATCCAGCCATCCCAGTTCTGGATATATAGCCAAGGGAAATAAAATCAGAATTTCAAAGAGTTATCTGCACCCCCATATTCACTGTAGCGTTATTCACAGTAGTCAAGATATGGAAACAACCTAAGAGTTCATCTGTGCATGAATGAATAAAGAAGATGTTTTATATACATACAATGGAATATTATTCAGCCATGAAAAAGGAAATATGGCCATTTGTGGTAATATGATGGACCTTGAGGGCACTATGCTAAGTGAGATAAGTCAGACAGAGAAAGACAAATACTGTATGCTACCCTGTGAAACTTAAAAAATCCAACTCATAGAAACAGTAGAATGGTGGTTGCCAGGGGCTGGATGGTGAGGATATGGGGAGATATTGGTCAAAGGCTATAAACTTCGAGTTATAAGATGAATAAATTCTGGAGACTGAATGTACAGCACGATGACTACAGTTAACAATACTGTATTATACACTTGCAAGTTGCTAAAAGAGTGGATCATAAATGTTCTCACCACATACATACGGAAAAAGGTAATTACATGAGGTGTTTATTAACCTGTAGTCACAGTTTCACGATATAGTAATATATCAAATCATTGCAATATACACCTTAAAGTCACACACTGTTGTATTCAATTTTATCTCAATAAAGCTGGAAAAAAGGTTAATGAAAGATTTTAAATGGAAAAAAAAAAAAAAAAAGGTGAGACTGACTTCTACACAACCATTCAAACAGTATGCCCTAAACCTACCTGGAACCTTTGAATGTGATCTTATTTGGAAGTAGGATATTTATAGATGCTGAGATGAGCTTATACTGGTTATTAAGGTGGGCCCTAATCCAATGATTGGTAGGTAGGAAATTTGGGCACAAAGAAGAGAATGCCATCTGAGGACAGAGACACACAGGACAGAAGGCCATGTAAAGATACAGGCAGAGATTGGAGTGGTACATCTATAAAACAAGGGACACCAAGGATTGTTGCAAAGCACCAGGCGCTAGCTAAGAAGCATGGAACGGATTCTCCTTGGGCCTCAAGAGGGAACCAACCCTGCTAATACCTTGATTTTGAACTTCCAGTCTTTAGCACTGACTGTCAGAGAATAAATTTCTGTTGTTTTAAGTCACCCAGTTTGTGGCAATTTGTTAAGGCAGACCGAAGAAACTAACACACATACTAATACCCATACCTCTTCATATCAGTCAGAGTAGACTAAGTTTTGTTGCAGTAACAAAAAGTCCTCTCCTCCTGTTTTTAGGGGCTTACAACAACAAAGATCTACTTCTTACTCCCACCACATGCCCTTTACGGATCGTCTGCAGGGACCCTGGCAGAGGCAGCAGCCTCCGTTCAGAATATTGCTTCTGTCTGGCCTGTGATGAAAGGAACACAGAGTCCGAAAAATCAAAAAGACTTACGGGGTTGGAAGATGAAAGCAGTAAACCATGAAACTGAAAGGCCTTTAAGTGACACAGCTCGAATCAACTCAGCCATAAGGCAAGGTCCAAATCGAGGGTGTGGCCACTGTGCCTTTTGTTAAAACCTCTGAATCAATTAAGGTGGCTCTCAGTAAATTATTTCAGTTGGACGAATTGGCAGAGAGAAAGAGCACGGCAAACGATGCGCTGGGTCTTAACAGCTTCTGCCCCAAAGTGACCCACATCACTTCTCTCACATCTCATTGGCAGAGCAAGTCTGATGTCATTGTGTAGGTATGTGTAATCCACCTGTAGGGCGGCGCAGTGAATTCTTTTTAGCAATGATATCATCCATCCCATTCTTACCGAGGACTATCCTTTCAGTAGTCACTTTGAAAGGCTATCATAGTAGTACAGTGATGTTAAAAACTCTTGGAGTGATCTCCAGAGCAAGTATGTCATGTAAGAAAGTGACTCTTAACTTTATGGTTTTTGAGCCCAAATTTGACATTCCTCGGGTGGATCATTCACCTAGCCCCCAGATGTGGTTATAATTGACCTTTGGTTTGTTTTCCCAAATTAAGTCCACCCTCAAGTAGTGAAAATTTGCCATTCTGAAGGCTGGTTGAAGGAAGGTATTCCAGACCATTTCCAAGACGAAGCTACAGAAATGTGAGAAATAACTGCATCACCGAAATCACCGACTAGCCTCGCAGTGGGACTCACTTCCTACAGGATACAGTGCCAGACTGAAGTAATATGTATTTCAGATGTATAATAAATTATATGCAATGATATAATATATAAAAACTGAGCTTGGAAGGCTCAGTCCGTTAAGCGTCTGCCTTCAGCTCAAGTCATGATCCCGGGACCCTAGAATGGAGCCCCTCGAGGGGCTCCCTGCTCAGCGGGGAGTCTGCTTCTCCCTCTCCCTCTGCCCTTGCCCTCCCAACCCCCGGGACCCTGCTCCTGCGTGCTCACTCTCTCAAATAAAATACAGTTTTTACATACATACATACATAAAAATGCAAAAATAAAGATAAAAGGAAATCAACATGTGTGGAAAGCCTACTATGTGCCAGGCACTAAGCAGTTTGCATGGATTATCTCATTTAACCCTCGAAGCCAGGGCTGGGACGAGGGTGCGGTGAATAAGGAGGCACAAAATTTATGGAGACCCCCATTGTCAGGGCTGTACGAATGCAGGGTTGAGCCCCACATGACCCTAATAGCACCCCATTCCGTTTGAGCCTCACTCACCTCACCCTAGTCCCGGACCTGCTGGAGACAGCCCCGTGAGATCAAGATCACCGACCCCCTTCTTTGAAGAGAAGGAAACGGAGGTCCCGAGGAGTTTGAGCACCTGCCCCGAGCTAGTGACCCAGGCAGCACACAGAGCTGAGCTCAAGTCCTTGGGAGGTCGGGGGTGGGGCAGCTGGATCCGGTAGTCCGCCCTGGCTGCCTGCGTATGCCTCGACTGCCTCCGCAAATGCTTCCTCTTAAGGTCGGGATGTTTTTGTCCTCCTCTTCAGGTCTCCAAGGCCGCCGCAGACTTGATGGCCTACTGCGAGGCTCATGCCAAGGAAGATCCCCTGCTGACCCCCGTCCCGGCTTCAGAAAACCCATTTAGGGAGAAGAAGTTTTTTTGCGCCATCCTTTAAGTCTTCGTGAGGAGCCTGTAGAGCCTCAGGGCTCCTGGGACACTGATGTCGAGTTTTTAGCAAAGTGGGCGCCTTTCTAGTCCACAGCATTTAAAGAGAGGGAGGAGAACCATCCTGGAAACTCCAGGCCATGCATGTTTAAAGAACCGGTCCCCTTGATGAGAATGAAAGCCAAACCACATCCCGAGTTAAGAGATCTGATATCTGCAGAACTGCCTGGAGGAGGGGAATATGTAAAAATAAAATCCGCCTCATTTCTTTTCTGCTATCCCTCCCCAAACCTTATGTTTCTGCTTCATATTTAAAAAAATAAAATAAAAACAGACAGCTGTACTGAGCTAAGATATGTATGACCTTCTTGGAATGAATATTGCCTTTAGAATACCCTTCGATAAGCTGAATTGTCCAGTGTAGCCGCGGTTTGGTTTAATAGCATTGATGTTTAGTCTTTGTGCCTTTTTCTTTTTTCCTTCTCCCCTTCCCGCCTCTCCTTCCACCCCTTCCCGTTAGAGTAGTGCAGAGAGAAGACTGGACTTGTCTGCAAGACGGAACTCCAAGGACGAGCACCCAAATGTTTAGGGAGCTCTTCCCCGTGATTTGCCCTCATGGTGATAACAACAAAAAATGCCGGTTGTCTGTGTTCTCTTATCATAATTCCTAACATTTGTACATGATAGCTTTGATTCTGCAAGTAAAAGTAAATCATGTGTTGTGACTGGTGCTTTCATATATTTGTGACTATTTTTGAGTAATACTGCATGAAAATGTCCCTATGTTACATCCATTCAGAAGGTTTGTTGTTTTACTCAAGTTTGGAACAGGAACGAGAGAGAAAAGAAGCTGGAGAAGAAAAAACTCAGTGTCTTGAAAACTGAGATGACTTCAGAGCCTTAGCCATGCCTAAAATACCTCTGAGTTCACAGTGGCGTAACAGTTCACAGTTGAAGAGTGGCCTCTTCAACGTATTTTCCAGAATCCAAAGCATTTTGGTTGTATCCAGGATCCAGGGCAGCACAGGAACCATCAAGCAGGAGAGGGAAGGAAGGATTCACATCAATGGGGAGGCCTTTTTGTCATAGAGTAAAAGCCAATTTCATCTTTCCCTGCATCGTGGAAATTCTAGATTGAAAGAACACTTTCTGTTCGTTCAAATATCAGGAGAAATAAACCAATGGCTCCAGAGAAGACCCATTCTCAGAATCCTGGCTGTTTACCTGCCACGGAGAAGGGGGGAGGTGCACCCCACCACCGCCTCCACCCCCCAATCCCCACCCCCCCACGCCGGGTGCCAGCACCACCAGAAAGGGTTCTGGCTCTCTTTTTGCCACTGGGATAGTCTTCGCTTTTCACTCACCAAATTCTTCAAAAGAACCTTTTCCGGTTTTGTTCTCCATCTTGTTTGTTAGAGTCTCTCAGTCTTTATTTACAACTTCTTTGCAGCTAGAGCTCTCTCTTCCTGAGAGACAATATTGCAAATGATTTTTCATTACAGCTCTAGCCTTCATCAGTAATGGAAGCTTCTGGAAACCTGCATCACTTTTTTCTGTGTCATTCCCAGGCAAAAGAGGACCGATCTTACAGCTCACTGCTTACTTTGAAATTGCAAAAGACCATTTCCAAATTAATTCTATTTTCTTTCCATTCTCTTCCTTCTGTTAAAAAAAAAAAAAATGGAGAGGAAAGAAAAGAGAAGATATAAAAACTTAATTGGCCAAGGACAGATTTCGAAAGAGTAGTAAATATTTTCCTTAGCTCCTTTTATGGGCGCAATGGTAAAAGAATAAATACATCCGACTAAAGCTCACATCTGGGGCGGGGTAAGGGAATGCTGAGATACTTGCAAGATATATGAATCTACTTCTATAACCAGAGACTTCTGTTCAAACCTTGCGATGTTGTTACAGTCAGAGAGACACTAATGAAGATTTAGTGGGAAGACCCTGGCAGAGTATTGAACTATATACGGTATTGTACCATTAGCTTAGTAATACTCTGGAATCAGCTAAAACCCTATCACATTTTTAAAATTATCCAAAACATGAATTGAATATGTGGTCACATAAAAACAGCTGTGAATAAAGCGCCTTTTGATGGTGATTAAAGCGTCATTGTGAGACCCCAAGGATTTTCATAATCCACACCATTTGTTTTTCTTAGAGGGATGCTTATATTTTTATGTATCTCGATCTTTGGAGCAATTAAAATGGAATTAAAACTTGAAGGAAGCATTGTAATACGGCTCTGGCAATTAAAAGCTAAGGAAGTTCCAAACTTGTGACCTTGTTTACAAAAGAGAAAAAGCAGAAAATACACAGCCCATCTGAAATTAAGTTTAAGGAAAATGTTTCGGCTTTTTCATAACTTTATGTCCTGTAGTATGGTATTATAATACTAGGTCTTTATATGAGTTTTTGCTTATCAGTATTTTTACTTGTTAAGGAGGAAAGGAATCATTTGATGACTTATACCTCTTATACTTATACCTCTAAAGAGCTTTAATTCTGTTAGAAATTCAACAATCATTTCCACCAGCATAATTTTATCTTAAGGAATAACTAATAGGAAAATTTAACAAATTTTTCAAATTTCTGTATATAATGAATTGGATAGTAATGAAAATCTGTCATGCAGTTAGCTTAAACTATAACAATAACCCTCACATTAAGAAAAAAAATCTTGCATCATCCTCAATATTAACTCTGATTTCTTTCTTTCTTTTTCTTACTCTTTCTCTCTCCCTTCCTTCCTTCCTCCCTCCCTCACTCCCTCTCTCTCTCTCTCTTTCTTTTCTTTTCTTTTCTTTTCTTTCTTTCTTTCTTTCTTTCTTTCTTTCTTTCTTTCTTTCTTTCTTTCTTTCTTTCTTTTCTTTTCTTTTCTTTTCTTTTCTTTTCTTTTCTTTTCTTTTCTTTTCTTTCTTTCTTTCTTTCTTTCTTTCTTTCTTTCTTTCTTTCTTTCTTTCTTTCTTTCTTTCCTTTTCTTTTCTTTTCTTTCTTTCCTTTTCTTTCTTTTCTTTCTTCCCAGTTTTAAACCAAGAACCATTTAATTTAAATTAGAGGTTGCAAAACAGTACTTTGATCCGAGGTTAATTTTGATAATAATATTTGAAAGAGATTGCTTACCAAGGAAAAATTAAAAACCATTTCTCCACATACTCCTATTCACAAATGGGATTTGGGGAAATCAAGCATGCTCTCTTAGATTTTTGTAGTTTTTTTGGTTTTGTTTTTGTTTTTTCAAATATTTGCTTCAAGCTGCTCCTGGCAATGGTGAATTGTTATGTATCATTAATGTTTTCCTAACCCAAGGATTGTTCACCTTTTTTCCTATATAAGATCTGTGGAGTGTGTCTTTCAAAGAGAAGGAAATATAGGAATGTTAAAGCAGGAAAACCTGAATGTGATGTGCACATCTTCATCCCACATGGACAATGTATTTGTTTTAATAAATGGAATTTTCAAATTCATTTCATATGCAGTCCAGTTCATTGTGAGGGCCTGGGGGCCCGCTCGCCCATTGATTTAATGGTTAGTTTGAGAAGGATGATGACACAACAGGATGGGTGGGGAGATAGGAATCCATTGATTTTCTTTAGGATTTTGTTAATAGAGGTGCTCTAAGGAAGGACTCAGATGAGACTCTTTTAAAGCCTTTCTTCCTGGGTCTCTACGTCTTAGAGGCCCGTGCCTGGGGACAGAGAAAGGTGATGGGGAAGAGCCCAGGGCTCTGGCAGGCTGGACCATGAGGACACGAGCTGCGATTACACTCTAGTGTGATGCACTGGGATTTTTCCTTCACTAAAAAAAAAGAAAAAAAAAAAAGAACACAGTGCTGTCCTCCATAAATTGTTCACGATTTAAAAGGAGTACTGGAGAAGACAAAATGCTTAGAATTCTAGATTCAGCAGCTCCTCAGAGATAGTCTCAGTCAACAAAACCTTCTGTAGGTCCGTCCAATGATGCCGTGGGTAATAGACCCTGTTAGGAAAGAAGGAAGGGCGGGCTCTCCCAGGACTCATGTCAGCGGCAGCCAGATCTCTAAAACTGATAAAGGGGCCACTTGGAGTTAGCGCACTTGTCCACTTACATCACTGTTTCGCAGACGATGGTCCCTGGACCACCTACTTCAGAATCACGATAACGAGGCAGATGACGGGCCGCAACTCAGAATTTCTGGCAGTGGCACTTAAATACATGGGCCCCACTGCATGCGGGAGCCCGAGGACCACAAATACAGGACTTAAGTATTCACGACAGGTAGCTTTTCACAATGCCTAAGGAAAGGCACAGACCGGTCGTAAGTATGCTCGCTTATTCCCACAGCCACCGGAAGTGCCTGACCAGGAGTAGACATAGAACGTGTGGGTGAAAATGTAGACAGATCCTGGCCACGAGATACTGTGCCGAGGCAGCTGGTGGGTTTTGCCTCTGCTCCTGTTCTGTTGAGCCCATGTGAAAGGATTGCCTCCGGCTCTGGTTCTTTAATAAGCTGGTCACATTTTAGACAGCACTCACAAAGACATGGGAATTGGAGCTGGGTCAGCTCCAATCCACAAATTGCAAATAATTTGCCAAGGGAAATCCCTTTCCCTTCGGTTCTGCCCCAAATCTACATTTTCTTCTATTTAGAACCAGGAGACTCAGGCAGAATTTATTTTTAATGAAAAGGGTCATGGGCTCCCGGGCCTTTCCTCGGTAAGAACTCCTACTGTTTCTCCATGTCCTGGGGATGGGGGTACACCTCCATCCTGAGGTGACAGAAAGACGGCGCCTGGTGACTTCATACTGTACCCATGCAAGAGCCCATCTAGCATGAGCTAGAGCATCAGAGCGTAGGCCCCAGAGTTCCCCCATGACCTTGGGCAAGGCCTTTGACTTCTCGACACTGTAAGATGGCGACAAGAATATCTGCTTCATTGCTTCACCAAGTCGTCAAAACCAAATGAATAAGAGAGGTATGGGGGCATCATGAAGGAAGAGGTGATAAAGCATCATTAGACACTGCTTACACAACTTTTGAAGAGAGGAAAAGTCTCAATAGTTACTTCTCACCGCTTGACTCACCTCCTTTCCTCTCGGCCCTCATACTCCCCCAATTCAGACCCTTGGTACCTCGCATTTGAATTCCTGTTACATCTGCTGGTGTGGCTCATCTCCTCATCTCCTCCCACTCTGAGCCATCCCACCGACCCCAGGTACTCGTTAATCAAGACTCCTTTGGTCGCAAGTGGCGGGAACCTAACTGAAGCTGGCTAATAATGGAAGAGCTCCGAAAGAGGTCCCCCTTCAGGCTCAGCTGGATCCAGGTGCTGAGATGATGTCATCAGATGTCTTTCTTTGTCCTTTGGTCCTGCTTCCCGCTGCAGGTTTGAGTCTCAGATGGACTCTCCCCTGCAGCCTCAGTATAGTATCAGCAATCAGCAAAATACAATACAGCAAATAGTATCAGCAAATCAGTATAGTATCAGGCTTGCTCTCACAGAAGAAATCACAGAAGAAAGATAATAACAGCTCCAGCACAAGTCCCTGGCTGTATCCTTGCAACGCTTCCTAAGGCTCTCATTGGCTGGATCTGGTTTGTGATCCCACCCATCCCTGAACCCGGGCATGGAAGTGGGGTCACTGTACCACAGGGGCAGAACAGCGGATCTAAGGAGATTGAAGCACGACCACTAGAGGAAGAGAGATGGAAGGTCAAAGGCAGAAAAAACTGATGCCAATCCCATCTTGCCAGACTCCTGGAAGCACCCTCCAGTTCCAGCACGCTCCGGCACCCAGGGTGCACTGCCTTGTGGTGCTCTTTCCAACCCAGTAGATCCATACTCCAGCCCTGGGAGTGAAGCCCCACCCTACTAATTCTACCTTCTTGTCTAAACTTTCTTGTGGTTCGTCCTGCCTCCCATGAATATAATATTTTTAATCCTACCTCCAATCCTTTCTTTTTTTTCCTCCAAGCCTTTAGCAGTCTTATGTCAGGTGGAGTGATGAGAAGGAGTTTGGGATACTCTAAAGATTTCCAAAAATGGAAAGGGCTATTGTATGAGAAACTACATGTGTCACAGTAGACCCCAGATGACCCTGTTGGGACACCCTGAAAAGATGGTCTTAATGATTGCTCCCATGCCAAGATTCTATAACTAGAATTACCCAATTGGCTTCACTTAGAATAAGGGTCAGCATAATGTAAAGGGCCACATGACATTTTACTCTTGGTGGGACTCCTGTGGTCTCTGGTGCACGTTCTCTTTTTTAAACAACCTAAAATGTAAAAAAGCATTCTTAGCTCACATGACTTACACGCTGGCAAATCACCCGATTTAAAAATACGGTTTATGACAGTTGGTTTATCTTGGTTTATGACATTACTCCCCTGGAATGCCATTACTCAACCCCTCAAGTAAATAAATCTTGCTCATTTTTCAAATCTCGTCTGAACTCCATATTGTCGGTGAACGACTTCAGGAAATACTTACCTCTTTCCTCTCAACTCCTATTGCCCTTGTCATCAGCCTCAAATAATTAGGTATTTGATTGTGAGGCATGCGCTGGGGTAGACACTGCATCCCTACCTTCGTGTACTTTGCGGTTTAGTGGAGGAAGGAGACCAGGAAATAGTCAATTACCAATCAGAATGAACAGTTGTAGAACACAGGAAGTTGAGAGGAGGAGGGAGGAGGCGGCGATGCTGGAATCTGTGGTTATTATACGAAAATCTTGTCTTTCTGCATAAATCCTACTTTCCCTGGGAGTAGAAAACCCCAGGTGAACAGCCCTCGGTGCCTCGCACCACCGCACTTGGGGACGTTAACGATCATTGCCAAGTACCGTGGGTTGAGCACGGGCACACGTGCCTGCAGAGAAACATGGGCCAAGGCAGAGACAAGACCAGTAAATGCTGGTCTTAGGAGCCTGCTAAAGGCTGCTAAGGCAGCTCCCTCCCACACGATGGTCAGCAGCTGGCTCTGTGCACAGAACAATGATCCAAACTGCACTGAGCTTATGGTCTCTATTCCCCCACCCCGAGACCGTACCGGCAAGTGTTGCCGGGACTCCATTCTCTTCCGTCAACAGCCCCTTGGCCCCAGTGATACTACTACCCTCCAAACCAGAAGTGAGATCTATTGGGTACCTGCAGGCCCAGGGGCCAGGTGAATTACACCCCTGGCTGCATTGCCTTCATCTTAGCCCAGGGGCAGGGTCTTGTCCACCATGCCCTGGGAACACTTTCCTTAAGTGCCCTCTACTGGGTCTCCATGTGGCTATTTAAACTGAGACAGAAATTAACTAGAATGGAATAAAAGCAAAAATTCAGTGCCTCAGCCACTCTAGCTACATCTGGAGTGTCCAAGAGGCTACTGTATGGGATAGCAGAGATCTAGAACATCTCCATCATTGCAGGAAGTGCTATGAGACAGTGGTGCTCCAAGGCCATGGCTAGCAGACTTTTCCCACCCCACACAACTGACAGAATGTGCCTTATCTTTGTGCCCAGATTTGGGCAAAACACACACGCACAAACAAACAAAAAAGGAGAAAATAAGAGTACTGTGATAACCACAACAATTGGCCATAGGTCATGGTAAATCATACAGGCTGTGTGGTATGGAAGACATAGGCTATGGATTATGGGTCGTTCCTGGAGTCCCCTAAGCCATCAAGTTACCCCTGTGTCTCTCATTCAAGAAAGTACGTGATCATGGTCATGAGGATGACCACCATAATAGCGGGGGCAACGATCACACCAACGCTGATTGGGCACTTAACGGTGTGCCAGGCACAATGCTCAACAGTTTACGACACTGTTGCGTTTCATGCTCACAGCGACTCTAGGACACGGATGTCATCTATCTCCTAGAGCAGATATCTTATGTGCTTCGTGTTAGAGCCCATGACCCACTTTGATTTCAGCCACAGTTGTGGTGGAGATTCATTCTTCCCAGGGGAAATTCATTCCCCACCCCCTCCCGGGGCAATCCTCAGCCAACGAGGGAGGAAATTAATGTCTCAGGCACTCACCCTTCAGAGGATAATTCTGGGATACATTTCATATTGTTTCTCAGAGGGTCTCTGGCAGGATTGAGCCTCATGTCCAGAATAGTAACCAGGCCAGGAATACACCCTATTGATTTTTTCCTTCTGATCGGTCTCCTTTTTTTTCCTTCTTACTTTTCTGCTTTCTGAGATCACCACTCAACTATGTTCACCCGAGGTCTAGATCCAGGTCTGTTTCAGGAGACGCTAAAACTAATTCCCCTCCATTTTACAGCTGAGGAATTTGAGATCTGGAAAGGCTGACATTTCCCCCAAGTTCCCATTGCTATTAAGTGGAGAGCGAGGATAAGAACCTACATCTGTCTTGATCCCAAAAGTTTAACCCTTAATTACTATCTCATCATAGAAATTGGAATGCAAGTACTTAAGAAGCAGGCTATTAGAAAGTTCTGAATCTGTTCTCATTTGTAGAATAAGTAGATTGTTTGTAAACGTCAAACCTCTGGATCGCTTTTCTGGAAGGAAGAAATCAGGGAACTCTTTCTTGTCAGTCCTTGCCTTTTCTTCACCGTGGTCATGTGGGCACTTGCACAAGAAATATTTCCTGGTATGGAGGAGCCCATGCAGGGAAAACCACGTAGGAAGAGTCTGACAGGGAAGGTCCAAAGTGTTTATTTTATTTTTTTTCAGGACTTTCAGGAAGGGAAAATCCCTTCTCTTTCCAACTTCTGTTCTAACAACTGCTTCTCTGTAATCTCAGAGCTCAGTGACCCTCCAAGGGTCAGAATCAGGGTCTGGGTAGCAGTGGAGGCTTCCAGGGGCTTCATTCCAAAAGCCCTGATTTGAGAAGGGATCAAGAAGAATCTCAGGACAGAGGCCCTTGCAAATGCATTTCAAGAATTCACCCAAAGCTTCTTGGAAAGAGATAAGAATGGTGCTCATTCTCCAACCCCCCCCCCCACCTCATTTCCTCTCCCTACTCCAGGAATATGCACTATCCCCCCAGAGCTTGTCACACAGGATCCCAGCACAGGGCAACAGATGCTCCTGCATTTGCATAAGTACACACATGAGAAAAAGTTCCAGACGGTTCCAGACTGTTTGCAAAAGCAAACTGTCGCTTTAAGAAAGGGGTCGATATGATACCCTGGTACATCCCATCATCAAAAAATCACTGCTTCCCCCTGTGGGACATCTTAGTTGACTTTACAACAGCTGGTCTCAAAGAATATTCCAGAACTCCTGAGGGTCCTGAGATCCTTTCTAGGTGTCTGATAGCTCAAAATTACAATGCTATAATATTATTTGCCTTTTCTAGTCTCATTCTCTCATGAGAGTACAATGGAGCTTCTAGAGCCTACGTAATATTGATGTCACAGTAGATTGAATGCAAATGCACATATGAGTATCCAGCACTTGTATTAAGCCAAGCGATAAAAGGATTTGCAAAAATGTAAAAGAATGCCATTTGTCTCACTGTATTTTTTGTTTTAGAACATAGTCACATTTCATAAAAATGTTATTTTATTAACATGTGATAGGTTTGTTGTTACTTCAATGAATTAATAAATGCATATTTTTGAAAAAATTCTCAGTTTTAATTTCCAACGTGATGAATGGCAACAGATGTAACCCACATAAGCCAAGCCTTAATCCTTCGAGGGTGTTCTCAATAATTTTAAAAGTGGGAAGGGGTCCTTCAACCGTAAAGTTTGAAAACTGCCACTTGATGATGTTTCCTCCTCCAATCCCTCGTTTTGCAAATGGGGAAACGTGTCGTTCAAAGTCTTATAGCTATTTAGTGTCAGAGTCCTGAGTAGAACATAAGAGAAGATGATTCAAAAGGGCAAGACAGAAATGTGTTAGGTTATCCCCTAGGATGCTGTTCAAATATTTTCTAAAAAGACATTCCTGAATTCAGTTTCACAAGTAAACGGTGTATGAGGAGATAATTT
This sequence comes from Potos flavus, assembly GCA_028534135.1. Lineage (NCBI taxonomy): Eukaryota > Metazoa > Chordata > Mammalia > Carnivora > Procyonidae > Potos > Potos flavus. The sequence goes on from CM052896.1 coordinate 85,195,933, forward strand.
TCCACAAAATAGTTAAAAAGTCATGACTCTCACACAGGTGTAAAATATACACATGTCAAAGATTTTATTTAACTCTTTATGGATAATGCAATCAGGTAGATGTTCCAACTGGTTCAAAGCAGAAGTCAAAAAGCAAAGACATTTGCAGATCAGAAATGAATTTGCAAATTGCATAACTGTCTTCTTTCAAAAAGGGAGAGAGAAGTCAGTTGAACCTCCCCGAGACAGAATTGAGTTGCGTATCTAAAGTAAGAAACATTTCACATGGCTATCAGTTATCCGTAACTCACGGAGTTATAAAATAGCTCAAAGGCAGGAAAAGGTGCAGAACCCCATGGGATCAGAATCAGGTAACTGGGAAGCGTGTGCTCAGGGCGATGCATGGCTTTCCATGAAGACACAGGTGTTTCCCCCTGGCCCGCCTTAGGTGCTGGGCACTGACTAAGCGAGTCCAAAGAAGAGGAACTTTGTGTGTTCCCTGCTCTTGAGAATCTTTTTCCATCCATTTGTATTACCATATTCTATACACAAAATGTTTGTGGCACCCAAAACTCATCTGTTGAAATCTGAACCCCCAATGGGATGGTATTTGGAGATGGGGGCCTTTAAAAGGTGATTAGATCATGAGGGTGACTCCTCATGAATGGGATTAGTGCCCTTAACAAAGAAACTCCAGATGGTCCTTCATTCCTTCCACCATGTGAGGACACAGAGAGAAGACAGCCGCCTGTGAGCCAGGGAGCAGGTCCTCATGAGACACCAAATCTCCAAGCATCTTGATCTTCGACTTCCTGGCCTGCAGAACTGTGAGCAATACATTTCTGTTGTATATAATCTACCCCAGCTCTGGTGTCCAGCCCCCACGGACCACTATTTTCCGTGATAATAGCCGCCCAGATGGACTAAGACACTATAACCCAGTACTAACGTTGGCGCGTATGCCGATTCTTATACGCTGGTGAAGTATTTCTGAGGGGCCATTTCTGTCTTCTGGGTAATAAAAGCTACCATCCATTTAGCGCCTGCTACGTTTCAGGTTCTTAGCGTCCTCCTTAAAGGCCCTTCGGATAGAGAATATTATCCCCTCATTTTACAGAGAAGGAAAGAGCTGCTGAAGAAGTTCAGTCACACACACATCCAAGACCCTGGTGTATGTGGCTTCTCTTACGTGCTCTCTGCCAGTTCAGGAGAGCCTGTCTGGCAAAACATGCATTTTACAGGAAATCGTCACACCAGAAAAAGCAGTTAGTTGTGTCGACCCTTGAAAATCATGTGTTTTTATGAACCCCTGAACCCGGTGCGGAATTTTCCACAACTCTCGGCTCAGTCATAGTAGGACCTCAAAGAGCTGTTTTGTTTCCTTCATCGTTCTTGCAGAATATTTCTGGATGGTCTTGGGGAGAAAAATTTACAAAGATACTCTCTCAGAGAGGAGGTGTTGCAATTACAGGGGGAGTTAAAAGTTTGTGCCAACGGATGGCTCAGAGGAGGAGTTGGGCAAACCACAGGCTATGGGCCAAATCTGGTCTTTGTGATGGCCTACAAATTAAAAACGGTTTTTACATTTTTAAGTGGTCGGAAAAAAAATCAAAAGAAGAATGGCATTTGTGACCTGCGAAAATTAGAATTTTAAATTTCATGGTCCTTAAATGAAGTTTTGTTAGGAAACAGCCACACCGATACATTGTGTAATTTTTGTGCCTGCTTTTGAGTTACAACGACAGATTTGGGAAGTTATGACAGAAACTGCATGGCCTGCGAAAGTGAAAATACCCATTATTACCAGAAGAACTTTGCCGCTCCTGCCTTAGGGGGACTTTCTGCATGAATGTCGAGAATAATTTCTCAGGAACCCCAAAGTAAGTAGTTCCGACTTTGACGCGGCATGAGTTAAATGTGGCAGGTTTCAGAATTACTTGGGGGAAATTTCGCTTATTGCAGAAGTCTGGGTAAGGAGGCAACCCCCCACTAGAGGCTTTAAATGCTCATCTGAGCGCCACTTTGGGAAGGTTCTCCGCTGGGTTTCCCGCCGTTGGCACCTCTATCACTCTGTGCCGGTTCTGGTTTATGTCCTGTGGAAGCTCCACTTGCATTTACCATTAATTACAATAATTTAAATTAAGTGGTGCCTCCTGTGTGGGAATTTTCCAGTCCCTGAAAAGCAGCTTCCAAAGAATTCTTTTTTCAAGAGCACCCTCTGCTGGTAAGTTCTCAGAAGGCACCACGTCGTTGTATTTCCAGGCGCAGGTGGGTTGTGCCGCCTGGAAGAAGCCAAAGGCTGATTCGGATCTAGAGAAGGAAGCTTCGTCTCAGTGCCGAGGTCAGGTTTTTCAAAGCACACGGGCATTACCTCTAAAGATAGAGAATTTCACTGTCGAACCTGGTGAGAGAACCAAACTCCCTTTGAATGCAAACTAACAATCTCCTCTCGTTAGGTAGGAGAAGCCTGGAGAAGACAAATCCTTGTTGACTGCTGGCTTCCCTGTTAATAAGGCAAAGCTGAGTTTATTGCTCACCACCAGACGGAAGTCCGATAGCGTCTCGATAGCGAAAGGGGAAGGTCTGATAAAGACTTTGAGGTCTGGTTTAAGGTAGGGTATTTTGTTTTGTTTTTTTAAGATTGTCTCATGTTTAAGTAATCTCTACACCCAATACGGGGCTTGAACTTAAAACCGCCAAGATCAAGAGCCGCGTTCTCTACTGACTGAGCAGCCGCGCACCCCTAAGGTAGATCTTTTGATGTGGGGAGAAAGAGGTTTGGTTAGGATTGGGTTAGGATTTGGGTAAGGATTATTAGAGTCTGTGACTGGGGGACACAGCAAGGTAAGGCGAATCTAGGAATGTAAACTGATGATTTGAGGAGACTTTCCAGAATTTCTATAATGAAACAAAGTTTTGCAACTTTGCTTTTCCAAGGTAAGAGTCTCTGGACTAGTAAGGTTATGCTAATGAAGGTGACAGAATAGTGAGGCCCGGTTCTTGTAGACAGTACGCTGTGGGGTTTGGGGATAGAGGGTTTGGGTTCTCAGCTTCTGAGGAGGGTGAGTGTTGTCTAAGAAGCCCGGTGTGGGTGGGATGGCAGCACAGCCGGTGCCCTGGTGACTTGAGGCAAAATGTTGGGCCTACTCTGGGCTTCCAGATTTGTTAGGGGTTGGAACTGTGTTTACAACTCTTCATTTTTAGATGTGGGACTCTCCGGCTGATGTAGCCTATGAAGGAAACCAGGATAGGTCACCCCAAAATATACCTCTTTGACATAAAAGTTATTTCGAGGGTGCCTGAGTGACTGAGTCAGTTAAGCATTCAACTCTTGATTTTGGCTCAGGGTTGAGAGACTGAGGCCTGCGTTGGCTCTGTCCTCAGCAGGGAGTCTGCTTGAGATTCTCTTTCTCCCTCTGCCCCCTCCACCATGCGCACGTGCTCTCTCTCTCTTTCTAAAATAAATCAATAAACCTTGGGTGCCTGGGTGGCTCAGTCAGTTAAGCATCTGCCTTCGGCTCAGGTCATGATCCCAGGGTCCTGGGATCCAGCCCCACATCAGGCTCTTTGCTCAGTGGGGAGCCTGCTTCTCCCTCCCCCCTCCCACTTCCCCTGCTACTGTGCGCAAGCGCACTCTCTCCCTCCCGCTTTCTCTCAAATAAATAAATCTTATAAATAAATAAAAATGAAGTAAATCAGTAAGCCTTAAAAAAAAATTGAGCTGAAGGCAGTTCGCAACAAACCCTGAGGGAAAAACTCCCCTTTTTCTGACAAGCAGCAGGAAGTAAATTCTTCTTTTACTGGAGTCAGACTCCAATTAGCCCAGAGATGGGATCAGAGGAATCTACAAACAAATCTTGTTAAACTAACCCTTATCTTCCAAGGACTATCTAGCCCTAGTTGGATTACCCTGGGGCCCAAGTCCCTTTGTCTTGTCAATTCTTCACAAATTCTCCGTTCCTTTAAATGGTATAAAAGCTTCCTTTTCTGGTCACCTTTCTCGCTTGTGAAGACTCTCGTGTACATGTAAACATTTAAAAAACGTGTAGGCTTTTCTTTTGTTCGTCTGTCCTTGTCAGCTTAATTTTCAGACTCAGTCAGGGAACCTAAGAGGGTAGAGTAAAATGTCGTCCTCCCCAATTCCTGGAAAGGGGTTCATCTCCGATCTCCGTAGGCTGCCGCCATACTGGTTAGAGTCTGCATTGGGCCCCAGGGGGGCCAAGGCAAATGAGAGACCCACCCTATCCCCTTCTAGTAGAAGGGGCCCTCATTTAAGAGCTAGTGAAGGTGCACAGGGGATGGGGACCAGGCTTGGCTGGATGCGGGGAGAAGTCAGGGAAATCTACAGAGTTGACAGTAGAGCTGAGATTCATGGGCTGGTGGGAAATTACCAAACTGGGAAAGGAGGCTCCAAGGGGAGGTCCGCCAGGCCGAGAGGCAGGAAGGCTCCTGTGTTCTGGGAATGGCAAATGATTCTATGTGGTTGGACTCCAACAAACTTTGGGAACAATGCAGGAAAGAAGTTTGGGATCGGGTGCTCAAGGCTCTGGTTTGCGAAAGTGTTGTACTTTATCCAGGAGGTAGTAGCAGAAAAAGTTTTCACAGGGAAGTGCCATGAATTGACTTGTTGCTTAAAATCTCCTTCAGCTGCCGAGTCGTGGGCAGGTGCAGAAAGGACTGACCAGCCCGGGAGCTGTTGTCTCAATAGACTGAGGACCTTCACTAAGAACATGGCTTTCAGGGTACAAGGAGGAAAGATTCAGAATGAAGGGGCAGAATCCCCATGCCTTGCTGACCCACTCAGTGTGCATGAGGAAGAGGCAAGGTTTTCTGGCAGCAGACTTTGGCTCAATTAACTGAGATGGGAAAGGCAAGAAAACAAGCGGGCTATTGTGGAAGGTGAAGGGTGAGAATTTGCTATCCCCATAAAGATTATTTTGAGCTGATTATTTTAAGAAACAGAGGAGAAGCTCTGAAAACAGAGTAGAAGTTACCCTTTTGTAAGGGAAAGTTACGTTTATAAAAGAAACCTGCATTTCTGAGGGTTTTTCCCTTCTATACCTGGAAGAGAGGGGATGAGCGAGTCTTAAAAAAAGTCTTATCAGTGGGGAAGCCACCAACTTAAATCTGCATAATAAAACTCTGATGGACCAGACTTTCCCTGGTTATCCCCATACACTGGCCTTCCCCATACCCTTTTTTGTTTCAAGTGGAAGATGGTATTTCAGCCTGAATTCTAAGCCACCTCTTGGAGAGTTTCTCATTTTTCCCCTGGGTGTGTCCCATGTATACATGAGATATACGTGGTAATAAACTTGTTTGTTTTTCTTTTGTTAATCTGTCTTTGGCAATAGGGACCCCAGCCAAGAATTTAGAAAGGTAGAGGGAAAAATTTTTCCCCTCCCCCCCCAAAGGTGGTATGTTCAGCTTTAGACCTGTTGGCCGAAAGTGTCAGAGGATGGGGATAACCCGAGAAATGCAACAGTAGAGTTCCTCTGAGAGGTGGGAGTGGAACAGATGAGACAATTAGGCTTCCCTGGCAGGTAGGAAGCTGAAGCATGAACTAGCTGAAATCAGCATAGCTGACAACGTAGGTGGAGAAGAGACGAGGAAGCCCCTGCAGGAAACGGTGATACTGAGACAGAGAAACTGAAGGGACCCCAGGGGGGAAAAAGCTGGGGTTTTTTCCCCCCTTTGCTTCTTTTCTGGCTTCTATTCTTGCCAGGACCTCTACCCCCACCTCACTCTACACATGCCTTGTAAAGCAAATAGCATATGTCCTCTTTGTAAGGGACAAGGAGTTAATGATTTCTCTAGAATCAATAACATCTAAGGAAGGACCAGCTGAGAAAGACCAGAGGGAGGAAGTTATCCTGCATATTCCAGACCACTGGTGCTAGACATCTCAACGTCGAGACCCCTGGCTTCAGGGAATAGGTGACTTACGATGTCCCCTTGGATCTTGTCCTCATTCTGACAATGTTTCTGGATGTCCGAGAGGACAAGTGCACCAGATAATCAATAAAAACCGCAGAGCCCAAGCAAAGACAAGACTCCCTCTTTCCCTTTCCGAATGTCCCAGATGCTCTGTCTGTATCTTTCTCTGTAAGTTTCTTCAGCAAACTCTGCTTTCACCTCCTGCTAGCTCGCATTTGATTTCCATCCTCCACGAAGCCAAGGACCCTATCGGCTGGTTCTGTGGGACCCCACTCTGGGTCCTTGGACTTGTCCTGCCACCATCAGTATATGTGCTACCGTATCAAAGGCTGAGCAAAGCAAGATGGCTTATAAGCTCCTATGATTCTCCCTTCAGGATAGTGGTTCTTCTCAGAGGATCAGAGACGCCTCGTGGGGCACCTACACACATCTGAGGTCCTCATGCCACACTGCCCCCTGGAGAGGGCCTTGACAATGTAGAAGACCGTGCTGAGAAAAGGGAAGGAAAAGGATTACCCCACTTCACAGACAGAATGAGGAGGACAGAGAAGGTAATTCGTTTTTATGGAACAGAGCATTTGACCTATTTCTTCCTCTGAATTTAATCAACTCAATGCCTGAAAGATTGGGAAACAATAAAGCAGGAAGTAAATTGTTCCAATGAAGGCTGTGCCAGCTGCAGGAAAAGCAGGTGCGTCTGGGCTGTTGCTCATGTCTCAGTGGCTGAACCAGAATGATGAATGGTCCTGAAGGGAGGCAGGGCTGAGCCAAAGCTGGGGAGAGGGTCTGCGTTAGAGACTCCTGGTGGAGGAGGCAGCTCACAGGAGTGCCCCAAGTTCTCTGACAGCCGTTCTGCCTCTTGAGCGCATCTCCTGGTGGGGGGAGGGGGGTTGTTAAAACACAGATTGCTGACCCCATCCTCAGTCTCAGAGTCAATAACTCTGGGGTGGGGCAGTCGTAACAAGTTTCCAGGTAATGCTAATGCTGTTGATCCAGGGATCCCGCGCCCTTTGAGGACCACAGGTGTCTGAGATTCCCCAAAGGGTCGTGAGCATGGCATCACCCAAGGTCATTGTAGAAAGCATGCAGATGAATATTATACATTGTAACAGTTATGTTTTTATTTCTACGTGTATTCAAAAGTTCCACTTGCATATCAAATTCATGAATTTAAGAATATTTTTGCTTAGAAAAAGGCTAAAGTGGGCATAAATAAAAAGTGATGAATTTAAATAAAAATGTTAAGCCAAAAATGAGTGTAGGTAAAAATGTTAATATAGGAAAAATGAGAAAATGGTATACAAATGACTAATATTTACAAAATATGAGACGAAAAGGAAAGCAACTTGACATTTATACCTAGCATGTTGCGAGGGGTGGCTGTATGAAGCTAACAATCAGAAAGGCAGGGACACTGTCCGGTCAGAAGGGACACAACCCAAAGTAGTTCGTTCTGCTGCAGAAGGTGATCTGGCTAAATGTCATTCCAGGTAGAGTAGTTAATTGGGGATGAAGAAGTTTAAGTTAAGCAAAGTTGTTTTCCAAGATCACAGTCAAATTAGGGGCAGAGATAAGAACAGCAAAATGTACCCAGGGCCCTCACCTGCAAAGCTGGCCATATGCCGGCTATCCCTGTCCCCTTCCTCCACCACCCGGGAAATAGAGGGTCTTCTTCCATTGTACCTACACTGTGACCTCCTTCCTCTCTTGTAGATGGCCCAGGCTCTCCGCAGGGGTCATTGGCCCACACTTACATATGTGTCTATGAGCCCTGCCTATAGATTTTTTTTTTAGATTGCACTTGTTCAATAAATATTTTGCGAGTCCTGCTCTGTGCCTGGACACTGTGTTAGAAGACGAACATACCAAAGAAGTAAGACACAAATGCTACCATCAAGGAGTTCACAGTCTAGTGCTGGGGACAGATAAGAAACAATTACATGGAGTGGTGACATGCTGAAGGGAGTTGCACATGTGGAAAGGACACCTAACTGGAGAGAAGATGATCTAAGGCCATCTAAAGGTGGTAACTTGATCTGAGACAGGAAGACAGCCAAGTGGAGGGACAATAGGAGGCTATTCTAGGCCAAGAGAGGAGTAGGTGGAAAGGAGCAGAGAAGAGAGGAAGCCACTGTCGATTCAGTGTGGTTCAAGCATTGAGCATGAGAAGAAAATAATGCAATGTGTACTATGTTGCAAGCAGTTTATATACACATAAAACACATTCCTCATATATTCATGTATACACATATCTGTACATATGAATTAACAGGCACACAAACCTATGCATATATATATATACACACACACATAAAACATGCATATATATGTATGTCACTGCATACAAATTTGTGTGTACCGTCTGTATGCATATATGTACATGTATGCATGTATAATATATGTACAATAGACAGTGCTTATATTGATTAAATTTTAAACTTCACAAGCCTACCAGGCAAGTGCCATTATTATTCCCATTTAACAGATCCGGAAACTGAGGCATGGAAAGATTAATAATTTCCCCAGACCTGAGGGTATAGGTTTGAGAATAAGCAAATGTATGGCAATTAAAACCATAGGAATGAATAAGAATGTTGGGGCATGTTTGACTATACAGGGGGAAATGGCTGCAAATGGTTCCCAGGACAGACTAAGAAGCAAATATTCAAAATTTGGGGGGCAGAAAGAAGGGAACGTCAGCCACAAATAACCTGAACCTCCATATCTTGGCTGAGTCCCAAACAGTCTCACATACAAACTTGTAATTTCTACGTCAGGCTACAAATGCTCTGTGTGTGCGTTTGTGTGTGTGTGTGTGTGTGTGTATGTGTGTGTGTGTGAGAGAGAGAGAGAGAGAGAAAAGTAGTAATTTGGTATATATTAAACACTTAATATATACCGCAATTTTTACAAGGCTTTGAGTTCCTTAATTTTTAAAATCAACCTAAAACCTCAAAAACTGGAAATGCTCTGACCCTCCCTCAACTTCAGAGAGGCCCTGAATGGGAAGTCAGGATTTTAAATGTGTCCTCAATATCCCTCCTGAACCGGCTCGTTCCTTCCCTGCTGCAGCCCTGAGAGGTATTCTTTTCCAACAACCTCTGGAAGCTGGCTGATGTCCCTCTAGCACCTACCTGAGTAACACGCCTTTTGGATCTCTCGATTCTCTTGAGTTCCTCTCCCCAACCCCCCCTTTTTTAAGCCAGAAAAAGAATCAGGAATTCCCATTCTTGGGTGAACATATACCAAGGTCAAAGAACATGCAGATTCTAATTCTGGGGCTTTTATATGTCCTTCTTCAAGATGTCTGAACATTCATTATAATTCAGGTAGGATACTCAGACTGCCAAATTTCACTTGGCAACAATAAGTAGAGCTGTGGTTTTCTTTTGTTCATCTGATTTTTCTGTGATTCCCTATAATCGCTCAAGGTGTTTTGTTTTTATTTTTGCTTCTAAAATTCAGATATGACATAAAACATCGTGTAAGTTTAAGGCATGTCGCTGAACCAAACGAGAGTTTGTCTCCCCGATGTGCAGCAAGCCAATAAAAATGGACCCTGAGCTTTTGCAGAGAAGAAAGAGAGCTTGTTAGTTGGTGTGGCATCACCCAGGAGAACAAGGAGCTAATGCTCAGAAGTCCTGAACTCCCTGATGGCTTGCAAATGGAGGGGTTTTAAGGGCAAAATTTGAGCAGGGATCTTTTGAGAAGGTGGATACTGTTGATGGGGTGCCTATGATATCATCCTAGCAGGTTCTCTGGTATTGCTTTGTCCGGTCCTTCTCGGTCTTTCCCCTCTCAAGAGACTTGGAATCTGAAAAGATTTCTTTATTGTTTGTATTAGAGAATTCGTTAGGTACACTTGGTGATTATATCTCTAAGGTCGTGCTGGTTAACTACTGGTAGGCTAGTGGGGTTGCAATTCCTCCAGGTTCCTTGGTCGGTTGGGCTGAGCTTGGAGGTGATAGGACATCTACTATTAATTCTTCCATCTGAGGGAACAAGATGGACGCCGGCTTTAGGCGTATAGGACATGCTGGTTTGGTGCATTTATATAATGCAGTAGCATTAGCTGACATCTCTACCACATCCCATAATTATCACTTCTTTTTTGTGGTGAGAACAATTAAGATCTAGTCTCTTAACAACTTTGACATTTATGATACAGTATTATTGACTATATTCACTATTCTGTGCGTTAGCTCTCCAGAACTAATTTATCGGCTAGCTGCAAATTTGTACCCTTAACAACATCTCCCCCCCAATTTCCCCACCCCCAGCCCCTAGTGACCGCCATTCTAATTTCCACATACATGAGTTTGGCTTTTTTAGGTTCCACATGTAAGTGATGTCATACAGTATATGTTTTTCTTTGTCTGACTTACCTCACATTTAGGGCTAAATTGGTGAGAATTCATGGTAGTTAAACTAAGAGCCCAAAGCATTGAGTTCTGTTTCCACTTGGCCAGTAACACTCTGTGACCAATCCAATGGCTTCCTTGCTTTTTTTTTTTTTTCTTCATCGAAGTACTTCAACCCAGCAACTGTGTGTTGAAGGCTTACTGTACACAAGGCTCTGGGTTAGTACCATGTGATAGATTGGAAGTTTAAAAATTGGTCCTTCACCACAAAGAGTTTGAGAAACGTGGGATTTAGGGAATATTGGGTCTTTAGCATCATACAGTGTTACCTGTGAAGCAGAAAAGGGAAAGAAAGCTTGAACTGATCGATTGAGGTATGTTGTGGGCGATGATTTTTTTTTTTTTTTTTAAGGCGATATAAGCCTATTTGTGGGCTCCAAGAAGGCCAAGAGACAGAAAAGGATGGGAGGAGGATCTGAAATGTGTGGAATCTTTTGATTTATGTGATGGCTCTAATTTTTAAGTTTTTTCATCCATCAGTACATATCAGACAAAACACATCTGAGGGCTTCACGGGGGCACTAGGTGCCGTCTTCAGTGTAAGCAGGTAGGGCTGAGTTACTCTGTTTCATTGGCTGCGGCAGAGGATCAAAGCTGCGGTTCCACGGGTCCCAGCGTCCATGGAAATGGAAGTCCCATCACTTAGATGGGGCAGGAGCCCTGAGATGTTCCCGAACAGCAGAGGGCAACAAGACACAGAGAACCCGGGGACCCAGTAGTGGGGATGAGGCAGGCAGAGCAGTGACTTGTGTACCAACCAAAGACTGGCCAGAAATGAGAACATCCCAGTGGAGGTCAGTGAGGACATTCAGCCAATCCGCCACTTGCCCCTCGCTCCTTGGCATTACAGAACCCCCCCCAATTTAGGTGCGCCCCCTAGAGAAAGAGATCCTACGTGTGACTTAGCTTCTACCTTGTGTAGAAAGGAGGTTCAAAGCAGAAAACAGGTTCACATTTGTGCACTGCTTTTATTTCCCTTTCTCCAGCGATGTTTGGAGCGGACAGCCTGGGACCTACTTTATTTCCCAGGGGCACTATCAAAGAGGCCCACATCAAAAAACCCAGATTCTAAATATTTCCTGACTCTGAGGCAAGGGTGTGAAAATGACAGCGGCTGCCAGAAAGTTGGGCTCATTGGGAAAATAACTCAAACTCTCATTACCAATCTCAATTATTTATTCCTATGTAGTCATTAGCGGGACCGATGAGGTCAGGTCTCAGGTTCCAGCAGTGCCGTCCAGGAGACTGCCTGATTTCAACCGGAGAGGAAAGGATGGGAGAAACGACCTGTTCCCTGCACTTGCTAACACTCATGCCCAGCATGGAATATTAGGTACCGAGCACTAACTTCCCAGGAGGCTGCTTGCTGTTTTCATTTGCCCAAACTAAAAGCAGGAATGACCCAGCAAATGTGAAAAATAGAGACTGTGTTCAAGTGTTAGAGGAAGACATTTTCTCTTAGTATTCAGTGTCATAGCGCCTTGGCAGTATTTTCCAGGAGCTCTGTAAAAGGAAAAGCATATAGGAAAATTGCGGTGCTTTTCCTGAGCAGAGGAGAGGAATGGGGACCAGCATCTCACCTGGGAATAGGAAAATCTGTTTGAATTAAGAGGCACAGTGGGAGAGCTGGGAAATGTGTGTCCCGACTGATCACAGCTGTATTTCTCCCTTTCGTGCCCATGTTCTCTTTCTCTTGGCCTTAGAATTTATTTTTCTGCATTTGAAAAATTACCCAAATGGCGATCCAGCTCTTCCAGCAATGCTGAGTAATACATGGGCAAGGTAGGGAGGCAAATAGTTCATGGAAATGACTCTCACTCACCCACAGTGATGGCTGAAAGAGAGTGAAGGGTTATTGGCAACAGCGAATCCCCCCTTGATAGATTATGATGTCCTCGAGACTGTGCATAGCTTGAATGGTCACCCGCCCAGTGCAGTGGCCTGACTGGTCTCGGACTGTCATTCTTTCCCAGCTACATTCTGTTCTGCATGCCGTGGCCAGAGGGCTCTTAAAACCCAAGTCACAGCTTGTCATCCCTATTTAAACCCTTGACGGACTTTCTGTTACACTGAGAATGAAACCCAGACTTCTGGCCATGACCTCCAAGGTCCTGTTGGCCTGAGTCAAAGAAGAACAAAGCTGGACACTAATTACAGTGGTAAAGACAGATTTTAATCAGCAATGACTACTGCAATAGGAAAAATGAGTCCATCCTGAACTGAACGCAACCTGGATTTGTAGAGGCGAATGGGCCAATGAAGGACTCGGGAGAGTCCTTAGTATAGTCGGGGAAGTGACAAATTACAAAGAGATAGTCAGTAGAAATGTGGTTAGGCCAGCTGTGTGTGCTAGCTGGCAACTCTCCACGTTTGGATTGTATCTTCCTGTGGAAGGGACGGCAGGGGCCCCGTTCTCGGGGGATGGCTCAGGAACAAATAGTAAAGTTTTTTGACAGCCTTCAGTTTTGTCAAGCAGGTACATTAAGGTGGGGGGTGGGAGGCTGGGGTCATTCTAGGGATGAGGCCATGAGCTGGTAGAAGCTGGTCTTCCTACACCAAAATTGAGGGCCAGTCAATAAGAGGGCTCAGAGGACCCTGGCTAGAGTTTGGCCCCAGAGAGGGTCTTTGTCACTTGCCCTTCCCCTATCATCACACCCTCCTCCCTAAACACACCTCCTGCCCCCCCCCACACACTTGCTCACTGCCTTCCTACCACGCTGGTGTGCCTTCACTTCCACAGTATCACACCTTTCCTACCAAATGGCCTTTGTGCGCAACTAGTTTGTGTTTTTCTCCCTCATTTTTACATCTTATAACAGTTCATATGACTGTTCCTAACAGTCATATGTCTTATGACTTATCCTAAATGACACCTCCTCTAAGAGGTCTCCTCTGACTGCCCTATCTAAAGTAGTCCCATCATGTTCGTCTCCATCTCCTCTGCCTGTTGCTATTGTTTCCAGTCCCCCTGTTGGGCTATAAACTCCGTGAAAGTGAGCATCAGGTCTGTCTTCATCATTATAATCTCAAGGGTCTAGCATGGTACATAATAGGTGCTCGGTAAATATGGGCTGAAAGAATGATTGAATGTTCTTGACCCTCACCCAGGTCTGACTTCCTCCTAAACTGCCCTAATTTGACAAAATCCAACCCAATCTGGCTCAGGCACCCAAAGGAATTTATTGGCTTACGTATCTGAAAGTCTTTTGAGCACAGAATAATTCTGTGATGTTTTGAAGCCAAAGGGAGAGAATCTTGTGTTCCTGCATCCAAATAGGATTTTCCCTAAAATGTCCTCCTTTGTGAGAGCCAGTGTGAGGTCCGGGCCAATCTGGAGGAGTTCACCACCCCCTGCCTTTTTTGCAGCTTGCAGGCTGAGTTCCAGGGCTGTGGTTCACAGGGAGGTACCTGGGAAGTCTGGTCCCAAAGTGAATTTGGAGCCTACCCAATAGGACAGTGCCTTTTACCAAATGCTCATGGTCCTTCGAGAACCCTGACTTTCCAGCACGACCAGGATCCCTGCAGTAGTAGGCTGGGGCCAATTCCCAGCATCCTGGAGAAAGACCTGTTCTCGGAAATTTGAAAAAAAGGGAAACGGCCAACCCTTTGTGGCTGCTTTAGAGAGTTAGCCAATCTCCCTGAGCGCTCACTGGGGTGACGAGGAGAGGGACGGAGTAGCAGTGGGAGCCTATAAAGCAGATTATCTAAGTTTGACTGTATACTAGTTACTATATGAGATCGTAATCTCTCCCTTCTTACCTGCTTTCAAGCCCTCAAAGGTTGCTTTTTTTTTTTTTAAAGCTTTTTATTTATTTATTTGACAGAGAGAGAGAGAGCACAAGTAGGCAGAGAGGCAGGCAGAGAGAGAGAGGGGGAAGCAGGCTCCCCACTGAGCAGAGAGCCCGATGCGGAGCTCGATCCCAGGACCCTGAGATCATGACCTGAGCCGAAGGCAGAGGCTTTAACCCACTGAGCCACCGAGGCACCCCCAAAGGTGGCTTTTTAATAACTTTAAGGAGAAGCCTCCACAGAATTCTGTCCCCCAAATATTGACTCCATTGCCCTGCCCAGCCTCTCCAAACCCTCTCCTCTCTGCCTTTTGGGACATATTGTATTCCTTGTACCATTTATCCTTCCAACCACTTTCTCGTGTAAACTTTCCATGCCTCTACTACCCACTCGAATGGGAATACTGGGTTTTCCTGCGATGCAGTCATCACTCCTCTTTTCTTTCCATGGCTTCTCAGGGAGCTCATCCTAGTGGTTTCAAGTACAACTTGATGTGGATGGCTCCCCCGCAGACCTCTCTAGTCTGGACCACTCTCTCAAGCTCAGTCCTGGGTCTCAGGAGTGTGTATGTGTACGAGAGAAGACTCAGTTTTCCCTCTACCCTCCGAGATCTTGGCTGAGACCCCGGGAACAAAAAGATGAACAGGAGAAAATAGTTCACAGGAATACCTTGTTTTATTGTGCTTTTTATTGCGGTTCACAGACACTGTAGGTTGTTTCTTTTCTTTTTTTTTTTTAAATTGAAGGTTTATGGCAACCGAGCCTCAAGCAAGTCTCTCAGCACCGTTTTTCCAACTGCATTTGCTCACTTCATGTCTCTGTGTCACGGTTTGGTAATTCTCACAATATTTCAAACTTTTTTATTATATTTGTTATGGTGACCTGTGGTCAGTGATCATTGATGTTGCTGAATGTTTCGGGGCACCTCAAATCGTGCCCACAGAAGACGGCAAACTAATCGACGATGTTGTTTGTGTTCTGACTGCTCTCCACCGACCTGCTTTGTTCCTGTCTCTGTCCCCCTCCTCAGGCCTCCCTATTCCCTGAGAAACAACAGTTGTGAAGTTAGGCCAAGAGTCAGCCTCTAAGTGTCCAGGTGAAAGCAAGAGTTGCATGTCTCTCCCTTTAAATCAAAAGGTAGAAATGGTTAAGCTTCATGAGGAAGCCATGTTGGAAGCAGAGATGGGCCGAAAGCTAGGCCTCCTACACCAGTTAGCCAAGTTGCAAATGCAAAGGAATAGTTCTTGAAGGAAATTTAAAGTGCTTCTCCAGTGGGCACATGAATGACAAGGAAGTAAAACAGCTTAGTTGCTGATATGGAGAAACTCAGTGGTCTGGATAGATCAAAACAGCCACAACATTTCCCTAAGCCAAAGCCTAATCCAGAGCCAGACCCTCGCTCTCATCAATCCTGGGGAGGCTGAGTGCGGTGAGGAAGCTGCAGGAGAAATGTTTGAAGCTAGCAGAGGGTGGTTGTGATCTACTCCTGGGGAAGAAGTTGTGAAGGAGTTGAAATGATAACCCAGGATTTAGAATACGACATAGACTTAGTTGATAAAGCAGCAGCAGGGTTTGAGGCGACTGAGTCCAGTTTTGAAAGAAGTTCTAATGGGGATAAAATGACTCTAGTGGCTATCAAACAGCAAGCATGCTACAGAAAAAAGCATTCATGAAAGAGGAGTCAGTCAGTGCGGCAAACCTCATCACCGTCTTATGTTAAGAAGTTGCCACAGCCACCCCAACCTTCAGCAACCACTACCTTGATCAGTCAGCAGCCGTTGATGCTGAGGCAAGACCCTCAACCAGCAAAAAAAAGTGACCCGATGGTCACCTTCAGTTGGTGGCTAGCATTTTTTAGCAATATGGTATTTTTAAATTTCAGATTATACATTTTTAGGGGCGCCTGGGTGGCTCAGTCGGCTAAGCGTCTGCCTTTGGCTCAGGTTGTGATCCCGAGGTCCTGGGGTAGAGACCCACATCGGGCTCCCTGCTCAGTGGGAAGACTGCTTCTTCCCCCCCCCCCCCAACCCCAGCTTATGCACAAATGCTCTCTTGCTCTCTTTCAAAATCTTAAAAAATAAAGGATTATACATTTTTTGGACAAAATGCTATAGCATGCTCAATAGACTATAGTATAAACATAATTTTTGCATGCACTGGGAAATAAAAAAACTCATTTGCCTCATTTTATTGTGATATTTGCTTTATTGCAGTGGTCTGGAATCAAACCTGCCGTATCTTCAGGTATGCCTGCATTAGTACATGCAGCACACATCACGCAGCAGGAAGCTAAATTAAAAGGAACCCAAAAGGGAGGCTTCGAATTCCAGCTCGTGTAGCATTGTTCAACAAGGAACAATACGTTCGTAAAGAAATGACGGGACAAAGCAGTTGTAGTCTCCAAGGGCAGCAGACCACGGGAAGGTAAATATATGAGCAGAAACAAATGGAGTAAGGTTTATTTGCAGGTTCCTCCGTTGCGTCTCTGGGCTGGTAAGTGTCTGTCTCTGGTAAAAGGAGAATTTATGCCTTGTCTTTAGGTACAAAAGGGGGAGATTTGGATAGGTTTGCTGCTTCTAATTGCTTTCAGCTCAAAATAATTTCTGTGTTATAATAACATATGTAGAGGTTTCCTACATAGGCTACATCACCTCAAATTCAACTTGAACTTGATTCCCGAGCCTCCCCAGTTGGTTCACTTCTACCAGTGCTCCTGTTTCTATGCCTGCACCCACTGTTCTTCAAACCTCTGATGTGTGACATTTCCAAGGTCACCTTTAGGCCATCTATCTCCTTCTCATCCTTCACTGAATCCCACCAAGTCTGCGGATCATCTCTTTTAGCTCTTCCTGGAGTCTGTCCTCCTGTTAGGACTGCTTCAGTTTTGTTTTGTTTTAAGATTTTATTATTAAGTAATCTCTATACCCAACATGGGACTCAAACTCACAACCTTGAGATCAAGAGTCACGTGCTCTACCGGCCGAGCTAGCCAGGTGCCCCAGGACTATTTCAGCTGTAAGTGACAAAACCCAATCCAAACCGGTGCAAGCACTAAAAGGACTTTATTGGCGCCATGTATCTGAAAAGCTGGGTCTAGGCCCTCATAAGACCCTTTCAGAAATTGCCTTTCTCTACCTCTTGGGTCTGTTTTCTCTCTGTTGTTTTCATTATCAGGCAAGCTTTTCCCCTGCTGTATCAAATATGGAAGGTGAACGCTTCATGATCCTTGTATGACTAAGGAAATTCCTATTCATTCCTATTCTGCTTCTACTATTCAAATTGAGCTCTACTGGCTTGCTTTTTGCTTTTCATGCTAAATCATGCAATTCTAGGGCCTCACCTAAATTAAGAAGAAAAAGAAAAAAGCAAGGCTTCATAATTAACAAAAAGAGTCTCAGAAAGAGATGGAGATATTTGCCCTTTAGTAGGCTCCGAGGAAGAAAGACCTCTTTACATTTACAACTTGTTAAAAAAGATCTGATTTAATGGGACGTTAAACTGATAACATTCATTAGAACATCAAACTTGTTTTTCTGTACAATATAGAGACTTCTGTGGATATTCCTAAGTGTTACCAACTTGTTCTCTTCACTGTCTTTGGAAGAATAATTTGAACAATGGGGTTCAGTAAAACAGCTAAGACTTAAAGAAATGTTGCAAAAATAACCTTCAAAGAATAACCTGTGTCTCTGATTTGTTATCTTACTTGATAATGTGTTGGCCTGGTAATAATGGTGAAATTGCCACCCCAGCATTTATGAAACCATTTAAACTCTTGCAAGTATTTTAGGGTTCGTGCACTATACGGCTTTTGTTACAACTACTCCACTCAGCCCTTGTGGCACCAAAGCAGCCAATAAGCAAATGTGGCTGTGGTCCATTACCACTTTATTTAAGGACGCTGAAGTTTGAATTTCCTACAACTTCCCTGGGTCATGAACTACTATTCTTCTTGTGATTTTTCAACTACTTAAAAATCTATAAACCTTTCTTATGTCTCATTTGCCCCAAGTGCTTGATCTCGAACTGTCTTCCTCCATTCATGTAGCTAACTCCCTTATCTCCTTCAAGTCTCTGCATTTTCCTTTCTTAATGAGGCCTAATCTGACCATCCTGTTTAAAACTGCAACCTGCATCATTTCCCACTGCCCCCCACGGTCCCCACCTCTACCCCACACTCCTCTTACTTCATTATGATTTTCCCATCAGACTTACACATTCTAAAATACGAAATAATGTACTTATTTATGATAATACTGTCTTCCCTGGCCAGATGGCAAGCTGTCTGGGGGCAGAGGTTTCCGTGTGTAGGTTCACAGGTGCATCCAAAGTGCCTGGAAGACTGGCCCGGCACACAGATGAGACTTAGCAGCTTTGCTGCATAGTTAAACAGATGGATTCATGACCCATCAAACCCCAGATCAACCACTAGGTTGGAGTTCAGGTTATTTGATGGTAAAAGTTGTTTTCTCCTTCCTGAGGCATAGAGGGCTTAGTCTTCAGAGATGAAATTGTCTATGGTTCACTTCCCGTTGGACACGTCATTCAAGATAGGCCAAAGGACTCCTTCCAACGCAGGAAAAAAAGACAAAAGCCTTTTTTTGTAAAAAAGAGATCGAATACTTATAACCTATTAGACTTCTTTCCCAAAATTAGCTTTATCCCCTACTCAAGTCTGGTGGGTCCCTTCAACATTCTGTCTGAATCCTCTTCCAACTGCACTACACCTGGGGGTGGCTGGGGCTGATGACTAGAGACAGTTCCAAATGGCTGGAAACTTAGGGCCCCGAAATAAACAAAGTCAGGTGCAAACAACTTAAGTTTTTGTTGGTGCTATTGTTGTTTTGCATTAAAGGGTCAATTCCAGAAAACAGATCCTAACAACTGTTTTTTTCCCACGCTTGTGCAAGAAATCCATTATCTGCAACTGCATGTAAACTTTCCTTCATTTAATTTTTCCTTCCTTGTCTGGTTCCTTTTTTCTTCTTTTTTTTCCACTAGTATTTCATTAATTATACAACTAGTATGCACCACAGTATATGCCTATAGCTGCAGCTTGGATCAAATTTCAGTTGAGGCCAGACACTCTTGAAACGAGTTTTCTTGATTCACTCTTTGAGCAGCTTAGTTGGAAAATACAGATTGTCTCACTGTGCCTCCTTAAAGCTGTACAGATATCCCCTGATTTTCAAAAATTTGCATTACGATACTTCACTTTTACGAAAGATCTCTATCAGCCCCTCTTTTTGCTAACTGAAAGAAATATGAAGGGGATTTTTGCTTTATAATAAAAGGCGAAAAGCAAAAATAGTTTGCAACATTCGTTTTGCAGTGAGCCATCCTAGAGACAGCAGCACAGCCAAACCCCCTCCCCCAGGAACTACACTCAGCAACTCTGCATCAAGCCTTGGCGCTTTGAACTATCTGTGAGCATCTGTGCTTTATTTTTATTTATTTTGTACATTCTTTAGTGAGATGTGTTTTAAGGTATCAGAAAAGCCTAAGAGAGGTCATTTTTGAGATCTGGGAACACTTAAAATTTTTTTTCCATGTAAATTAATGGCAATTACTTCTTCGCTTACACAATTTATAGCTTATGAAAGTTTTCAAATGGCAATTCTTCGCTTACACAATTTATAGCTTATGAAAGTTTTCAGAGGAATGCTCTACTTTCGGATAGCGGGGGGAAACCTGTATTTTGATCTGACAGCACACTTTATATTTCCCATAAATTATTACTTTCTAACTCTAGATTATAAGTATTTATTTACATATCTATCTTTGCTGTTAAACTTCCTGAAAATACCTTATTTGTATGCCCCACAAATGCTGATACAGTGTTTAATAATTATCTGTTGAAATGAAATGAAACATATAGAGTTGGCTTACCCCCAAGAACTCAGTAGCTTCTCTTTGCATGGCATGAAAAGCCTTTCTTGATCAGGCCCCCGTCTCTGTCCACTGTCATGTCAGCTGTCATTCTCTCCTACCTTCCAGACTCTGGATCATGCTGCTGCTCATACCTTGCCTTTGTACGTTTGCCTCCCTCAAAACACATTATCCTTTGACTGCCTGGTGAACTCCTTGCCATCTTCAAGCCATAGTTCATACTTGTTTATCTTTATTGTTTGTCTTCCTTCAGTGGCCTTTTAAACTTTATGAAAGTGGGGGCCTGGTCTGTTTTGCTCACTGCTTTCTCACTGATGTCTGAAAACGGGGACTCGACCAGTCTTAAATACAGTAAGTTTTGACTATTTCCAAAAGGCAACAGGGAATCACCCAATGATACTAACCATTAAAAAATTATAGACAGGGTTTTGTTTTAGAAAGGCACTATGGTTGCTGTAGAGAGTGGGAGGGAATGAATGGGAGAAGGCAAGACTGACCCTAAGAAATCTGACCACTGGAGTAAGCAAAAATGACGAAGGCCTGATTTGAGGTAGCATCAGTGGGGTTGGGAGGAGGTGAGGGATCTGAGACATGGGAGAAAAGCAGGAATGGATGATCTATGGGATGCTGTGACTGGGGGTGAGAGGTAGTAAAGGACGGTTCTGTTTCTGGTGTCAGAGATTCCGCAGCTGGTGGTGATGTCTGGAATCATCACACAGTGTTACAGCTGTATGTTTACTTGTGGATCTCTCCCAATTAGTCTGAAAGGGGCCTTGCTGAAAGTCTTTGAATTAGCAGTGTAAGAGCACCTGTTGGGCACCTGGGTGGCTCAGTCGGTTAAGCGTCTGCCTTGGGCTCAGGTTATGATCCCAGAGTCCTGGGATCCAGTCAGGAGTGGGATGCCCTGCTCAGTGGGGAGTCTGCTTCTTCCTCCCCTCCCTGCTCCTGCTCACTGGTGCTCTCTCTCGCGCGCGCGCTCTCAAATAAATAAATAAATAATTTTTTTTTTTTTTAAAGAGCACCTATTATGTGGGAGGCCTATAATAAGTGAGTGAACGAACACATTAAAAATACTAAATAGTACTTCTATGGCCCAATGGGAGGAATGGCTAATAAAAATTCTACATTTACTATTCTCTGCCTGCTCTATCAGGAAGGCAAGGAAAACAAGAGGAAACTGCTGGCTCGGAAAACGAGATAACTGGCTTCTCAGCCGCTTTCTGCCTATTGTACAACCAGGAAGCTGACAATAAAGTTTATTTGAGCGTCGACGTGCCGCGACGTGGTCCCGCCTCCCCAACCAGAGCCGCGATTGGTGGGCATTCGCCGGCTCCGCCGTTCCTCAGCTCCGATTGGCAAGGGCCGCCGTCATTTCGGAGCGTCTCGGCGCCTGCCCGCCCTTTCGCCGCGTCGCCGGTGCCTGCGCCGCCAGCTCCTCCTCGGCTGTCCTCTCCCGGCCGAAGCCCGGGAGACCAGAGCGAGACGCGGGGACCATGTTCCGACGCAAGCTGACAGCCCTTGACTACCACAACCCGGCTGGCTTCAACTGCAAAGGTGAGGCGGCGGTCCCAGGCTGGCCGCGCGTCTGCGACCCCGCCGGCGGCCGCTCCCTCAGCGCCCGCACCCGGGCTCCCCACCAGGACCCTCCGCGGCCTTGTTTTCTCCTGGGCGGGGGGGTTCCTCTGGCCCCGGCTGCCAAGCACCCGTTTTCCGCCGCCCCTGGTTGGCTTCCGAGCCTCCTCACCCGCTCCTGCCTGGGCTTGCCACTTCGTGCACTTGCTAAACTCCCAACACCCCCCCCCCCCCCCACACACACACCCTTAGCACCTGAGAGAGTATTAGCTTTCTCAATTAGCCCTTCAATTCCATGGTTCTCCTGGTAATTGGGCGATACTTAAGCACATTGCTGAAATCTGGGGAAGGTGCTGAGTAACTTGGAGACTAGTTCACTGCCCGCCAGGAACTAAGGGGTAACGGGAGGTGGGTTCAGTCGGACCCGACCCAGCAGTTTGAGATCAAGAGAGTGAGTGCACAGTTAAGTTCAGGACCGACAGTGTTGTGAAAAGCACGCACAGTAACAGGCTTGTGGAGTCGTGCAAAAAAAGTTAGTAGTGGGTGAACAGGGCGGTTGAATTGTAAACGGAAAGGTATTTGGGATTTCCCAGCATTAAAGTTGTAAAATGCATTAACACTGCTACCCATGTTACTCAGCTACTACCCACCACTAATGTCTTCCAGAGTTTTTTTTTTTTTGCCTGTGGTAGACTAACAAGTTTGAAAGTGATCCCGTACAACCCAGGGTACTAAGACCATTGTAGAATTCTCAAGACTTTCTAATGGAAGCTTGAATTTGAAATTGAAAATGGTTTCTAAGCAGTATAAAGGTGTTTTGTTAATCTCCTGTAGAAGCATATCAATGTATAGAACCTTGTTTTTCTGTTTTCCTTTATTTAATAAAAAAGGGTCAGTGGCAGTAGAGCTTTGATCTAGTATTTCAGTCTTTGGACTTCAGTTTTCTCATGTGCAAACTGGGGATATTACCTTCCTCAGAAAGGTATGGGAGAATTAAATGAACTTTTCTCATGTGTGCACTTATGACAGTAAATGACAATGGTATTTTCTATTCTTCTGTGTTGTCATTTAGTTTCTTGTGCTTTACTGTTACTTTGCTATAAATTTAACTTTGGCCAGTCTTCCCTCATTCTCCCCTCATTCTCCCCCTCCAAAGAACTGGAACAATAACCAACACTTAAAAGCAAAACTATGTGCCAGACACTGCTATTATCTTTATTTTATCTTCATAACAACCCCAAGAGGTAAGTTCTGTTATTATGCTCATTTTGTAACTCAAACTGAGGCACAAAAATTTTAGGTGATTAGCCCAAGTTCACACAACCACTGTCTGTAGCTAGAATATGAATGCAGGCCAGAATTTGAATAGAACATTTGTTAATCTCTTCATCCAAAACCTGCACTTTCCACTCCTACTTCAAGCCGCTCAGTTAATCTACTTTTTGAGTTTTTTTTTTTTTTTAAATCCACAAGACCACTTATTTGTAAGAAGAAAGTATTCTTATCTAGTGCTTCTAGTGACTTATGAGATGTTTTTGTTGCAGATGAAACAGAATTTAGAAACTTTATTGTTTGGCTTGAAGACCAGAAAATCAGACACTACAAAATTGAAGACAGAGGTAATTTAAGAAACATCCACAGCAGTGACTGGCCCAAGTTCTTTGAAAAGGTAATGAATTAGAAAGTTAAATAAAAGTAGTACAGAGAGCTTTTCTAAAAATTATATGAAGACAGGTAAGCTTAAAATTACTTTGTTCTTTTAAAATAAGTGAAAATAGAAATGATCAGTGTTAGAAAAGCTGGATTTCAGGGATTTAACTTTTTTATTATGTTTGTCTTTAAAGCAAATCATACTACCTTTTGCAAGCTTTCAGTGTTAGAAAGTTTTGTCTGGAAACACTGTGAGGTTTCTTAAATAAACGGTGACATGTATTCTATAAATGGTAAAGGTGGCCAAAATCAGATTTTTTCCTTAGACCAAAAGGTAGCGATAACACACTTATTCTGTTACAGTTAGATACTTATGTGCTTGAAAACTAAGATTATTTCTCGTTTGTGGTTCTGTTTAACATACACAGATGTCCATTATTGTGTACAATATAAATAATCCTGAAAAGGTCTGTGGATATCTTATTTTTGTGGCTAGAATAATTTTCCTGTTGACTTAGTTTAATTGTAACATTTTTTGCAGAAAGGGGAATTGTTTTCAAATTAGAATAAAAATCATATTTTCCAGTATCATCACTTACACTAAACATTTTAATCAGCTATATTACTTTGAAGTGTAAGATGTTTTTCTTTAAAAATATGAAAAGTGACTAAATTTTTTATTTGCTACTGCAAAGGGATCAGGTACTTTCTCTTTAGAATCAAAGAGTTATGAATTAGGGAATTGTGTAAGTTACACACTAGCTCTACGACCACAGGCAAGTTTCATTAAGCTTTCTGTGTGTCAATGTTGTCATCAATAAAAGGGATAACAGTGGTTCCTACGTCAGAGCAGTGGTGTGTATTGTTAATGAGTGATATATAGCTATGCTCAGCCCATAGCAAGTGCTCTATGCTTTATTATTTCCCCTGCTACTACTATTATGGATACTACTGGATTATTTTTTTTTTTTTTTTGCTCTTAAAAAGGTGTTTTGTTTTGTTTTGAAATTTTGGTATTTTTAAGACCTGGAAATATGTCGTTAGGATTTTATATTTGTTTATGTCACATTTCATGACCCATTCATGTGTCCAAGACAACGCATAGTTTCACAGAAGGGTATTTGAAGAATAAAAAAAAATTTTCTAATGAAAAACACGTAGAAGTGATAGTAAAGGAGGATAACTTAAATATATTGGAACTTACAATCCAAACAGATACTATCTTTCAAGTTGGTCTCTTTGGAATGATGATGTCATTGTTTAAAGCATATTCATAACTTTTGGAATTACTTTTAGATCATGAGACATTTTGGGTGTCTTTACTATTGGTAATTTTTTATACTTTGAAGTTGGATTTGTTTTTTGCATCATTACCATATCTTGTGAATGAGGTGTTTTCTTTAGAGCAAGGGTATAAAATTTTTGGTTAGAAGATGAGTTACAGCTAAAAAGTACTGATTTATTAATTAGGCCCAAAAGAATTTCCAAAGGGAGTTGTAGAAGTTTTAACTAATAGCATTGTTCCTGAAGTGAGATTTTTAGCTCCTAAGAGACCCATTTGAAGGACAGTGGTCACTTGGCTATACAGCTTCTGGCAATCATCTAAAATGCTTGGTTACATTCTACATGTGTGTCACATGGCTTACTCTATTCAGTGGTGTTTCCATAATATGAAAGCTAGGTTTAGATAATAATTGGTTTATTTGTATATTCTTCTTTTTAAAGTGGTTTTTTTTTTTTTTTTTTTTTTTTAATCCATGCGTTTTCAGACCTGGAATCAGAAAGTTTAGGTTCAAGTCCTCGATCTAAGTTGTGTAACTGTTGGCAAGTGTTAATATCTAGGCCTTTTTTCCTCATCTGTAAAATAAGGAAGTTGTTTTAGATCAGTGGTGCCCTACCTGGAATCTGCAAAAGTAAAATTTCAAAAAGCATGGTGGAATGATGGAAATACTTTTTTTCTTTAAGTGGTACACTTATTAAATGTTTCCTTCCTTTGGATTATATAATTGCATCAACAGTTTAGTAATGTAAATGTTTATACTCTTAGAGATCCAAACTAAGATCTCTTTCAACTCTACCATTTTTCTCGTTCTGTGACATTATAGTAATAATGAAACTAGATATTTTTTTCTTCACAGTATCTCAAAGATGTTAACTGTCCTTTCAAGATTCAAGATCGACAAGAAGCAATTGACTGGCTTCTTGGTTTAGCTGTTAGACTTGAATATGGAGATAATGGTATGTTTTGTGGGGAATGTGTGTTTTAAAGAGAGGAAGAGGAAAGGGAACAAAAGGAGTGTTAAAAAGTAGGGAACTTACAGTTTGAGTTTCTCTGTCTTACATTGTTTCACCTTTGATTCATTATAAGTTTTATACATCCTCATTTTCCTTTTTAGCATCTATTGAAAAGTTTCCTTTCACAACCATCCTTCTGTGTCCAGTTCTCACGCCCTGTAACTCCCAAATTCTCTAGGAAAGAGTTTTCTTTTCAAAAGTTAGAGTTTTTTTTAATCATAAAACATTAAAAGCAGCTGTCTTTCATTGGTATTTAGATTTTTCTTTTTGAATTTGGGAACGGTGTTTCCTGGTAATTGTCTTCTCACAGAGTAACATTAAATTGGTAAATTTGCTGTCTTTCACAGTCTGCACCTTAGCCTTCTGGGTTAAATTGTTAGAGTCCCAGAATTGGTAGGATTTCAGACTGTTGGTTGCAGCAGGTAATTTCACAAGAGACTGAAACATAGATCTAATGCCAATAGGTACTATAGGCCAAAATATATTTATTATTTATGTTTCATGTTTTATTATAGACATTTATAATATTGGAAACTTTTGAATATTAGTACATGTAGTAAAAAAAAAAAATTCCAGTAAACTTGTGTTTCCTCTTATTAGACTATTTCATTTCAAAAGGCCTGCTAATGTCTAAATGCAAGATCCAATTATCTTACCTGCATCTTCTGAATTTTATGTTGTTCTCTTTTATGGGGCTGTCACTTCTAGTCCTTTTCATCTTCTGCTTTGAAGCCTTTTTTTTTTTTTTTTTTTTTTTAAGGTTTATTTATTTTAGAGAGCATGCATGTGTGCACACAAAGTCGGGTGGTGGTGGAGGAACAGAGGGAAAGAACATCAAGCAGACTCCCTGCTGAGTGTGAAGCCCGAGGCAGGTCTCCATCTCAGGACCCGTGAGATCATGACCTGAGCTGAAACCCAAGAGTCAGACGCTTAACCAACTGAACCACCCAAGTGCCCCTTTTGAAGCCCTTTTGATCTTTGTCTTCTCCTTTTTCCTCTCATTCTGTCACCATCCATCTTTTCTGAAGTCCATTGTACCTTTTCTTCTTCATTCCCACTGCTACCACCCTGGTTTAGGCTCTTATCATTTTCTGCTGAGATTATTGCAGTATCTTTCAAACTCATCTCCCATTAGCGTCATCCTCTGTTTTCATCCTCGTGGCCCACCAGGCTTACTTTTTGAAACATAAATGTTTTAGAATGCCACACTTGGCTTTCAAAGAACAGCTCTTATTATATATTCAGAAACAACATTGCTTTCCCTTTTTCTACAAAAGGAGCTCCAGGTCCTTTGGCCTGGTATTCAAGGCCTTTGATAACTGGCATCTAACCAGTATTCACATACTTGACATCCCAGCCAGACTGTAAGAGTGTTGTTTCCTGTTTACATCTTTTTATCTCCTCTAGATTTCTTTGCTTACACTTTTCCTTGGCCATTATGCCATGTCAGTCTGTACACATCCAGATCCTATTCATGCTTGTAAGATCCAGCTTAAATGCCACCTAGCAACAGTAATATTTTTTCTCAACTTTCATGGCTCTATGCCTTGTATACTTTTTATGTCATTCGTCACTTTCCATTTTGTTTATAGGTCTTATTTGCCCCATTAAATTAAAAAAGCTGATACTCAGCTTTTTTTCATATGTAGTACTTCTATCAGTTTCTTATTGATGCTATAACAAATTACCACAAATTCAGTGACTTAAGACACAATTTATTATCTTACTGTTTTGGAGATCAGAAGCCCAACATCTGTCCCACTGGGGTAAAGTCAGTTTGTCCGCAGGGCTGGTTTCTTTTGGAGGCTTTATGGGAAGATCCATTTCTTTGTCTTTTTTGCCTTCTTAAGGCTGCCTGCATTCCTTGACTCTGGCTCGTTTATCTTCAGAGTTACAGCATAGCATCTTCAAATCTGTGTTGTGACTCTGCTTGCATTTGTCACATCTCTGACTCTGATCGTCATGCCTCCCTCTTTTAAGGATGCTATGATTATATCGAGCCCACCTGGATAATCCAGTATAATCCCCCCCCATTTCAAGGTCCTTAATCACATCTGCAGAGTCCCTTTTGCCATGTAACATAATATAATCATAGGTTCCAGAAATTGGGATAATGGACATCTTGGGGGTGAGGGGTGGGGAGACAGGGGACCAGTCATGATTTTACTGCCACAGTATCAGACATAGTTTCTCAGATACAATAGATGTTTATCAACTTTAATAAATGTTTGGTGAATATAGTGTATGAATGTTTATGTATACTGATAGGGAGCATCAACCAGCTGTTTTTTGCTAGTCCCTCAGACTTAAATTTCAGAAGCCTTATGGCAGAAATCTTAAGGGAAGCTCTAAACTCTTTCTTTACTTTCAGTTTTAGTTTAGAAAGAAAATACTTGTGATTCTCTTCCTTTAATAAATAAATGTAATTATAAGCCTTGGGAGCATTAGTTTATTTTTAGGGTCTTTAGCAAAATCTTTATCTGTTGTGGTCTGAGTTGGCAGAAACTCTTGTTAATTTGCAACAAAATTTTCTCCAGCTTTCCCAAAGTGTTTTTCAGCTATTCCCCCCAAAAATTATTTTCACATCTCAGTTTATTTTTGTTTCACCCTTCTTTTATTTCACTTGTCCTGTTTTTATAATTCAGTTTAGGTTACATAGGTACCAAGAGCAGTAGATGCCATATGATTGTCCCTACAGTTGACAGTTGCTCTTAAGTACATTTATCTATCAGTAATAGCATGGTCTTTTTTAGTGAAAAAACTAAACAAAACTGAGTTTGCATCTGAAATGTAAATTTTTTGATATGGAAAAATTGTAGTTGAATTTTATTTGGAATTTTAGTTGAATTATAGTTGGAAAGTAAGTAGTATCAAAAGCATATTTAAAGTCTAAACTAGAAAACAAACTTTTTGGAAAAGGGTTTAAAGTAGTAATACTGTCCGTTATCAACAGGAGGTGCTATTGTTCTTTTGTTTTACATTAATATGTTGCACTCTTGATGTTTAAGGCATTTAAATTTTTTATTATTTGATGAAACCATTGTGGATTTTTATTATCTGTGCCTTAACATTTTTTAAATCCTTTCATTAGCTTGTCAATTAAGATGATTAAAATCTGACTTAAATGTTTTTCTTTTAACTTTGACATAATTTCAGATTTACAGAAGTTGCAAAACAGTACAAAGAATTTTCACATTTCCATATTTTGCAAATGTTAACATTTTACTTTTGCCTTATTGTCTATGTACACATATACCCATATGTAATTTTTTTCTCAATCATTTGATAATAACTTATAAATGATTCTTTCCCCTTACATACTTTAATGCACATATCTAGAAAATAAATAAATAAGACACTGTCTTACACAATTACAGTACAGTACTGATTCAGTACTGTTATATATAGCCATTCGCATTTCACCAGTTGTCTCAATGTTCTTTATAAAAGCAAAAAACAAAAGCAATCCTGGACCATGTGTTGCATTCAGTTATTATATGTCTTTAGCCTGC
The DNA here is from genome assembly GCA_028534135.1 of Potos flavus. NCBI lineage: Eukaryota > Metazoa > Chordata > Mammalia > Carnivora > Procyonidae > Potos > Potos flavus. The sequence goes on from CM052896.1 coordinate 85,224,977, forward strand.
TATCATCTGGAACATTTACTCAGTCATTATTTGTGCTTCGTGATGCTGACATTTATTTTGTAGAATGTCTCCCAGTTTGGGTTTGTTTGAGGTTTCTTCATAAGTAGATTCAAGGTTTGTACTTTTGTTAGGAATAACACACAACTAATGTGTTCTTTTAAGTTAGTGATATGCCCTATTACCGGTCATGTTGTTCTAATCACTTTGATAAGGTTTTTCCACTGTAAAGTTAATGTTTTCCCCTCTGTAATAAATAGGTATCTTGTGGGGAGATACTTTGAGATGATATCAGTATGCTTTTGCTCCTCAAACTTGAGCTTCAAACTTAACCCTCTACGTTTGGCTTCCATTTGATTTTTCTTGCCTCAGTCAATTATTATGTTGATGATTGCTAAAGGTGTTTTTCTAATTTCATCATTTGTTATACATTTATTTGTTGGCTTTTTGCTGTAAAGAGGAGTTTTCTCTTCTCCAATATCTCTCCAATTTATATTTATTTAAATTAGTGTAGATATGTGGATTCTTATTTTACTCAGTGGGCATTTTTTTTTGTTGTTTTGATGTTCACAGTGTTCTGGTTTTGGCCAGTGGGAACTCCTTTAAGCTAACCCCTGTCTGACTTAAACTTTGATCCTTTTATTTTCCCTCTTGTTTCATTTACAAATCACAGAAGCACTGCAACCAAAGATGCCATCTTGGGCATTAAGTTTAGTGAATTATTATTAAATACATATATTTGTAAAGTCTTCTTAAGTTTTATTAAGTATTTCTCAAGTAAAAGTAATAAAAGCTGCCTTTGGAATTCTGAGTTTCAGGTTTCCATAGAATTAATTTAGGTTTATATATGATGGTGTATTTGAAGTGCTGATTTTTTTAGAAGACAAGGTTTTTGGATTCCATATATGGCATTCAAAAGATTTGGAAAGAAACTTTTTAGTGAGTTTGTATTTAATCTCATGTAACCTACTTTCCTTCCATTCTTCTACCCCTGCTAAGTTTCTGAGCAAGCTGTAAATAAATGCACACCCTCTCTCCTCAAATGTAGATGGTGTTTGAAATGTCTTACTTTTAGAAATGTTAACGAAAAGATATTTGTATAGATATTTCAGTAATCATTTTAGCTTAATCAGAAAGCTACAATCACATTGTCTTTTGATGGATTTTTTATAGCATAAAAAAATAACTTTGGAAGAGTTATGCTTATAATCAGTTTGGCTCAGTTAAATTCAGTAAATAAGCAATGTTTGTTTTACCTTAAGGTACAGTTCTACAAATTGTATTTTTGCCTGTGTTTACAGCTGAAAAATACAAGGACTTGGTACCTGATAATACAAAAAATGCTGACAATGCAGCTAAAAATGCAGAGCCATTGATCAATTTGGATGGTAAGTATGTAAGTGCATATAATCAACATTTTTGGTCCCTTACATATTTTTTATTTCCTAGAATGAGGAAGCCTGGGTTTACTTGGTTTTAGTAAATTAGGAATGCTTTATGTAGATGTTTTATTTTCTGTTTTTATTATCATTTATAGTATGTTTTCTCCCTCCTCTTATAGCTGAATATCTGAGTGTTAGAATGCTGTTCTTTGATCTCTTCATACTAATTTGGGGGTCTGATTTGTATTTAATCATGGTGGTGATTATTTGCCTTCCTGGATGTGTAAAATATTTTTTCTAATCTAATGACATGAAACAAGTGGTAAAATGTGTCATCTTCATTTCCAGATGCCTTTAAGTATTCTCTTTTTAAAAGTATAAAGATTCTATTATAATAATTTAAGTATTCGTTCATGACAGATTTCATTGGGACTTACAACTTACAAGTTACTCTTATGAATTAATAAGCTGCTTACCCTTATGAATTAGTATGCTGCTTTGGACAGACTACTGCTGCTTAGAGAAAAGGTTTTGGGAAAATTGTCCACTGAGGGGGTCTAGTTTAAAATTAATAGCTTTGGGAAGAAATATTACTTAAAAGTGCTACGTAAACATGCCTTGCAGAAAAAGTTAGAGCACGATCCTGACATGAGTTAACTTGGTAATTTATTGTTTTGTTCAGTGTGGCCGATCAATAGGGAACCCATTGATCTCATCAGTTTACCTAATCGTCAATGCCCCTACACTGCTCTTAGCAGTAGCGGTTTTAAAAATGAAGATTTTTTTGTTGTTATGGGAAAATTAAAAATGTTTTTTGTAAGTTTATATGCTTACATATATGTCTATAATTACATGCTTCCAGAGCTGTAAGTTTCCATTTTTAATCTTTTGTAGTAAATAATCCTGACTTTAAGGCCGGTGTAATGGCTTTGGCTAACCTTCTTCAGATTCAGCGTCATGATGATTACCTGGTAATGCTTAAGGTTAGTTTCATATTCTTGATTCTTGTCAGAAACTCTGTATGGAGAAGAAAAACCTTGTTTTCTAAAAATTACCTATGTTTGATATATAGCTATATGACCTAATGACTAAAATGTGGAGGAATGTGGTACTTAAAGCAGATTTCATCTGTTTAGATTATCTAATAACAACTGATATCAAAGCATGTTTACTTTGTGTCTGCTGCTGTGCTCAGTTCCTTGGCAAAGATAATTTCATTCCCAACAATCCCAGAGGTAGTAGAGGTAGATGCTCATATTCTTTCATTTTAATATGAAGAAATTGAGACCTAAAGAGGATAGATAATGTCCAAAATGACACAGAAAATGAGAGAGCCAGGATTTTAATCTAGGCACTCTGTGTGGTCCATTCTTTTTCCTGTATCTCCCTACTTCTATTTAATCAGTCCTTTTAAAGATTCGTGATCTGTATTAACGAAGATAATAGAAAATGCCAAATGAGTCATGGTAGATTTGGTTAAAAAATAAATACCCCAGAATCTCTTTGAGGGCTGAATGTTTTTGTTTTCCGAGTGCTCCATCCTATATAGGCCACTCTGTTCATACCTGTACTTCAGGGAAACCAATGATCTGAAAGAGATCTCTTATTTCTAAGTGGAAGAATATACTCCTACTTCAGAAGATTATGTCACGTAACTGTGACAGTACAGTGGGCCGGTATGGAGGGACAGGAGTAGTATTTAAGATACTTAAGATTCCAGACTTAGAAATTATTATAGAAATTATTACTGATTTTATGAGAAATTGACGAGCATTTGACTATACCTTATACACGTAAGTTATCTTAATCTACTTTGCAGTAAATTTAATAGTTAAATTCCATTTTACTCACAAGAGATTAGCCATAACTTATTCTACTTTTTAGAATCGTATGTACTAAATAATAGTTGTAACAAGAGAAAAACTATTTCTATATTATTATAATTCTCTATACTGAATCTGCATGTTAACTCAGATTTTCTCAACTCAGATTGGATGCCAAGAGACAAAAAGTTGGGTTGCCTGGCTGGCTTAGTCAGTAGAGGATGTGGCTCTTGATCTCAGGGTCATGAGTGTGAGCCCCAGTTGAGTGTAGAGTTTACTTAAATGAATAAATTAAAACTTCTAAAAATGAGATAAATTGTTTTTATTGGAATTTAGCTCTTTCAGGGTTTCCTTCCTTACTCAGGAATTATGTAAATTGCTTTGGAACAGTTGTGCAGTGGTCATACCACCTTTAATCATAAACTGAGTGAGAAGACAAATAGACTACTATATTTGGGGTACTTTTGTTAAACTTTGAAAACCCAAAGGGAAAAGGTATAAATCAGCAGTAATCAAAAGCTTTACAAAATTGTAAGCTGCATGTTTGGAGTTATTTTAAGCATTCAAACAATCCATGACAAGATGGTAAACATCTTGATAGGTTCGCCACGTGTGAGAATCGATAGATTGACTCTTCAGCAAACTGGACTGATTAATAAATTTGTGACTCTTATTAAAGACTGGTTTAATGGCTTTTAAATGTAGCATTTGACTTGTTATATTAGTAATTTTTCAAGTTTCTACCCTTGAGTTAAAATTGTTATCCACTAATTAAAATTCCATTTTAAAAAAATCTTATTTTTTGAGTGTGTGTAGGTATATGAATGCACTTGTGTCTGCCATAATAAAATGCCTTGGTGATGAAGAAAAACAAGTGTCATATGAGAGAACTGAAAACATTTTACTATAATTATGTGAAAAAAAAAAATCAAGGACGGTGTATATGATGTGCTACCCTTTGTGTCAAGAGTTTGCGTGTATGTGCGCATTTATGCTTGAGCATACTTGTAATATAATAGAATCCTTTTAAGGATACACAAATCTGGTTCTAGTCATTGTCCGGAGGGATGGTTGAGGCTTGGGTAGGAAGGACACCCTTTTTTTTTTTTTAAACCACATATCCTTTGTTAAAAATTTTTCATGCGTATAAATTACCTGTTCCAAAAAATGCTTTTAATTGTTGTGAGCATCTTTCCACATTATAAAGTATTAAAATGAAAACTTTCATTCTATTAGCAGTTTTTAATTTATTGGCAGATTTTGTTAATGAACTAGGTAATTCTAACTTTATCAAATTGGGTATCCTTATTCTCTGGATTCAGAGCAAAAAAGGTGAACGGCCAATAAAAAGTAAAAACTATTTTTGCGTTTCTTAGGCAATTCGCATATTGGTCCAGGAGCGCTTGACACAGGATGCAGTTGCTAAAGCAAATCAAACGAAAGAGGTATGCATTATTTTTTCAATAAATTTTAAATTATTAATGAAAGTTTTTTCTGGTATTGTCATTAAATTTTGTATGTATCTGCTTAAGATGACCATTCTTTGTTAGAACTGCCTGGAGAAAGGGTAGCTTATTTCAGTGGGATTGAATTTGGTTCTTAAGCAAATTATGACCATTTTTGAGTGAAAAATAAACTTATTTCATACCTTAAAGCAGCTATCGATAGCATACCCACAGTCTACCGGCACAAACCACTGCACGTGTCCAGTTGTGTAAGAGAATTTGCCTTGCAAAATTTACTGGGTTATTTTGACTAATTGCTGGAAAATAGAACACACATTGTCTTTCTTAATTAATTTTCTTCTTTTGACCTAAATCCTGTCATTTCTCTTTTGTTTCTTCAGAGAAATCTGTTCTCATTTTATTCACATTTCCTAATATCACTTATGAGAAAGTAACTTACCTAAGTCCACCTAGTTTGTAAATGGTCGAGCTCAGGCAGTCTGTTTGAAGAGCCAACACTCTTATGGTAGTTAGGGACAAAGGTCTGTGCATGAAGGCCTACGTGAGCTAGTTGACCAGCCCAGGTGAAGGGGTAGGGGCATAGAGGCTATATTAGAGTGTAAGTTTCTGGGTACAGGTGACTGCACCTGTCATTTTTCAGTCCTGCTTTGTAGGCTGAGGAAACCATACACCCTGTTCTTCCCTGAATTCTGCAATATTTTAGATGAAGTACACTAGAAATTCAGATTCCCTCTGAAGTCTCACTGACTGTGGACTGTGCAGAGAATGTCCTCAGGGGTTAGCAGCAGCAGCTGTAGGTGTCTGATAATGCTTCTTGCTGTGCATAGATACTGCAGTGTCTTGGGCACAAGGGACATTCTAGATTCTGGTCCTTTTTTGTCTCTCCTAATTCCCCAATGTCTTTTGCCCTCTGATCCCATCTTTAGCAAGGCCCAGCAGTATGAAAAGGTTATTAATGCCAGAGCAGTGTGGTCCCCCCTGAAAGACACTGTTTGTTTTAAAGACTCTTTTTTTTTTTTTTTTTTTTTTTAAAGATTTTATTTATTTATGTGACAGAGAGAGAGAGAGATCACGAGCAGGCAGAGAGGCAGGCAGAGAGAGAGAGGGGGAAGCAGGCTCCCCGCTGAGCAGATAGCCCGATGTGGGGCTCGATCCCAGGACCCTGAGATCATGACCTGAGCTGAAGGCAGAGGCTTTAACCCACTGAGCCACTCAGGCGCCCCTGTTTTAAAGACTCTTATTGCTTATTTATTATGTATGAATCAGGCTACTGGAAATTGGATTAAAGATCAGCTTCTTTCACCCACACTGTAGAACAGACAGTAAATTGTTCTGGCATAATAAAATCATTCATTCATTCATTCAGCAAAACTGTGCCTTCGGTTTGAAGGCAGTGCAAATAAGGGCATAGCCAGATCTTTTTGCTTTTGTTTGCAAAGTAAAATTTTTAGTGCTCCTAGTCTTTAGTGTCACCTTAAGGTACCATGCAAAATAGTAATATAGAGCACTTCTTACAGTGAGTGTTCTTGTTTATAACCATAACTAGCTTTTGGGGCATTTGGTCAAGATCTTTAGGGTAGCTGTTCCTTGGTCTGTTGGCAAATAAAACAAAAACAAGACTAACATAGAAAGCCACTCAGTGCAATTCTACTTGTTAGTATTGCTTGCTGAATTTACATACTCGTTTATTTCTTCACTAATATATTATTTTAAAGCAGTTGGAGCATAGGTAGATTTGCATTAATAGGCAAGAATCGAGTAGTGACAGCTTAGCATTTTATAACTATATACTATATATATAACTATAAAAGTATATATATAAAAAAAGTATAGATTTTATACAGTATGATTGGGACCTGTTTAGACTGCCTGTTCTTGTTCTTACTGTGAACTCAGAGTTCAGCATCGTGGTTGCCATCTTTGGCATAACTCTGTAGAGGTACTGACCGGTTAACTAAATGGTTTAGAGTCTGCTCATTTTCCTTAATTTCAGAGTCATTTCCAAAGAACTCTAGGTAATCTGGTAATCATCATGCTAGCTGAAAAAAAGGTAATACATATTTTAGATTTTGTATAAAGACAAATTAATGTGCTCAGAAGTATTAGAAGTGATCCTATTCCATTTGCCCTGTGCTCTGCTGCTTACTGTGGCTAAAACAGGACAGCAGCAGCCCTGCCCAGCTGTCCTTCCGTAGCAGCAGTGACAGAGCGTAGCTGTGAAAGGAGCCACTGGGGGATGGAACTAGCTTCCCACTACATGCAGAGGCCATTCTTTCAACAAATTTAGAGAAAATTCTCCCCCTCCCCACTTGCCACTGCAGCTAAAAGGGTTAACAGAACAGCTAGCTAACTTTCAGTTACAGAGAAAAGAAAATGATTCTTGACTATAAAGTTTTATTTTGTCCTTTTCTTTTTTAAGGGTTTGCCTGTTGCTTTAGACAAACATATTCTTGGTTTTGACACAGGAGGTGAGTGATTTTTGTTTGAATTCAAACTATTTTTAGAGACTAGGTGACTATTTGGGGGAGAAATTGGGCAAGTAAATGGTCTTAAATACTGATTAATGCAGTTTTCTTATAAAATAGATGCAGTTCTTAATGAAGCTGCTCAAATTCTGCGATTGCTGCATATAGAAGAGCTCAGAGAGCTACAGACAAAAATTAATGAAGCCATAGTAGCTGTTCAGGCAATTATTGCTGATCCAAAGACAGACCACAGACTGGGGAAAGTTGGAAGATGAACGTTTTAGGATTTCAGCTTCTCATCTACTTAGTACAATTGGGAACCATGTACGCTCTGGCATGTGTTTGGAAATCAAATGTCACATTTTCGAGGGAAAAATCCTAGAAAATTGACTATGTTCTCGAGATTTACCATCATTGCTTTTTCTTTAATAAAGTTCAGGAAAATGGATTTTTTTTTGACTGATATGTTTATGTGTCTATATAATAAATCATCTTTTGTGGTTGAGGTACATGCCAACCCCCAGCTTTGTTATAGAGACAATACAGATCCTCAAATCATAGGAAAACGTAAAACATTTTATTGGAGTAATCTAGAAAATTTGAGAATTGTTACATCTTTGGTATTTATAAATGTAACTTCTGTGGGTAACTATAGAGGGACTTACAGGATCATTAGATACAAATTGAAACATTCTAGCACCTTTTAATATAAATAGAAATGCAGTGATGCAGAGGTAAAAAAAACAAAAAAAAAACTTTTGCTGGGAAACTATAAATAAGTTGTTTTTTCCCCACCAGTTCTGCATAGCCTTCTCTAGATCAAGGCTTACAATCTTTAGGATGTGTCTTTATACTAATAATCTTGCTTTAATTTCTTGGCCAGGAAGAATCCTTAGCAAAAATTAGGACTTTAACATATTCTAATTGGCTCTTAGTTGAATGAATTTGACCTTTTAAATATGATAGAAATGTTTATAAAAAATTGCTTAATAAGCAGTAATTAAAATTGTTACTTTTTAAAACCTGTAGTAACTTTTGTTTTTCAAAATACAGTAGTAAAGATTGAGGTATAAACTTTTCACAAGATAGTCTTTTTGTACTGAAAGTGTTCCTCTTGTAAGTCCAATTCCTTTTTCACTTTCTTCGCCTTTGTTTGTTTGCAGTAAATGTTCTTTAGGGTCCAGATTCTGATTGTAAACTCTGATGTCATGTTTACTTTCTTCCTGTGAATAGAGGTGAAAGGAACAGTGGGTGAATATTTTATAACCCTGTTGCCGCAGCAAGTATTTTAAAGGGGAAATATCCTAATAAGCTGATCTTTTTTTGTGTATAGTTAAGCTAGGTAGACTTAGGAATGAATGGTCTTTACAATCCTATGTGTTGGCCATTAACTTTTCCATTCAAAGTGGCTCCTAGTGGCAGCAGCCGTATTTGGGCCAAGAGTAATCAGTTGCCAGATACATCCTTCTGTACCCTGCTGGCCCAAAGGAGCAGCCTGAGCATTTTATTTACCTGCTGGGCAATAGGGGTAGACTGCAGTTATCCCGTAGAGATGAGATCGCTGCTCTGGGAGATACTCATCAGTAAACTGGCCGCTGTCTCTATTTACAGATATAACACCATCCCTGGTAACAGAAAGGAAGAGTAAATTGGTGCGATAGGAAAAAAAGTTACAGTCAATAGAGAATTTCTGCTAGCTAGCATTCTAGAATGTCTTTTTAATTTAACCAAAAGTGTTTTGACTCCTTTAGATTCGAAGATTTTCTCTATCAGTGGTTCTCAGAGTGGCCCCCAGACCAGCATCATCTGGGAATTTGCTAGAAATGCAAATTCTTGGGCCCCAATTCAGACCTACTGAATCAGGAATTATGGGATAGGACCCAGCAACATGTTTTAACAATCCTTTGGAATGATTCTGATGCTACCCTAAATTTTGAGAACCACTGGTACAAATCAGTGCTTCTCAACCCTTGCTGGACAAATTACTTGAGGAGCTATTAAAATACTGATGCCTGGACCTCCTGCCAGACCAATTAAATCAAGACTGCAAAGGATGGGGAAGGCCTTAGACATCTAAATATGTTTTTAATATTCCTCCTTGGAGAACTAGTCTAAATTACAGTACTTTTCCTTCTCCCAGGTAGACAACTAATATGTCCATAATGTCATTTTTTAAAAAATCAATTTAAATCACACAGCTAATATACCTCATGGTCCCACTTAAGTGTAGTCTTTTATTCTCTGAAGATCAGATTTAGATTAATGCACTTCATTTTTTGGGTAGTTTAGTATCGGCTCTGCCATTTTTAAGCAACCTGTGAGCAATACCATTATGATTTTAAAAGCAGTAACACTTGAACAATGTTATCTACTAATTAAGAGATAATGAAAACTTCAGCGGCGAGCTTAATTACTAAAGTCATTAGTGACATTAGGTAAAATGTCACTAATGGTGGTATGTCTTCCAGACTCGGTTGCCTTTTCAGGCTTGGCCAGGGTATGTCAGGCTCACCTCCTCCAGTCTGTGTGGTAGAAGTGATCTGCATAGCTAACAATACTGAAGGGGTAGTTGAGGTTGTTCTGAATGACACGCCGTCCAGTCCCATCAGGTAGTGTACACTCCAGTTTTTTGGTTCCTTTTAAAACATCAGAGAAGGAAAATGAGATCCTTTCATACCATGAGAAAGAAAATCTTTTGCCAAAAATAATTGTGGCAGGTAGAGGCCTTCCGAAAGGAAACAGAGGTAGACTAGGAAATAAGACCTTTTATTCCCAATGCAGTGATACAAATTAGAAACTAAAATTTTCCTTTCTATTACCAGTCTTCAGTTTGTTTAATAGTGTTCTAGTTTTTAGAATTTAGACTCTTGATCCTTTCTTGGAAGAGAGGATTGCATTTTTTCTACCAAAGTAGGCCATTAGAGAGAAACTTTGTTCTATTTAAAGTCTCACCTCATAAGTTGTAAACATAGTATCTAGATAAATTCCTGCCCTTCATAAGCAATGTATAATTCCTTTTAACTAAAATCCTTAAATATTTTTTAAAGACCTCTTATTTCCTAGATAGGAATTAGAAGTAGCTAAAATGGTAATAACATGGCTCATGTTTTTCAGTGTAAAGGAAGCAGTCTTCAAAATTTTGCAATGCTTAAACAAGTTTCTTAAGGAACCTGGCTTCAAATTTCAAATGGTTTTTAAAAATGTAACTTTAAAAAAAAGTAACTCATCTGCATTATAGTTCTTTTTGTTAGATGATAAGCTCTTTAAACCTTTTCATATTTTTTAGTATGTAAGTAGACATATGGCATCTTTTCCAATTGCTCTAATAAGGAAATCACACTACAGAAAGAGAACTTGGGTATTGGCAACCCCAACTTACTACTGAACACCATCCTGCCACACCACTTTCCAAAGAATGCCCTCACCATGATAGCCTACTGACTGGTAAAGCAACAGATATTTAAAAATGTTCTAATACTGGCAAAAAAAGAAAACTTACCTGAGTTTGTTTCAGCAGTAGGTAAAATTTCTTTTTACTTTAAAAAGTAGACCAAGTGTTTGTGGGCAAGCATTACAAAAATGAGTTGGACATAGTACTAGCCCTCAAATTACCACCTAAGTCACAGACCACCACCCCCCAAGCCCCAGGAAGATTATAAATATCAATACAAAATGTTCTTTAACAGTTTATACACCAACGAAAGGAGTAGATTCTGTGCCGTACTGTTAAAAATTTAAGCCAGAAGCTGTACGTGATGGGATCTGGCTTTGCTATAAAATCTGAGGTAGAGAGCGGCTCCCCCGGTAAGGGAGCGCGGTGTGTTCGCTGCCCTCAGTAATACCTGCGTCTGCCCAGCAGAGCAGTTTGGAGAAGGGGTCAAAGGTTAAACCGTTAGGTAGTCCAATGTCTTTATTCACCAGAATTCTTCTGTTTTCTCCTTCTAAAGAAGACGTTTCAATTTTAGGAGCTTCTCGATTCCAGTCCGTCCAATACAAGTTGCTGTGGGATAAATTAAATATAGTGAAAATGCAGTCCAAGAAATAAGTGTCGGTTTCTGAGTTTTGGGTTACTTTCACCATTTAATGAAGATAAACCTAGGATTTCAACACTAGGATTTCCTAATGCATTGCTAAAGGAGACCCACCTCATTCCAGGTAAAGAGTGAGGCGGCCTGGCCTGATCAGCATCAGCCCCTAGTCCCTCTCACACAGTCCCTGAATTCTCTGATTGTACCACAGTCTTGATAATTTCCTAGTTTATTCATTAGTTTACTAACTTCTAGAATATGAGCTCCATGAAAGACCTTGTCTGTGCCTAGAACAGTGTACACCTAGTAGATCTATGTAAACACCGTTAAATTCATGCATTGGAGCTTTTACACTCTTGTTCTGACCCTCTCCACAAGGCATTTAAAATCCGAGGGCGTCACATAAGGATGTATGGGTAGCAGGAGAATGGGGAAGTCCAGCTGACCCTCGGATCGGGTCCACAGCAATGGCTCGCGGATTCACCAGGTCCGTGTGGAAGAGGGCGTGCCGCTCAGAGCCGTCCAGCCTGGCTCGCTCGATCTTGTCCAGGCCACTGTCCGTCCAGTACATTGTTCTGCGGAAGTGGTCGATGGCAAGTCCTTCCGGGCTTATCAGACCTGGAAATAGAACGACGACAGGACTGGAGCATTTGCAGGTATGAAAGGGGAACCTGAAGCAGAGAGATCTACTAGGTTTGAAAAGTTTAAGAAAGAAAGTCCTGAGAGGCTCTCAGTTGCAAGCAGCAGGTTAACAGAGGAGCTCGTTCTGCCCCCTCTAGTTCTCCCGCCACAGCCACCGGCCTGAGGGCACCGGGCGTGTGCACAGCGCGGGCCAGGCCGCGGCAGCTGTGGCCACCCTGGCTTCCCACTGTGAGCCCTTTCTGTGGGCAGCCCTAGTTCTCGGGCTCACAGAAGAATCGCCTTCCCGTTTCTTGCGTATGAATGTGTGTTTACAGAGGGGCTGGTATGGTACCACTCAGTGAAGCGACCTGTATGGCACTTAACCTCCCCTTTTGCACTTAGTAGAGTCACGTGAAATACAAAGTGTCTTCTGGATATAGTCGCTGACCTGAGTTGATGATCGTCTCAGGCTCTGCTCCTGGTTCCAGACTGGCACGGCTGATCGTCCGTCCAGCAACATCTGTCCAGTACACCATCCTCTCGCGGCAGTCATAGTCAATTCCCACAACTATGGAGCCCTTTGTGGACCAAAACACGAAATTGGAAGAATTAGGACTCTCTGCATTTCCCTGGAGCTCGCGCTCAGCCCCCACACGCATGGCTGGGTGAGCACCCCATGGTGTCGTCTCCCGGGCAGCTAAGCAGCATGTTACACAAGTGGCCTTGGAGGCTGACTTCTGGGGGCCCAGCCAGGCTTGGCCACTGACTAGCCGTGCGACCTAACCTCTCTATGCCTGGCTTTGGTCATTTGCAAAACACAGAGAGCAGTACCTACTTCCTAGTGCTGCTCTAAAAATGAATACCGTAAATCCTTGTACAGTGTCCTAATCAGTCCTTAGTCTACAGCCAGTGCTTAATAAGCGGTATTACTGCCAGCAGTAAGAAAACGATTTTGTGAAAAAAAATCAGCCCATTTAGTGATTAAAGGACAAACGTTAGGTTCAGCAAAGTAAGTTCTTAATGTTTTACTGGGCAAAAAAAATCTGTTTTTCCTTCCAAATGGTATCAGCACTCTTGAAACAGCCTTTCTAAAATTCACCAACATCTGATGACAAGACCTACTCCCCCTTCCCCTATGAATATAATCTCCCTGAGGTGTAATCCCTCACTCCTCTCTCTGCTTCCTTACTGCGAAGCAAACTTTCTGGTTGGATGGGTTAAACTGGAGACTGGTGGTCACCAAACCTCTGGCTAGGGAGGTCTTCCCTTCTTTATTGCTAAATAAATAGCAGTCCTTTTTTTCAAATGCTGAGTCTGTGACACTTCTTTGCAAAACTGCACAGTACTTGCTTCACTCAATTTCCAACTCAGACTCCTGGTCTGAGAAACTGAACAGATGTGCAAAGCCAACATCTAGGGGACATTTGGCTGTCCCTGAGGTACCGGTTCCTGGCTTGCCTAACAGCCTTCTGGGGCTGGCTGGACATGCTTCTGGGAGAGGAGTCAATATAAAAAAAAACACTGAACAAAGCAGGATTTGGCTCCTGTGAAAAAGTGGACAGTATATATGGAAGGATCTGAAGGTCAAGTATAGTTTTACTTGAAAAGTAAAAGTTCTCTGTGTCAGGCAGGAGTGCACATCCATGTCGGCTTCCATTGACCTAGGGAATCATGGGATCTGTTATAACCCATGCATTGATTTCAGTTTCTTGGGAGAATAAATCATTTAAATAAGTTTCCCCAAGACATGCTTACAACCCATGTTACATTCTCTCTCAGTTCCACCACCCTAGGAGAGGCAAGTTCAAAATGCAGTATAGCCCTCGGACTCGGCTGGATAGTTAGACTGAGGTGTTGGCAATTTCTGTTTCCACATCTTTTAGAGAAACTTGCACAACAGCATGCCTGTGTTTGCCAGCACGACTACAAAAGCTAAATCTTAAGAAAAATACATCTTCCTCTGAATACTGGCTGCTTCTAAACATTTTTTGGAATCCGATAAGGAGTTAGTTCGTTCACAGAAGTAAAGGCAAACGTGGACATTATACTGTTCTTTACCCTAGAAGATCAAGTACCTGCTGCGTGAGGTTTAGAAATGGAATCAGATGGCTTTCCTTGAGAAGTGGAAGTGCCTTTCTGGTGAACTCCCTTCCCTTTTCTCCATTTTAGAGAAGAAATCGCTCCTCCAAAATGGAGTGCCTTGACAGTAGGGATGCTGCTGGCGCAGGAAACAACAGGCATCTAGGGAAAGCTTGTCGGCTCCTTTCCCAGCAGCCCCCCACCCACCCAGAGCTTCTGTGAAGGAGTTAGAGAAGACACTGATCCACAGAACCAGAATGGGAGGGAAGGGGCTGCAACAATGAGGCAGTCATTAATTTACTTCCACTTGGGATTCTCAACTGACCTCAGAAACCACACCCTTTCACTGGTCCTCCTGGACCCTCTGGAGAGGTACGGCATGGAGACGATCCTGGGGACTTGGGTCAAAGTTCTGTCAATTTTGCCTTAACTCCCCGTAGTGCCTCAAAATCCTGACAAATCTGAAACTCCCTTTCCCTGTATCTGAAACCATGAACCACTGGAGAAAGCCTGGGCCAGCCAGACGTGCCTCCCGGGAACAGTGCCCCCACTTCCTGTGAGAGCAGTGTCAGACTCATGACAGTGTCGGACTACAGCCCAGAAACCCTCCAGGACCTCTCTCTACCTCCGGCCCTTGCCCAGATTTGAAAGCCTTGTGCAGTCCCGCCCCCACAGCCGAAATCCACTTTACATGCAGTGACAGCACGGTCTTGGCCATGTCCTTCTGAAGCCTGGTACCGTTGAGGGGCAAGTGACCAATCTGCTGGCCCTGGGCGTAGAGCAGGAAGGTGCCCACAGACGGAGGGGTCACGTCGGGCCGGGGCACGGGCCGGACCGTGGGCGGAGCAACCGTGGGGATACCTGCCGTGGCAAAGAGCAGGAGGGTATAAAGAAGAGAGGACAGGAAACAAGGGTAGGTGGGGAGAGGGGAAGAAGTTACTTTCCACGTAGCAGAACCTCCAAAAACATCAAAAGGTTTTTACTCTAGACAGATGTGTTCCAGATGTTCCTTAAAAGAAATTCTAATTTCTAGGCTTTTATTCCCCCCAAGGATTATGTAAAAACACTGCCAATTACTAGGGAGGAAGATAACAAAACATTTCCCTCAGAACAAAGCAAGAGGTTTTTTCCTTTTTAAGGGAAAGAAACTAGCCAGTATTGTGTCCGCCTTTCTCTGGTTCCCCAGGGCAACACATGTCTCCTCTCAGCCTGGGCTGGGGAGGAGTAACTGCACGTTGAACTGAGTTCCAGATGTTCTCATTACAGAAACTGCTAATGAGAAAACCAAACACAAAATCCAAATTGGGGTCTCGGGTAGACCACATTGTAAAGCCACACGGCGTATTAGTGACTTATTTCACCAGACCTGGTGACCCCCGGTTCCCCCACCCTCGCCCACAGCTGGCAGTTGTCCTCCAGCGAACCCTCCGAGCGGATGCGCCGAATGGGGGCGGTCCCCGGGTGCTTACAGGCAGGGGTGGCGCCTGGCTGCGAGCGGGTGCCCTGCACTTCTCTGCCGTCTTTGTCCACGCACCAGCAGAAGTCACTCTTCCCGTGGCACTGCAGGGGGATGAAGTGGCCCAGGTCATCACACTGCGGCACATACTGGTCGTCCCTGGGCGTGCCACCGTAGTGCTCCAGCAGGTTTTCCCTCCAGCGCTCACAGACGGTCCGGGGCCTCTGGGTGGGCTCTGAGCAGATGGGGACAAAAAGCCTTTGATGGCGAGCCAAGGACAGAATACAGCATGTAGCTGCAGATCCCCACACCTGGCCTCCCTCCTCCTGGTGTCCGCCAGCAAGGCCTCGGCCAGGCCCCCAGACACTGCACTGCAGCAGTCACGTGCTCTAAGAAGCTCTCCACGGGAATCTGGAGAAGGAAAGTCTCCGGGGCCAAGAGGATTTGTCATCAAGGCCCAGCCACATCAGCAGAGGGCCAGAGGAGGTACGATCAGGGCTGCAGGGCACGCTCAGGCCGGGAGAGGCCCATGGGGACTACTCTCCCTGGGCCCAGGGCCTCTGCCAACAGAGCACTTGGTGGGGACCCTCCTCAGGGACTCAGTGGCCCAGGTGATATTTCAAGGTAATATTTATGCTTTCCCACTTGGTTCAAGCTCCAGGACCCACACCCGAGAAGGCAATCTTGAGACTGGCCATGTCTTAGAAACTACCCCTGAGAGCTCTACCTATGTGGCCCTCGTGTCTGCTCATTGGAAAACGATATGGGGTAAGACTTGCTGCAGTTAGCATTTGTGAGCACAGCAGACGTGGCCGACAGCTCCATGCTGACTGTTTGATAGACACTCCAGGTCCTGGAAGCCCTTTGGCTCCGAGCTGAACCTTTTTTCCAGTAGGTTCCAGCTTCCCGCCACGTAGCTCTGCCCCCTCCCGTCTCCAGCATCCTCCTCTGTCTGCTCCCCTCCCAGCTCGCCACCAGGCTTAACCTCCTGTGAGCCCTTGCAGAGCAGTTTCTCTAGCTGATTTCTCCCAGCCTTGCTTCCCCGTGGCTGTCACTCTGTCACAAACACGGCGGTTCTCGGTCTGCAGGGACTCTGCGGCAGGATGTTTGGATAACTCGTCCACCCGTCTAGCATAGGCTTATCTAAAGGAACTCAAATAGAAGGTGCTTCTTTTTTAATCTGTGCAACTGGAAGCCTGTGGTCTTTCAGTTACAGCCAAGTACCTACTTGATACCACCACCCGGATGTAAAACATCCATCTCAGAACAAAAACGGGGTCCCTGCTTTCCACCATCAACGCTGCTCTCCCCTAGACCTTTCCCTGTCAACAGCACCTCCATTTTCTATTGTTCAAGCCCAACCATCCTTGACTCCTTTCTCTCTCTCGCTCTCCACATCTGATAGGTCAGAAAATGTCAGCTGTCCCTTCAAAATACATTCAGAAAATCTCCAATCTCACCGCATCCACCCCTATGACCCTGGTCCAAGCCCCACAGTCTCCCGCTAGGATTATTACCAAAGCTTTCTTACTCGTTCTGTGGCTTACCCTCTCCTTCCTGCCCCCCAGTGTAAACTACCAGCAGCCAGAAAGAGAGTTCCTTTAAAACACAGCCATTTCATCGAGGTTGAAACCTCCAATGGCTTCAAAGAACAAAGTTGGAAACATTACACTTTGGTTCTAGTACCAAAGTGTACCTCTAGGAAAGCGGGAGGGTGGTAAGTAAAACCCTCAGAGCTCAACGCCAGCCAGCTCAACTACAAGATTCACCGGGTTTGGGGGAAGTGGATGTTCTTCGGCTTGTCTCTATAGCTTATGACCCCTGGGAAGCCAAGCTTTTTAAAGACCTCATAGAGAAGGACAGTCTCTCGCTTCCTCCGCCAGATGTGTCTCAAAGACCCCAAACGGGGAAATGTCACTTCCTCAAACACTAGCTATCCATCTCAAGGTGGGATTCCCTGCAGAAGTTCCCAACGCTGCCCCAGGCCCACACTGCAAACTCAGAGGGTACGTTCTTGGTTCAGGGGACCCCCCAACGAGGCAAAGCTCTTTGTCTGGACTGCAGACATGGCACACCCAGCCACTGGGAAATGGGCACCTCACATCACTGATACCTGTGCCTTCCTCTCATTCCTTACTATTTGAAACTCCTTCTTAACCACAGATTTCTTTCTTTTCTGTTTTTGGTTGGCAGGGTTTTAAATATTTTAAAATCTTGGACACAGAGTGTTTTCTCTCCCTTCAAGCCAACCCCATTAATGCAGAGGAGACTAGTCAGAAATGGCAGCCAAAGCCGAGCCAGCACCGAGAGAGAAGTCGGGGCCATGGGGAAAGTGTGCACAAGAGAACTGGTCCCTCCTTTAGTCATTAACTTCTCATTCTCCTGGCTCCCTTCTGAGTCACTGTCCTTAACACATGCTTGTCTCAGTAAGTGTAACAGAATTCTGAACCGTTCCCTAAGGCGTGTCCCAACCATCTGATCTCTTTAAATCCCAGATGGAGTTAGAACCAAAACTTTTTACAAAGAGTAGGCAGGAGTGAAACAATATTTCTAGGTGGATTTTCTTTCTTTTGGGGGGGGGGGCTGCAAAATCTTTTCCTAAAAATAGGGACAGAGAGGACCTGGGAGTGTCACTGTGGAAACAAGGACACACATCGGAATCAAGCATTACCAATTTTTACCTGTCTGAATCTTAGAAGCACTAATGTGCCGGCCGTATCGGTATTACTGAAGGGATCGAGACTGGTGGTAATTCTCCAGCTCTTCTTACTCTTGTACGTGAAAAACCAAGATTAGTATTTATCTTTTTCAGTAGTAAAAATGGACCTCTGAATAGCAGGCTCATGGCTATAGGAATTATTTTGGCTAAAATTGGTTTCAATTCAGTCCTATGTTCTTCATAATAAAATTCCGTATTAAAAAAAAAAGTCTTTCCAGTGAACAATCCGCCCATGGTGGGGGGGGCGGGGGGGGGCAGTGCTCGGACAGTAACAGACACGGTCACCATCGGCATCTCCGCCCACACCGGCTACCAGCACAAGTTCCTGCGCCTCTTCTGACGGTGGCCTTGGCAGGCGGGGGCTCCCCATCGACATGCCAGGCCTGGCTGGAGACAGCTGGGGTGATTAGCTGAGAGCAAACTAGCTGGACCCCCCCCCCGACAGGTGTCCTCCCTCTTCTCCCCATCAATACTAAAACGGCCTTCATACTGTTTGCTGCAATTCCAAAGGTGGAGGGAAGGGATAGAGAGGAAGATGGGACGGCAGTTTTCCTTCTGGACGAAAGGCCGGTCTGGCAAGATCCTCTTGCTCCAAGAGCTCCCGAAGCTGCCATACCGGATGGAGGGCCGTGGCCTCAGCCTGACCCGCACACACAATCTCCGCTTCCAGGCCTGTGCTGGACAAGCGTGAGGCCGCAGGCTAGGGTGCAAAGTGATCACATATGTACCTACGTCCGTCCCTGTCGCACGAATGGGCACACGGGTGCGCACAGACCATTCCAGGGTTCCCAGGAGGAAGGAGCCGATGACAGGGTGGAGATGGGCCCGGGGTCTGGGGTCGGCATGGTCGGGGCAGGGTGACTGTATGCTCCCCAGTCACCCCCGGTCTGCTCCTCGAGCCCCAGGCCGAGGCCGAACCGGCTCTCTTCCCTGACTTCTCACCTGGTCCGCAGCGCGGCGGCATGGAGCCGGGTGCAGTCCGCGTGCCGGGGACTTCGCGACCGTCGGGGTCCACGCACCAGCAGAAGCCGGTCATGCCGTGACACTGCAGTGGCAGGAAGTGGCCCTGCTCATCGCACTGGGGGATGTGCAGCCGGCTGCCGGGATGGGCGTGCTGAGCCTGGGCCTGGCGCTGCTGCTGTTCGCAGGGTTTCAGCCCCGAGGACGGGTCTTCCGAGGCCCGGGGAAAGGAGACATACAACGGAGGAATAAAAGACGCTGCAACCCATCCACTCTTACCAGCTAACGTCAAAGTCTCCTAGCCGAGGGGTTTTTTGTTTTTCCCTCCGTATACTTGGAAGGTAGCATCACATGGGAAAAATAGCAAAGCACTGAGATTCTGAACTTCTGGATTCTTTTATTTCTGCCACTATCTCCCTAATTTCTCCCTAAGTCTCACAGTTCACCCTGTCCTGAGCTGACTCCCCATTCTGTCTTGGTAAAATGAAGAACTACCCATGGCTGCTGTCCAAACATCCCGAGAGGCTTGGGAGAAAACAGTAAAACTTTGTTCAGCCCCTGAAGTCCAGAATGTACGTCTGAGAAGCTCCAAGTCAATGGCAATCACTAGATTGTACTGTGCCGGCCAAGACCTTCTAGAATAGCCATGGGGGCTTACCACCAGCTTGCTAGTGCACAGGGCTCCTGTTTAACAAGCTGGTCTCAGTACTTATCTCGATCACACTTATGTAGGCAAAGTCGATCAGGAAGGGAGCTGACCACAATGGATGGGACCCTAGGTAGGACAATGGATGGGTCACATTCCTGGCCTCCCAGAACGCTAATAACCAGTGAGCTCTCAGTAAACTAGGCAGCTAGAGGGAACAGGTCTCCAGTAAGGGCGGACCAAGGGCTATAGAAACATCGCATTGAAGGAGCCAGGGTTTTCTATGCCTCGTCTGGCTCTCCAAACCTTACCAGGTGCGCACTGAAATCCATCCCCGTGATAGCCAGGGTGGCATCGGCAGGAGAAGGAGCCAGGGGTGTTGTAGCAGGTAGCCGAGGGGTGACATCTGTTTTCCGAGCATTCATCAACATCTGTGGAGGCAGGAACAGGGATGAGGGGGTGGGGAAGGGAGGAAGGAACAGCATGACTTCACTGCACACACCCGGGGCTACCGTACGGCCTTAGTACACGTGGGTCAATGGCAAGGGGTCAACCTCAGAAGATCTCTGGGCACGAGCAGAAAGAGAATGACAGCTAAAGGCAAGCTTAACGTACAAAGCTGAGGGACACAGGAGTTAAGAACGTGCACGGTAGAAATCAAACGTGTGGTCTCTTCCAGAAAAAAATATCCTGCAGTGTATTTCTAGAGCATCTTTCATCCACAGTGAATTCCAGGAAGTTATCACCTTTGAACTGGCCTTTAGACTGTAAATCATTCACTTCCTTTTGGACTGCAGCAGTAAATATGCCTAACAATGGCTTTGTCCTGGCAGGGTTGGCCCCCTGTCCCTACAGCACCAACAAGCAGATGCCGAACTGGGGAGGCCCCCAGTGCTTTTTCAACTAAGGCAGAAGCACGTTCAGTCTCATGTAATCAGAGTCCTACTAGCTACAATGCCCAAGAAATTGTCTCTACTTTCTACCTTCAGAAGAAATAGAAAAGTGTAAGAAAAATATTATCAGACGTTTTGAAGCAACACATAAAAAAAAATCCAAGGTTTTCAGGCTTATCAGCATCAATAATTCAGCACCCCCCCCTCATGATACCAGATTTTCATAATTCTCAAAACTACAACATCCTGGAACTTCAAACAAATGCAAGCTTATAGTCGTTTATTTACCGCAATCAGCCTATGAGGACAATAGCAAGGCACTCCTTCCGCGCCGCCCCCCCGCCCCAACCACCAAAAACCTCTAAGAGTCAAACTATTAAAACCAAGGGCCAGGGGCACCTGGTGGAGCTTAAGACTCTTGATTTCAGAGCTGTGAGTTTGAGCCCCACGTTGGGTGTAGGGATTATTTAAAAATTAAAAAAAAATTCTTAAAAAAAAAACATAAAATAAAACCAACGGCCAGTGATTGAGATAAGCTATCTGCAAAGATAGGAAGTCTTCCAGAGTAAAAGAAAGATAAAGGGTGTAGGTCTGATCAAGGCTCGACTGAAAATCAAAGAAAGCAGTCGCTTCCACAAAGACACCCGAAAAATAATTTGAAAATGTGTGAATAGGAAAAGATGTGGGTTGGGATGATGAGTGTGAAACCTAGAAGAAGGGGAGTCCCAGAAGTGAACTGCATCCATTCGCTCTAGCCCGCGGCAGAGACACATAGAACCGAGGGTGCCGGAGAGTGACCGCCTGAATGCGGCGAGAATCGGCTGGGGACAGAGGTGGCTCCTCGCCCGCCCTCCCGTGCACCAGACGAGATCTGCGCTAGGGCTGTCAGCCCCAGCCTTGCTACGACCATGCTCTCACCGGGCCCCCTTCCCAGGTGCTGGTGAGCCGACATGCGGGACGGGAAACCGGATGTTCTGTTCGCAGGAGAGGAAGTTCTTACACTGTCATTAGCGAATTCACATTCTGCGTGTCCTCAGTCTGGGGAAGTTTGGTCAAAATAAATGAGCTCCCTTAAGTCCAAAAGAATCCTGAATGCTTGACACAACCAAGTTCAATGCTACCCAGAGAGGCTCTGCCCAGAGGAACACGCTCCCTGTGCACCTACAAAGGCGGGAAAGTAGTTACACGTTCATCTGCAAAGTCAGAAACAAAGCAGGTTTTCCGGCTAGCTCCTCAGTTAACCGAAAAGAAACCAAATGAAACCAATCACAATAAAAACCCTGTCTCCGAGCTAATCAATACAGGTTCTCTCTTGTCATATTTAATTATCCCTGAGTTTGGCTGTCTCTTCAAAAGGGCAACCCCAATACCTAGGTGGGTGAAGCCTGTGGCCATCCAGCTCCCCAGGCCCGCAAAGGGCTGGGAAACCAAAGCTGTAAAAATGAACATCCCCCAGGAAAGTCAATGCAGGAAGTGAAAACTATTCATCATACATATGCTAAAAGTACTTCTCGTGCTAACAGGAACCCCAGGCAATGACAGGAAGCAGGAATTCCTGAGACACACGGCCTATTTCTAGAGCCCAGGGATCAGTTCCTTGAGATTATTTTCGAACTCAGAGAGAGGGGACGCCCCAGAGCTACCAAGTTAACTCATCGTCATAAAGCTCATGGCCTAGGAATTCTGATCAGAGGGAAAGAGCAGTCACTCTCCCCACTGATAAGGGGAGAGGACAGTAATGGTTATAAATGACCAACAGGGAGAAAGTCCTTGAGGGGATGGAAAGCATCACAAGTGAAGAGCCTCCATCCCCTAAGGCTGGAGGAGGTTAAGGCTCCCCGAGGCACAGTCCTTGATGCCTCCTTGAAAGACCTCCCACCATGAAAGAAAAGAGTCCAGTCAGGCACTCCAGGGCCCTAGCTCAGAGCAGGCGAAGGCTCCGCCTCAGGAGTGCTAACACTGAGGACGGTTTGGAGGGAACTGGAGCTTCTGAGTAAAGAAGGGGAGCTCCTCCCTATGTCACAGGATGTCAAGTGTCAGGACAGCAAGCACGGAGACTTTCAGCCCCTTGGCAAGGGAGAAATTTTTGTCGTACCACCGGGGGAGGAGGCTGCCATTTATAACTAACAACCAATGCCAGGGGCCTTTAGGAACTGTTAGGACACTGAGGTCAAGACAACAAGGTTCAAGGCATAGTAGAGCTCCTTTGCTATTCACATAATGAAACATGGCCGAATCTCAGCATAATTCTCCATTCTAGTACTTATCAAGCTAGTAAAACAAAACAAACAAACAAACAAAAACCTGTATGGAAAATCTGTTAAAATGCTCAATTTCTAATTCATACTTTGGTGTTTCAACACTCTTCGCACTGCCCTCCTTCTGCTCACACCCCAAACCAGGTGAGTCCCTTTGGAACAAACCCAGTCACTGGATTACCAGATTCTAGCTCCCCACTAACCCATCCCCCCCACCCCCTTTGCATCCAAACCATCCAGTGAAACTTCTAGACCCCAATGAAGGCTTCAGCCCACAAGTTCTCACTCCCCATCTATTCAATCAAGCGCCCGCTGGTTGTGCCCCCGTGTGGTATGTGGTGACCCTCTCTCTGGGACCCACGAGTGTAAGGAACTCCTTCCTTTCAAGCCTTGCTCTCTTCTCCTCCTGTGGCTGAACAGCATTACCCTACCTTACCTAACCTCTCCGTTCTTAGAACAGGAGATCTGAGAGAGAATACTCTAAGAACCCCTTCTCATGTCCCTCCTGAGCAGTCAGGGCTCTGAGCGACGTCCTGCCTGTTCAACTCACACTCGCTCCTCCCTGGAAAGATTCTGACTCAAGACAATCTGTTTTTTGTACCTAGCAAATCACCAAGATCTAGGAGGACAAACAGGCCCGAGAAATATTGGCTCATGCCAATACAAGGTTGAAATCAATCCTGAAACTGTTGAAATTGGGATTGATTGAGGGAAGCTGGAAAAGATTTAATTCTACTTGGATAAAAGTAATTCCTGCTAGTGACTCAGACTAGACTGAGAGCCCAAAGCCAAGTCTGGCCTCTCCAGGGAACTCAGTTTTTGACCAACTGGCTAGAGAAAAACTCACACACCCTTTTACTGCTACTTTAATGGAGTAGAGAAAAATATGTATGCTTCAAGAATGCACACTTTCCACAAAACCGTCTTTATCTCTATTTTTCTCTATTTTGCTGTTTTCGCTCTCTGTGGTCAGAGACACATGCACACTGTGGTATGTCTTGAAAAACACACACACACACACACACACACACACACACAAATTACATACTTATCCTGAAAGTCACCTTCGTGATTAGCCCAGACAGATTTAGGCATGGCATAGTCTTTAGGAAAATGACTATTCATTTTCTACTATTCCAGTCTGAAAAGCCTGAATGGCAACTGATTCTGGGAGGCAGCCTCTAAGGAACCCCAAAGATCCCTCCCTCCTAATGTTTGCAATCTTGTGTAATCTCCTTCCCTTGGGTAACTTGCGTCTAACCAATACACCAAAGCAATATTGAGGGGATGTCATTTTGGGGATTTTTAGCTTCCATTTTGCTAGCAGACTTTCTGCCACTGGCTTTGAGGAAGTAAGCTACCTTGGTCAAGGTCTATATGTCAAGAAGCTGAAGGTTATCTCCAAGGAACAGCTAGCAAGGACCCGAGGCTGTCTTCAACAAACTGAATCCTGCCAGTAACCACGTGAGGATCTTTCCTCAGTTAGGCCTTTAGATAAGACCCCACGCCTTCTGCACCCCTGTTGCAGCCTTGTAGGACCCTTTCATTTTTTTTTTTTTTAGATTTTATTTATTTATTTGACACAGAGAGAGAGATCACAAGTAGGCAGAGAGGCAGGCAGAGAGAGAGGGGGAAGCAGGCTACCTGCTGAGCAGAGAGCCCGATGCGGGGCTCGATCCCAGGACCCTGAGATCATGACCTGAGCCGAAGGCAGAGGCTTTAACCCACTGAGCCACCCAGGCGCCCCATGTAGGACCCTTTAAAGCAGAGGACCAAACTAAGCCATCACCAGGCCCTTGACCTATAGACAAGAAATGTGTATTGTTTAAAGCTGCTATATTTGGGGGTAATTTGTTATGCAGCAATAGATAACTAATACACTAGGGAAACAACTGATGGGTCTGGTGTGTTTGCAAGTTTGTGGGTTCCAGGGAAAATCCCAAAAGTAAAGAAGCAGAGACTGAATAGGGACAATTAAAAATGGCAGAAATCAGCAAGAGGGCAGTAATAACAATGAATGGCATTATTTGAAAGCTCTCAACACGGAAAAACGGCCAACTTCAGGGTCCTAATATGACCCCAAAGGTAATCAAAGTCTTACAGGACAAGCAGAAGTTAAAAGAAGGAAAAGAGGGGTGCCTGGGTGGCTCAGGCTCTCTCTGCCTACTTGTGAACTCTGTCAAATAAATAAAATCTTTAAAAAAAAATAAAAAATAAAAGAAGGAAAAGAGAATGATTCTAGAAGGGATTAGGGCAAGAAGCATCTAACTCAATTAACATTCTGATTATTAATACTCATCACATCTAGCCTGCAACTAATTTCAACTTGTTAGCTTTAAACCAAAGACCTAAGGAGTTAAATACCTTAAAAGCACCATCTCTGCTGTCTTGAGCACCAGATGTTTAGATATAAAATTCTGACAAGATTTTGATTCTCCATGCAGTCTCATTTCTTAGAGCCAGTAGTGCGTTAAATGAAACTGAATGACAGGGGCGCCTGGGTGGCTCAGTCGGTTAAGCGTCTGCCTTTGGCTCAGGTCATGATCCCAGGGTCCTGGGGTCGAGCTGTGTGTTGGACTCCCTGCTCAGTAGGGAGCCTGCTTCTCCTTCCCCCTCTGCCCTCCCCACCACTCGTGCTCTCCCTCTATCTTAAATAAATAAGTCTAAAACCAAAACAAAATAAAACAATGACAAAATTCCATGAGAGTGGAAAAAATATTATTCCCGCTGTAAGAAATAACGGAACAAGGAGGAGTTAGCGCCCCTCGAACCCTGAGCCGCACACGTGTGGAGGCTGCCCTGTCTGTGGAGTCCTAGGGCAGGACTCTTGGGCTGGTCAAGTGAGAGAAGCATCTGTGAATTCCAAAGCTCCCTCGGTCTAATTGGAGAAAACACTTGAGCTCTAAAGCAGGGGGTGTTTTTAGGAGGTAAAAAAAAAAAAAAAAAAAAGAAAACCAAACGGGGCTGAACTGAGGCACAGCTTTGGGTCATTTCAGTATACACCGTGTTTATAAGAAAACCCTACAGCAGAGCTTCTGTACAACAGAAGTGGAAACGTTAAAGAGCCAGTTCAGACCCTACTGAATGGCCCGTCCCGTCTGGGAGGGAGAGGACGGCTGTGCCGCCCGACACATTGGTTCTGTCCATACGTATGGCTTCTGTCTACTGGTTCAGGCAGCCCGTCCAGTGAAACCGAAGGGAAGAGGAATGGGGGGAGGATGAGAAGCAAACATTTGGTAAGGATGGGGGGATGGGGGGGAAGCCATGGTATTCAAGCTGCTGTAAAGCCCCGGGGAGTTACACAGCTGTTCCAGCAGCCAGCTCGGGGTGTCCAGGAGCACGATGGCCTGGCCCATGCCAGCAGCGATTTGAAGAGAGGGGGAAAGGCTGTTTCAGGTTTAGAATCCCCAAACAGACCCTTGCCCCACCATTCTCTCATTCCCAGTGTCGCATTTTACCCTGATTTGGGGGTATTACTGATAGCATGAAATCAAGTTTCAATTCCATCACGTTCTTGGACACATTCTGAAAACCTTTAGTGGATTATGTAGCTTTGCTAAATAATCTCTATAAAGTACTACTAATCCCGGTTTCATGAACATTTATACCCAGAGAATTATACCTAGTTTAGTAACAACCTCATGCATCGTTATTATTAGTTAACGAGGTTAAATTTTAACAGTTAGTTCTGCATTTCAGTTTAGTGATTTTATAACAAGCCTTAACCACCTTAAACGGCTTTAGATTTCCGGGAGAAAAGTTGTGACTGCTTAGGTATGCGTTACTCTTCTTTTACAATGGTAGAGTTCTTTCTCTCTCTCCCCTTCCCCCCTCTCTCCAGGGAGAGAGGAAGGAGGGAAAAAATTAGAGAGAAAGCGTTGCATGTATGTTTAGAGATTGCTTAAAATACCATTTCAACCAGTGGAATAGCAACTAAAAGTCAGGCCTGACTGGAAGTGCTAGATGAAACCAGTAACCAAAGAGACTGAAGGATGGACACTTCCCAACAGGTGAGTGGGTTTTCCCAAAGTTCCTGCAGCCTACACTCGCTCCCAGGAACAGGTTACGAGCTGGCAGCGGCTTCCTAGCGCTCCAGGAATGTCTCCACCAACGACAAGCATATATCCTCAACGATCTAGTCCAAGGGAAATCACCCTTGGCTCTGCTTTTTGACCCAAAGGACAGCTTTTCTCTTGCTCTTTAGATAATACCAAGGTGGCGTGAGTTGAGGAAGGAAGAGGTCCTTTTGAGAAAGGTCGGCGATGTGGGGGTGTTGCATCGAAGGCGACTTTTCAGAGTCACTGAGGCTGACAACCCACAGGTACTCACCAGCGCACTGGTGCCCGCTGCCCGTGTAGCCGGGCAGGCAGGCGCAGCTGAACGTGCTGCCTCCGTGGGAAATGCACCGGGCCTGGCCAGCGGGGGCACAGGAGTGACTGCCATCCTCACAGGGGTTGGGAGGGGGGCTGATCGCTGAAAAGAGAAGAAGGCAAGGACACCCAAGAGTGAGACTCGATCCTCACTCTCACTCGAAAGAGTGAGACTTGATCCTCCTAGTGTGATCCCCACACCAATAGCATCAGGACATCTGAGGGCTTAGAAGGCCCTATCCCAGAGCCAGTAAATCAGAATCTGACTTTGAACGGTATATTAAAGTTTGAGAAGCACTGCTCTGGGTTCGTGGTTAAAACACACGGTATGATGATCAGTCATTAAAATAGTCCTTGATTAAACTTTATAACTCACCAAAACTAAACACACACACACACACACACACACACAGTTTCTATGATCATGGCTACTCTTCCCTCCCACTGTTTAAAAAGTGTATTTTCTCCATCCTCATCTGGATCTACCAATGGGATGAATCTGGAACCCTAGTTCTTTTGGGTCTACTTTTAGGTCCAAAGATTTCTTTTTCTTTACCCTAGAAAGAGTCGATTTATTACAGAGGGAGTTCTATAGCTGGGCATGTGGAACAAGCATCTTTGAATTATAATCCATCCCATTTAAATTTGAGCGCTATTTTATTTCTATCTAGAACTGGTGGTATTAGAGGTTCAGAGTCTTGTTACATGATTGGGCCAAATACCAAGACACACGGGAATCCCAACTGGGTGAACACCTTCCAGTAACTCAACGCCGAAAGTATCTCTTTAGAGGAAAACAACAACAACACAGGGCTGAACTGATCCATAGCTTTGGGTTATTTCAACGTAAACTATGTTCTAAAACCGTATGGCAGAACTTGTGTAGGTCAGAGTGGGAACACTAATGAATCAAAGAGCAAGGTTCAGCGCCATGTTGGCCAAAGAGAGAAGCGCCTTAGCACTCACAGATGCAAGTGTGCCCGTCATCAGCGAACTCATAACCACTCCGGCACTCACACCTGTAGCTTCCCAGCAAGTTGATACACACGGAGTCGGGGCCGCAGCGATGGAAGCCGGTTGCACACTCATTTACATCTAAGGAGAAATAAGGACAGAAAAGCACTGCTTAAATCAAGTGTTCCCCATGTGGCAGCTCTGAAAACCCAATGTTTTCTCACTGAAGCTCCAACAGAACAAATAAATTAGTGGGGGGGGCGGGGGGTGGGGAGTCAAAATGTAGTATTTCTAAGCATCAGATGTGAATGCATGTTGCAGGTCATAATCTTTATCTGAAGTCATTCAGGTGTAAGTCACAGGGAAAATACTTGAATATTCTGAGACGTCTTCAAACAGTAAAAAAAAAATAAAACCCACTCAGCATTTAAAAGAAAAACACACTAACAATTCTTCTTTTAGAAATGTAAAGGAATTTCTATGGCTTGTGGGGAAGAGGCCTTTCATGGGTGAAAGGAACACAAGCTCTGAAACCTAAAGATAACCAGAAAACATATGTTTTAGGAAGTATAAGAAATACTTGCTACTGGGTTAAGATGACCAAACTTGAGAACTCAAAATATGCAGGAATTGCAACACATGTCTTCTTTCCCCAGTCCCAGCCCCAAATACCCACCTTCCAACTATCCTCTCAACTCTCACTAGAATATGCCTTAGTGTTGAAATAAGAACATTTAGGTTAACAGCTGCTAAATGTGTCTCTTGCATCAGTGGAGAACCTTAGACACACTGGGCTTTGGTTAACACAGAGCTGGGCGACCCCATGAACAGACAGAGCGCATACAACTTACCCATACAACTGCGTCCATCTCCCTGGTACCCAGAGGCACACTCGCAGGTGTAGTCTACCCCTGCCCCTGGATGGCACTGAGCCCTCACGTCACATGTGTGTTTCCCGTCGTAGCAAGGATTCATGCGGATGGGGTCTGAGTCCCCTGCGTGGGTGGAGAGGAAATAGATCACACAAGCACAATGTGATTATTATAAAGAGAACAGCATAGACAGGAGATCAAGGACTCCTCGGGATGGATTGCATACTCATCTCTTTGGGGGGGGCCCACCTGGCGACCTTGCTAAATTATTACTACCCCAAGCTGGGCTAGATTATTTAAGTTGCAGTATTAAATTCCAGAATGGCCTCCTCTTGCCTGCCCTACAGACAACTAACCTTTTCTTGCTTACAGTAGGCTTGTGTCCAGGGAATAAAAACATCCCAATATGCGGCATAATTTTATTGTAAAGCGCTCTCACTCGATCACCCCGTGTGAGTCTCGGGATCACTTTGTGAGGTGGGCGGTCATCCCCATGATTGGTAATTTTCGCAGAGAAGTGAGAGACATTGGAAAAATTGCCCCCGCTCACAAAGCCAGGAAGTGGTACAGCAAGAGCTCATACCCCAGATTTCTGCCTCTAAACTGGGCAGTTTCTCACTAAAACTATTTCCTAAGTTAAAATTTAATAACTGGGGAAATCTTGCTTTTTTAAGATTTGGAAGACTAAAGAGGAATGATTTTTGCAGTATTTACTTTTTAGGATTAACCTTGCCACAGACCCATCCATCCACTAGGTAATGATATGCTTAACATCTAAAACCTTCCCTAAAGAGTTTTGTTTCCAGATGGAACACAGTAATAATGCTTATTGCAAACTTATTTGCCAGGCACTGTTCTAAAACCTTTACATATGCCATCCCTTTAAATCCTCGCCACTGCACTGTGAGGAAGGTATTAATATCTTCATTTTTACTACAGCACAGAGAGGCCAAGTAACCTGGCAAAGGTTACGCAGTCAGAAGAAGTGGCTGGAGCAGGGATAAAAAGTCAGGCTGTCTTGCTTTCCACCACTTTGCTAAGCCACCACCAAAGGAAATTCATAAAGTTAGCTAAGCTAAGGGTACAGAGATGATGTGGGAAAGAACCACAGACACAATGAATCCATTAACTCTGGGCACTTCCATCCACTCCTCTGATTCCTCAGGTGCAAAATAGAAATAAAGATAATGCTTAAGTCTGCTAAAACTGAAGAAAATAAAGAAAACCTGACATATGTGAAAGGCAATCCCCCCTCCCCCTGTGGACAGGCCTACCCAGTCCCTAGGGATGACGTTCCTTCTTCCTCCTCAGTGGGACCCCGGCTCATCCTCACTTGGTTGCAGTTTTGTCTCAGCCCCTAGAAGTAATTCTGATCTTAGATCTAAAAGATTTCAGGAGCTTCACCCAAACCTCCCAGGCATCACGTCCAGCCATCCTGGCTACCAACGAAGCTACCAGGGGCTTCGTCTGTGATAACTTGAGCTTCTGCCTTGGATTTCTGCCTGTGCCCGGGTCCCTGTCTTGACAGCCTGGTCAACACACCCCAAGTCCTGCCTCGCTCTCAGCCCCTCTCACGGCACCGGGGACCGGCATCTTGGCTCAGTAGACGCGGTGACATTACCACCTCCATTAACTTTCTAGGACCACTTCCTCCTGGATTCCCTCTCACTTCTCTCAAGCTCGCCCGCATCTCCTCACCCCTCTTACCTCAGGCAGGTGGGCCTTTTCCAAGGAACTTCCAGTCTAGACTCAAGTGCTTGCTGCTGTCACCTGCCTCAGACTGAACTCCCTCCCCGTCCTTCAGGAGGTGAAGCCACATCCCCACAGCTTTCCCCACTGCCCATGTGGACTCTTCCAGTATCCCGTGTTAGTCTGCTGTGAACTGGGATGCCTTGGCTCTGAGTCTCCAAAGGGACCTCCGTGCATTCTGGTAGATTCCTCCCGCTGCCTTAGAAAAAACCCCACCATGTGTTCTTGCAGGGGAATATTCTTATTCCCATATTATGGCCTAAAAAGAAGTAAAGGAGGGCCACCGGGTTATTGTTGGATTGCCTCATTGATGCTGGCTGGAGTAGGTTACACTATCTTTGCCAAAAAAAAACGACCAACAAATGGCTCCGGCACTTTTTAAACCTGACGAACTTCAGTATGTCACCGTGAGCCTAGCTCCGCATAGCAAGCAGACGCCCTTGCGCGCCCCCCATTCCTCCCTCTGCGTCTCCTCGTGGACAGGGTGGAGGCACAAAGCTGGGGTTACAGGGCGGTACAGACCAAGTTCCCGAGACAGTCCCCAGCATGGTTCAAGCTAAGAACAATAGGGTCATGTCCTCGCTGAAGGCCCGACGCAAGACAATACTTACATCTCCATTTTAGGAGAAGATTCTGTATAAAATCCCTGGCCTTCCCAGCCAAAGAGGGAAGTGAGCTCTGATATGTTTTCATTTTTAAATACTAACATTTAACCTCCTTGCTCAGTACTTTCCAGCATCCAATTTGCAGGGCAGCACATTCTGGCAAAGATGAGTAAGGATGCAGAGATGTCAAGAGCTTACCGCCTGACTAGGCATGCAAACAGTGCAGCAGAAAAGCAGACTTTCAAACCTGGACGGAATACCCTGGCCTACCTGAAACTGAGGGGCAAAGATGTCTGTAATTACAGGACATCGATTTAAAATATACTTCACTGGCAGGACGGGCTACATAATTCACAGAGCCCAGCGCAAGACGAAAATTGCGGAGCCCCTTGCCCCAAAATTAAGAGTTTCCAGAGGACAGCAGCTGAGCATTAAACCCTTCTGAGCACAGGCCCTGCTCACGGAATTCGGCTTCCCAAATCCTTGTTTTAAAAATACATTTCTAAAACCACGTGGCTGTGCCTTCTCTAGGCGTGTCGGCTTTCTCCTATTACAGCAAGGACAACGGCATCCTCCTCATGAGGAGTTCGATTTCGCCCTCACCCTCTCCAACAGCTTGACTCTCTGACAGGAGATCTGCAACTAATTTACTCATTTAATCAAGAGGAAAAGAGCGGTTTTCCTTCAAGGAACAGTCCATTCCATTTCCCCGCGTGGCCCTAGGCCCAGTCTCCTCAACTCGCCAGAGGGAGCCCTGAAGAGGGCGCAAGGGGGTCCCCGCTCTAGAAGCCCAGGAGAGACCGCCCACCCACAGTGAGGCGCACACACTTGGCGAGGTGTGGGGGCTGAGGCTGGGGGCCTCCAGACACGGACCCCACAGCGCGGTCTCCCAGGCCCTGGGAAGCCACGAGCGCCCCCATCAGCTGGGACAGCCATGCTGTGTCCCAGACGTTCCAGCCAGACCATCACTCCCTCTGGAGAGAGGGAAACCCTCAAGATGACAGTGTTCTGCACGGAGGGCAGGGAAGAGGGGTGCAGGGGGGAGGGGGAAGGTTTTATTTTGTCATTTGTTTTCTCCCCCACCCCACCCCCGTTTTTCTCCCATTCAGGGAGCACAAACCATATTGCAGTTTTCTATAGGGATGGATGCAACAGGGTACAAAACACACAGGGTTAAATAAAACACATATTCCCTCTTGAAATTTGGCACAAGTTTTGAGGCCGTCCTGGGCCAGCAGAGTCCGTGTGGGAAAGCAGTGCCAGGCGAGGGGATGGGGTGGGCTCTGGAGCTGGTGCCTGGGACTGGGTCCCAGCTGGCCACTTTGTAGCTCTGACTGGGCAAGTTACTTCACGTCTATACCTCAGTTTCTATAAAATGGGGGGTGATGATCCCCCTACTCAGCGAGGGGTTGTGTGGGACTAACGGAGTTAGTTCACGAAAGTACTCAGAACAGGGCTTGGCGCCAAGTAAGCTATCTTTTGCTAGTGTTAGGATTTGACTTGCATAGAAAGGAAAATCGCATGAAGTTCTAAAGAAATTAACAGCTTGGTACCTGCTAGTTTGCTGGCACTCTTTCTGTTACTCCTATCTGGTCGGTCTCCAGGAAAAATACACCCAGAGATTTATCTTTTCCCTACATGATTCTAGAATCAGAGCGGGATTCCTTGGCCTGGGAGGCTCCTTCACTAATCTTTGTTTTTACACATCAGACACCTCACACTCAGCAAAGGGCAGGAGGAGGTTTTCCTCGGTTGTTTTTGTTCAAATCTTTTCTTGAGAAAGAGGCAATAATCTTTTCCCTTCTTTCAATGTCTTTTTCTTTAAAACCAACTGACATTTTCATGCTATTAATTCAATACCTTATAATCCTTGGGCTCCCAATGCCTGCACCCTCAAGAAGTTTCCTAAAACCAAACTGCCCACCCACCCCGCACCAGGCAACCCAGGATTCACATTTCAAGTCAACCCTGCGTCCTTGAAGAGCCCAGCCCTCTGGCCTTCATCTCGGTATCACATTGCTGAAGTGACCGCCACGCCCTGAGCAGGAGGCAGCTTCTGGAGTCCTCCTCTCCCATGCTGAGTCCTAGAATCACCTCTCAGGGGCACTAATCTGGTCCTCAACAGTATCAATATGGAGCCACATGTGGGAGACCCTCTCTTTTCTCCTCCTGTGCCCCCGCGTTCTAGGCGAAAGCACTAGCTACTGGCTTTCAGAATTAAAACGTCCCTTGCGGGCACTTGGGTGGCTCAGTCGGTTAAGTATCTGCCTTCGGCTGAGGTCATGATCCCAGGGTCCTGGGATCGAGTCCCACCATCAGGCTACCTACTCAGCTGGGAGTCTGCTTCTCCCTCTCACTCTCCCTCTGTTTGTGCTCTCTCTCAAAAAATTAAATAGAAATACATAAATAAGTCCCCTTCATCTGATAATTTCCTCCCTGCTAGGGTTCCTGGTCTTTGCAGGCTCATCTTGTGGCTCGCCTAAACATTTTTTTTTAATCAAGATTTATTTTTATAAGAACAGTTTGAGGTTTGCAGATAAACTGAGCAGAAAGTAAAGGTTCCATACCCTCCCCTTCTTCCCCTTTGCAGTTCATTAGCTTCTTGTATTACTGTGGTACATTTATAATTGATAAATTTTTAACTGGTTTATCAGTTAAAATAAATTATTTTATTGTAAATTAATATATTTATTTAACATAAATATATTTTAATTATATTTATTTAACATAAATATATTTTAAATATATTTTAAAAATAAATATATTTTAAATATATTTAAAAAATAAATATATTTAGGATATATTTTTACCTAAAATCTCTAGTTTACATTAGGGCTCACTCTTTGTGTTACGCAATTGTATAGGTTCGGGTAGATGTACAGACACGTGACCACAATTCGAGTAGGATACAGATTAGCTTCGCTGTCCTAATAATCCCATGCTCGCCCCATTCACCCCACCTCCCTCCCCTGGAACTCCTGGCAACCACGGATCTTTTCATTCTCCGTAGTTTCACTTTTCCTAGAATGTTACATACAGTTGACCCTTGAACAACATGGAGATTAAGTGTG
This sequence comes from Potos flavus, assembly GCA_028534135.1. Classification (NCBI taxonomy): domain Eukaryota; kingdom Metazoa; phylum Chordata; class Mammalia; order Carnivora; family Procyonidae; genus Potos; species Potos flavus. The sequence goes on from CM052896.1 coordinate 85,259,391, forward strand.
CTGACCCCCTGCATAGTTGAAAATCTAAGTAACTCTTGACTCCCCCCAAACTAATAGCCTACTGTTGACCAAAAGCCTTCCCAATGACACAATCTGTGTATTACATACTGTATTCTTATAATCAAGCTAAAGAAAATGTTAAGGAAATCATAAGAAAATACGTTTTCAGTACGGTATTGAAAAAAAACCCACATAGGAGTAAACCTGCCCAGTTCAGACCCGTCTTGTTCAAGGGTCAGCTGTAGCTGGAATCACACCGAGGTAGCTTTTTTAGACCAGCGTCTTTCACTTAGCAATACATATTTCAGGTTCCTCATGTCCTTAATGCCTTCGTACGCCTAGAACATTTTTATCATCGTGTTTATCGAGCTTCACAGGTATGGTTGATTCTAAGTGAAGTTTGAGAAACACTGCTTTCAGGTTTTTTCCCCCTACAACTATTTTTTTTTTTCCAGTTAGGATAGAACTCACAAACCCCATAATTCACACATCTAAAGTACACAATTCGATGTTTTTTAGTATATTTACAGTGACGCAGTCATCACCACAATCAATTTTAAAATATTTTAATCCCCCCACAAAAGAAATGTGTACCTTTTGGCTATCCACTCCTTATCCTATTATTCCCCAGCCCGAGGCAACCACTAATCACTGTCTGTGCATTTGCCTCTTTTGGGTATTTCCTTAAATAGAATCAAGCAATATGTTGTCCTTGGTGACTAGTTACCTTCACTCAGCAAATTTTCAAAATTCATTCCTATCAGGATTTCATTCATGTGTTGATAATATTCTGCTGTATGGATATAGGACATTTTAAAAATCCATTCATCAACCGATGGACATTTGGGTTGTTTCTACCTTTTGGCAATTCTGAATAATGCTGCCATGAACACTCGTGGACAAGTTTTTGTGGGAACATAAACTTTCATCTCTCTTGGTTATATAGCTAGGAGTAGAATTGCTCAAGGGGTAACTCTGTGTTTAACTTTGAGAAACTGCGGGACTGTTTTCCACAGGAGGTATACCATTCTGTACTTCCGCCAACGGTGTATGAGGGTTTCAGTTTTTCCACATCTTCCCCAATACTTATTATCTGTTTTTTTATTATAGCTGCCCACATGCATGTAAAGTAGCATCGCTTTGGTTTTGATTGTGTTTGCATTTTCCTGATGACTAATGATATTGACCACCTTCTCATGTGCTTTGGGTGTTTCTGTATCTGCTGACCGATGTTCTATCCAAATTTCTTTTTATTGTGTTGTAAGAGTTCTTCATATATTCTGGATACAAGTCTCTTATTAAATAAAGGATTTTCAGGGGCACCTGGGTGGCTCAGTTGGTTAAGCATCTGCCTTCAGCTCAGGTCATGATCCCAGGGTCCTGGGATCGAGTCTTGCATCAGGCTTCCTGCTCAGCGGGAAGCCTGCTTCTCCCTCTCCCTCTGAAGCTCCCCCTGCTCTCTCTCTCTCTCTCCTCTTTCTCTCAAATAAATAAATAAAATTATTTAAAAAATATAGGATTTTCAAATATTTTATCCCATTCTGTGGCTTGTATATTCACTTTGTTAATATCCTCCAAAGCACAAGTTTTTAATTTTGATGACACTCAACGTTTTCCTTTGTTGCTTATGCTTTTAGTTTCCTCTCTAAAGAAGCCATTACCAAATGCAGAGTCACAAAAATTCACCCCTATATTTTTTCTAAAATTTTAGCTAAATTACATCAGCATCTTTGACCCATTTTTGGTTAATTTTTGTATATGGTATGAGATAAGGGTCCATCATCATTCTTTAGCATGTGGATATCCAGCTGTTCCGGAACCATTTGTTTAAAACAAAAACAAAAACAAAACCTACTCTTGGGCGCCTGAGTGGCTCAGTTGGTTGAGCGACTGCCTTCAGCTCAGGTCATGATCCTGGAGTCCCGGTATCGAGTCCCGCATCTGGCTCCCTGCTCAGCGGGGAGTCTGCTTCTCCCTCTGACCTCTCCCTTCTCATGCCCGCTCTCTCTCAAATAAAAAAAAACCTACTCTCTCTCCTCACTGAACTCCTTGGCAACCTTGTCAAAAACCAACAGACTGTAAATGAGTTTATTTTGGATTCTCGCTTCTATTCCATTGATCTGTAGATCCATTCTTATGCTAGGACCGCATGGTCTTCATTACTCTAAGTTTTGAAATCAGGAAGTGGAATTCCTCCAACTTTGTTCTTTTTGAGCATTGTTTTGTCTATTCTCGGTTCCTTAAATTCCTTGAATTTTAGGATCAATTTCTCAGTTTTTCTCAGTTTTTGCCAAAAAGCCAGCTAATAGGATTGTGTTGAATCTATAGGTCAATTTAGGAGCCTTGCCATGTTAATAAACATGGAATTTGGTCTTCTAATTTTCTTTTTATTAGGCCTTAATTTTTTTTTTCCAAAAATGCTTTTTAGGTTTTAATATAAAAGTATGATACTTAAAATTTTTTTATTCCTAAACATTTTTGGAACAGAATCATTTAAAATTTCCTTTTCAGTTTGCTCATTGTTACTATATAGAAATACAAGAGCAATATACAAAAACTATATCCTGCAACCTTGCTGAACTATTATTAGGTCTAATAGTTTAATGAATTAGATTTGCTACATATAAGATTACATCACAGGGGAATGGAGATAATTTTACTTCTTCCTCTCCGGTCTGGATGCCTTTTATTGTCTTGCCTAATTGCCCGGGCTACAACTTCCAATCCAGCGCTGAGTAGAAGTGGCAAGAGCACACATCCTTGTCTTATTCCTGATCTTAGAGTGAAAGCATCCAGTCTCTCCTTGTTGAGGACGATGTTAACTCGGGTTTTTCTTATGTGCAGTTTTGTTTTTCCAGGCACTGGCTCTTTGTCTCTCTCTTTTTTTTTTTTTTGGCTGTCTTATCTTGACTTGGTGAAATCCGTCTCCTCTAAGTTCTAGCTAAAATGTCACTTTCCAGGGACCTCTTCCCTGAACCTCCGGACTAGGCTCCTAGCACCTTGTTCTCATCACAATTGTAACAAATACTTGTTAGCATCATTTTCCCTCCTGACTTGGCCTCACCTTGTTCACGGGTGTCTCCCCAGCACAGACTGCACACACACACACACAGTGTCTGAGTACAGACCAGCTTCACATACTGTACCCAAATTCATTTGGCAGGGACACTGTTCTAAAAGTTCCATTTCTACCTCTGTCTCCACCTCCACGACGAAACCCTGCTTTACTCATCCTTATCCTCGGCACCTAACACAGAGCCTGGCACTCAATAACCCGTAGGAACCTCTGTGAATCATTCTGAGGTGACTTGAAAAGAAAACAACGTTAGATTCCATTTTTGCCCAGAACAACAGAAGGAGACATACCTTCAACCGGGCCAATCTGATTGGTCACAGCAAATCTAAGCACCCTTTCTTCATCCGTGTACAAGGCAAAGACCCGGTCCACGTTCAGCTGCTGGGTGGCGGGGACGGCCGGGTGTCTGAGGGCGTGCCTGCAGGCCTCGTAAGTGATGTTCTGGTAGACACGGTAGGACCGTGTTTGGTTGATGGCACCAGAGGTGAGCGAGTAGTCTCTGGAACTTGTGGAGGTCACAGCTGCAAAAGACATTAGTCAGTCCAACTGGTAAATGTTTAGAATATTAGAGAGTTTCATGTGGGGTAGATTTTTTTCTGTAAAGTTTTTCATCTAATGCCTAGAGCATGTTTTCTGGGGAAAGTCCTCAGTTTATATGGAAAACCTGCAAGGCAATTCCGGGAATCTGAGCAGATGCAAAGCCAAAGTGCTGTCACTGCTGTCATTAGCAAAGAATTAATTCTGCTACTACACGCCAGCTGTGCCAAGCGCTCTAAAGCACGGCCTTGTTCATGCCTCATACCAGAGAGGGGGGCTCTGTGACCATGTGTGGGGAGCCTTACAGAGGTCGGGAAGTCGCCTAATCACGAGGCTAGCGTGTGATAGAGCTGGAACTGAACACGAGTCAGCCTGATCCTATACCCCACGTTTTCAACCGGTCCACACTCAGATAACACAGGCGTGACTGCTCCTAACAACCTGCACTTAAGTCCGAAGGGTTCTGGGCAAAGGAAGGGGCCGTTTCTCTCAGTCTGTGTGGAGTCGGAAGACCGGGCCAGTGTTCCGGCCTCAGCTCTTCCGTTCACTGCCCGGGTCTCCACTGCCCATTCTCCCCCCTTCATCTCCTGCCCAGCTTCCAACTCTCGCAGCACAGGAGGAGGAAAGGCAGACTGCTCTCTGCAGGACAACAGCTGGGCCCAAGTCAGCGTCTCGCATTCAGCTGGTTTTCCAGAACTCATGGGGATTGACCCGTATCAGCCACAGAAGGCAAGGAGCAGAGGTGTTCTTGTGCTTATTCGGAAGAGGACAAAATAGGCTCTCAGATGGTCAGTGACCTTATCCCCGTGCATTTTCCACTACAGATCCGTGATGTGAACGCCTGTCCTCTGACTCCAAATCTAGCATCGTTTACAACACTGTGCAGTGTCTCATCTTCAGACAGGCTGAAACAAGGGTACAGGACGAGTACAAATTCCAACGATCCCTATTTTCCTGTGGCCCAGATGGTTAAAAACTGTATGTACTTAGACAACCCCTACCCACCCCCAGAGGTAAGGTCGCCGTTGCTGACGTTATCACCAGCATTACCTTAGTCCGGGGATGGGGACGCTGGTATCCGTCTGGGTAGCAGCCACTACTTCTCACTTACACTGTGTATTCGATAAGAGTAATAAAAAGGATACGGAGCTCCTTTTACGTACCACGCGCTGTTCTAAGGACATTCCATGTAATAACTCATCATCCTTACAACTAAACCGTAAGATACGTACTATCCCCATGTAATAGCAGTCACGACTGGTGATACATACCTGAGCCCGAATAGTGGTAAATCTCCTTGTAGGGGGCTATGTGGACAGTGAAATTCGCTGGGACGTAAGGCACCTGGCCTTGAATGTCAGTCTTAATGCTCAGATAGTTCTCCGGGTCAAGTCCCTCGGCAGTCTGAGTGATTCGAACCCTCTCTTCTCCTGGGTAGAAAGTAACTTCCATATCATGGGTAAAGGAAGCACCTGGGGAGGAAGAAAGAATTCAGTACAGAGCCAGGATGGGGTGTAGACCCTTCCAGCAATAATTAACAGTGTACGCTGAATTTCTACTGCTGTCGGAGATGGTACCTCAGAAGATGACGTGATATCCAAGACTAAGTACAATCAGCTGCTGATTTCATCGGTTCCCCAAATTTTCTACTTAACATCCTGCCTCATTTCACACTGCTTCTCTTCCTAACAGCTTGTTTTCTGTGAGAAGCTACTAGGAACGTCTTGACCTTTCTCTTTGTAAGGCTGCCACACTTAAACAAGTACAAAGAACTTAGGATACCCAGTTACATTTGAATGTCAGATAAATAATGAATATATTTTAGTATGCGACGTCTCATACAATATTTAGCACATACTTTTACTAAGCTACTCAGATGATGATTGTTTCATTCAAAACTTGAGGAAAATCAAGATCCTCCAAATAGCTCTGGAGTCTGTAGCTGGAGGTGGGGGAAGAACTTTTCTCTCAGTACGTTCTCTGTGATAAAGATACATCCAGGAGGAAACAAGCCTTTTCACTAAGGGAGGAAGGAGCCCAAAAGTATCCTCTTCACCCTTGCTGTCAAAGGGCGGTCCTTAGACCAGCACGAGCATCTCTGAAGAGCTTGCTCAGAAACCAGAATCACAGACCCCACCCCGGGCCCCCAGAGCCAGAATTCTGCCTTTTCACAAGCGCTGCAGGCCATCTGTGTGCAGGTTAGAGTCCGAGAAACACTGGTCGCCATTTGACAGATCTGCGCCTAACAACTCAAGTAAACACAGCCTGACAAACAAGCTTCAACCAATTCAGGTGAGAGGACCTACACGTTCCACAGGCAATCATCCTATTTCTCAGGACGACGTGGAGAACACGTGGAAGAAATCAGTCTTTCAAAAACAGTCCTGTGAGACCAAATCATCTCCCCACAGAAAACAACACACCTGAGGCTCTGGAATGCAGAACAAACCAATCCTCACTCAAGGAATAAAGACTAGCGCGCGATGGCTGGTGACCAGCAGCCCCATCAAAGGCCCCTCCCACTCACCTGTGAAGCTGAAGCCATTCTCCCAGCCTGGTTTTTGTAAAGCAAAGAGCCAGCCAAATAGGCCTCCAATGGGTGTGAGCGGGAGAAGGGCTTGAGCCGCGGGCTGAGGGATGTGGCTGATGGCCGTGTAGGCTCTGCCATCATTGCCCACGATGTAGGCGTGCAGGTCCACGTCCGTGAAGTGCACGGGCGTGTGGCCCACGAGGAGGTGGCCACTCACTTTCCCGTTGACTCGATGAGGCGCCCCTGAAAGACAGCAAATCCCGTCAACTTGGACCATCATCGTCCCAGTTGGTGACGGGTGCACAGAAAATCATTCCACTCCCGATTCCCAAAATTAGTCTTTGGCCGTTCTCATGATCCCGTGACCGACTGATTAACCGTCTAAATTCAAAGCAGACCTGTCTTCAATTTCTTTTCTCCCATCTTCCTCCTCTCCCGTCTACTTGGACTCTAATGAGCTGGCAAAGGGGAGGAAAGATTTCTGCCTAATCCTCAAATAGGGAAAGGAGCCCAAACGGGTTCATTTCTCAAACATTTATCCAGCACCTGCGAGTCGCCAGGGCTTTGATTCGCACACTGGAGACGAGGTCCAGATGCAGAGCTCACAGCGGCGGTCGCAAACAAGCGAGCAGCAGAAATATACCCAGCGCGGCCCCCAGCCCAGTTAAGGGCGCACCCCTTACCTTCCGGGAGACAGTGCTTCCCATTTCCGTAAAACCTGGACTGGCAGTGGCAGCAAAAGCCGGTGGCGTAGTCGGTGCAGAAGGCGTGCCGGGAGCACTGTCCGTGGTGGTGTTCACAGGTTTCCTTGTTGGCAGCATTATACGTGAAGACTGGCGAGCAGAAACCAACTTGCGTTAAAAGGACTGATTCCAGCATCATTGCGGTCAAGCTTCCTTACGGACGCCACACCTGGTCCGTAAAATCAGCTTAGATGGTAACAAACAGATGGGTTTTTGATGTTTAGGAGCCAGGAGCAACGTTCAGCCCAGGGGAATTAACTTGCTTGGGCTTCTGGCAAGGAGGACGGCTGACGGCTCCCATCTGCTCTCAGTGCGGGTCTGGGGAAGTGGGAGGAGGCTCACCACTCTGGTGTGAGTGCGGAAACAGAAAAGCCCGCCAAGAGCGTGTTAAGCCAAACTGCCCCAAACTGTCATCCTGTGGGTCTACAATGGTCAAATAGCAACAATTTTATGTGGCTCAACCTGAGAGTAACGACCCCGAGGAAGACCGGAGAGAGAAATCATGAATGCGGTCTCGGGTCCAAGCATTGTCTTCTTCTCAGGGGGACCCCAAACCTAGAGAGAACAGTTTGTAGCTTGTCTCACTGCACAGGGAAGTAGGCTTTCTTGTGAGAAGGGTCTTGAAAAACACACACAAGGGAAGTCTATGGGGAGGGAGGGAGGAGGGGGAAGGGAAGAGGGGATCCAGCTGGTAAAAGCCGGATGCCTGTGCAGGGTTTTGGGTGGTGAGTATGGCACAAGCAGACTGCCGCCCAGTAGGAGAGAGGGGGCCACAACCACAGCTCTTCTGGGAGACGTGAGTGGACCAATAGTGGTTCCTTCCATCTCCCACTTATTCTGCCCATTAAAAAAAAAAAGAAAAAGAGGGCCATCTGTACTACCAAGAAACAAAGGAATTGGAGCAGATGCCATTGTCCATAAAAGAGATGGCCAAGGGAGTGGGGCGTGGCTGGGGGTGCTAATGGAGCAGAGAGGGCTTTCTCCAGACACCAGGGATGATGCCAGTCCCGAGCGTGGCCACCAGGAGGCAAAGCGAGGGTGCACACCTGGCCTGAAGCTCCACCGGGGGCGGGGGGGGGGTGGGGGGGGAGAGAAGGAGTTGGGGGCAGACTCTGGGAGCACAGGGGCAAGAAGGGACAGCACAGAAGCCTAGCACTGGACCCCGCTGTCGCTGTGAGGGGCCAGCTCCCGAGGAAGACAGATACCGTACTCCTGGGCAAACCCAGCTGGGCAGCTGTGTGCCACATCTAGGTCTGAGGAGGAAACCAGAGGGTAAGGAAAAAATGGGAAGATCAACGTATAGGGACACAGGATTCCAGGGAAGAAGAGAAAAAGAAACCGAGGGAGGGAAGATGGAACAACACGTAACGCCAGAGACGTATCAACCAGTAAAAACAGAACACGGTTACCATTTAAATAGTGCCCTCTATGCCAGATACTGCGCTATGAAATTTACTCACACTTTCAATTTGCACGCGAGCAGGGGCCGTTTTTATTCCCGTTCTGCAGATAAACAAGCCGAAGCACAGACTAAAGGGACTTTCCTGATGTCACCCAGGCAGTAGGTAGCAGAGTTGGAACTTGAACCCAGGAGGGTCTGGCTCCGGATTCCTAACAGCTGCACTCCAGTGGAACCCAAGGACCTAGCCCGAGGGAGCGAGGTTATCAGCATAGGCTTCAACAAGTCCCATGTGAGGCATACTTTATAAATTAAGCCTAATGGTAGGAGAGAGCAGAGATGATCCAGCTGGGGCTTACGGCACGCTGGGGGTGGGGGTGGGGGAAGCACAGGAGGACCATTAACTCTTGGACAGTACTTGACTGCTGCTTACAGATTCCTGAGAAAGCAGCAGGCTGGGGGGTTGGCAAGACAGGTAACACGGTCTCGAGCGGAACATCTGGGAGCATCGGGAGAACAGTCAGAGACTCAAGACCCGGTATAGCACCTTGATGACGCAGCTGAAAAACTCCAGTTTGATAAAAATAGAAATTTAGGCATAACCCTGAACATTTTTTTTTAAATAGGAAAGGGATATAGAACTCACATTCCCCTTTCACCCCCCCCAAAAAAAAACCCAGGAAGGAGAATATAGACTCTGTTGTGAAGGAAACTATATCAGTGTCTATCATTGGTTTAAGAAGTCCAGGGGGACCCAGTTTGAGTAAAAGGAAACTAATGTAAAAAAACAAAAAACAAACAAAACAATGTAACTTGTCAGTCTCCTGTTTCTCCAGCTGCGAAAGTAACCACTAAGTGTAAAGAAGCCGTGTGTGGACGAACTCGCTCGTGGGCAAGCGCTCGGGTAGGACTCACCTCTAGAACAAGGCGGGGAAGGTCATGGTTGTGGGGGAAGGAGAATAGCAGGGGCCCCCAACCCCTAGAACTCAACCTTGGCCGTGGCTCAGGTGGTCCTGTGAAACCGCAGAAAGTCCCGGTCTCTCTGTTCGCTCCTCTATTAAAATCATAGTGACACCCCCTCCCACCTCTATTGCCAAAAATCACATTTCTTTTAAAAAACCTACTTCCTAGTACCAAGGCAAAGGTGCAATCTGATACAGGTCTAAAGGGTAGTCATTTTCAGGTTAAGTCGAGTAAAAATAAAACCAAACTCTAAATGCTATTCTCTGGAATTAAAGAAATGGTGGATTTGTGTTATAGTCCCTCTATTTGTTATTTGGGGAAGACTTGTCCTTGCACTCAGTCCCCGTTGCAAGAGTCAGTCATCAAACAGGGTGAGATGGGATGCAGGAAGACTACAGAGAGGGAGAGTTAGGTTAATTTACCTAAAAGGCGCAGGCATGGCTTTCCTACGGGCAAAAGGAGAGGAGCTCAGCGTTGCAGCCAGCAACTTACAAAGGCAACTGGGCAAAAGTTTGAGCTGATGGCCATATGGACTGCATCTTTCTCACAACAAAAAAATAGTGGTTAGGCTCTCATGAAAGGTCATTAGGAAACTGAAACTCTAATTATGACAGGTTACTGGTTATTGGGAAGCTGGCTCAGGGCCATTCATTAGCGGTTTTGTGGAATACTGCATTCTCAGAATGGAGCTTAGGGAGTCACAAATAGCTCAGCCTTTCAGCCCCATGAGACTCAAAGGGAAAGAAGATGGATGGGTTTGCTCCTAACAGGGGGAACACAGGCTCCCCTTAGGATCCCTTTTCCATGCCTGCCTTCACAGATGCACGCACTTAAAACTTAACAACATCAGCTTGTTAGGGGAAAGAGGTAAATGCCTGTTGCCCTTTTCTTTCATTTATTAATTCAACAAATACTGGGAGCACTCACTATGGGCCTGGCTCTGACCTAGGAATTAGGGATAGAGTAGGCAAACATCGTGTCCCAAAGCTCACATTCTCCTAGGAAGCAGTGAACAAACAGGTAAATTATTTAGTACAGAGGCTGTCCTTAAGAGCGGTGCAGAATCTTAAATCAGGGAAGATAGGGAGATGGGGGAGGGGACTTCGCTCTTTTAAACAGCGGGATCAGGAAAGACCTTGGGAGAAGGCGACCTCTGGGCAGAGGCCTGGAGGCAGGGACAAGCAGCACACAGGGGACATGGGAGAGGAGCAGGGGCAGCGAGAGAAGCCCGGGGAGGTTCTGGCCAGTTGGCAGAGGGCCCTGTAGGTCACAGGAAGGAGCTGGGCTTCAGTCTGAGTGAGAAGGGGAGCCACTGGGGCGTCTGGAGCAGAAGAGTAAGGACACTGGACTTACGATACCTGGAGAATGAGCCAGTAAGCGGTGCCCCGGCAGCTGGAAACGCTGTTGGAGAAAAGAAGGGCCCAGATACGGAATATTTTGAGGAAGGAGCAGACAGGGTTTGCCGATGGGTTGGACGGAGCCGAGAAAGGGAGCAGGAAGGGGGAGAAGGTAAGAGCGAGGGAGAAAGAGCGGTGAGAGAGGAGACAGAACAGAGAGAAGTACGTGTGATGTTCACACGTTGGCGAGCTGCCGTCTCCTGAGACAGGGACACGGAAGCGGAGCAGGTCCCGGAGTGATCCGTCCCAGTGAAGCTTGGACGCGTCTCAGGGAAGCTCCGCCCCCTCTGCCAGGAACTACGGCCTCAGCAAGGCCCCATCCAATCACGCAGAAGCAGAGCTGCGTTTCTCCGTGGACTGGGGAGGGGAGACCAGTGCATCCAGATCACCTGGGCGGCCTGTTAAAAATGCCAATTCCCAAGGCACACCTTAGCGCTACGGATTCAGACTCCAGGGGTGGATCCCGGGTATCTGCACCTGAGCCACTCCCCTGGGGGTTCCTATGCCCACTGGTGATGACGTTCAGGACGTCGGTAACCCTTCCACTTCTGAGCTAGAGAATGCTCATTAACGTAGTTAATGAATTTCATCTGACAGCAGCTCCTGGGGTGGTGGGATTTCAGGGAATGCTCTCACATTCATTCCTGGCTGGCTGAGCAACAGGACTCATGGCTTATTGCCCACTTGGGCCCAGGTCCGCAGGCATGCAACGTGAAGATCCTTCAGTGGAGGAAGCCCAGAAGCCCAGAAGCCCAGAAGCCAGGCCCCCTCCCTGAAGAAGAGGCAGAACTGGACCTAGAAATAGGGTCCCACATGCAGCTAGCAATCCCAGGCAAGGAAAGCCAGACTTCTGGCCGATGCGCCTTCTCAAATTTCTATGGGAAATGCAGGTAGATCCAAAGCTGCTCGACTTGAAGATAGAGAATACGTGTCTGGAATCCTAGCTGGATGAGATGTGCGATGAGCATATCCCAAAACAAAGTTGCAATTTTCTTTTTCAGAGATCATTCATATGCCTCTTCACAGCAGAGATTCGGATGTGTTTTCACACACTTCTTCCTATTCTGGTGAAGAGATATTATCTCCATTTTACAGATGAGAAAACTAAGGCCCGTGGACATGATATGGTCTTCTGGCTCTAAATCCCATGATCTTTCCATTACTCGGGGCAGTACTCAGGTGTGGCCTTTGGAATCCGCAGAGGACCTGATTCTGTTTCAGAAGGTGGAGGACGGGTGTGGAAATTGGCATTTTAAAGAAGGGACCCAAGTGAATGAGATAAAAGGGGACTAGAGCCCACACTGAGAAATCATTTTTCTCCCATGGTCTCCTGTCTCCTGAATTTACCCACAAGCTTTCAGACCCTCCTGAGACCCACCGTCTGCCCAAGAGCACCTGTCACAGAGACTCAGATGATAGAGACCAGTCTGCTGGCTTCTTGGGGCACAGCACAAGGGCGGAGGCCTGACAAGTTTGAAGCACTCAGTTTGCAAAGGCTTTGTGAACTGTGGTTACATAGTAGGTAAAGCAATCTTCACATGAGGACTTTTAAATCTCATTTCTTTTTCCCATTTAATGCTTTTTTACTCTTCTCATAGCCTTAATAGAAAGAAAAAATGGGGTGGGGATACATAAGAGAAAAGAAGCAAAGGCATGGCCGAAGTACTTGAGATTTGTCCTAATTGGGAGTTACTCCCGAAAACAGAAAACTCTGCCCTAGATTTGATGTGTCCTTCAGTCTTCATTTTGCCGGCAACCTTGAAGCACCTGTCTTCAGCCTTGGGCCTGCCCTCCTTTGCTAGGGGCTCTGGCCCAGCCACATGGAAGATGGAAGACGGAAGACGGAAGACGGAAAGCGGAAGGCGGAAGGCGGAAGGCGGGAGGCTTCAGGGACGGTGCAGGAGCACAGAGGGGATGGAGGGCATCCCGGAGGGGGCTGCCCCTGGCAGCTGGAGCGACTTTTACTTTTAACAGCTTTTACTGCTCAAGGAAAGGACCCACATTTTCACTGCAAGAAAGATCTTCCTAAGTTTCCCTGCCTTAACAAATGATTTATTAGTAAGAAACACCACATCCAACTTTGTAATGAAAAACAGTGGTATGCTTTGCCCTCCAGTTTTCATGTTTATTCCTGGTGTTTGCACACACATGTGTGCATGTGTGTGTGTGTGTGTGCATGTGTGTAGTGTACAGCGATGCTGGTTGGGCAAACAATTATTAGGACTGTGACCCCAGCAGGCTCTCCCATGCAGGTGTCTTCACAGGTAAGGGAGGCCTTGGTGCTCACAGACCCTAGGCAACATGGAGTTGGACCCCGGAGAGAGGCTTTCTCGTCTGGAAGGCTGGGTGGGGAGGCAGAGCCCACTCCAATCCATCGCGTGGTGGAAGCCACATGAGGAACACTTTCCTGCAGCCTTTCCCAAAGACAAAAGTAGGGTTGGACTAGAAGCCGCAGGGAAATCCTTGTGACAGCCCAGGCTTTCCCAGCTCGACTGCTGTCTAAGGAGGAATATGAGGATCCCGCAATGGAGTATGAAGAGATTTTGAAAGCCAGGTGTCCCTCCCCCTTTCTCTCTCACTACGGAGATGGAGGCAGGATGCTGCTCCTCGTAGCACCACCTCAGCAGGTGTAAGGCTATCTACAACTCTGGAAGTCATCATCCCTGCTCCCCACCACACAGGCGGTCCTGGTCGGCTGTCGTCCTCACCTCGCTCACCCACCCCCTCAACTCCCTCCGTCTCTCCACTTCCGCACTCGTCAGTCCTCTGTGTGGACTGTTTCCCCAGTTGCCCTCTCGAGACTCAGACTCTGACCCCATGGGCTGGCTCAAGGCCCTCCTCCTCCACGAAGACTTCCCAGACTGCAGGGACACATGGGGCTGCCCTCTGCTAGGTTGGCTCACAGCTTGGTCCATTCCTTCCATGGCTTCCTGGCCTCTTAGACAAGTCACTCGGTATTTCCAGGCTTCAGTTCCTTCCTCTATAGCATGGGAAGAATGACAGTATCTACCTCACAGGGCAGTTCAGAAGACTGATGGTGACAGCACAAAGCCAAGGTCCCACTTTGTGTCCCAGTGGGAATGCAGGAAATGCCAGCCCAAACTTCTACTAGTGCTTCGGTCAAGGAAGGACACGTGGCATGTGCGCAGGTAACTTTCTGGGTTGTTGACAAGCTACTGGAGCTCCCTGGAGAAACAAGGCACCTCAGACAGAGGATGCCTGCATTTCCATTTTATTGCTGGTTCTGTGCTCTATGAAAACAGAACAAAGCAAATGATACACTTGAGGCCAGAACTGGAGTGTGGTTGGGACATTCTTGCGTGGTGTACACATGTTCTGAAAAGAATCTAGATTTCTCAACAACAAGAAAAGTCTGTAGAAGGAGTCCCTAAGGGGAAAAAAAATTTGAAAAGAAAGGGAGGGATATTTGGGGGTTCTTTAAATCTTAGTATCTTCGTTTGGCAAGATGACTTCTAAGTTTAAAGGGGAAATTAAAATGTGTTGGGCTTGGTGCTTCCCATATTCAATTTTAATTCTCACAGCTGCTTCACGAGGTCTACATTTCCTCTACGTTGTAGCTGAGGAAGACGAAGGTCAAACGGAGTATACATCTTACCCTAAACCACCCAGCAGAGCTGGGAATCAAGCTCAAGTGCACCTAACACCAAAATCCATGCTTCTCCACGCCATCATTAGAAAGAGCCAGGCAGGATGGCTCATAGCTGGGCACTCGCAGGCCATGTTCTGTGGGCGTCTCTGCCACCCCCACCCGCCAGCTGTCCCAGAGGAAGTCTACTTTTGCCTGACGGACGTCTGGGGTGCCAATGTTTTGTCTGGAAAAAAAAAGTATCTAACAACTGTATGACTCCATAATCCACACAGTCTTCCTAAAGCCTGAAGTGAAAAGAGAAGCTCACCCATTTTCCCTCTCCACTTTCAAGTTTTAAAGTCGTCCCTCTGCGCTTTCTAACAAGCAGTCGCTGATTTCTTGTCCTTAAAGGTTCAAAAATGTCTAGTTAGATTTCTTTTTCTAAATGTCTTAGTATATTAACCAGCTTCTTCAGATGTATACTGCCATTTCTAAGACGTCTGGAGTAGTCGTCCTCCAGCAGCTGCCAAATATCAGAGTTCATGCCCCAGAAGGATGACGGCTGCCGCCTCTGTTCTCACTGTTCCTTAAGCCTCCGCCCCTGTCACTCCAGTGAGCTCGACCTCTCACAGCTCAAAGCAGGCTGTGCAGCCCCTTCTTCTGAACTCTTTAATAAATCACTCCACAAATCTGCTTCTTAATATTCTAAGGGCAGGAATTCTTCCTAGGGCAGGAAATTACAAATGAAAAGACCATTTTAGGATTCCATCTTCACTTGAAAATCCCTTTACCAAAAATCTTTGATACTTGGCTTTACGTTTTCTTTAGACATTACGGAATTTTCGCCAAGAAGTCAGGAGGTTGTCGGAAGGGTGTGAAGGTTCTGAAGGCTTCCAATCAAATTCACATCTTGGATTTGGCAGAAATGTGGCCCTTTGGGCACCAATGAAGGCCCGGTGATTCAACAAGCCTGTTGGCTAGTCTCTAATCATCCCCCACCCCGTTCCTACTGCTTTAAATCTCAGCAGCCTCCATTTATAAAGGATCAACTCGTGCAGACACTGAGAACTTTGTTATCTCATTTTGTCCCCTCAGACAATTTAGGAGAAATCCGAATGGCCTGAGGGTTCCATGAGTTGCCTCAAGTCACCCAGCCAGCGAGCACGCAAGCAAGCGAAGCAGCTAGGATTCAAACCCAACTCTGACACCAGTGCTCTCCCTCTAATCAAGACACAATGCCACTTTCATCACAAAATATTTTCTTTCCTCCTAAAATCGGCACTTCTGCAAGCATATTCTTGCAGATCACTACCACAGCAGAAGAACCCAGAAGGCCCCCTTTGCTGGGTCAACATGTTTTTACCACAAAAGAATGAGACACAGAAAAGTGAGGGGCGAAGGGGGAAAAAGGTCCCGAAGAGGGCTTTCACCTTTGGCCCCTTTCCTCCTATTAGAGGTCAGATGAGCAGTTCCTGGAACAAATGGAATGAATCCCCGCTCAGTTTCCCACTCCCGTGTTTACATCCCTGACTGGGAAGAAAGAACTGATGTGACAAGTCCCAACTAGGAAGAGAAGGCGAAATGGCTCCACGTCTGTATTAATTAACCACTGCCTCCTCTCGGCATTTCTTTTCTGGCCCCTCGCTCTGGGCAGTGAATCATGAAATGAGCACAAGACTCCAGGGAGGCGAATACCGCAGCTGCACGGCCATGAACCAGAAATGACAAGACACAGGTGGTTAGGAACTTTCTCGCCCCATGGGTCTCTGCTCCCACACACCACCGATGCATCACACATCACCGATGCACACGCGTTGTCCCACAACAGAGTACGAATCCGGAATCTTCATCTAAGCCAGTACGACCAGCCACTCGAAACTACAGCCTTAACCGCCCCACCCCCGCAATGTATATGAAACCGCAGAACGCTTCACCTTTGCTGAACTTTCAAGCTGAAATACCTCATTACACTTGAGAGCGTAGCTGGCACGAGCAGCCTAGTTCTTCCCCACTTGCTTCATGAGGCGCGTTTGTAAAAAACATTATTAATGGTCAAGAGATTCCAACGGAATTTGCCTGCCAAGATTTATTTGGCAAAGATACTCCATCTCCTGAAACATAGGTTTAAAAAGTCCGTTCCAACCTTCGTTTTGCTAAACGTTGCGCCAACTCACTTGAGAGAAAAATCGCAACTCTTGTGCAAACCAGCCTTTTCAAAATGAAATCCCAGTACCCAGTCTTCTCAGGCACTTACCCTCGGTGCTGGAACCGATGACGTCCTCCACGCCTAGCACTTGCCTCCCCGGCCCCAGCGGTGGAGTGTGAGCTAGCACGGGGTGATTTAGAAGAACGGCCTTTCCTTCAGGGTGGGCTGGAGGGACATCCTCTTCTGAAGGCAGGGACGCTCCCTCTGGGTGGGGAGGCGGGGCTCCCTGGGTCGGACCCAGCGAATCTCCTTCTATCTCTGGAGGAGCTGGGCTTCTGGTCCCCCGCTGTTCAGAAGACTCGACTGGGCCGTTTAAATCTGGGGCATCTATCCCACCTGGAGCTCTCCCCTCTTTGGTTTGAGGGTCCAAGGTGGCCGATTCAGTTTCAGGGGAGAGGGGCCGATCGCTAGCTGTTAGCTGTGGCAAAGGGGAGGCCGGATCAGAATCTGGCAGAGATATCCCACCTCCTAGAGGTCTTGACTCCGCTTTCGGCTGGAAGGAAACATCCATGCTGCTATGGCCATTCCATGCGTCCTCTGGCTCACTTGGGGGGTATTCCACTTCTCCCTCATTTTCATCATAATAATCCAGGTTGTCCTCAGTGTAGTCACTTTCCGGAGCTGCCGTAGGGCCGAAGGACCGCTCCCGGGGAGGTGAAGGGTAGGCTTTGGTAAGGTCTCCTCCAACGGTGGCTGGCCTGATATTGTCCAGTGGGGAGGTGCTGCCGATATGAAAAGCCCACACTCCAGGAACCCCCAGGTTGCTCTGTCTAAATGAAAAGGAAACAGTGCATGACAAAAGTGTCCATTTACCCACCACTGCACAACAGTGAGCAATTTATTTTAAAACAGGGAAGATTATTAAGATCAGATTCTGAGTTTTCACTAGCATAAAACCAAATAAAACCAGGCCTACATGCTAACTAAAAGGAGTATACTGGAATTTTGACATAAACTACCTCTTACTTAACATGAGGTTTTAGAAGACTAGACCATCCAATCAGAAATCTGCTCTAAAATTCGTATGTTTTGTCTAAAATCTGGCTATTTGAAAACAAATAGGAAATGTGGGAATAGTTTATACCTTCACTACTTTTAACGCACTCGGGAAAATATATGATTAGAAATCTTTGCCAAGCACTTAAACAGTAACGACTAGTACATACTTTTGAGCCTCAGTCATGTACCAAATGCTTAATGTTCTTCGGTACAATCTGCAAGGCAGGGGCAGTGATCGTGCCCAATTTTACGGAGGAGAAAATAGGTTTAGAGAGGCTAACTAATCTTTTTAAGGTCATACAACGAATAATTGGCAGAGTTTGGACTTGAATTCAGCACCACCGCCAAAGCCCATGCTCTAAACATCTACATTATGTCAGAAAACCAATATGCTACAGTCAGCCAGCAACTGAATTATCATTGGTCTACGGAATGTTACAGACATTTCCCTGTTTAATCACATGGATTAATCAATTAACTAACTGACATAGAATGGTCAGTTGAGGTAAAAAAAAAACTCAAAGAAAAATAAATACCTGCATCTAAAAAATGTTGAGCAAATGCAGAACAAAGTTAAGGGGAATATAAGAAAGTAGTTTAGTCGAGATGCCATGGGTTATAGGTGAGAGGTGTTCAGAAACATCTGGAACCAGAGAGCTCAGGCATTTTCTTTACCAGAAAAGAACACAGACCCCATTCAGTCTTCCAAATGTTCTAGTGATGCATTATTTTAGCGAATGATACATTCTAAAGAGAACAACTACATACAAGGTTTCTAAGAATTTTTTAAAAAGCAACTTTGAACAAACAAGGGTCTTGCTAGCTTGAATGTACCAGTTTTTATTCTTCTCCGGTCTATGTGAAAATACCAGGCTCAAAGTCCCCCATGCTATGGGATTGCCTCAGAAGTCAGTCAGTGAGGTATAAGAGTTAATGACTAAGAAGATAATAAGAAATTTACCAAATCATTATAAGAACAAGAGACTTTTGCTGATTTGGGTAGGTACTGATCACATTCACATGGATTCCTATAGCAGTAATATTTTTCAATACAATTCTGAGAATGTCTCTTTCTCTCCCTTCTATCTCTCTACCTCTCCTTCTCCCTCCTTCTTGTGTGTGCTTATGCACGCACAGGTGCACGCACACATGCATAGCTGTTTCTGTTGTAATTATAGCTACTTTAGGGAAAGAGGAGCAGAGAAAGCAAAACCGTGATCCTTTGTGCAACATGCTCTGTATACTTGGTATGTTCTAAGATTTAATGTTGGTGTTTTTTGGCAAGCAAATAAGGAACACTTTAGTAAGAAGATAAGAGAATCCTGAAGATCTGAGGATACACATTTATTATCACATCAGAGGTGTTGCAGCTGTGAAATTTCTTCTTGAAGTTAGAGAAAACTATAAAAGCTTCAAAGAATAGGAAAATACAAATTATGGCAGAAAGAAGCTAAGTAAAATAACCTTCTAATGAAATATAAATCACTATCTTGGCTTTTGTCATTGTGCATGATGGAAAAGTAACCAATTTGAGTTTATCCTAAAATCCGGGGTCATTTGGAAAGCTTAGTGATACAATTTAATTTATTTTCTAGAAAGGAAAACAAGGCTATAAAATGGGATGACAGCGCCTTCCTCCCTGGATCGTTAAGAGAAGTAAGAAAACCACATAAAATGCCTAGCATGAGGCTCTGCACGTAATTAGTGTTTAGTAAATACAATTTGTCTTCAAGGAGATAGAAAAGTATAATCTCAAAGAGTACAAATGGGTGGATTCACATTTAAATTTCCAGAAGAGGAGTTATGCCAAATCTAGTATGAATTACATAATTTATTACCTTTAAGCTTACAATTACAAGTTTGAGGAAGACAAAGATCCTAGTGACTAGGAAAATAACTTTATTCTTTAGAGATGCATACTGAAGTGTCTAGTATTTAGTAGGAGCATGATGTTGGTAATTTACTTTAAAATTCTTAAGCAAAAAAAAAAGATGAATATTGGCAAAATGTCAATAACTTCTAAATTTAAATGATGAGCTTTTGGGTGTTCATTTAGCTATTCCATCTACTCTTCTGTGTATTTTTGAAAACTTAAATAATGAAAAGTAGAAATAGAAGATTAAATTAAGGAACATTTCTACAATTTGGAGGTAGAGAAGAAGGCCTTTCCAAGAATAACAAAGACCTGAAATCATAAAAGAACAATAACTTTGGCAACCCTAAATTTACAGCTTCTAGATGGTAAGTAACTTTATTTTTTCTTTTTTTAAGATTTTATTTATTTATTTACAGAGAGAGACACAACAAGAGAGGGAACACAAGCAGGAGCAGAGGGAGAGGGAGAAGCAAGGCTTCCCTCAAAGCAGGGAGCCAGATCCGGGGCTGGATCCCAGGACCCGGGGATCATGACCTGAGCCAAAGGCAGACGCTTAACCCACTGAGCCACCTAGGCACCCTGGTAAGTAATTTTAAAGAGGAATAACTGGACAAAAATATTCATGCCGTATAAGAGGATTAATTTCCTCACTATATTTTTCCTTATTTATAAGAGCTCTTTGGACACACCCTGACAGAAAATAGCAAAAGACAGGGGAAGAGAAGTCACAAAGATAGATAAATGGCTATTACATATATGAAAAGCTATTCGGTTTCACTAGTAATCAAAGAAATTAGAGTGAGAGTATGAACATTTGACACCAACCAGATTCATAAATATTGAAAAGAAAAGAAGCGGCGGATCACAGCTCTCTCTTACTGGTGAGGACATAAACTGGACATTTCTGAAGGGCAGTGTGTTCATGTCCATCAAAATGTTCGACTGTGTATATAGATTTCTCAGCAATTCTACTCTCAAGAAATTATCTTTCGTGAAAATGAGAATCTGAGCAATGTGTGTTATGCTGTTTACTGTAATGACATTTATAAAAAGAAAAATTAAAAAAACTAGTTAAAGTTCATCAATAAGTTATTATTTTAATAGTATATAATAGGACATGCTGTTTTGTAGCCTTAAAGTGATAAAACAATCATCTTCCTGAATGATACCTATAAGCCAGTGATAAATGGGAAAATGCCGCATGGATAGAGAAAGAACCATATTGGTTTTCAAAAGTTTTTGCAGAATGCTAAAGTCCTAGAATGATTGTCAATACTGGCTATCACTTGAAGTAGTGACAGCGGGTAATTTGTGCTTTTATTTCACATTATTCTGCCTCGTTCGTGCTTTCTTTTTTATGTTAAGCATGCGTTATACTAAGGAAAAATCCGCCTGTCGGTCCCACATTTTCTGTCCTCATCAAGCCACTCAGGTTTCTAGGAAGCATGGAAGATACAAACGAGGGCAGGCACGGGAGGGAGCTAAATGGGAGCGCTGTGCGGGTGCACGTGCAGGCCTGTGCATGCGCATTAGTGCCGTGGGGGGTCTTTATCACCGTGGTGGGGGAGCACTACAGCTTTTTCCTGCAGGCTTTTTGGCCCCCTGTACCCTGAGTATAGTTGGCACTCATTCCAGTGGTCTGAAATTGTAGATCCTTTCCTCTGTCAACCCTCCCAGAGTGCAGGCTCCTGGTGTGCGCGGCCTGTGCCTCAGACATCTTTGTATTTCAAGTACTTGACCCATTGTGAGCTCTCAGTAAGGTCTGAGGAGTAGAGAATCTGGGGGCTCTAGAGTGGGAGAGGGAGGTGGAACCAGACGAGAGAAAGCAAGGAGCTAAGTTTTTTCACGTCTGGACTAAAAGGCAGCCTGGACGGAGACCTAAAGATGCCCAAGGTGGGTCCTAAGAGTGGCAAAGGAGACCAGGCTTCCGCACAAAAGAAGTAGTTCGAGACTCTAGGCTTGTGCTTGAATTTTTGCCACTGAGTAACTTCGAGGTCACAGACAACTTAACTTCCCTAAGCTCATTTGTCAAATTGAGAAAACAGTAGAACTGTCCTCCTAGGATTCTTGTGAGTTTTAATTAAGGTAACTTCTGGAAAGTGTTTTTACACAGTGTTTGGCAAACAGTAAGCTCTCAATAAATGTCAGCTCTAGGTAACCATATTTGGCGGTAGGGCCTGCGCCCTGGCAGCTGAGCAAAGCAGATGGCATGCAAAAGTGTCCGGTCTTCCAGTGCCCAGGAATAATGTAATGGAAGGGAGAAGCAGTTAAGGCTGAGAAACCGATGTATTCTGCCTGGCTTCTAGACCAGGATTTGGGAAAGGAATAAAAGCAAAGATATTTTTTCATGAGCCCTGAAATTAATATCAACTGGTGTTAATCCAGATATGGTGCTCTGTGGACTGACAAACAGCAAAAGGGGCTTATTATTACGCTAGCCGAGTAAGCCTCTGATGGGTCTCAGGAATGTGCTGGCTACCTCATGGAAAACCAACCAGTATGGTTTCAGTTAATGAAGGCAATACAGAAACCGTGAGACCTCTAACTGCTGCCCATGTGTCTGGTTTTCCCGTTTCCCCAAATTATACTATTCTTGATTTAACTTTTAACATGTATCTGTCCAAAAGACTAAATTACAACATCTCCTCCTTGTGAAATGATTAACCTGGAAAAATCTCACTCCAGGCAGTTATGTTACTGGACATTTTTATGTGGCTCCAAGAGCAATGTTTTTCATAGCAAGCCTCAGTGGCTGTGCAAACACATACACACTGTTCAGTTTCCGGTATCTATACCCAATAGGGCAGGAAGAATAAAGGGTCTTTTATATTTTGGTGAACTTGCTCCTCCCAGGGTCTAATCTAGTGTCTGGTTTTGACCTGATGCCTCCCTTAGAAGCCACCAAGATATTATTTAATGGTTTATGGCCACTCAAGTTTGGGTAGCTCTGAAGGGTGTTGACGGGGAAGGGCTTACTTACTGGTAGAGATTTTTCACAGACTGTTCAGTGCTGGTCAGGCTGAAATAGGGTCCCTCTCTCTTCAGGTCATCGACCTCCCCTCGGCAGAAGCCCACCCGGGCGGGAAGCTCAAGCTGGACGTTGTAAGACTCTTTGGGGCGGGTTCCAAAGAACTGAAGGCCATTGGCAGGGTAAAGAAAGAGGGCGTAGGTATCAGACTCATCAGATGCCAAAACTGCCTGGAAAGTGTTCAGCTATGAAAAACAAAAAATAGGAAATATTCTTAATAAAACAAACAAGAAAAGAAAAACAAAACAGAATGTAAGCAAAGCATCATAAAGTAAAGGGTCTTCCCCCTTCTCAGGATTCCTCCAAATTGCTTTTATACATTATAGTCTTTTCAATTTCCTCTCCAAGCTGTAATTGTGTAAGCTATATTATTATCATAATCCTCTTTTATCATTTAGGTTAATACTTGAAAGATGTATAGGTAAGAATCACAGGTTACAGAATGATGTTTTTAAGCTTTCAAACTTCTCTCATCCAAACCTCTTTAAGAGCTAAGAGCCAGTACCAAAATTAACCTGTATATTCCCACCGCCACTGCCCTAGTTTACTACACTGGGCCCTCATGTGGATCATTCATTCACCTGTTTACTGAACGCCTATTATGGGCAGGCACGGTGTTAGCCATTGGCTGATCAAAAGGCCTTACTGTTCCCACAGCTTTGCTCTCTTTTCTCTTTCATCTACTTTTTCACACCAGCACCTGAGTTATCCAACCCTCCCTTCACAGACCAGGAAACAAGACATGGAGGCTCACCGATCTGCCTAAGGTTAGGTAGCTGGTGGCAGGCCAGCCGGCTCCAGAGTCCTTGCCCTGCACTACTAGGCCACCCCAGTTACTCCTTAGCATCCCATTCAAGGTGGTTTATAACTGCCCCAAACTCTTTCCCCAGGTTTAGATCCCCTGCATCTTCATCAGACTATGTCATATTCCCCCTCTGTGCCATGTACTTTAATGCTTCTTTATTTTTGCTCCTGTTTCCCTGTGCTGGGCAACCCTCCTAACCTTCTACGGCTGCCCTTCTGACGTTTTCTATGATTCCCTGCAGATTTATTTCTGTTCTCTGACCATGCATAGCACCTGGTGTTTCTGGTTACCATTCTGGTTACTATTCACCTCATTTCGCCTGGTTAGTTGTTTGAGTGTTTGGAAACTCCACTTATTAATAATTCACTTGCACCTTAATTCAGCCAAGTGCCTACTAAGCTAGACATTATGCTTGGTGCTGAAGGAAAAGGGAGCAAAGGAAGGGAGACTCTGCCCGGGACGGTCTCACACTTTAGAAGGGAACAGCCATGTGGAATTCAGGAGAGTTACTGGAGAAGATAGTAGAGGCCAGAGGAGGGTGTGTGAGACGTCAGGCTTGGGCTG
Source organism: Potos flavus (assembly GCA_028534135.1). Classification (NCBI taxonomy): domain Eukaryota; kingdom Metazoa; phylum Chordata; class Mammalia; order Carnivora; family Procyonidae; genus Potos; species Potos flavus. Next base: position 85,283,103 of record CM052896.1, read on the forward strand.
CGGAGGCGTCACAGAGGCGGCCTGTGAACATTCATAAACACAGGAGGAGCCCGAGTGAGAGACCAGGAGTCTGAATTAGCCACAAACTCAGCACCCAGGCCCTCGTAAAATCACTCCTTAAAGTTCAGTTTACTCTTGTATTTTCAGCCAGACACTTTTTGCCTTTACCTAACGCTATCTCCACCTTCACTCTCACATGATCTGTTAGTGGTACTTCCTTATCTTAAAAAGGTATTATATTTAGGACTCTGAGAACTCTTCTCTCACTAAGTCCGTCTTTTTTTTAATTTTAAAAAAAAATTTTTATGTTCCCCTCTTTTTACAAGTTGGTAGGGAACTGGGAGCTATTTATAAATACCAGTACTTCCTAAATAATGTGACTCTTAGGAATGTTATTTTCTGGGAAGGGGTACTATTTCTTCATTTTGCTAGACAGACAAAAGTAGGCACAGAGAAGAGTATCACGTCTTACTAAATAAAATAGCAAACAACAGGAGGGTATCCTGCATTTTGTTCTGTCCTGAGCCCTTCCCCACCTGGTACTCAGACTCTTCCAATGTTTATTCTTCCTTTCAATGCTTAATTGCGAAGTATAGTTTTGACAATTTCCTGACAGGACAAATCAATTCAGGTGTTAAACGCTTTTCAAGAAAAAAAGAAGCACACAACCTTTCTTTTTGTTCTCTAACATAGGCACACCTTGTTTTGCCTTCTTTTTTTCTTTTTTTCAAGATTCATTTTTAAGTGATCTCTATATCCAACATGGGACTCAAACTTACAATCCCGAGATCAAGAATCTCATGCTCTACTGACTAAGCCAGCCAGGCACCCCTACTTACTTTCTTTATGCTCATACACTTAAAGATGGCAGACGGGGGGGGGGGGGGGTAGCATATTTGTTATTTTTGCAGCTGTTGATTGTTTCATCTGCAAAGCTTGACTGTTCCAGAAACAAAAGGCAAAGGATGCTTTCTAGAATTTCTCAAAGCTAGGAAACCATAACTTCTGTCAAATGTAAACAAAGCCTATTCTGCATCATGTCCATACCTAATATAGACCACCTCATGGATTGACGTTGATTCCATAACCGGAGAGAACTCCTTTGGTCAGAATCAACAAAGTTCAGCTAGGAAAGAAAAGTACTTGAGGAAAGAGAAAGGACCTGTTGTAACAAGCTAAGCTTTCAAAGCTCCTGGCATTGATTACTTACAACAAATGTAAGATAGGAAGAATTCTGGTTCTAAGTTTAGAGAAATTCTGTTAAGATAAGGAGGAGGGGGTGTCCCACAGATTGTGAGGGAACTGAAGAGGATGGGGAGGAGGGGAGGGAGAAAATAAACAGAGCTGTGAAAGGGAGGGTCTGGCTTTTACTGTGGAGTCTGGGAATTTAGCACTTTATTTTATTCATTCTGTCAGTCAATAAATCCATTTTGATGAAAATTTATTCAATGCCTTTTATATGCCATCCCTGAGCCAAGCACTTACACAGGTGGCAAGCCTTTATTTAATTTACTTTTCTCCACTGAAATAGGCAAAAAAGAAGATTTTAGATAGAATTTATGATCCCAAAGTACAGGCCAAAAGAGTTTGGCTGTCTAAAAACCACCCACACACCAAATGATCACTTTTAAAGTTCTCTCTCTTGGCTCTACAAAATTCTACATCTAACCGCTAAAGAGCACACTTCACAAAGTCCTGAAGGACTCCTCCTCCCGGAACACTCCTCAACTAGCTTCTAGACCGGAAAGGTCTTCACATGCCTGGAGACGAGAGTGCCTTTGCAAGAATCGCACATGCTCTGTCTCTGAAGATAAACCCTCAGATGGGCTGCCAAACCCCACAAAAGGGTCACCGGTTCCCAACTTCCTCAGGATCCAGGGAGGAGAAAGGGGCCTCCATGGGAAGAAGAACAGCACAGAGAGGATCAGGGCCAGTGGCTGCCTGGCTTCAGGGTTTCAGCTGTCCTGTTATCCAAAAGAGAGAAAAGCCAGAGTTGTCCACAGAAACCAGGCAGGCTCTGACTCTCCCTTTCATGTATGGGACATCACCAAGCAATGCTGACTTGACACTCGGCAGAGCCAGGCTGATGGATACAAAACATACCCCTCTACAAGCTTCTAAATGTGCAATTCATTTAATTAATTTCAGCCATCTGGCAAAGTAACAGATGTCTTGTCCCAAACAGGTTTGCCTATAGTGGCTTACAAAAGTTACAATGAAAATGAAGAAGTAGGGTGACTCCTACAGGAGTCACAAACTTCTCTTTCCTGTCTTCCTTGGGGTCACATGCTCTCCACAGAGGAGCCATCACTGACTTCTGGCCTCCAGGGTTTGGGGTGAGCACTAACCTCCACTCCTTAATAAACTTTTCCATCTCCCAGCACCTGTAAGTCACTGTCACAGGCATGACTTCCTTTCATTCAGTTGTATGCCCTAAACCCTACAGATCCTGCCCCAAATCCAAAGATCTATGCCCTAGTCTCTAAAGTGACATTCATCTTGACACTTAGTCTTTAGCAAACCTTAAGCATTTCATTAACCAATTTCCATATATGTCTCTATGCAGTACATCTCCAGAGCTATATTTTAGCCTCAGGTTAAACGTTTTCGGATAGACCCCAGACCTCCCCTCTTCTGGACTTGAGTTCCAGAAGTCCAAAAGCTACAACAAAGTCCTTCTTTCACCTCTCATTCTCTCTGTGGATTCGCCCCCCTCCATCAACAACAATCATCCTTTGAAACAAGTCAACACACTTTGGTCCCCACACTGAGGCCTCTGATGGGTAACCTGCTCACGACGTGTGACTTGCTCCACGACTCCCCTCATCCCTGTCTCCCACTTCACCTCTCTCAGCCTGCTCCCGGGACAAGGCCTTGCCCAAAACAGTTTCTCCTGCTGCCTCATTCTTAGGATCCATTCTTTCAGCCCTTTTGGCTCAACTTAAATTCCAGGTCAACAAAACATCCCCCATATCACACAGATTTGTGTGGCCCAGTTCTCCACAACTCCCATCCGTCAAACAACAACAAAACAATTCTCCCCCTCCCCCCAAAACCACAGCTGAAGTAAACACGAGTCCTCTTTATGTCTCCATCAACAGGTTCTTTGAAGATCAACACCATGACTTCTTTGCCCTGTAAGGTACCTATGACAGTTGAGAAGTCTCAGATTAACTGAACTGATAAACACTATTTATTCTTCTTTTTTTTTTTAGAGAGTGAGTGCACCACCCCCCCTCCCGTGCCCTGACAAGCCAGGGGGAGGTAGAGAATCTTAAGCAGGCTCCACACCCAAGGTGCCTAACATGGCAGATCTCAGAACAGTGAGACCAGGACCGGAGCCGAAAATCAAGAGTCGGACACAACCAACTCAGCCACCGAGGCACCCCATATTTCTTCACTCTTTGCCACGTAGAACTCACACAGTCCTTTAGGCAAGGCAGATTACTGTTTGCCAAAATCTATCTCCAAAGAACTATTAAAATAAGAACTCAAATCACAGGGCTCTTTAAAGTATTCAGAAGAACCTTCGATGTGGGTAATTGAAAAAACATCCTCTTTCCAAACAGAACCCTTATCTCCTTTAGAAACGAAACAAATTTCGAAGCCAGCTCAGCATATGGCAATGTCTGAAGAATGATTTTAACTAGAAAAGTAGGAGAAATGGGATCTACAACTATTCCTGTACTACTCACCCAAAAGAGACCAGACAGAAGTTGCAGTTCAGAAAACCTAGTATTTAAAGAGTCCTTATGCAAAGGCCTTACATCACAGTGTCCTTACAAGATAGAGACATTTAAAAACCAGAATCTGTTCCTATCAAGCCAACATAGAGGTGCACAGATTGGCTGAACAGCCACACCTACTAGGTCTGAAAGAATATAGTGACCACTTAAAAATGTCACCCTACTTAAAAATGCCACCTTAATGAAAGACCTCAATGTGAGAGAGGAATCCATCAAAATTCTTGAGGAGAACACAGGAAGCAACCTCTTTGACCTCAGCCGCAGCAATTTCTTTCTAGAAACATCACCAAAGGCAATGGAAGCAAGGGCAAAAATGAACTATTGGGACTTCATAAAGATCCAAAGGTTTTGCACAGCAAAGGAAACAGTCAACAAAACCAAAAGACAACTGACAGAATGGGAGAAGATATTCACAGATGACATATCAGATAAAGGGCTAGTCTCCAAAATCTATAAAGAACTTATCAAACTCAACACCCAAAGAACAAATAATCCAATCAAGAAATGGGCAGAAGACGTGAACAGGCATTTCTGCAAAGAAGACATCCAAATGGCCAACAGACACATGAAAATGTGCTCAACATCACTCAGCATTGGGGAAATACAAATCAAAACCACAGTGAGATACCACCTCACACCAGTCAGAATGGCTAAAATTAACAAGTCAGGAAATGACAGATGTTGGCGAGG
>CM052896.1:85288038-85372234 GCA_028534135.1 Potos flavus
GGGGGGTGAGGAGGGTTAAGGATTCAGGAAGAATCCTAGGCCTCAGGTTTCCTTGAGCTCCATTACTGATTTGTCTCCCCTTATTTCATAGACTCATGGCCTTTTAGAACTTGGCAGGGGCCCAGGAAACCCTGTCGTCTAATCTCCTTGTTTTAGTGTGACAAAACTCTGACTCAGAAAGTTACAGTCACTTGTTCACACGTCACTGCAGCAGTAGGAACAAATCAAGCCTAGTTCCCAGGCTAGCAATCACTGAGCTGGAGCTCCAGGCCTTGCTTGTCCCAGCGCAGGCATGCCAAGGATAAACAGTCAGGATGAGAAGCACCCTCTCTCAGATCAGTTCCAAGCAGCGGTGAGACTCTCTTTCCTGAGCTTTCTGGCTGTTCCCCTATCAAAGACAAAGTATATAGGAAGGACTCAATAGACCCTGTTCACTTGACTGAGATATGGAAGCGTTAACTCGATGCTCTGGGTTAAAAAGACCCCCTTGTAGCACCTACTTGAAGCAGCTGGGAGCCACAGCAAACAAAATACCAGATAGAATCAAATAGGCAGCAAGCTAGTGTCCCACTGTTATTTTCTGATGGGGGCAGGAGGAGATGTTATATTAGAAGAAGGGAAAGAAAATGATAGACAGGCATTTGGGGGAGGGCACTTCCTGCAGTGTAGACGCTTGGACACGCTGTTATGTGAAGCGGTCACTTCATTAAGAACATCTGGTGCATCATAACCATTACTTAGGGTGCCACTTTAAAGACTTATTTATATGGAACAATGTGTTTCAGCCTCTTCTATTAACAAACCCAAATTTGTCAAGACTGACTCATTAATAAACCATGTGAAAAGGGGAGGCTTCCTTTCTAGGCTGAGCTGGAAAATGTATGTGACCAAGAAAAGCTCAGGCTTCTAGCCTTAGGCCAGCAGATTTTGTTCTTTTGTTTTCTCCTTTTGCTTCTTTTTCCTCTTTTAAACATTTACTTGTTTATTTTATTGCCCTTTCATGAGACACACAAATTTAAAGGGAAAATATAACTGGAAACAGTGCTTTTATTTTGCCAAATACCGTGCTAACTGCTAAAGATTATTCTAATTATTCTAATTTTGGAGGCCAAGCAGTATATGAAGGTAGAGTCCACAAAACTGTTAGAGGAGAGAGAACCTTGCTTCCTCTGGCCCTCGAGGGCCTTCTTTACTCACGGTTTGAATAAAAGGAAGAAGCCTCATAAGAATTTGAGACAAACGTGATCAACAATTTTTTACATCTACTTGATGGGTGAGCAAGGCAACCTTCTGGTGCAAAGGGAGTTAAAACCTTAACGAACAGCATCCCAGTCTGTACAGTCTACTCCTGAATAACTGAGTATTGACCCACACTTCATACAGTTTGCACTTAAACAGAGAGTTTGCCAGCTATGGCTCTGAACTCCCAACTCCCTCAAGTAGCAAGGATATCGTGGTTAATTTACAAGTGACAAGCACCTGGGTCCTTTTAAAAGCGGTTTCTCCTAACTCTACCCAGAAAATGTATAGGACCAATCGAGACTTGTGGACTTATAAAAATAAAGCCTCTGTGAGATCTTTTTTAAGTAGCATTTTTAAAGTACATTTTTAATTTACATACAATAAAAGTCACTTTTTTGGTGTATAGTTTCGGAGTTTTGAAAATGCTTAGAGTTGTATAACTGCCACTGCAATGAAAATACAGAACAGTTCCATCGCTCTAACACCCTTCCCAGCACTCCCACATCCCTCACCCCACCCCTAATCCCTGTATACCAACTCGCAGTGGTGCCTTTTCCAGAAGGTCCTAGAAATGGAATCACACAGCTCTTTGGGTTGGACTTCTCCCGCTGGGCGGAATGCATTTGAGATTCACCTCTGTTGTTGCATGTATTAATAGCTTGTTTCTTTTGACTGCTAAAGAGTAGCTCATTTTATTGGCGTACCGGTTTATCCATTCACCAGTTGAAAGACACTCAGCCATTTCAGATGTTGATGATTATGAATAAGACAGCTACAAACATTCACGTACAGGTGTTTCCGTGAAAATAAGTTTTTCTTTCTTTTGTCCTCAGAGTGGAACTACTCAGTCATATTCTAAGTGTATGTTTAATTTTATAAGAAATTGCCAAACTGTCTTCCAGAAGGGTTGTACCATTTTACATTCCCACCAGCAATTTATCTGCGATCTGTTTTTTGCTGCAGGCTCTCCAGCATTTGATTTTACCACGATTTCTCACTTTAGCCATTATGATAGATGTGTAGTGGTAGCTCATTGTGGTTTTAATTTGTATTTCTTTAATTATGAATGATATTGAGCAGCTTTTCATATGCTTATTTGCCAGCCGTATATGCAGATTTAAAAAAAAACACTTTATCTGATTTCAAACACGATATACATGCTTGTTATTAAAAAATTAAAATGTTCCAGAAATGTTATATTGAATACCAAAGTTTCCTTTAATAATTTTACTTTCTATTATAGCTACTATTAACGGCTTGGCTGTATATTCCTCCATATAGTTTCCATGTATATGCTGTACTATGTATATAGTATAGTTTCATACAAGTGCAAAAAAATAGTGGCATTTTATGTGTACAGTTTGAAAACTTGCTTTTATCACTTAACAATAATCTTGGCTAGGCTTCCACATCATGGTAGTCAGTTGTATGCTTTATTCAATCATCTAATGTGTTATATTTTCTAATAAAACAGAAATTTTCTGGGGTTTTTATGTTAAAAATCACAATTTCATAATTCCATATGCTTCAATGCAATAGCCATTATATTTCTAGTATATTCGAGTAAACTTTAAAGTTGTAAAAACTTCCTGGTGAAATTATACACTGCACATTTCCCAGCTTTGAACTGAGAGTTATGTTGCAGCAACTGTTTTAGGAAGATGTGATCAGTTGAATTGTGTGGAAATACGAAACAAAGTCCAGTCAATTTCATGTTTATGTCTTAAGAAACTTGGCATATGAGTAGCTGCTGTATCATAAGGAATAGTAAGACTACAAAGAAATTTATTACACTATATTATTGCTCACCAGTGTTTTCCATAATAAACAAACTGGTTCTGGCATGTACTTCTAAGTATTTCATTTTGAGGCAATTACTTTCTGCATCAATCACTCCCACTAACTCATAATATTCTCATGAGAGTCAAATTACTATCACTATCCTTTCATTGATGATGTCATGAAGAATAGATATGGTGGCAAGGGAATGTAAATGATTTATTTCTTGTGACTTAACCTTAGACTTCGATGCTTGCTTAAGCTGAGAGAGATAAAGGGAAAATGCTGATAATATGGTCATTCTTAAGTAGAAGATTCTTTGGGTCTTTTTAACCACAGATAGGCATTATTTAAATCTAGAAGACTATACAGAAGTAGGAAAGCAAAAGGAAATATCAGAGACTTTAGTGGGTATTTCTTCTCTCTCTCTCCTAAGAGCATTTAATCTTTTGGTTTTTAAAGCAAATCTCTTGCAGCTGCTTAGTTCTCTGTTCGTGCCAAGGACCCTTTGTTTATACTAACTGCACCCAAAGAATTCTTCTTACACAAGTTGTACTACTTAAGCTCTTTTGCAAGGCTCAGACTTTATCACATCTATGGGGGAAAAGAGCTATAATTTTCTTTCTCAACATTCTTTCTGGTCAAAAAAGAATGTCGAGGATTTAATTCCTTAAGCATCAAGTCTTGATACTGCCTGCGATTTGCATGTATCAATGTATGAGAAAACTTTCATAAGCCTGTGGCTAGATTCACCTACCATTTCTGTGCAAAGTGAATTTAGAGAGACAGCCCTAAGAAGGGACCTGGAACAACAGTTTAGTCCATCTAGATTCAGGTGGTTTTCGATCCTAACCTTAAAATCAGCAAGAACCAAAAGGTCTAAGAAACAGAATAAAACAACTGGACCAAGTTCTCTTGGAGAAGACTGATTCCAGATATTCGTCCATAAATTCACAGCTTTTTAGTTCCATGAAAAATACTCTTTGTGGACATATTCTTGAAAGCTCTTAAAGATTAAAAAATAATGTATCATGTTTTTCTATCATCAAAACCCAAACTACACAATAATTGATCTAATTCTCAATTTGTTTTTTATTTTATTTAGGCTCCGTGCCTCATGTAGGGCTCAAACTCATGACCCTGAGATCAAGAGTTGCATGCTCTACCAACCAAGACAGCCAGGTGCCCTTAATTCTCAATTTTTAACACTTTCCCTGAAAGCTCAAAAGCTGTGAACAAAAGGAAGTTCCTTTTGTTCAGCCGTGTCTGTTCAACATCAAAACTTAATATCACATAAACATTTGAATGATTAATGCCATTCATTTAAATTGTCACAGTTGATGCCTATTCAACCATTTTAGAGACGAGATCCTCAAAGCTAGGAAGGGTCAAAGGACACATCTGAGATCATGTATCTATCCACTGGCTGAAGTGAACTCAGTCCACACCCTTTGATTCCTTCACATTCTTTTCACTGTACCACAACTGCTTTCCCCAAATTATCCAGATTTTTTAAATTAAAAAACACAGCTAATCATTTTGATATTTACTATCATCCAGATACAAGTGACTAAGAGGATTTTTTTTTTTTTGCATGATATAGATAAACATCTATGTAAAATCTTACTTGGCCAACATGACCCGTCTCCCACCTTTATTTTCCAATTCTTCCTGAAAAGTTCATCATCTGTGGGATCAACAGACTCAAGTCTAGCCTTAGTCTAGCTATGCTTCACTCACTTGTGAGCTGTGTGATTTTCACCAAAGTACTTAAACTCTCGCCTCTGTTTCCTCATTTTGTGAAAGAAGGAAAGCAATAGCAGTCTCCTGCTACAGAAGATATCGGATAAGAAAATTGTGTGAGAAGCCTTTATGGCAGTGCTTGGCCAAGTGAAGGGCCCAGGGGCAGTGCTCCAAGAAGGCACGCTACAAGAATAAGTGTGTGGGAATATGAGAAGTAGCAAGACTGCGGACCTTACCACTCAATGGTGAGTGACATGGGTTTGCTCCAGGCTCCAAAATGTAGTTGATGACAATATAATCTACAAGGTAAGCTGTGGTGTGCTGGAGGCAGTTGATAGAGCCGAGAGCTGCGAGAGCTGGTTTTGTGTATTTCTTCCCCACTCTGTGTTCAGTGAGGTCACTCTGGAGGCTTGAACATTTGGTAGTTGAATATTTATACTACTGGAAACTGGCAAGCACTATAAAGCAGACCTCCCCTCCCTTACTAGAGAGCTGGATGTCGAACATTCATCAGCACACTGCTGGTAGAGACCAGGCTTGGAGGTCAAATCAATCTAGGCTGGCACCCAAACCTAAACTTTGACACTCACTAATGTACCCTGGGAGAGTTCTTGGGACCACGAGTCTCTGATTTCTGACCCTTAAAGTGAAGCTAATAGTACTACTGAGTTTAAAGACTATTGAGAAGATTAAGTGAGATAAGGTAATGTGAAACACTTCAAACAGGACCTAGGACCTAACGTCAAATAGTAGATGGTGGTTATTATTATTGTGAAAAGTCTGGAGTAGTTTAAAACTTAACCAAATTCTATATACATTTCACTTCTTTTGTATGATACTTAATAAAGATATGAATGTGATTTTAGAGTGAACTTGTCAGTCTAAGTCAGGAAAGAATTTGTTTCATGGAAAAAAATTCTATTCAAGTTCTTGTATTGTTTCTGTTTTAGAAAATATTTAAACAAATTTGAACATCTAAACAAAGAAAGTTTTAAAGCCAAACATCTAAGTGCTCTGAGTCTCCTCTGAGCATTTTTCAACAATGTTGGGCCCAAAGCCAGAATATGTTACAACCCTTTTGAACCCACCCCACCCAGCCCCAACAGCAGGCCTCCCCCAGAGAAAAGAATCTGATATAATGCCAACAAGAGAATCTTCCTCCTTAGAATATCTTAAAGCTTTCATCCTTTTTGTTATTCTTAAAAAAAAAAAAAAAAAAGGAGCTAAAAATTTGGGTGTAACAAGCTTCAAAATATCCAAATGCACAGAGCCTAGAGAAATAAATATTCAAAATACAAAAATCTTTGGTTCGGAGGCATGTAGATGAAGGGCCTGGGCCTGAGGTTCTCCTTGCCATACTGTAGAATAATCCAGACAACCACAGGGCTGGATTCCTGTCTACACCCAAGCGTTCCTCTCAGTTCCCACATCATTAAAGGAGTAGCTTGTCACCCTCCTGTTGATGTCCTTTGGGGGAGGCACACTAGATCAAGGCAGTCCAGTTGGGCAGTTGGGTGAAGGGTCATCCATTCATTTTTCAGTCTGTTGCCAGGGCATGCCGGGGTGGGGCAGGAAAAGGAGAGAGCAGACATGACTTAAGAGCACTGGTGGAGTTCTGGAAGCTACACCCTATAAGCTGGTGAAGGAAGGATGTGGAAAGGATGGTCCCTTGCAGGTCCTCCAGTGTGCTGGGGAAGTTCTACCACTTCCTCTTTATCCCCACTATCCACCTCCTCCTTTTGCTAGGGAGACTGCTGGGAACATGTAATATATGTGATATACTCTATAGCGGGGTAAAATCAAGATTTTCTATGGACAGCTGCTTCTTTATTCTGAACCATGAGCTGTACCACCATTGCTCCATTACTATGGAAGCCAGAAAGACAAACAGGACTTTAGAATTACACATTGTTCTACTGACAGGACTTCGAGAGGTGAAATCCTTTTTCTGAGGTTCACAGCTTATTAACTGTGTGCCTAGAGCACAGATTTTTTTTTTTCAACTTTCCTCCAAGTGCAATTTTCCCAGGCTACACGTGACAGCAGCTTTTCACCGCCAAGACCTTAAACTTCAACTCTCTTTTTCTGAATTGACTTTCAGAATTCTGCTTCTTCAGGTTAACTTTGAAGCAAAGTCCTATAGAGCAATAACCCTTCTGGTTCATTTGCTTTGAACACCAACCTTCTTCTGGATTCACTTCTCCCTATGCAGAGGCTAGACCCCAGGGTCTGGCTCATAACTTTCCCTATGTACTTGGCCTTGTCTGGGTCTCTTCAGCCCTCAGCTTTTCTTACTGTGATCTCAGGCTGCTGGGCCTGGCTGGATTCACATAACCTTATCTAGGTCCTAAGTGCTACTCCGAACCCTCTTGCTCATCGTTCTGTATGCTTACTTGAGCATTCACCATTGAGACTGGGATTCCTGCCTGGTCCTCTTCACAGTTCTCCCGCCTGCCCCCATTTCTCAAAAAGCCTAGAGAACTGGGAGCGTCTGGGTGGCTCAGTCAGTTAAGTGTCTGCCTTTGGCTCAGGTCATGATCTCAGGATCCTGAGACTGAGCCCTGCGTGGGGCTCCCTGCTCAGCGGGGAGTCTGCTTCTACCTCTCCCTCTGCCCCTCCCCCTACTTGTGTGCACTTTCTCTCTCAAATGAGTAAATTTAAAAAAAATCTTAAAAAAAAAAAAGCCTAGAGAACTGATTTACAGCATATTAAAATAGAACAAGTAGATCCATTAAAGATTATGTCATTCAATACTCTCATCCTACAGAAAAGGAATCAAGATCACTAATGCTCAGAAATTAATGAGTGCTTCAATCCACCTGGCCTAGCCTTGCCTTCAGGTAGGTAAAATATTATGTCCATGTTAGAGACAAGGTACTAGATCTCCAAAGACATAATGTCATTTGTTCAAGGTCACAGAGCCAGCCAGGCAGATTGTAAAACAATACCCTCTTCCTGACTCCCTGTCTTCGTGATACTCTCTAACCAGACATTCTCTTCACTTTCAAGTATCTTTCGTGCAACTTACAATTAATTTACACTGGTGAGCACACCAGAAAGGTACACTGCTTAAAATCAGAATTTCTACAGGAATTTAATTTAAAGTTTTCTGTGACTTTGGTGGCAAATTAACATTATCTTCTTTAAAATTTTTCCAATCTAAAAATGATCTGTTTCATGCCACAGACCTTCAGAATCCTGGAGTCTTGACCGCTTATCTATAAGTTAGAGTAGACCCAGAATTGTTTCTTGAGGATGATTTCCATTCTGCCATGGTTCTGTCCAAAGAACTGTCCTGGTCAGGCTCCTTAATTTCAGTAAGAGGATCATAATCTTACCTTTGACTCCAGTGCTTGTCAAAGCATTTGGATCTGGTTTTAATTAGCAACCCAGAATATCCCCACTCCAAGTTTTGCTACATATTACAACTTTCAACTCTCTATGGTCCAAGATGGATCCAAAATTCAACTATAAAAATGGAGACTGGCAAAAAGCACATAATCCATCATTCCGCTGGAGATTAAAAATTTGCCCTCAGCTCAAGTAGACTGTCCAGCAAACATGGCTGTACTGTTAGGCCTCCTCTCCTCCCTTAAAGTCACATTTTGAAGTTGTATTTTCAATTGAAGAATCTCAAAGAAACAGCCATCTAAATTCTGTATTATATGTAACCCCACTGAAGCAATGGCCCAGAATCTGAGCAGAGTCTAGTCAAAGAAACATAGTCCAGCAACCAAAAAGCAATTTAAAAATAACACAGACTCTTAACTTGTGTTTCTTAAACACAGCAAAGTTAATACACGGTTTGTAGCAATATTTTCTAACATGTCATCTATAAGTTGGTTGACCTTAAAAAAAAAACCCAGCTCTTTTAGCTGCAAAATGAGTTTATTCAGGAATACCAGAGAATTGCAATTTGGGACAAGCAAACTACAGCAAACCACAGGCCAGACTGGAAAACAGGGGAGACCAGCTTGCTTTTATAGAGGAAAGGAGGAAGTTAGGAGGGACTGCTTCCAAGAGTTCAGGTAATGGTTCTTCACTGGCTGAGTGTAGCAATTGGCTGGACACTTGCTGGACAAAGAGAAATTCTTCCCTTCTTCCTGCTGGAGTATGCATGCTGGTATGTAAGAGCTCCCCCTTGAGTGCTTCCTGATTCCATTTTTAATCATTACGGTTTTCTTTATTTTCACAAGTTCATGATCTCGGTTGTAATGATAATTTCATGAGTCTCTATACATAGCAAAACTGATCAAATGGTACACTTTAGATATGTGCTGTTTATTGGATGTCAATTACAACTCAATGAAGTTGTAGAAACTAATAAAGCTACTGGAAAAAATGCTATCTGGGATCAACCATCTTACCCTATAGTTCCTACTCAGTCTTTTACTCCTAAATCTCTAGGAAAATTCCAAACTTGTCCTATCCTGGCCTACCCACTGTCCTTTACCATCCTATTCCCTTTCCTATTGGTTTTTCATCATGAAGCCTCAGAAGCACTGGTCTACTAAAGGCAGGACACTGCTCGGACAATAGGACAGGAGGAAGGAAGCTCACTAGCTAAAGCCAGAATCTTCTTTTGGGAGCAAGAGAACATAAAGGAGAGGCTAGGAACACTCATTTTTTGCAGCCCTCACTAAGAAATGTCCTATAATCAAATGTGCTACTAGAGCAATCACAATCATGGGAATGTGAATTTGGCCTATACATCTTCTTGGAGCTCTTTTTAAAAGGAGTCATTCACATATATTGACACAGAAAACAATTTCAAGTTGGTCATTTCTTGAGACTTCCTGTTTTGTTTTTATTTTATTTTTTTTAAAAAATATTTATTTGAGAGAAAGAGCATGTGTGTGTGCGAGTGGGGGGAGAGGCAGAGGGAGAGAATCTCGAACAGACTCTTCACTGAGCAGGAAGCCTAATCCGGGGCTCTGTCTCACAACCCAGGAGATCATGACCTGAGCCAGAATCACAAGTTGGACACTTATCCGACTGAGCCACCCAGACAGCCCTCATTTTATTTCTAATGAAACAACACTGGTTAAGTGAACACACACATCAGTGCAACTCAAACTGGATCAAGTCTTATTTGGTTCCATGTTTTAAGACCACCTGTGCTCTTGGTCTAACCATCAGAGTGAAACTGTCTCTTGGCTCTTATCTGCGTTGGTGATTTCAGTCCAGTACTTGGGTCCATTCTCCCACCTGAAGCCCCTTGTAGATCCACAATGACACCATGACCCACATCCATCAGTCTTAGAGTAATGCCAACATCCACAGAAAAAGCTATAGCAACCAACTGAGATTCCTAAATGAAGCAATCTCTGACTAATATTTCTCAAACACTGTAAGGGAGAAATATAACCAACAGCAATGTTTTTAAAAGCATTTTTCTCTTTGGGGTGCCTGGATGGCTCAGTTGGTTAAGCATCCAACCCTTGATTTCCGCTCAGGTCATGATCTCAGGGTTATGAAATCAAGCTCTTTGTCAGGCTCTGCGCTCAGCAGGGAGTATGCTTCAGATACTCTCCCTCTCCTTCTGCCCCTCCCTCCACCCTCTCACTCTCTCTTTCTCTGTCTCTAAAATAAATAAGTAAATCTTTAAAAAAAAAAAAAAAAAAGAGGCATTCTGTTCTCCTGTATTTCTTTCACACCTCATGGTTTCTTCAAGCCAAAACTCCTCCAGAACTCCTTAGAGGGTTTTTCTCCCAATCTTAGTTCACACATATCTTGGCTCCCATCCTTCTCCCTTTCCTCTCAATTAGTCATCAAGAAAATCCAGGGGGAAAAGGTCAGCAAAGGCAGAATTATCTTCAAATGGTGGAGGGGGAGAAGAAGCTTAGTGAGCAAAACCAAAATACTCTTTAAGGAACAGGGAGAAGGAACTTTTATTTTAACATGGACTGGACTGGAAGAGATTATGTTGAGTGAAATAAGTCAAGCAGAGAAAGTCAATTATCATATGGTCTCACTTACGTGTGGAGCGTAAGGAAAAACATTGAGGACATTGTGAGAGGGAGGGGAGGGATGAATCTGGAGGAAATCTGAGGGGTGAAGAACCATGAGAGACTGTGAACTCAGAACAACGGACTGAGAGTTTTGGAGGGGAGGGGGTGGGGGGATGGGCGAGCCTGGTGGTGGGTACTGAGGTGGGCACGTATTGCATGGAGCACTGGGTGTGGTACATAAACAATGAATCTTGTAACACTGAAAAAATAAAATAAAAGTATCTGGGGGAAAAAAAAAAAAGGAACAGGGAGAAGGGAAAGCCAGCACCATTCATATATTAATAAATCTGCACCATCATCAGTCCCTGTAGGGATTAAACAGGAGAGGACATCATCTACTAAATCACTGTGCTGCTTTCTGTGAACACAGGAAAATATTCATATGTCAGTATCACAAAAAGCTGTGCTCCCACCAAACAATAGATTTGTCTTCATGGATACTGGAAATCCTCCACTGGTAGAGCCTCTGTACCTGCACAGGTCCTTAAGAAGTCCAGAGCCACGTTTACACTATAACCCTAGTAACATGCAATGTAGTGCTTCAGCATGCAAACCTATGTGCTGATATCACATCTGATTGATATTTCCTGTGCCTATTTCTCTCACCCACTAATTCTCTTGTCTTTTTTATACTCTATGTAATTTTATAAGTGGTTTCAGATCCATTGTGGAATTAGGTGATGTGTTGAATGAATGAATGAATGAATGAATGAATGAAAACACACATAACTTTCTTTCTATCTCCTCCTTTACAAGGTTAAACATGCCTTTGCCTTTTAAATTTCAGCTCCACTGTACTTTAAACTCTTTTCTGTCCTGGGTTCCCTTGTGTCTCCCAATGACCTGGGACCAAAGTTAGACATCATCTTCAGCTTCTCCTGTGCCTTCTCTCTCAGGCAGTCACTAAGATCTACCAATTCTCATTTCATTCCCTGTTGCACATCATTCCCTTCCTTTCCATTCTCAAGGACAGATTTTTGTACAGATCCTCATTACCTCATACCTAGACTACTGCAATATTCTCCTAAATAATCTTCTTGGCCTTTGCCACTGCAAATCATCCTATGGATGCTGCATCATTATTCCTAAATGCACAGAGACTTTTAACATTTAAATTCAATTTGCCAATTAGTTTTTTATATAATTGAGACTCTTTTATTTTTCCTAATTTTAAACTCCCAATTCAAATTTTATAAAAAAAAAATCTGTGAAGATTCTTTTACATCTAAACTATCTTTGAGGTTTTCTAGATGGTCCCTAGGTAACTAAAAGGATTTATCCCCTCACCTTATAAAAGGAGCAATGCTAAAATAATAAGGTATGTTTCATGCTCTTTATATTTTAATTAGCTCTATCAGCTGACAAATAATTGTGTCAGTGTTCACTTTCTGGATCCAGAAACCAAACGAGCCTTTCCTTTCTTAAGCAAAAACTAGACTAACTCCCTACTTTGGACATTTTGATTTATACTAATCCCTTCTAACAATTTGTGCATAAAGGACAAGTTTATATTTTAAGGGTACTTATTCCGAACCAGGAGCTTATCATAAGCCCATTGCTTATGTTTCTCTTGACCCCTCATCTAAGGCTTAATACACCTTGTTTATCTGCTTCAGGCAACCCAACAATAACCAACACTTTAGGCCAGTTGATTATCTATCACCTATTAAATTCTTATGTTGTCGATTTCCAACACACTAATTAAATGCTGCTTTGATCTAAACCCAGTAACCCTAACTTCTCTTCTTTTTTTTAAAAAGTTTAAAAAATTTTTTAAGTAATCTCTACACCCAACGTAGGGCTCAAACTCACAACCCCGAGATCAAGAGTCGAATGCTCTACCGACTGAGTCAGCCAGAGGCCCCGTGCTCTTCCTAATATAAGAGAATCTCATGACATCAAAGAGCTGCTCTAAGCATGTTCTGTTCTGATTTGACTGATGTTTAACCCTCATGACAATAATATATTTGGTGATCACTCCCATCTTACGAATGATCGGTGTACACTTTGTGCTGCATGGGTAATAGATTCTAGATATTGTTATCAATAGCTCATCTTATCAATAGCTGTCAGATAGCTCTGACATGAGTATGCCACAATTAAGACAGGTCTAAGCTGATGTTTTGCACGATTTTGACATGTTATTCTAGAAAAGGGGGTTTTCTAACCTCTTTGGGGACTCCAATTAGAAACTTAAAAAATAAATTAATGTCTACGTATTGGAATAATCTAATATCTAAAGGAAGTCTCAGTAATTCAGACTGGTGCCCATTCTAAAAGAAAATAGACCAGCCTGCAATTATACAAAATAAACACCCCTTGCTGGTGTTATTACCATTAAAATACAGTGGTTCAATCTGATTTCTGAATAAAATAGACTTCCTCAAATAAGGAGGGCATGTGTTGTGATGAGCACTGGGTGTTATACACAATTAATGAATTGTTGAATACTACATCAAAAGCTAATGATGTATTATACGCTGGCTAACTAAACATAATAAAAAAAAAGAAAAAAAAGAATAATTTTCTCCACGGGAAAGATACTATTTCAAAATTTTCTCACATCCCTTGATGTCTTTCCAAACCATATCTCTAAGTTTTTATACTTACACATTAAAAAAAAAAAAAAAGCAACCACAAGCTACGATGACAGGGCCAAATTAGTTCAGACTTTACAAAACTGAGTGGGAAAAAATCTACCTGACAGACTCAATAGATGGTCAAATCTTGCCATAGATATCATACTCCAGGAAAAACTGGATGATTTTTTAAAATCTCCCTTTACAGTTAAAATATTTGAAGAAACATTTAAAGAAATATATTATTGATATACCCTTCCTGAAACTCTATGAATATAAAATGAGCTAATGGTACTTGACAATAAAAAGTGTCCCAGTTTTCCATTTTAATGAGATCTATCAAAACCTCCATAAACATGCACTGTAAAAAAAAAATGTAAATAAAGTTGTTGCATAAAGCCCTGTAAGACTCAGCTTGACTCTTCCCCGGGCAGATTCTATTTGATCTTGTCAGATATGATCAGGTAGATATGTGGTCATAGGTCCAACAGATGTGACCTGCCATTACAAAACATACATAGTTGAATTTATCACTACGTGAATAGATTTAGGAGACAACGTATATTCAAACAGACCCCAATGACAGCCTTAAAACTACATTGAGTTCAAGCCCCATGTTGGGTGTAGAGCTTACTTAAGGAAAAAAAAAATGCAGGGCACCCGGGTGGCTCAGTTAGTTAAATGTCCAACTCTTGATCTCAGCTCAGGTCTTGATCTCAGGGTCATGAGCAATACATTTAGGGGTATCTGGCTGGTTCCGTTGGTAGAGCATGGAACTCTTAATCTCAGAGTCCTGAATTCAAAGCCCACATTGGGTGTGGAGCCTATTAAAAAAAAAAAAAACCTATACCAAAAAGGGCTATTTCAGGTACCCTTAGCCACAAATACTGTTCTTAAGTTCCAAGACATATATCATAGATACACATGTGCCAGTAAACATACTTAGGATCCTCCATTTGTATCCTAAAGTCTAGAAGACCACTGTATATCTGCTTAAAGGCTCACTAAAAGTCTTTCAGGAGCAAGACAACTTCTGGAAGTCATCAGCTTACTTCCCAACTCTCTACGGATAGAAAAAGTGGCATTAAGTACAGACAGTTTCCTTTCAACACCTTTGGATGAACATCTGTGATCAAAGGACTTATCATTGAACTTAAGATTTATTGACTCTTCTTTATTTCTTTCCTTTTGTGTTAATCTCTTTTGCTCTCTTCTCAACTACTTCCTTTCCTATAGAATTCTCTGAACTAAATTTGCCTTTCTCAAAGAATTGCAGTGGCCACCAAACTTTCCAAATATTAAATTTAATCTATCAAAATTCACTAAAATATATATTTTAACTTTGAAACATTTCTATACTTCAGTGGGATTCTGGATCTCCATAAATTAGCTGCCGTTACTGATATTTTTCAGAGCTTCAAAGGGATACAAGGGCATTAGAGAATAAGGGGACATGTGACTAATTATGTAAATTGGTTCAAATTATTTTTCCATTAAACTATGCAGGAATCACTGCATGATTTTCTCTGAACTCTCCTAGGATTTTGTTCTCTACAATTAGACCAATTAATATCAGATTGTTATTAGTACATATTCTCATTAAAAAGGCACCTCAATACTCTTAAGTCTATTCTTCCTGAATAACAAAACAGCCCTCTTGTCCTTACCATACTAAAATATCATCTGTTTTTTGGACATGATAATCTAGTCTTTCCAAACATTTAAAACCATTCTATCATTTACTTACATTTTATTGAGAGCTTTACATAACTTACCAAGAGTTGTCTAATGTAGATTTTGTTGGTTTACACAAGGATTCCTGAACTATAATGTAAGATTCATAATTTATGTCTGATGATGACCCGCAATATAAAATAAGAAAACTCAATCTTGAATCGCTTAAGAGGCTAGTGTAAATTTATTGGCTAAAACAGTCATAAATAACAAAATTGCCCTGATCTATTTCCTGGTTGGCCAAGATGCTGCCTGATAATATTTAATGCATTTTTCTGGAACTGGGTAAATCAATCAAAAAAGACAAAACAATCAATAAAGAGGATAATAGTCACTTGGTTAATTAAAACCAATAAACCAATCCTTTGAGACTTACTCTCCTGATTAGGCCTACACTGACTAAAAATTGAATGCAAAACAGGTTCAAAGTTTTTTTATATTTTAAATTATCCTCATATATGTTTGCCTTGTTCTGCCCTTTACTGATGACACTGCACCAAAAAGAGACTTAGACCCTCGAGAAAACTGATTCTTTAGGAGTTTGCTTTGATAAGATCGTGTCCTTGTTTATTGTCTTTCTCTTCCATTGGAAATGTAAGTTCCATGAGAAGAGGGACTCTGTCTTCTTCACCACTATACCCTCAGTGCCTAGATGTAATCGTGCCTGGCATGTAATAAATGGTCAATAAGAACTTGTTGAATAAATAGGGGTCCCTCTCCTGCACTGATGGAGGACAATATAGAAATATTCTCGACACTTGGAAGAAGAGCCCAGCCACATCTTGGTGGGGACCACATGTAGAGCCTGTCAGTGGCCACACAGAGTGAGTAGTACTCCCCTATCAGCAGAGACACCTCTGGGGGCTGTCATAACTAGGAGCTCAGAACCTTGGCTTTGTCACCCACTGTTCCTTCAGTAACCAAGACTGTCTTGGACACCAGTGTGCATTTCTGGCAATCCCAAGATTTATTTGGGGAGAAAGAACTGGAAGATACTGGACCTCTGGTAATCGCCTGCCATCAAGATGTGGACGTGTATGTCAATGGGACCACAGTCGTGTTTACCAGCTTTAGACACTAAGATTACACCTGTATTTTCCATTTTGAATATGTATAATCAGCCCCCTTGACTCAATTGTAAATTGCTCAAGGGCAGGCATTTAACATGAATGAGGAATTCTATTGATTGATGATGGGATGAAAATAACCCCTACAGATTTAAGTGTAGAGATATGAAGAACAACTAAAAGCAGGTCAAGATCTTCCTTTCTTATCCCATGCTCTACTCATAAGGCCTTTGAAAATAATTTTTAAGCCACGTGATATGGGAAAAGGCAGCAGCAAGGAGGTTGACTAGATTAATATAATTCAACATCCAATGTGATCTGGTGGTGGTATCTGCTTTCAGAATAGCCAAAAATAAGCTGCTTTTTTCCTGCTTTATTCAAAGACAGTAGCCCAAAAAGAACCTGACAAGAGTGATGGGTCAAATTTGATTTAGCTGATGACTTCTTGTGTGATCCTGATTCCAATATTCAGCTTCTTTCCAAATGTGTTTCCTCCTCTGCTAAACAAGGATCATATCTGTCCAGTGTCATACAGAGTTGTTATAAAAGATTATATAATTGTAGAAAGGCATTTAGAATGTAAATGATTCTCTATCAAAAGTGTTCTAGCAACCCTTCAGTCCCTGAATGCATTTTAAGCAGTATTATGCTGTAGGCCATTTGCTATCACTGAAAAAAACAGATGGTCCTCTATGGTACAAATTTATGCAGATGACAAGGTCATTGTTTTGCAAAAATATATTGAAAGCAAGAGTCTCCTGCATAAAGATGCAGAAAGACTCAGCTACAATTTCCTCAGGATTTCCAAACACAGGAGAGAAATAAAGCATGCTGGGATCACTGTAAACTACATCTGGCTCAGGCAGACGGCTTACCTGTTTGTTTTATTTTGACTCCTGGTTCAGAGCAGACAGTATTATTGCTACTGATGCCTACAGACGATATTGCTCACTGTTACCCACAGCTTCTTGCTAATGCAGAAGCATCATACAGGAAACATTTCTACAGAACAGGTTAAATACTGAATGAATTAATCAATAAATGTCGGAAAAATTTTGTAAATAAGATAAATGCACAGGACATATTTATAAAGATTGCAAAAAGTTTCAAATATTTTCTGCTTTTCTTATTATTATCATACAGTACAGTCTGGTGTTTGACAAATGCAAATCTCATTAAGAAAAAGACACAATTTGATTTTCTGGTGAGTAGAGCACAGGGAAGGCACATGGCAGGTTTCATGCCTTTTAATCTCAGGAAATATGAGAATCAGAGAACCGGGAGTGTCAGGCAGATGTTAAATGGCAAACATTTGGAAGGTTTTCTATTTTCTCTTAAAAGATTTTGCAAAGATGAATATTCTATTCTCATCTCACATGGTCTAATGTTTGAGCTCTTAATTTAGATCAACAGGCAGCTTCTCTGCCTGGTTGAGCTCTTTGTTGCTGCAAGTTGAGCAAATATTCCATCTCCTCTTAAGGAGATGAAAACCAACTATCTAGCATTATCCCTTTGACTACTGTCAGAATATACAGTGCTACTGTATATCTATATATCAATATATAAAAACTACACCTTCATGAGAATGAATGAGGAAAGATATATCCTCTGCATGGGTGCATATATTCTGGTGAGCAGAAGATGCCACGGTATGAGAAAAAGGTGCTCCTCTTACTGATGAATACTGCCTGAGCCAGAGCAGTTTGGCCAGCTCCCATTGGCTTCCATGGCTGCAACCCTTTGTGCAGTGTGCAAACCTTACAACTGTATAGAATAATTCATCAGTATTCCAGGATAGTCTTTATCACAGCCTGGCTTCCTAGCAGTAACACCTTCCCATATTTGTCTGTGTTTTAGAATTTATAAAGCCCTTGTAATATTATCTTCCTTCATTCTTTCAAGAATCACTTAAGGAGATTCTATTTCTATTACTTCAAGAAGTTCAGACAGGTTTAGACAGGTTAACGTATGACTGGAAGGGTAAGACTGGGCATTAGAGACCAAGTCTTTTTTTTCGCAATGTCCTTGCTCTATAGCATTAAAGCTGCTCCTTCTTTATTCCCATTTAAACACGCCAGATTATTTGACCATTTTTCATACACCTGTTTCTCCCCACTTTAAAATCCTCTTTGTAGAACCCTCAGTCCCATGTCAATCCAACATTGACACCCTAATAGAGATCGAGTCATGTGTCAATAGACTTTACGGACTGAGTGTGTTGTGAGGGGATCCAAAGCACTAGAAAGTGCAGCCCCAGGGCTTGAGTATTGATCTCAAATTGATAAGCATGTCATTGCTATTAAACCTTACCTGTGTTTGCTTCCCTTGAGAATATGGCATTACTACTTAACACTATAATTTGACAACATTCACCAAATTATTAATGCCATCCCCTCAGGTTTTCCTTATTTTGTACCTATAGCATTTCATTTTAGATCATAAAAGCCACTTCGACTTAATCATTTATATTTATTTTTAATACTTTTTCTGATTTTTGATTAACAATTCTTTCCTCCTTCTGCCTGATTTAGCAAGACTACGAATTTAGCCAATACTTGATTAGTTCAATACTTGATTTCAAGTCATGTGGGACACCTCTCTTATATCTTCTACTATTGACAGAACCCCTCTAAATGGGTATTCAATTGTGTAACGCTATGTCTCTAAATGCATTAGAGCAGAAGTCCACAAACTTTCTCAGCAAAGGGCCTGAGAATGAATATTTTCAGTTTTGGAGGCCATACGGTCTCTGTGGCAACGACTCTACTCTATACCACTATAGCACAAAAGCAGCCATACACAATATATAAGCAAACAGGCATGACTGTGTTCCAGTACAGCTTATTTATGGACACTAAAATTTGAATTTCATATAATTTTCACATGTCATAAAATATTATTTTCCTTTCAATTTTCTTCTGACCATTTAAATCTTTAAAACCATTCTTAGCTCAAAGACTGTACAAAAGCAGGCTAGGATTGGGCAAGGTTTGGTAGCTTTGATAGAGATCAATGCTTAAATACTAACATACTGTGAGCTGGTTATATATCTGATGGGGGTTAATATCTGAAATATATAAAGAACTCATACAATTCAATAGCAAAAATCCCCCAAACAATCCAATTAAAAAATGGACAGAGGAACTGAATAGTTATTTTTATTTTTTTAAAAAAAGATTTATTTAGTTAGTTTAGAGAGAAAGAGCATGTGTGCGTGTATGGGGGAGTTGGGGGAAAGGCAGAGGGAGAGGGAGAGAGAAACTTTAACAGACTCTGTGCTAAGTATAGAGCCTGATGCAGGGCTCGATCTCAGGACTCTAAGATAATGACCTAAGCCGAAACCAAGAGTCAGTCGCTTAACCGACTGAGCCACCCAGGTGCCCCTGAATAGATATTCTTCTAAAGAAGACCTACAGATGGCCAACAGATACATGAAAAGGTACTCAATATCACTCATCATCAGGGAAATACAAATCAAAACCCCAATGAGATATCACCTCACACCTGTCAGAATGACCATCAAAAAGACAAGAAATAACAAATGTTACCAAGGATGTGGAAAAAAGGAAACCCTTGTGCACTTTTGGTGGGGATGTAAACTGGTGCAGTCACTATGGAAAACAGTATGAGATCCTCAAAAAAACTGAAAACAGAACTATCACATGATCCAGCAATTCCATTTCTGGGTATTTATCCAAAGGAAATGAAATCACTATGTTGAAGAGATATCTGCATCCCCCTATTCCTCACAGCCTTATTTATATTAGCTAAGTTGGAAACAACCTAAGCGCCCACTGACAAATGAATAGATAAAGAAAATGTGGTGTACACACACACACACACAGAGGAATATTATTCAGCCATAAAAAAACAAAGAAGTTCTGCCATTTGCTACAACATGGATAGACCTTGAGGGCATTATGCTAAGTGAAGTAAGTCAGACAAAGAGGAATACTATATGATCTCCCTTACATCTAAAATCTAAAAGAACCAAACTCGGGGCACCTGGGTGGCTCAGTGGGTTAAGCCTCTGCCTTTGGCTTCTGCCAATATCTCTGATGAGCATCAATGTATAAATCCTCAATAAAATATCAGCAAACTGAATTCAACACTACTTTTAAAAAAATCATTCACCATGATCAAGTGGGATTTATTCCAGGGATGCAAGGGTGGTTCAATGTTGTAAATCAATCAATATGATACATCACATTAACAAGACAAAGCATAAAAAAACATATGATTATCTCAATAGATGTAGAAAAAAGCATTTGACAAGGTACAATATCCATTCATGATAAAAACTGTCAACAAAGTAGGTTTGGAGGGAACATACCTCAACATAATAAAAGCCATATGTGAAAAACCCACAACTAACATCATACTCGGTGGTGAAAAACTGACAGCTTTTCCTCTCAGATCAGGAACAAGACAAGGATGTCCACTCTTACCACTTCTATTCAACACAGTTCTGGAAGTCCTAGCCACAGCAATGCAAGAACCAAAAGAAATAAAAGGCATCAAACTTGGTAAGGAAGAAGTAAAACTTTTACTCTTTGAAGATGACATACTATATATAGAAAATCCTAAAGAATCCATCAAAAAAACTACTAGAACTAATAAACAAATTCAGTAAAGCCAGAGGATACAAAATTAATATACAGAAATCTGTTGCATATCTTTAATAATGGAAGTAGCAGAAAGAGAAATTAAGAAAACAGTCCCATTTACAATTACACCAAAAAATAATAAAATATCTAGAAATAACCTTAACCAAGGAGGTAAAA
This sequence comes from Potos flavus, assembly GCA_028534135.1. Classification (NCBI taxonomy): domain Eukaryota; kingdom Metazoa; phylum Chordata; class Mammalia; order Carnivora; family Procyonidae; genus Potos; species Potos flavus. The sequence goes on from CM052896.1 coordinate 85,308,978, forward strand.
GACCTGTGCTCTCAAAACTATAAAATACCGGTGAAAGAAACTGTAAATGACACAAACAAATGGAAAGATATTCCATGCTCATGATTGGAAGAATTAATATTGTTAAAAAGTTCACACTACCCAAGATAACTACAGATTCAATGTAATCCCTATCAAAATACCAACAGATTTTTTCATAGAACTAAAACAATCCTAAAATTTGTATAGAACCATGAAAGGCCCCAAATAGCCAAAGCAATCTTGAGAAAGAAAAACAAAACTGGAGGTATCATAATCCAAGATTTTACAATATCCTACAAAGCTGTAGTAATCAAATCAGCATGGTACTGGCACAAAAATAAACTCACAGATCGATAGAACAGAGGGAGCCCAGAAATAAAACTAAACATATATATTCAATTAATTTATGACAAAGCAATCAAGAATAAACAATGGGGAAAGCACAGTCTCTTCAATAAAAGGTCTTGGGAAAAGTGGATAGCTACATGCAAAAGAATGAAACTGAACCACTTAACACCACACATAAAAATAAACACAAGAAGGATTAAAGACCTACATGTGAGACCTGAAACCATAAACTCCTAGAAAAAAAGCCTAGGCAGTAATTTATTTGACATCAACTATAGAAACATTTTTCTAGACGTCTCCTCAGGCAAAGGAATCAAGAGCAAAATAAAATTATTGGAACTACACCGAAATAACAAACATTCGCACAGTAAAGGAAACAATCAATGAAACAACAAGGCAACCTACTGAATGGGAGAAGATATTTGCAAATGACATATATATCTGATAAGTGGTTAGTATCTAAAATATATAAAGAACTTATATTACTCAACATCAAAAAACTCCAAATATTCTGACTTAAAAATGTGCAGAGGAAAAAAAATAATTAGTTAATTAAAAATGTGCAGAGGACCTTAACAGATGTTTTTCCAAAGAAGACATACAAATGGCCAACATGAAAAGATGGCCAACAGCACTAATTGTCAGGGAAATGAAAATCGAAACCTCGATGAGATGTCACTTTACACCTGTCAGAATGGCTAAATTCAAAAGCATAAGAAATAACAAGTGTTGACAAAGATGTGAAGTAAAAGGAACCCTCATGCACTGCTGGGAATGCAAATTGGTGCAGCCACTGTGAAAACAGTATGGAGTGTCCCCGAAAAATTAAAAATAGAATTACCACATGATCTAGTAATTTTCCCCCTGGATATTTACCCCCCCCAAAATGAAAATACTATTTTGAAATGATAGATGCACCCCTGTGTTTACGGCAGCATTACTTACAATAGCCAAGATATGAAAGCAACCCAAGTGTGCCTCCATAGATAAATAGATAAAGATGTATTGTGTATATAAAGTGATAGAGATACAAATATAGATAATGAAATATTATACACCCATAAAAAAGAATGAGATCTCTTGCCTTTTGCAACCACATGTATGGATCTAGAGGGCCTAATGTTTTGTGGAATAAGTCAGGCTGACAAAGACAAATACCATATGATTTCACTCACATGTGGAATTCAAGAAACAAAACAAGCAGCCAAAGAAGAAAAGATACAAAAGAACGCAGACTATTAAACACAGAGAATAAAAGGTTGTCAGAGGAAAGGTGGGTGGGGGATGGGTGAAACAGATAAAGTAGATTGAGAGTACTCTTATTATGATGAGCACTGAGAAATGCAGAGAATTGTTGAGTTATTATATTGTACAGCTGAAACTAATATAATACGTTAATACATTAATTTATTATAAATAAATAAATAAATAAATAAGGCTGGGTGGCTCAGTCAGGCTAAGGTCATGATCCCAGGGTCCTGGGATCGAGCCCCACATCGGGTTCTGGGCTCAGCACAGAGTCTGCTTGTCTCTCTCCCTCTCTTTCCCAAATAAATAAATGAATAAAATCTTTAAAAATAAGTAAGTAAATAAATAATAAAAATAAATAAATAAAATACAAATAAAAAGTATTCTTAGCTCACAAGTTGTACAAAAGCAGGCCAAAGTTTGGCAAGGTTTGTTGGCCCTGATGTGGAGATCAATGTTTTTATCAACATTTTGTGAGCTAGGGACACCTATAACTTTCATGCTCCCTACCTCAGTTTCTCAGGTTGTAAAGTCACTAGAATCAAATCCTAAGGACTAGAGATAAAAACTAATCAAAATGCCTTCGATGAAATAAATTTGAAATGAAAATCTACAAAAAAATGCTGCCTTCAAGTTTAATTCCATATTACTGTAGCTAAGAATATTCATTTATTCCTATGAGGTTTCAGATTTTCATACTGCCCCTTTCCCTTCAAACTTCAGCTTTATGAAGTGTTCACAGAAAAAAATATATGAAAAGATTTTTGACTCCACATTAATAACAAATAGCTCCAGGCAGTGAACGTTGGCTCCTCCTGATGTTACCCTTGGCTCCAAAGTCTGATTGGCCAAGCTGACTTCTCCTTCCTGTCTTGAGTGATTTTAATTCAGGCCCCACAGTCCAGATCCAGGGTACTTGATTTCTAACTTAGTTAGATTCTTCTGTAAAGTTAAATAAATGATTTGGATTCAGGACAGTAGGTTCTGGAGAAATCCTTTCTCAGGAAGAATTTCAAGCTGGCAGGATGAACTGGGAAAAAAGATAAAGAAATGGAGAAATTACCTGTGGTGAAAACTGCAAAGTGGCCTCCCAGACTACTGGGCTCATTAGGACTTTGGACCTAAAAACACTACGCTCTACAAGACAAAAAATCTGTTTCCTGTCGATTTAGCTATTTTGGGCTTTAGCTATGAGGTCTGAATCGTAGACTGCTGTCTAAACCTTCCTGGTTTTTGCAGGGCCGACTCCTGTGGTCTCTACTCCTTTGCCTCATTCTGCTCTCAGGTGCCTCTGCTCCTGGCTTCTTCTACCTTGGCTGGGAATTTCTAGGTCTCTGCCCCTAACACTCACTTCCACCTCCCTTACTGTGGTCCCATGGCTGTCCCTTTGAATTAGAGAGACTCTTTCCTTGGTGTTGTGTTCTTTTCACAGGGCAAGGTTGGGTTCTTGGGGATGAGAAGAATGCAAATTAAAAATAGAAGGTACTATGTTTCTGTATCAATAGTGAATATATAATATAAACATAAATAAATATACATTATATATATTACATATATATATTTGATGCTGCTAAAGGTGTCAGGAAGCATATTCTCACATAATGTAGGTATACGTGGAAATCAGAACACTTGGATAGCCTTGTTGGGATACAATTTGACAACATACATTAAGAGCCTTTAAATTGTTTCTATTCTTTAATTGCAAAGCCCATTTCTAGGAATATATCCTTTCTAGGAAGAATCCTCAATACAGAAAAAAGCTTCCAGCAGAAAGATATTCATTGTAACATAACTATGACAGAAAAAGGAAAACCTAAATGTCCAACCATGGGGGAAGACTATTGTTAACTAAGTTGCATATAGTTGATGAGGAGTGTTAGTGTTTATAATACAAGAAAAGGTAAAAAAGTTGGATACAAAATTGTACGTACAGTATGATTGCCACTATTTATAAGGATATTTGAATTGGTTAAAAAAAGAAGACGAATTCCAAATAATAGTTAATTTCTTCTTCATACTTTCATGTACTTGGTATTTCCTACTGTATATACACTAGTATAATCAGGGAGAAAACATGCATGGTGGGACATACTATGTAACACTGTATGTACACTGGAATAATCAGGGAGAAAGGTTAGTGATAAATTGCTTATGGAAAAGAGCTGAACATAAATTGTATATGTAAAATGAATGCAATGATTAAAAAAAACACTCTACATTAAGGACATCAAACTTAAATACCAACAGGTGCCAAATAGGCAGCATAAACAAACAAACAAAAAAAAAGAAACTGCACTGGAACAATGGCACATTGGCGAGCATGTGTTCCTTTTGAAGGTGACTCTCTCCTCAGCTCCTGCCATTTGAAAAATACAGGTTCAATATTTCTTTTTTTTTTTTAAGATTTATTTATTTATTTGAGAGAGAGGAGGGGGGAGGGGTAGAGAGAGAGGGAGAGAAGCAGACTCCCCACTGAGTGCAGAGCCCAACACAGGGCTCAATCCACAGCCCTGAGATCATGACCTGAGCCGAAATCAAGAGTTGGATGCGTAACCCACTGAGCCACCCAGGCACCCCAGGTTCAATTTTTCAAGAAAAAGACTAACTCTGGATTTAATGTAAAGATCTCTTCATTTTTAGAGGTTAAAATCTAACTTAAATTATAAATATATTGATGGGCCAGATAAGACATACCAGATTTTTTTTATCCAAAAGGCTACCCGTTTGCATCTTTTGCTCTATATTTGAATAAACACACACACACACACACACACACACACACACACACACACAGCCCTTAGGGAGAATCCAACCGAAATGGAAGCAGTCATCATGGCTGGAAGATGGGACTCTGGTGATTCCTACTATTTTCTATGCTTTCATATATCCTAAATTTTCTTTAATATGCAAGGATGCTCTCATAATGGAAATTTCAAAGCATTATTTTTCAACATAGTACAGACAGAGCTTACCTTTTTTGAAGACTTCTCAGGATCTAGAGCTGCTTTTTCTCTTTCCTTTCTACATGTTATAGCCATTAAATTAAGCTTTTAATTGTTCTTAAAGGGATTTTTATCAACAACACCAAGAGATGAAAGACTTAAAGACACTAGCATAAAAAATGACAGCCATGTCAAGTGGACAGTAAAACAGGATGCCATTTTTATGTCACTGCCTAGTCTCCCTTTCCCCACCCCCTTGCCCCTGTCCCACTGAAACCCAATCAAAAGGAATCACACCCCTCCACCTGCTTTTATTCCAATAGCGCAGCCGAGGAGGAGGAGAGGAGAGGCAATAGCTAAAGTTTATGAGAACTTAGGAAATGCAGGAAGGGTTGATGGCTTGGAAAAAGTGAAAGATTTTACATCTTAGCCCAAATTATTTTAATAATTCTACCTTGAAAGCTGAGCCATTTCTCTAGACACTAAAGAAAAAAAAAAGGAACAAAAGACCATCTCCAATTCTACTCAGGACAGAGTTGCAGAGGAGAAAAAGTAGAAAGGAAGTTAGATTTGCCCTTCTACAAGTCAAGTATCATAAAGGCCTTTTTAATTTCCTTTATATTTTCCCTGTAACTTCAAAGGGACCGTTCACATTTCATTCAGTGCTTAGAGGTGGCAAGACCCAGGCATGACAAGAGTCATATTTTCATTCATTCTTTTGCTTCTCCTTGATAATGTGCCGTTTTCAGGCCTGTTCTAAGAGCCCTGGGGGGCTTACGCATAACAAGACAGAATTTGGGAAGATGAGTTTTGGGGGGAGTTGTGGGGCACTGCCGTGGGCAGGGGTCATGAGGTCAAGTGGTTGGGAGAAGTTCAACTGCTTGATCAAAGAGTTCCAGAGTTTTCTCTATTTTTGACTGGGGTATCAAGCTGAAGTTGTAGATTAGCGAGTAGGAGAAGTCCAGTGGGCTGCTTTTGGAAGCAGTTTAATTGAAATGACCAAAATGTTATTATAGAGAGGAGAAACAATGAAATAACTTGTACTTGAAATTATAGCTGAAGGGAAGTGGGAAAAAAGGAGCCAGGTCCTCAACTCAGAAATGGATTTCCTTGAAAGGGAAAAGCGTGCTAAACTAGGAACCTAGAAAGATGGTATAGTGGGGTCTGCTGTCAAGGATCTTGGAAGTTTGAGCTTTAGGACCAAGCTCAGCTGCCTGCTGAGAGAGAAACGATGTCGGCTCTGCTGTTCGGATGGGGAATGTGCATCTGTATTGGTCGGCTCCCGGGGCAGCTCCAGTGTGTTTCAGACAACCCCCAGCTCAGTGGCTCAGTTGGTAAATGTTTCTCACTCACGGTCTGCAGGTCAGGGGCAGCAGCTCCTCCAGCGGCTAAATGTGGGATTCGGGAGGATGCGGGTCTCTCTCTGCATCTTCTTGCAGGACCCACGCTGAAGGACCACTGGCTTCCAGGAGGTGATCTAACCGGGCTTCAGGGGCTCAGAACTGTCACGTGGACTTCTGCTGACACCCTATTGGCCAAAGCGAGTCACATGACCAAGCCCACCAAAGGAAGTGGCGGGGCGCGGAAGTGGACTCTGCCCCAAAAGGAAGGGGAGCCCAAGGTAAATATTTGCTGAACAATAGTCAGTCAATCACAGCAACTCTTCAAGGTATTGCATATTTAATGAGGTAATAAGGTATTGCCTGAGCTAGTTTTTCCTGAAAGTGTTCCTGAGCTGAGAAAGAAAAGAATGGACAAGAAGGTGGAAAGCAACAAAATGAGCAACTTGCTGTATCACTCCCTAGAAGGAAATCTCTCACACAGGCTCCTGGCCACCTCCAAGTAGTACTACCAAAAAGAAAAAGAAAAAAGAAAAAAAAAAAAAGTGAAGGCGTTAAAAGTATTCTTAACAGCAAGGAGGATCCTGATTTTGAGGGGCTTACAGTTTATGATTTAGGGGCTTTGAGAAAAGAAATCAAAATTACAAATGTAAACTTATATTTAAAAGTGTGAAAGCACAGGGCGCCTGGGTGGCTCAGTGGGTTAAAGCCTCTGCCTTCGGCTCAGGTCATGATCGCAGGGTCCTGGAATCGAGCCCCACATCGGGCTCTCTGATCAGCGGGGAGCCTGCTCCCCCCGTCTCTGCCTGCCTCTCTGCATACTTGTGATCTCTCTCCGCTCTGTCAAATAAATAAATAAAATCTTAAAAAAAAAAAAGTGTTAAAGCACATGTTTTGAAAAAATTGATCAACAAAAATGTACCAAAATCCAAAAAAAAATTTTTTTTTTAATTAACTAACTACCTGACACACCTCTATAGAGCTTTCTACATTTTCTGGCTGCACAAATTTTGAAAACTTCTTTATTTGACAATAATTTTCTAATATTACTTCTATATGAAGAAGAGATAGATTTAGTCATTCCTCTAATATGATAGCTTCTGCTTGTATATTTCAAAGTGTTTCTCCTCCACCACCCTCCACACTTCCAACATCCGGCTCCCTGCCACCTCCATAGTGTAAGACCACCACTGGCCCTGGACCTTCATGTTAGCTGAGTTCACGCCTTAGTCAGGAGGCGCATAACTGCAAATAACCGAAATGGCTACCAACTGATGAATGGATGAACAAAATGGAGTACTATTTAGCCATAAAAATGAATATAGTACTGATTCATGCTATAACATGAATAAACCTTGAAAACACTGTGCTAAGTAAAAAAAAAAGCCAGACACAAAAGACCACATATTGTATGATTTCATTTATAGGAAATGTCCAGAATAAGCAAATTCATAGAGATAGAAAGTAGATTAGGAGGGGATTAAGAGATCAGGAGCTGGTTGGCAGTGGGGGAAGGAGAGAATGGAGAGTGACTAATGGGGTTTCTTTGGGGGGATGGAGTGTGAAAATGTCCCAGGATCAAATAGTTGTGACAGTTGCACAGCCTTGTGAATATACTAAAATAACTGAATTATATGCTTTAAAAGATTCAATTTTATGGTAATAGGAGCTATATCTCAATTAAAATTAAAAAAAGTATTCCCGAAAGCCATTCCTTCAAACAGCTGGAAAGAACTATACCTGAAGGGCCTGCTAACTAAGTAAATTCATCACAGTGAACCAAATTCACTGTATCTTTGCTTTGATACTCTTTTAGTCAGATCCTGAAATACCCTTAGTCGCCACATGATATGAAAGGATGGTGATGGAGGGAAGTCAGGGTAGGAGACATTCGTTTTACTTTTGCAAATTTCACAAAACCATATGACCAAGCGAACACATTGTCAGGGCCCTGAAAGGGTTCCTTGCCAGTGAGAGCCCTGAAGTTCAAGCACCTCTTAATACTTCCAGGGCCAGTCCCCTCTCTCCCCACCACATCCTCCTCCCACGCTTTGCAGACCACACTCACTTAAATTTTAGAACATGGGCAGGTGGTCCTGAATCTTTTTATCCAGTTTCTTGAAAGGAAACAAAGCAACAATTTCTTAACTAACTTATTAAATCCTGTTTCTGTTTACATTGTACCTGAACAGACTAAAACACTTCTAAACAAACAAATAAGCAAATGAATACCTTTTTTTCTTTGTTCAGGACTTTGCAATTTTCCCCCCCTTTTCCATGAAATAGAGAGTAGCCTCTGAATGGAATTTCTTTCAACAAGATCTGCCCCTTCCCAGAGGATCAAAGCCGAAATTTCATTTCATCACCAATGCCTAACCAGAATTCCAGAGCCCTTGGAATCCTCTCTGTATGATGACTCAGCCCCCTGAGGCTGACCCTCCCCCTCATGGAATCCTCTCCCTCCAGTCCTAATTTTGTAGTGCACCTGGCTGGCTCCTTTCCAGGCTTCTCTCCTGCTCAGCTGGATTGGATTCGGATGTCCATAAATTCTCCAGCTGCCTGGAACCAAACCATTTCTCAGCCCAGAGGAGGCAGCTCTGTCAGCTCCAGGGGCTTGAAATTCACTCTATTTGGAGAGTATATGATTCCAAATCCCAAAAGACAAATAGAGATATTTTTCTGACTTTGAGTGACCTATTTCTCAATAAGCAAAAAATACTCTTTTGGATACAAACTTCTGACTCCCTAGTCAGGTATTAATAAGAAATTGGCTTTAACAAAATACATCGTTCCTGCTTTCTAACCAAATTTCCAAGTCCTCTGCTCATTTCAGCAAAGATGGGTGAATAAACACAAATCCCAGTGACCGTCAAAGATTGGCTTGAGATACATGGGTGGTTTAGCCAGAGAAGAGACTTTCGTTTCAAAATGGTGGACCAAGTACAAGCTGCAGTTTCTTCCAACTTCCTAGAAATAATTGTGCTTAAAAACGAGATAAGACTTTGATCACAAATAACTTAAAGAATAAAAATTGAGGGGCCCCTGGGCGGCTCATTCAGTAGAGCATGGAACTCTTGATCTCACGGTTGTAAGCTGGAGCCCCACGTTGGTGTAGAGATTAGTTAAAAATAAAATCCTTTTTAAAAAGGAATAAAAATTCAGAAGATTGGATTGAAAGGGAAATCTATGGTCAAGACTCATCTAAGACTGCTGAGAAAAGCTGAATCCCACTAAGGGGGTATACACATGAGGGCTGTCTAAACTTGAGGCAGAAGGCGGTCCTGGGCAAGAGACAGGGTAGAGATGTCATAGCGACAGGAGTCAAGCAGCAGGGATGGAGTGTCAGAGACGGGGCGGCAGGTGGCCGATGACCTTCGTGGGGAGTGGTGAGTACTAACATCTAACAAACCAGTAAGGTGCCCTGCCAGGGGACACATCCTGTCCTCCCTCTTCCTGAAAGCAGACCAGAATGCAAGCACATCACTGGGACAACTCTTGCCTCTCTTCTAGGTACATCCTGAAAACAGATGTGACAGAGAATCTGACTGGGAATCTCAACCACACAGATAAGCCCACAGCCAAGATATATAGAAAGTACTCAAGAAACTCAACCTTCATGAAGGAGACAATGAATTAAGAAGTAGAAGCCTGTATGTAGGAGGAAATGAAGTTAGCAGAACGATGAAAGCAGCACTTACGGACCAGAACCTGGCTTCCTCATTCTCGGGCCACCAACTGGTCTTTCCCCTTCTTCATGCTGCCCTCTGTTCCTAAACTGGCACGCCCTATACAGTAGGAACATTTTTTTTTTTTTAAAGATTTTATTTATTTATTTGACAGAGAGAGAGAGAGATCACAAGTAGGCAGAGAGGCAGGCAGAGAGAGAGGGGAAAGCAGGCTCCCCGCTGAGCAGAGAGCCCGACGCGGGGCTCGATCCCAGGACCCTGAGATCATGACCTGAGCCGAAGGCAGAGGCTTTAACCCACTGAGCCACCCAGGTGCCCCCAGTAGGAACATTTTTGAGACATTTCTTTATTTTCCCAAGTAAAAGCAATATGGGGAAAACACTTACATTAGAGTGGGGAAAGGCCACACAGATAGGTAACTACTTCATTTCCTCATTTCCTATTTTGAAGAAGCGCCTCCCTATCCACTCAGAAATGTTTGTATCACGCCCTCCCCCACACCCTATCCATCCATAGGCAAGGTCGCCATCACTGCTTTCTAGAGGGGCCTTGGGGGTCTCAGTCAGCTTAGTGTCTGACTCTTGATTTTTTTGGCTCAGGTCATGATCTCAGGGTTGTGAGATGGAGCCCTGCACCTCGGCACTGGGCATGAAGGCTGCTTAAGATTCGATTCTCTCTCTCCCTCTCTCTCCGCCCCTACCTAACCACCCCGCCCCCACTCATGCTTTCTCTCAAAAAAGAAAAAAAAGACTGCACAGCTTTGTAACTCCTTCTGCTGTCTCAAGGCTCTACTGTTGCCACCCTCCCGTCCATTCTCCTCACTTTAGCCAGATGAGACTTCCTAAAATACAAAATCTGAGTACGTCACTCTGGATGCTCCAGAACTTTTCAAGGTCTTCTCTTAGCTTTTTTTTTTTTTTTTAAAGATTTTATTTATTTATTTGACAGAGAGAGAGAGACAGTGAGAGAGGGAACACAAGCAGGGGGAGTGGGAGAGGGAGAAGCAGGCTTCCCACTGAGCAGGGAGCCCGATGTGGGTCTTGATCCCAGGACCCTGGGATCATGATCTGAGCTGAAGGCAGACACTTAACGACTGAGCCACCCAGGAACCCCTTCTCTTAGCTTTTTATATTGAGTTCACATTCCTTAAATTAGCCTACAATACTCTGCAGGATCTCTTCTTGTCCGGTCTTATCTCTTGACCCTTCACAACCACTCTGCCTAATCCCCTTTGTTCTAGGACTCACCCTCGGCAAACTTCTTCCATTTGTTCCTCTCTTCTCCAAGCCGCTTTCTCTGCTTGAAATGGTCTTAACCCTTTTCACAAGGCAAACGCCTATTTATCCTTCAGCTTTCAGCTCTGGGAAGCCCGCCTGGGCCTCCAGAGTCAGTGGTGCCTCTTCTCTTCTGTCCTTCCGTGACACTATGTACCTCATTCTGCATTTATCTCTCCAGACCATGCGTTTTCTTGCCTATACCTCCTCTACCATATAAGCCCCAGAGTGTAGAGACTTCTTTGTTCTCTATTTTATTTACACACGAAGCATGGGAAGCGCACAATGACAACCTTTTGCATAGATGAGCTGTCTGATGCCTTTATCTGTACTTTTGCAGCACACTGTGAATGGATTTAGAGCCCAAGAGAAACATGGTCATTTTCTTTGACAGAATGGATTTGCAGGCTGTTCTCAGATCTCTCTTGACTTATAGATCATCCATTGACTCCATAAATTAATTCAACAAATCCTATGGAGGGCCAGGAACACTCTATAGGTTGGGTACAGCAACAAACAGGACAGACACAAATCTTGTAGAATCTATTTTATAGGCCATTACATGACCACCAGCCTCCTCTTTTCCACCAACCCTCCCCAAGACCAATTGGACAGTCTGCTGGAATCCTCCCCCACAGTTGATGAGTCCTACTTGTAGAGGACACCATGTTTCAAAACATCCTAGCTTCTATTTCGTTTTTATTTTTAAACTTTTTATAATGGAAGATTTCAACCATATATGAAAGTATAGAGAATAGGTTAACGAACCCCTGTATATCTAACATGGCGACCTGTGTCCAGGTCATCTCACTTATACCTCCCCACACTTTCCCATTGCCCACTGGATTATTTTAAAGCAAAACCAGGCATCTAGTCATTTCATCCGTAAGTCCCTTCTGAAGTAAGAGGGTTTTCACAGGAACTTGGAGAATGGATAGGTCGCAGATGAATGGAGAGGAAGCAGTGTGGCATCTGAAGTGAGGATGAGATAAGGAAAGGTTTGGACAGGAAACAAAGTGTATACACAGTCAGGAGGATGCTATGCTGGATAGAGAGAAGGTTGGACACATTGGGGAGAAATGATTACAAAACGTTTCAAATGCCAGCCTGAGGATGTGGGTTCCTACAGAAAAGGTTGGATATTCACACAACATTTTAGGTATGGTATGAGCCATGCAGAGTTTGAGCAAGAATCGTCTGGGGTGGCAACGGGCCCAGGGGACCCAAGGGAAAAAATGAATAGAGGGAGGAAAAGGCTGTAGAGGAGTCATTATTATAATTCAGCACAACAAGGGCCCAGATCACCGTGGTGTTGGTAGAAATGGTGAGGAGGGATGGGTGAGGATGCATTTCAAAGATTGAGAGAATAACGATGTCTCAATAGACTGGTTAAGGAAAGAACAAGAAGAGATGGGTATGAAGCTCCATGTCTGGGCAACTTGGAGACCAGCTGTGTCACTCACAAAGTGAAAGAAAATGGGAGGGAGAATCTCTTTGGGAGATTCTAAGTTTTATTTTGGATTTAGTAATGGGATCTCCAAATATAAATATCAATTAGTCTGTTGGAGATGCAGGATTGGAATGTGGATGAAAGTGATAAAGAAGGTTTCAATTTACCCACCTAAAACTGACAGTAGAGGTCAAGTGTCTTTATTAGTTTTACGCATGAAGAATGGAAAGGGCGACAGAGAGAGGAAGGAAAAAGGTGGGAAGGGACAGCAGGGGAAGTCGGGGAGAGGAAAAGAAAGGAAAGGACAGAAAAGGGAGCCCAGAATTGAAGAGAGGAGAGGGGAAAAAGGAGAGCAAGTCAGAAGGAAGAAGAATCATGGCCATGACAGGAAAAAAAAGAGAGAGAGAGAGAGAGAGAGAGAGAGAGAGAAAAGCACTAGGATAGTAAAATAACCTCAAAAGTCAGAGGAGAGTCTTTTTAAAAAGAGAGTTGGTCATGAGTGGGACTCTGTCGGTTGGAAAAGCCCACTGAATATGCATGATGTCATGTACTGTACATTCACGACACACACAAGGCCACATTCAATCTGTTGACCTTAAGGGCAGAACACAAGGCTCATTTGTTCCCCGACCCCACCCCACCCCTAGCACTTGCCTCTGAAAAGAAGAGAAGTCTGTACTGGGAGAGTTCTCATTCTTCAGTTAGCCTAGTTAGCGATGTTATGAAAAAGGCTAGTTTTCAGAAATCAAAAATTCATTTCTGCTTAAAGTCACTATAGTAAGTAAACGGTGGGTAAGAGGCTTGGGAGAAAAAGAGGCCCCAAATTTCGTGTCGGGGAAGAAGTGACAAAGTCAAGATTCCCCACTGGAGAAGAGCCAACCTAGCTTAGAAGGAATGAGCTGTGCCCCAACCTGTACTATGATCCAAACAGGATTTCCTTGTGCAATTCGGGTGCCTCCGTTAGTGACTGCAGGAAAAAGAAATCTAACCCATAACCACGGAAGACAAACTGAAGTCCTACAAATCACATTAATCATGGGAAATCGCTCCATGGCATGGATTACATGGTATTACAAATACAGACAAAAGGGAGATAGTTTTAGGAAAAAAGAGTCAGAAAAATTGGAATTTGTGTGTTAACAGAATCATACGGAAGAGAGGGAGTTGAGATCTAGAACACTGGTAGCGACAACATAGAAAGCAAGCAAGAATGGGGCACCTGGGTGGCTCAGTGGGTTAAAGCCTCTGCCTTCGGCTCAGGTCATGATCTCAGGGTCCTGGGATCGAGCCCCGCATCGGACTCTCTGCTCAGCAGGGAGCCTGCTCCCACCCCACCCCCCGCCCCCGCCGCCTCTCTGCCTACTTGTGATCTCTCTCTGTCAAATAAATAAATAAAATCTTAAAAAAAAAAAAAAAAAGAAGGAAATCAAGCAAGACAGAGGTAGAAGAGATGGTTAGTTTGTCAGATTATTTTGTTCATTTAAACTTTCTTTTGGAAATATCCAGTTTTCTTTTTTTGTCCATGTTCCATGTTAACCAAGATTTGTTTTCCCTATTGTTTTTAAAACTATTCTTATTTAGAAATAACTTAGATTTCAACTATTCAGCAAGAACATATCTTTTTCTTTTTTAAAAAACCTAAATGATAGAAAATTTTGAACTTAGAAGTAGAAAGAACAGTATAAGGAACTCACATGTACCTGATACCCAGTTTCACCAATTTTTAAACCCATCTAGAAATACATCGATATGCATCTATCTTTTGCTGATCAAAACTTTTAATAATGGCACTATGCCATTATAATACAACTTAAAATAATTCTTTTATATAATCGAATACTAAGCCTATATTCAAATTTCCCTTATTATCTCAAAGTTGTATCTTATAGTGAGTTTGTTCAAAGCACGATCCAAACAAGGTCCATACATTGGATTTGGTTGTTGTATCTCATAAATATCTTTTATTCTCTAACAGTTTATACCTCTATTTTTTTATGCCATTATTTTATGGAGAAACTAGCTCATCTGACTTACGGAATATCTCATTCAGGATTTTCCTAAGTGTTGTCATGTTTTTCCTACTATAGGACATCATTATATAGTCCAATTGTTTTAATAATGCCAAGATGGATCAGTGGGTTCAGATGACACTTCCATTATGAAGTTCTTCATCGACTTTTAACGTAATTATTTTAGCAAAACTGATCAATGATCATTGCCGAGATCATTAGGGGGTGCAAAATGATGTTTTTTGAATTCTGTCATTTTTTTCTGCATTCACTGGTTGGAATTACTCTATGAGGAATTTTTCCACATCAAAAATTTGGTTACGCTGAAATATAGTACATACAGGAAAGGCAGGATAAATCTTTCATATTTTCCTTCTCCATACATTTTTGAGTAATGACTTGGTACCCTAGCAACCTCCAAAGATGACCAATGAAATGTTTTTGAAAACCATTATAAACTCAGAAATTTTTATATATCAGATTCTTTTTCATGCTCAAATTGCCCCATCTTTGGCAAATGGGAGTCTCAAAGGTGGCTTTTGTGACCTTTTGATGTGGTTCCATTTGTTCTGAAAGGCTTCTTTATTTCTTCCTTGACTTAAAAATGATGTCCCAGACTTACCTGTTAATTTCCTGCCCTGGACTTGAAATCAGGCACTTTTTCAAAGAGTTCTGGTTTCTCTTAGTGGGAAATGGTGTTTAGAGACCAGAATCTGAATGCTTTTCATGCATATTACTACAGAATTATCGTTGCCTCTCAGCCTTTTTAAGGACAGAGCAATGAAATATGTTTTTTTATTTTAAGGAAAAAATTAATTCATACTGATATTTCCTATTCAAATGGAACATTATGAGATTTTATGAGATTTTTACTTAATTTCTTTGATTTTATACTCTTAGTAATCTTACTGTTATTAGTAATGCTGATGTTTTAGTATCTCTTATTTTTGAATCAATAGCCAAGATTCATCAGATATTTAAGAAAATCTAGGTAGTGAAAACAAAACAAAAGGGAATAAAGAAAACACTAATGCAAAAAGGAACTATAATTGATATCCTCAGAGACATAAGAGATAATACTGCTCCCATGGAATTACTGCAAGAAAATCTTAACCTATGTTAAACATGTTGTGAACTAGAGTTAATAAGTAATTATGTTAATATCATAGAAGCCAAGTTTTTCAGCAAAGGAGAAATAAGATACAAATACAAAATCAAGTAAGTTAAGTAAAAACCCGCAACCATGAATTCAAATTGGAAATATAGGAACTTAGTTTTTCTCATTTTCAAAAATAAATATTTTCTTGCTATTTGCTCTGAAAAACTCCATAAAACAATGACAATTCATTGGCAAAGAATATCCCTCATGCCCAGATGGTAGTCTCTAAATAACATTTCCTAATGAAAAGGAAGTAGGGATCCTGGGAAAAATACCACAAGGATGCAATGAGTCAAATCTAGGATGTGGAAAATTCTATAGAAACTTATGACCCAGTTTCTCCTACAAATAAATGCCATAAAAAAAAAGAAAGAGGAACCAATATATATTATGTGTGGATCTTGTTTGGATTCTGTGGTATAGTAAGAAATATATTTGGTCTTTGTCCATGATTATGTGATATTAAAAAAATTACTAATTTTATTACATATAATATATGATAGTAGTATTGTTATGTTAAAAAAAGAGTCCTTATCTTATCAACCAGGGTCCCTGGTTGACTCAGTTGGTAGAGCATGTGACTCTTGATCTCAGGGTCTTAAGTTCAAGACCCATGTTGGGCCTAAACCTTACTTTAAAAAAAAGTCTTTATCTACTAGCAATACATTCCAAAATTTTTATAATCGAAATGATATGATATTTGGTATTTGCTTTAATACCATATACTCTAGATAAAAAAAGTGAAGGAGACAAAAGTGAAACAAATTTGGCAAAATATTGATAAATACTGAAGCTAGATGGTACAGGTTCAATAAACTATCCTCTCTATTTTTTTCTATGTTTGAAAATGCCATTAATAAAAAAGGTTTCAAAAAAGACATTATTTAGAAACACTACAGAAGCCTGAAATAAATGGAGAGATAAAAGGATACTTAAAAAGTAACTTATTTAATTAATTAAGGAAACACAAGAAGCAAGAGAGAATCCAGCCCAAATGCCCTGCCTCAGGGTCCAGCAAGTAGCAGGATGTGTCTGAAATTCTTCCAAAGTCCCAGTTCAGGGCCTGGACTCGGGCTCCAGATGTCCCTTGACCCTTGGGCCTCCCTTGCTTAGGGCAGCAATTTGTGTTCCCAGCCTGCTGGTTGGAGACCCTTTGTGTAGCAGGCTACACGTGCAGCCTGATAATTCACAGAGCCCTTCCGGACACTCGCGTGAATAGTTGGTCGCATTCTCCGCATTTTTATGCAGATGACATTGCACAGGGTGGAGATTGGGGGCTGGGGCAGGGGACTAAGAAATCACCCGAGGCAACTCAAGAATAAAAAAAAAAAGAACTCTCCCTAAGGGACACCACAGGAAACCAGCATGATCTCATACGCCTTTGGGTTTGTTCCTTTACATGGTGGTTGCTGGGTGCAAGCCTCAGGCCTGCTGCCTGTCCCTTTCTCCAGCTTCCATCTCCCCCACCAGCTGCTGTTTCCCTTCACTCCCTTTCCCAAGGTACAGGAGGACCTCATTCCATTTAGAAAACTCCTAGTGTTTCCTGGCGGCCAGCGATGATTGATTTTTATTCCCTTGAATCTTCTCCATGGTCAGAGCATTGTTTTCCATATCCTTCCCATCTCCCAGGAGAGAACAAAAGGCCACATTTGGTCTTCTGGCTGGAGTCTATGCTAGATAGACCATGACATCCCACACCTTGGGCTGAGGGTTCCTCCAGCTCCCTTAGATCTCACAAAACATGTTGAGATAAACTCTTAACAGTAGGATACATTCAATTTCCGGCTGAAGTGATGTATTATGTGATTCATCTGTTCCCTAATATTTCCAGTCATCATCATGAAATCTGGCCTCTACCCCTGATGCAAACCCTTGTGTTTATAAGACGTAACCTAAGTAACCTACCACATTTTCAGAGTTGAAATCTGCTTCCTGTCCCATGAGTTTGTAAACTCAGCAAGACAAAATTTTCTCTGTTGCAAATCAACCCTACTTGAAAAGTTGATATAGTTGAAATAAGTTCTAAATAAGGCAGTTTTGAATAAAAATTTCATCACACTTCTACCCCAAACTATGGCCAGATCAATGGAACCTTCAGTTGTATTTTATTTCAACTTTGTGATCCCAAATGGAGCCACGATCATGTTAGCATAATTGAAGGATTAAAAAGTGACCCAAGTCATCCAGAATTAGATTTGCAGCAGAGGACACATCAGATTCCCAGCATCACAGAAAGTTTGCAGTAGACAGACTTTAGCCAGCATCGACCCTCTCTTCACAGATGAGAAAACTGAAGTCCGAAGAGAGTTACATTTTGCATAAGGTAAGACAGGTAGTAAGTTGAAACTAGTTCAAAACCAAGTTTACCACCAAAGACTCAAAATCCATTCTCTCACTCAAGTCAACTTCTGTAGTGTCCTCCTAGTTGGTCTCTTCTTGTCCCTTCCACCTATCCTCCATGCTGCCACCTACCACAGCCACCTTCTCTATAGCTCACCTCTGATCATGTCTCTCTTGGCCCAGAGCTGTCCCATCATTCTTGACTGTTCCACTGACATTTCAGTGGTAACTCACATTGCATGTGTGTGCCCTTCCCAAGCCACACGAAAAAGTATCTTGAGGACAAGCAAGCTCTGGGCTTACCTGCATCTTTTCCCATGTAGTTTTCTCTGATCAGAAGATTCTTCCTCTTTATCTTTACCAGACAAGATCCTCTTACCTTTCAGAGGCTCAGTTCAGATGCCACATCCTCCACAAATCTTTCATTAATGCTGCTAAGTGAAACTTCTTTCTCTCCTCTGGCTCCCTGCTCTGTCCAGTTCAGAGCTCCATGTCAGTACATATCACATGGCATCTGGTGTAACACTGGAATTAATTATGAACATTCTGCTTTTTCCCACTAAACTATACATTCCTTTAAGTCAAAGACCAGATCTTATTCATAGCCCCAGCAGAGATATTTCTCACAGTGAACATCAAAATGGTTTTTATTAAATTGTGTTGAAACCCACTATCTTTAGAGCCCAACAGCATTTAATTTAGACATGCTATTCTAAAGAGCTGAAATTAAGTATTTTATATGTTTCTATCCTTGATGTTCCCAAGTATAATGAAAGACATTTCTATCTCCCACAAGGTATCATGAGTAAAAATAAGAAGGATTCTTTCTCCTTTCCTATTTCTTTAGATCACGATCAGCCAAAACTTCAACTAAACATATATTTATTGAGCACTTTGTAACAATTGCCAATCATTTATGTCTGGTAGTAAAGAAAGTTACAAAAGACTAATAGCCTTAGAAACTACCCTTGATTAGGAATCAGAAGACCTTGCAACTTCAGACTATACCAAATGTCTACCAATGTGACCTTGGACAAATCACTTAATCCCTACTCATCTTCCTCAGCCGTAAAAAGGGCCATTCATAAAAGGCAGGTCCCTTCATGGACATGGATGCCACCCATCCTGCAACAAAGTTGTGGACCAATTCTGCAAACGTATATGGTGTGAGTTAAAGCAGAGATTCTCAAAGTGTCGCCCTGCCACCAGAAATATCTACTGGGAATTTGATTAAAAGGCACATTCTCAAGCTATACCCTGAACGAACTGAATCAGAAACACTAGTTCCTTGGTCTGACAAACACTGAGTTCTGGTGCTTCCTCTTTTCCAAGGGGATGGTGGTACTGGACCTGTGGGGGGCTGCCCCAGGGTAGTTTCTCTCCATCCCACCAGCTCATTATGCAGGCAGTCTAGAGGGACCTTCTATCTCCCTTTTAAACAATTCTGCTTACTAGAGGCACCACAGGCCAGGAATACCTGGCCTACCTTCCTTGTAGACGTAAGCCTCTGAGGTTCAGTGGACAAATGTTATGAAACTCCTCTGAAAACTGAGAGGAGCCATACATATGTAAATATTGTTCAAGTTGCCAAGTCTTCACCGAGAAGTCATATAATGGAGGAAAACAGAATAAATGGAAGAATAAACTACTCTCAGCTTCTGGAAAAATCATCATTCTGACTGTATACATAGCTTCCCTTCCTTGATTTTACTCTGCTTGTCTGTTTATACCTGGAACAAAGCTATACCAAATGGATAGAGTGAAGACAGCAATTTAAATGGAAGCCCAGACATGCCTGGCTGGCTCAGTTGGTAGAGCATGAGACTCTTGATCTTGGGATTGTGAATTTGAGCCCATGTTGGGTGTGGGGATTACGTAAGAATAAAAATCTCTAACAAATAAAAAAATAGAAACAAAAAATAAAAGGAAGCCCAGTACCCATGACCAGTTAGGCTACTTTTCTTACTTGGCAGAGATTAAAAACTCTAGTGCCCTCTTGAGGGTTCAATGAAAAGGGGCACTATCTCTGAATATGAAGCAAATAGGATTTTCTCCCTATTCCCACAATTCCAACTCACTTGAATGAAGAATCGGAACTGTTTGCATGTAGTTTGGACCCACCACCTACCTCACCCAAGAGTCCCACTCTCTTCAGTCCTGCCTATTGGGGTGTGATACATTTGGTCTTTCTCAAATGCAGAATCGACTGGCTTCTTTCATTTCTGCCCTCCCTCCTCTAACAAACTGCCTGTGGAGAACTACTTTCCAAAGTAAGCAGTGTAATGAGGCAGCAAATAACCTTGAATCATAAAGTTGGGGTTTTAGTTAGGCTCTGGCTAGTTGCTGTATGACTAAGGGTAAATCCCATCTTGACCTCATTTTCCTTAGGGTATTTGAGTGGACTGTGTTGGTATTTGAATGTATGGTATTTATAAAAGACAAAATATTTACAATGTAAGGTGATAGAATCATACTGCTGATAGCAAAGCCAAGTAAAATTATCTTGACCAAGGTATTTTGTTTTCTAAAGAGGAAAGTTTGTAGACAAAGAAGGAAGCCAAGTTTATCTGTAGTAATTAAATGACAGGGAACAAATCAAAATATCCTATCCCTTGAATGTCTATTCAAAACATGGTAGAGTTAGTGGTTATTGGTTATCAGAGTCTCATGTGTCTGCTTCTACATTCAGTCTGTTTGTGCTCTATTGTTTAGGCTGAAGCACGTAAAAAAAAATCCAGCCTCAACCAGATTAGTAGTTGGAAAAGGAAGAGGTATTTCAACAGCTTCTCATACTTGCTTGTGGCTCTTTTTTCTTTCTTCTTCTTCTTCTTCTTCTTCTTCTTCTTCTTCTTCTTTTGTATATGTTTGTTTCTTTTTTTTTTTTAAGTTTATTTATTTATTTATTTTTAGTAATCTCTACACCCAACCTGGGGCTCAAACTCACACCCCCAAGATCAAGAGTCCCATGTTCTTCTAACTGAGCCAGCCAGGCACCCTGTCTATGGCTCTTGATCTCTTATACTACACCTAACTGCCAAATGTTAGTTTCTTAAAGATTAGTAATAATATAGAATCTGAAACCGTATCAGTGAACTTTTTTGTACTCTGTTACATTGAAATCCATTGAGCTATCTTGCACTTTGAATAGACCTTTTACCCATGCATAAGGTAATATAGTGGTTCACTGAGTTATACAGATCTCCAAATTTTGACACATTTAATTACACAATATAAAACATCAAATTCATTAGTATCACCACCATCATCAAATTAATCTCAGAAGAGTCTTCAAATATGGAGAACCCATGAAACACACTGTGATAAATGCAAGTTTTCTGGATTTCTAATTTTCATTTGAAAGCTCAAATTTTATCACAAATACTGTCACAAATACTGTTAGTTGTAGTCCTTAAAGGAATATACTTTATTTTTGAGAAAATATCTGCCAAATACTGAAGTTTGAAAACCATAATTTGTTTGCCAGACCTTTTAATTATTTTTTTTAAATTTAAAAATTTTTTAATTTAAAAAATGCATGAGCATTTTTCTGCAAGATTATCAATTTACTTAGAAACTCAACAAGACTGCTTTATGTGTACTTCCATTTTGTCACACTGAATATTAAAAGGACATGAATTCAAGGGTCAACATTTGATAAAATTAATAATTTCACTGCTTGATTAAGGCCATTCTTAGGTAAAATTGGCTCCCTCCCCACTCCTTTTTGCAAATGTGTGATGGTGAAGAATCCACTAACCACTAAGAGCTTGGTGCCAGCATTTTTAACCATCATCATTTCTGCACTGTTGGTGCAGATATTTGTGAGAGAGGCAAATAATGACTTGATATTGGTGTGAAAATGCTTTGACTTCATGGCCTCCCTGAAAGAGTCTCAGTGACCCCAAGAATCTGGGAAAGACACCTTGAGAATCATTGCTCAACCTTCCTGCTTCAGAGGCTGCACTGTAATTTCCTCTAAAATCTCTCCTGAGGGAGTTAGCCTGAAACAGACCGTACAGAGACAGAAAGCTGGAAAAGAACTGGGGAGGCCAATACTCCAATGCACAAGGAGCTTTCTGAGGAGAACTTTTATCTTCTTCTGCCCCCTGGTGGTCAACCATCAATACAACAGTTGGTTACCCCCAGGACTATTCTACGAAAGACAAAGGAGAATGGTTTCCTCCTTGCTGTGGCAGGGGCAATATTTCACAGCCATACTTCATGCATTCACTTCTAGATCCAAGTGCGTTTGATCCTTTAGTGCCTAAAACCCAGGACAATACATTGCCATCCTGATAAAGGCTGAGGATAGGAACTCTGGTGAAAATAACTGTTCTACTTAACTTTCAGAGGACTGACACCTGCCATCCCTTTTCTCCCAGTAGCCCCAGGGCTTGGCTACCTGCATCTGTGAAAACCTTTGTTACCTTTTCGTTGAGGAACAAACTATAGTCCTAGAATTTTTCCTCATTTTTCTATGCCCAAAGTAAAGAAAAAAAAAAATTCTAAGTGTTTTCCTGTGTGGTAATAAAGGGGAGGCTGACCCAGGATTAAAAAAGCTGTCCTCTGTGCCTCATTCTGTTTTCAGTGAGATCTCATGGAGAAAGACAAAATCCACACACAGATATTCTATTACCTGCCCTCTTCACACTTCATGGTGAATTGGCAGATGTGGATATTTGTGAGAAACCTAAAGACCAAGGTTACCAGAGGTGTCCATGTATCACTGAAACTGGTGCCTAGGTGGAGACCTGAGGTGAAATGAGGGACAGGGGAGAAGAAGCAGGACCTGGGGCATGGGCCACAGGCAAACAGAGCAGCAGAGTCCTTGGGTTTTACCCTACCCACATCCCTCTCTCTTCCCCTCTTGCCAAACTACGTGTGCTGAGATGAGAGCTAATGAAAACCACCTCCAGGGCTGAGGGAAGCTGTTGTGCACAGCCCAGAGAAGATGGGGAAAGAGAAAAGGGAAAACACACCATGGGTTTGGGGTGGGAAGTAGGGGTGGGAGGAGGGAAGCCATGTGCTTCTGGTCTCCAGGAGCCCATGAAGCTGGGTTACTCATAGGTAACTAGGGTGCCAAGCTGAAGGCAAACTGGGGAACATGAGTAACAAACTACAAGGGTAGAGGTGGAAACTCAGAACTCTGCAAGGCTGAGCTGAGAGAGGAGGGGGTAAATAAGAAGTGAGAACCGTACAGCAATTCAATAATGTGGCAGAATATAGTATCAATGCACAGAAATCTGTTGCTTTCCTATACACTAACAATGTAAGTGTAGAAAGATAAATTAGGGAATCGATTCCATTTATAATAGCACCAAAACCCATAAGATAGCAAGGAATAAACCTACCCAAAGAGGTAAAGGATCTGTACTCTAGAAACTACAGAACACTTATGAAAGAAATTAAAGAAGGCACAAAAAATGGAAAAACATTCCATGCTTATGGATTGGAAGAATAAACATTATGAAAATGTCCATGCTGCCCAGAGCAATCTATATTTTCAACACCATCCCTATCAAAATACCAGTGGCATTTTTCAAAGACCTGGAACAAACAATCCTAAAATTTGTATGGAACCAGAAAAGACCCTGAATTGCCAAGAAATGTTGAAAAAGAAAAACAAAGCTGGGGGCATCATGTTGCCTGATTTCATGGTATATTACAAATCTGTGATCACCAAGACAGCATGATATTGGCACAAAAACAGACACATAGATCAACGGAACAGAATAGAGAGCCCAGAAATGGACCCTCAACTCTATGGTCAACTAATCTTTGACAAATCAGGAAAAAATATCCAATGGAAAAAAAACAGTCTCTTCAATAAGTGATGCTGGGAAAATTGGACAACTATATACAGAAGAATGACACTCGACCATTCTCTTACGCCATACACAAAGATAAACTCTAAATGGATGAAAGACCTCAATGTGAGACAGGAATCCATCAAAATCCTAGAGGAGAGCATTGGCAGTAACCTTTTCGACATTGGCCACAGCAACTTCTTGCAAAACATGTCTCCAAAGGCAAGGGAAACAACAGCAAAAATGAACTTTTGGGACCTCATCAAGATAAAAAAACTTCTGCACAGCAAAAGAAACAGTCAACAAAACTAAGAGGCAGCCCATGGAATGGAAGAAGATATTTGCAAATGACACTACAGATAAAGGGCTGGTATCCAAGACCTATAAAGAACTTATCAAACTCAACACCCAAAAAACAAATAGTCCATCAAGAAATGGGCAGAGGACATGAACAGACATTTGTCCAAAGAAGACATACAAATGGCTAACAGACACATGAAAAAATGTTTACCATCATTAGCCATCAGGGAAATTAAAATCAAAACCACATTGAGATACCACCTTATACCAGTTAGAATGGCAAAAATTAAGAAGGCAGGAAACAACAAATGTTGGTGAGGATGTGGAAAAAGAGGAACCCTCTTACACTGTTGGTAGGAATGCAAGTTGGTACAGCCACTTTGGAAAACATTATGGAAGTTCCTCAAAAAGTTAAAAATAGAGCTACCCTATGACTCAGCAATTGCACTACTGGTATTTACCCCAAAGATACAAATGTAGTGAAAAGAAGGGGCACATGCACCCCAATGTTCATAGCAGCAATGTCCACAATAGCCAAAGTGTGGAAGGAGCTAAGATGCCCTTCAACAGACTAATGGATAAAGAAGATATGGTTCATATATACAGTGGAATATTACCCAGCCATAAGAAAGGATGAATACCCATCATTTGCATCAACATGGATGGAACTGGAGGGGATTATGCTAAGTGAAATAAGTCAAGCAGAAAAAGACAATTATCATATGATTTCACCCATATATGGAGCATAAGGAATAGCACGGAGGATATGAGGGGAAGGAAGGGAAAACTGAAGAGGACAAAATCAGAGGGGGAGATGAACCATGAGAGACTATTGACTCCGGGAAACAGTCTCCGGGTTTCAGAGGGGAGGTGGTGGAGGGATGGGTTAGCCAGGTGATGGGTATTGAGGGCACTTGTTATAATGAGCACTGGGTGTTATATGCAAATAATGAATGATGGAACACTACATCAAAAACTAATGATGTACTGTATGGTGGCTAACATAACATCATAAAAAAAAAGAAGTGAGAGCCAACTGGAGTCCTTTGTCCAAACCTCTAATCCATTTCACAGAGGAAATTCTTCACATTTATGCTAAGGTCAAAGACAGGGGAAGGATTGAAGCAACCCCAAATCCTTCCTGTGCTCCTCAGCGCACAGCTCCTTCTGGGCCCCGCATATTCTCTCACTGCCTCTCCTGGATCCAGACCACCTAAAAATGCTCTAGCAAACAACTGATCATTCCCCCAAGGAGCTGTGTTATCGCTAGTTTTCCAGACTGGCTTCCACGGCTCCACAGTCTCTGTAGAGTGCCCCCTTGTGGCGCTCTCTGCACTCACCCCTCAGATGCCATCTGAGACGGCCTGACTGCCCAGAGACAGAGCCACACACTCCCACCGCGGTACCCCACACCTACCCCTAGTTTCACACTCATAGCTTTATGCCGCATACCCTTGTTGGTCTGTCCCCACCAAACCCAGCGCTGCGAGGCTGAGACTGTCCACATTCCTGTGGTCTTCCCGCTCCCAGCACAGTGTTTGAAGATGGCAGGCCCACAGTGAAAACTTAGAGTGCTCTAGGATCCGGCTTTGACTGTGAACTCTCGGATCACTCAAGTACACATACTTCTGAGGAATTCTCATGCTTGAAGACATAGCTCAACAGCTCCCCCTCCTTGAAGTCTTCCTTCCCTGAGGTACCCTTTCCTACTAATACTTGCTTCTTTATCTGTGGCTAGAGCCCATTATTTGTGCTGATGGTAGCATATATCTAACTGGCCCACAAGAGATGTAGTTCATTGTATGTGAATTTTCCCCACTGGAGGTCAAGCTACTTGAAGGCAAAGGACACTCCCAGCCCCTATTCTCTCCCAGTTTACCTTGCATAGAAGTCACTGTAAAATATGCACTAGTTTCATGTTTTCTCTTGGTAACAAGGACTTTGTTGTGACCGGCAGGTTGGACTTGAATGATGTAATATAAAGCACCACTTCCAGTTACAATTATCAAAAAGGATTTGACCTAAAAAAAAAAAAATTAAAGAGAATTTTGCTAAATTAACCTGTTTATTCACTGACTTTCATCCTAATGTCAAAGATGCATTCAGATGGAAAACATTTTTACCTCAAGGTGAAGAGGAGGCTTGCTGTAGTAGGAAACGCTCAGATTTACAATCAGACAAACTTGAGTCTAAATCCCACCTCTGCTCCTTATTCTTTAAACAAATTATTTAACCTGATAATTGTTGTCAGGCTGGCAGAGAGATCGGGTATAGGATTTATTATTATTATTATTTTTATTATTCTTATTTGTAGGCAGTGAGCAGACAAAAATATTCTGTAAGTAATAAAATATGAAACTGAAGTATACCCAGAACTTAAGGATATATAACGATGGAAACTGAATTCAAAAAGGATAAGCAGAAAAGAGAACTGTTCAATCACAAGTCAGGGGCCTCTGGTGTGTGTCTAGTTTCGGGGACATATGGGTCCAGAGGTTCAAATGATCTCGCAGCTCTGTCTCACTCTCCATGCCTTAAGCAGGCTCTCTCCATGGCTCGGGTAAAAGGATTATCAAGAGTCCAGCTGCTCACCCCTCGAATTTAGCAAATCCAGAGGGAAACAGAAAGGAGTCCCTGTGTCCTGGGATGAGGAGGCACCAAGTCAGAACCCCATGGCCTGGGGAAGGGCCATTTCCCGAAGCAAAGCTGGGTGCTTTTACCAGGGGAAGAGAGCATATGATGCTAGGCAAACCCAAGAGATGCACACTAAAACCAGTCTGAATTAATTATGTTTCAGTTGTTCTTTTTTTTTTTAAGGCATGCCTGGAATGTTCTACCTTCTTATCTCCAAAGATTTTGGAGATAATCAACTTCCTGATGCCTTTCGTAACAAATACATAATTGTGAATTACGGTAATAATGACTGACATATGTTGAACTTACTACGTGCAGTGCTGTGCTGAATGCTTTCATAGATTATCTCCTTTCGTTCCCCCCACCTCCCAATGAGGAAGGCACTGTTATCAACTTGATTCAGATGACAGAAGCACAGAAAAGTCATTGCCCAAGGGGGTGGAGTCACAGTTCTGACCCCAGGATTCCCTCGCAGGAGCTTGTGCGCCTGACCACGGCAACACCTGCCCCTGACCACGTATCCGTTCCACCATCTGTAACTTTCTGCACGTAGTTCTTTACCCTCTGGTATCCAGCAGTTACTGAGCAGAGCAGATATTGTGTCAATATCTGTTACTAGAGAGATAATGTAAGTGGTGGTGAACTACTTTTTATCATGTCCCCTGCTATGATTGTAAAATGGCACTGATGTCATGCATGTTGTTGGGTGGTCCACGACTTAATTGAGGCGATATTTACAAAGCTGCTGCTGCTGCTGCTGTGTTGTCAGGCTAATCAAGTGTGTTTGTGTCTGGCTCTCCTGGGGATGGAGGACCTGGATAGGTCAGGGTGTCTGCGTGCACCGAATCCCTCCGCAGACCCATGGATCGATGACAAGTGGGACACCTCGACATCTGGTCTTCCTTTTCTGTTTTCATGGAGGAGTTTCTCCACAGCCGGGGTGCTCCAGCAGATGCCCGATGGGTGTCGAAGGACAAACCCGAGGGTCTGGGAGTCCGGTCTAGCTTAAGTAAATGTGCAATCGGTGTTCTTTTCTCCTGCAGCCTTCCGGAGCTGGTCAGGGCAGGTCAGAAGCTGTAGGTGAGATTTGAGAGAAAGCTCCTACCCTCACCGCCATTCCCATCTCTGATATCTCCCTCATGCTGCTGGAAATTCTATCCATTAGTGGTTTATTTCAGTTAGCGAGGAGGACAGCTAGATAAGGGAGTTAGCTACATCATGGAGCGGCACTGGGAGTCAGACGCTGTCTAGGTCAAGGATTCTTAAGTTCCTTGTGCCCTGGCCCTTCTGACAGTCTGGGGACATCTGTGGACCCCTTCTCTAAATAATATTTTTAAATGCATGTTTTAAAACAAATTACAAAGGAAACCAATGATATTGAAAATAATTATTAATTTCTTAAATTGTGGTACAATATATGTGCTTCTTTATTAACTCATAGCTACCATCATGTGAAAGTCCTGTTGAGAGTTTATGATCTTTAAAGATGTCTGCAACGACTGTAATGTGCTCTGAAAATATCTGTGTCTCCCATGGTGTGAGAGTCAGAGGCACGGCTGCTGCTCGGCTGGAGTGTGTTGCCTATGCTCCTAATGGAAGGAAATGCCTAATTTCAGCTTGAGGTCACTGAAAAGAAGTATTTTTTTTCTTATCCAAGATCAGTGACCTTTGAATTCTTCTCTCTAAAGAGTCCAACTCCCTAGGCTAAAAACAAGCAAACAAAAACCACTTGCTCTAAGAGCTTAAATTAAAAATTTACTTCAAGAGGGGCACCTGGGTGGCTCATTCGGTTAAGTGTCTGTCTTCCGCTCAAGTCATGGTCCTAGTGTCCTGGAATCGAGCCCTGCGTGGGGCTCCCTGCTTAGCAGGAAGTCTGCTTCTCCCTCTCCCTCTGCCTGATGATTCCCCTGCTCGTGCTCTCTCTCACTATCAAATAAATAAAATCTTAAAAAAAAAAATAATTTACTGCAAGAAACTGATGTTAAGAACATGGATAGAAAAGGATGGAAAAAGGGGAAAACTTGAGACAGTGGTCTCACATTTTAGAATGCCTAAGAAATCTAGAAAGCTTACTGATGATGCAGGCTCTACTCCCACAGAATCTGGTTCAGCAGGTCTGGGGGTGGGGTCTGGGATTCCTCCCAAGGTGCCACAGCTAGTAAATGGCCCTGCTGGAATTAGAACCCAGGTCTATCTCCCCCTAGAGCCTTAGACTCTGTACACTCGATATATTCTGTGGCCATCTGGAGATAAGAGGTGGGTCAGGATACCGCCAAGGAAGCTGACATCTGGGATATCCAGGAAATTGTATAAGGCACAGCTCATGTCAGATCCAAGCTTTGAATTCATGCTGCACCACCAGAGGGACATATAATGGAAGACTAAAGACCTCCTGGAAATTTTTTAGGCTACTCTATGGCTGACCTGGCTCCATCTCCTACCACCACCTCCCCAAAGATCAAACAATTGTCCTTTGACCATCCGGCAAGTAGCCCAGCTCTTCCTGGTCCCATCTGCCTTGCCTCAGAGAAAAAGAGGCATGAGTCTTCACTCAGAACACTACAGTTCTGCTTGTACCCATTGCTTGGTCCTAGTGGAATGGGCAGCAAAAGACAGCACGTATCAAACATCTGAAAATGTCCCCTGTTAACAGAGCCATCTAATTTCTCCAAGTTTCCATCTGTTGAATTGAAAGCTCAAATAGCAGCAGAATGTTTTCATAGGCAACATTCCCATGCTTTGCTGGGCATACTTTAAGACACAATTAGGAAGCTGTGACAGAAACAAAAGCACATTCTTCATGGAATCCCAAGGCAGGGAATTCAGAGGCCACTGCCAGTGGGGAATTCAACTCCCCTCCTTTCATTTCTGGGGCCTTGCAAGAGCCGAGAGACAAACCCTCAATTCCCCCACACCCCCACACTCCCACACCTCTTCTGCTTTGACCCTGGGCTTTCAGTCTCTGACTGTTCCTTACATGATTTACATCAGGAGTTGGTAATCTTTCAGAAATGCCATTCCAAGTACTCATTCATTCATTCATTCCCTCATGGAAACAAAAGGGCAGTTGCCTATCCTCTGCAAAAGGTAGGTTGGCCTGAAATTATAATTACGGCCACCAAAGATCCCCTACTCTCTCTTAGATCTTCTGCAGCTCCTGAGGAGAGAAGGCAAATTTTCTCCAAGCCCCTTCCTTGAAGGGAGAAGCTTCCCCAGCCCTTGTATCATGTAAGTCTCAAAATCATATATTGAACTGTTATTGGTAAACACCAAGATTATCTCTTGGACCTCCTTAGATGTCATCTCCTCTCGACTACAGGCTGTTTTTTTTTTCAATCGAGATAGAATTAACATGTAACATTATAGTAGTTTCAGGTGTACAACAATCTGTTATTTATATATGTTACCAAATGATCACCACAGTAAGCCTAGGTAACATCAACACCACGTGTAGTTTCAATTTTGTGTTCTTATAATGAGAACTTTTAAGATCCATGCTCTTAGCCACTTTCAAGTATACAAAACAATCGTCAACTACAGTCATCATGCTATACATTACGTTTCTAGGACTTCGTTATCTTATAACTGGAAGTTTGTACCTTTTGACCCCCTTCAACTATTTTGCCCACCCCCAGCCTCTTGCCTCTGGAAACCACCAATCTATTCTCTGTATCTATGAGCTTTGTTTTTTTTATTTTGTTTTTAGATTCCATGTATAAGTGAGATTATACTATTTGTCTTTCTCTGACGGACTTTTTTCACTTAGCATAATGTCCTGAAGGTCCATCCATGTTGTCCAAATGGCAAGATTGCCTCCTTTTTGTGGCTAAATAATATACTATTTTAATATGATATATATGTCACATATATTCATTTAATATATATATATGCCACGTATATTCATATCATATATATATGCCACATGTTTTTCAACCATTCATCTGTCGACAGACACTTAGATTGCTCCATGACTTGGATAGGATAAATAATGCTGCAACCAGCTTCTTAAAGTAATAAATTCTTGCTGCCCCACCCCTCACAAGCCCCTCACTTCTTCCCTCACAATCTGGCTCTACTCCCATCACAACAAATTGGATGAACAACCTTTTCCAATCCTCCACAGCCTGTATCTCTGATTCCTGCAGAATTTGGCATGTTTGGCCCTATTTCTTGAGCGTCTTAGGTTCCCACACTCAGCCTTGTCCTGGTTCCAATTCTGCCTCTCTAGGGCTGCCGTATCTCCTCTGTAGGCTCCCCCCCTCCTGCCTACCTGGGGGAATGTCTTGTTTCAGTCCTGGCTCCTTTGCTTCATTGATTTCTGCATCTCAGCTCTGTTGGAGGAGAGAGCCCCTCCTTCAGAATCACCCTCTTTGCCCAGAAGTTATGTCTGGCCCTGGGGAACTAATGGTGGCCTGGACTGCCCAGGAAACGTTGCTCTTGGGATACTCTGCAGACAAGTTATCAGGCTCCCAGGGGGCACTCTCATTTCCACAGCAGGAATCTGTCTGGCAACTCTTAAACCAGTAGCCTTTCAGAGTCCTCTGGATTTGCTGCCCTTCTCACCCAGAACCATGCTATTTGGCAGCCTTTAAGGATGTCTCCTACCTCTCTGACTCTCCTCCTGCTCATATATTCTGTAGAGTGGAAAGAATAACGAAATTCAGGCGAGGAACTCTGGGCTTAGTTCTGGATCCATCACCAACTAACTGTCTCCATAGGCCTCAATGTCTAATCAGTGAAATAAAAAATGGGTCTAGGTCATCTCTGAGACCCCTTTAACATATGATAAAGAGGCCTCACTGCCTTACCACTTTAGGGATGGGGAGATATCCAGGCAGACCTCCAGCAGCTCTTGGCCAAAGGATGATGGAATTTTGAGGCTGACGGTCTTCAGTAGAGGAGACTGTAATTTTGGAAAATCCACCTATTTGGGGACATAAAAGCTCTATAAGCACTTAGAATCTAAGCTTACCCAAAAGTGCTATGGAATCCACAGAAAGGCTTCCCTTTAGCTTGTCAGCAGTGGTGTACCAGTGAAAGCCGCGGGAACAGCTGAGCAAACATAATTACAATAACTTCTAAAGTTTGCAAGATCATCATATAAGAAGGAAACAGCCTGCACCCCTGGGGTCTCTGTGGGTAATATCTGTGCCTAAGAATTTGATCCTGGATTATAATAAAGAACAACTGTGGTTTCAAAGCTTTTGCCAGTTCTTTGTATTTTTTCACGATAAAGCCATAAAGCAAATAATTCCTTGTTTAGCTGAGCCAAAAGTGAATTCTTATATATGCAAAGTCAGGACACAACCTCATTTGGAATGGTGGGAGAGAGCTCTAGGGCTTCACATGAATTGGGGAGTAGTCCTCAGATAACTGGGGAGAAAGATGGAGGGAGCAGCTCAAGTGACATCCAGAAGAGAGTAAGTAGGACCAAAGGGAAATTTCCTGGAGCTGGGACAGTAGATCAATTTAAAAAAATGTTTACATAGTAATGCCTGATGTCCAATTGTTTCCTTCGTTGAGATGCAATTAACCTACATCGCCTTATTATTTCTGACAATGTCTATGGTGGGCAACAAGCTGTTGTCAATGGAATTTGGGGAAATGAAGAGAAAAGGGTGATTCCCAGTTGAAACTGAGTGGGTCCATAAGGAGAGACAGCAGCTGCAGAAGGCTTGGTCACGAACAAGGAATGGGGGAGATATGGGTGCCAAAAAGAGGATGAAGCTGAAGATACAGAAGAGAGAAAAAATGGTGGGAAAATGTTCCTGAGAAGATACAGGAATTGGAGCCCATGGTATGAAAGAAAGTACTCACCTTGACCAGGAGGAAGGACCCTCTCTGACCCTATGCCCTTTCTCAGCAGTTGGCACCACCAATCTGAATCCATCTCCATTTCCAGGCCTCCATATTTGGCATCCTATCTGGGCACACCATTTTTCCGACTTTTCTATTATTATCTGCCTGTCACGTCCTAGTCTCTTAAAGACTATTTTACCATGCTTCACATGACGTCAATCAGCTAAAACATAAAGTATCCTAAGACATATTGTCCAATATGGTAGCTACTGGCTACATGTGGCTATAGAACACTTGAAATGTGGCTAGGCTGAATTGAGGTGTGCTGTTAAGTGTGAAATGAATACCAAATTGTGAGGCTTTAGTATGAAAAAGTATAAAATAACTCATTAGTTATATATTGATTAATGTTGAAATGATAATGTTTTGGATATACAGGTTTAAATAAACTATATTATTAAAATTAATTTCACCCATTTCTTTATCCTTTTTAAAATGTACCCCCTAGAAAATTTAAATTATATGGCTCACATTATATTTCTACTAGAAAGCAATGATCTAGACTAAAGGATAGTGGACTGGATGTACCAATTACAGTCTTTATGAGATCATAGCCTCGCACTTCCTTGGGAAACTTCAGAGACTATTCTAGATCTTGTCAACCCACTCCTCCCATCCTGACCACTTCCTCCATCAGCTTCCTGAGAAAGAGCACTGACAGGTGATATTTTGAATTTCTCATAATAAAAAAATCTTTATTTTACCTTTATATTTGATTAATAGTTAAATATAATTTTTCACTCAGAATTTTATAAGAATCACTCCATTATTGCTTATCTGCCAATGCTGGTATTTTATTATTATTTTTAAAATGTATTTTATTTTTTTAGTAATCTCTACACCTAATGTGGGGCTTGAACTCATGACCCTGAGATTAAGAGTCACATGTTCTTCTGACTGAGCCAGCCAGGCACCCTACCAATGTGGGTATTTTAAAGGTTGATATTATTCTGATTCCCAACCCTTAGTATGTAATTTGTTGTGTTTTTTGTAGCTGTTTTATCCACCTCTAAAAGGTTTTAAGCTCTTCTTTTCATCAATGGTGTTTTTAAATGTCATGGTATTACAGTTTGGTGTGGGTATTTCATGAGCTCATGTGTGTGTCTTGGACATTTTACAGGTCATTTCAATCCAGAAACTCATGTCCTTTCATTCTCATATTCTTTATTGGATAATTATCCTCCCATTCATTTTCTTTGTTCTTTTTTCCCTCTGGATGTTAAAATTCCTTGATTGAAATTTTATTTTTGTATTTTTTGGTTCTTATTGTCCATTTCTGTAATATTTTATTTTAGATACTGGGAGAATTCCTCAGCTTTATTTTCCAACCAATCTACTGAATATGTAATATTCAACATATTCCCATTTTCTAATTGTTTATTCTTATAGCATCTAGTTCTTATTTCATGGACGCAATATCTTTTTTTTTTAATCTCTCTGAAGATATGAATTATAGATTGCTGGGTTTTTAAAAAAAGATTCCTTCCACTTTCTTCATTACTCCTGTAGTTGTGGGGTTTTTTGTGCAAGGTGATGGCTGACAAACAGGTTTTGTGAATTTGGGGGCCCCCATATATGTCAGTGCCTAAATATCATTTCTCCAGAAAAGAAAACTTCACTTTTGTCTTTAAGGGACACACAGGAAGCAGGATAAAGAAAAAGGGCTGTTGGTATTGGCAGTGTGTGTTGGGGGGTAGGGAGGAGGGGCCTTCTCTTTAATGTATGGACCTTGATTTAACTTATTTATTTATTTATTTATTTAAAGTAAACTCTATGCCCAATGTGGGGCTTGAACTCATGACCCCAAGATCAAGAGTCGCATGCTCTATCAACTGAGCCAGCCAGGTGTCCCTCTTCCCCCTTTTTAAAAAAATCTGCTCCCTACTTCTCTACTCCTCTATATCTAGAATTCCTAGGTGTGTAGCTTTCTCAACTTCTACAAAAAGCAAAGAAATGTGCAATGTCCTTGAGAATGCAGGTGGTATAAGGGGTAGGAGGTGAGCAATATGTGTCCTACTACAGGCTAAGTAGAGATCAGGGGATTGGGTCACCTAATGCACACTTAGATCTCTCTTGATGTCATCAGCCTCCCATCCCACCGCCTTCTGCACAACTGCAGGTGTGGCCATGTTCTGAATCTCTCCAGAAACGTGGGGGGTGGGGGGCAACTTGACTTGTTCCCCTCATATTCTCTGTAGGCATCCAGGCAGCAAGTTCCTCTGCATTGCTATATCGGTCACCTCTCCACAACTCATTCCCATCTCGCACCCACTGATTTTCATTCTCCAAATCTCTATAGCAATATGTTGAAGTTGAACGTTGGCTTTGTTATTTACCAAAATCTACTGTTGGAGTTTGGCTTTAGTCCTGGACTTTAAAAAGCTGAAAAGCCAAAGAACTATATCAAAGATGATTTCTGTCATCTCTGAACCCATGTATGATCAGTGATCAGGTGACTGAGCTATCATCATATCAAATGAAGTTTACAATGTTAGTAACGTGAGCAAGATGAGTCATTAAGATCTTGTTAATATCTGAATATTCACTTTATGAGACTGACGCGCTACCTACTGCGCTAACGAGGCACTTTGAATATTCACTTTAAAATATGTAACTGTATCCTGAGGTAGAAAATCTCCTTATGTATTTTATAGATTGAAATTCTTACTTTACTAAAGTATATATTTATTACTGCAAAAGCAAAATCCTTTAACAATTGGTTGCAAAAGTTATCCATTTAATGTATAAGACAAAAATTTTCAAAAAGTTAAACAGGGAAATAGATTAAAATTAATATGAATATTAAGAGAAGATGCATTAGCTGGAGAATGCTATGAAATAAAATATATACTTTTTAAATATTTTTAAAATATTTATTTTTTGAGAGAGAGAAGGAGAGAGTGTGTGCATGAATGGGGGGAGGGGCAGAGGGAGAGAGAGAATCTCGAGCAGACTCCGCACCGAGGGCAGAGCCTGACATGCGGCTGGATCTCACAATGCTGAGATCATGACCTGAGCCGAAAATCAAGAGTCAGAGGCTCAACCGACAGCCACCCAGGCACCTCAAAATACATCCTTTTGAAACAACAAATACGTATGAGAATTTAAATAATAGCACAAGGCAGAATAATAGAAACTTATTTACAATTCTAATTTTTTGCTGAATTGTTAGATGCACAGACATTTGTAAAACTAGACAACATAACTTAGAGGGATTATATTTCATTTTTAATTATTCAATTCCATTAGGCCTTGCGTCTTCTCCAAAAACTATTCTATTTGTGAATTGCTCACATCTTGTGAAAATGAGAAGGAAGCGGAATATCAATGTTGCCACTTAAAATTTTTACAAGAAAGAAAAAACTAAATTCTGAACTACAGCATATATAAGTCATCTTTTACCCAATCATAATAAAGAGTAAAAAGCACGTGAAGAAAAGGAGAAATATTTCTAGTAATCAAACATGTTGTTTCTCATTATCAATCTTCAAAACTACAGAATTTCTTAGGAAGACAACGCTTCATGATTTTAAGTCTATAGAGGCCAAAACCGTAAATGGAATTTGTCCAAATGATTGAGTACCGACGACATTTTCAATAGTTGAACACAAAAGAGTTTTGTTTTGTTTTGTTTTTGAACACAAAAGATTTTTTTGCAACTTGCCTGAGCTATGGATTCTAAGTACAAAGTTCCTTCTGGAGAAATTAGGCACATCAGTTTGGAGAATTTGGGTCCTGCCAAGCTGGAAATACTACATATAAAGGTCGTGTGAAGACTTGAGTTTGATCAAACAGCTCCTTTAACACTAAAGAGCTTCTATTTCTATCTTAAATAAAGAGAGTGGATGGCAAGGCAGTTCCTAATTCCCTTTTGTTTCGGTGAATCAGATGACGCATAACAGGAGGAGCCTGCCTTCTTCCTGCTCACCACGAAGATGTCTGCAATCTCACTGCACTATCCTTACTTTCTAAAGGCTATGAACAGAACATCATCTGCCTGTGGGTCCTAAAGCCAAAGCCTCTACTGCGGTCTCACACTGTCAATGACAATTACCTGACACTTTAAGTCACTAGGTTTCCATTATATAAATGTTTCTTCAATCAGATTCGCTGTGATTTTGGCCCTGTGAGACCCAGAACTCTCTTGGCAGCCAAGTAAATCAAGCAAAGTTAAACAGAAGCAAAGTTCAACAGAAGCAAAGTTCAACAATAATCAGGACTCATCCATCAAGGACTCACACAGGACATGTCCAAGGAACTGATACAAAATGCAGAATTAGCATCTTGTAAAATAACAGAGCAGGATATAACTCAGGAATTGGGGGGCGGGGGGCAGCCTAACAGAACCACAATTCAATAGTTGCTTGCAGAGAAAGCAGTTAGCATCCTGGTGTATGCCAAAAAAATCACCAAACTGATATGCCTCGAGATGGCAAGTATCTTTTATATGATATCTGTTGTAAAGAGCCTTCTATACTTCTATCCAGGCTTAAATGCTACAATTAGAGGGCAAGCAATGCAGGCAGAGATACAGAGGGCAATTCAAATGTATCTATTTTTAACCTTTCAGAGCCAACCGTGTTGACCTATTGCCACATTTATAGATGAGGATTTAAGGACACACTTTTTTCCAAGTGATAAACCATCAAATGCCTGCGTATCCCCAGAAAAGAAAGAGAAAGAAAGAAAAAAAAAAGGAGGGAAGGAGGGAGAGAGGGTGGAAAAAAGGAAACAAGGAAGGAAGGAAGGAAGGAAGGAAGGAAGGAAGGGGAAATAGGGGCAGTGATATTAAGTCTGTTTCTGAAAATATTTAAGCATGTTTCTCAGGAAGTGGCTTGCTTCAATGAGATTGCATTGTCGCCATCAATCAAGTTTTAACATGCCGGAATCAAAGAGGAGATAACATTTTACTTTAGGCAGTTACTTTTACAGAGTGAGAAAGACTTGATAACTCAGTGATAACATCACAACCAGCAATATCCTACACCAGTAGAGCTACTACTACTATTACTACTACAACTGCCACTGCTATTACTACTACTACTATTACTACTAAAATCTTGCTACTCCTCTGACCTAATTACAAGATTGCAATAGAGTGACACCAGGAACCACATACAGTTGGGAGTGCTGACAAATCGTGTTTCTGTACAATACCGTCAAACTTCTCATATTTGATTACTAACACTTTTTATAATAAAACTGAAAGAATATAATTTCATAAAACTTCAGATTTACTTTTGTATCCTTGAAATTCAATCAATGGTGATGCTATTTGGTGTTAGCCTTCGCTTTGGATGGCTGACTGGATTTGAACATTCATCCAGTTGGCATCTGTATGTGCTGCAGCTCTATTTTCTCTTTGTCTCTGTGGAATTTCACTTTTTAAAATTCCTTTATTTTCAGGGGCGCCTGGGTGGCTCAGTGGGTTAAAGCCTCTGCCTTCAGCTCAGGTCATGATCTCAGGGTCCTGGGATCGAGCCCCGCATCGGACTCTCTGCTCGGCGGGGAGCCTGCTTCCCCCTCTCTCTCTGCCTCCCTCTCTGCCTACTTGTGATCACTCTCTCTCTGCCAAATAAATAAATAAATAAATAATAATAAAAAAAAATAAAATTCCTTTATTTTCATCTCCGTGGAATTTTGAAAGGGAACAAAAATATATACAATGATGTTTTAGGTTACACAATGCTTTCAACCTCATCAATTTCCTTAAGAATATGATCATAAAAATGGATAACACATACATGTTCCAGAAATTCTTCCATGTGCTCTAAGTAGAGTAACTGTTAATTTCTCGGATAAGGAACTTGCCTACTCGCTCAACTAATCAGTGGCAGAATCAGGACTCAAACAAAACATTTTTGCTCTGAAGCTTATGCTTTTAATCTACAGTCTGTACTTCCTGTAGACCAGCTTTTCTTATCATATTCTTCTTTTTCTCCATAAAATGCGGTAATTATTATTTTTAAAAAATATTTTATTTATTTATTTGACAGAGAGAGAGATCACAAGTAGGCAGAGAGGCAGGCAGAGAGAGAGCGGGAAGTAGACTCCCCGCCGAGCAGAGAGCCCGATGCTGGGCTCAATCCCAGGACCCTGAGATCATGACCTGAGCCGAAGGTAGAGGCTTTAACCCACTGAGCCACCCAGGCACCCCAAACGTGGTAATTATTGATATATTTGTCTTGTTATATACATTCTGCTGTTTTTTTTTTTTTTTAAGATTTTATTTATTTATTTGTCAGAGAGAGAGAGAGAGAGCACAAGCAGGAGGAGCAGCAGGCAGAGGAAGAAGCAGACTCCCTGCTGAGCAGGGAGCCTGATGCTGGGACTCGATCCCAGGACGCTGGGATCATGACCTGAGCCGAAAGCAGACGCTTAACCAACTGAGCCACGCAGGCGTCTCCATTCTGCTGCTTTATTGAGGATAAATGTAAGCAATGTAAAATGTAAGCATGTCAAAATATTAATAAATATAAACAATTACTTAGCCCATATTCCAATACTCAGGGGTTGGCCCTGTAAACAAGCATTTTCTTCTGGTTCCTTAATACATATACAATTCACTAGGATGAACGTGCTTCGTAGAGGGATAGATACCATTTGTTCACTGCTATATCTCCAGTGCCCAGAACAGTGCCTGTGCATATTTGTTATTCAATAAACACTTCTTATAGAAATTAACAAATGGCTTTAAGTTCAGATAATGTAGTATTTATGGATTTTCATTTCCCTTAATTCACCTATTTTGTATAATAAACTATTCCCCGTGTATATGTATAAATGTCACATTTTCTTTAACCATTCATCAATCAGTGGACCTAACTGCATCCTTAAAAGTGAAAGTCTGGGAATAGTTTTGCTTGATTTGTATCTCATGTCCATTGTTTACTAGCTATGGGTCTATGCAAATTACTTAATCTCTTTGGCTTTGGTTTTCTGTAAAATGAAGTTAACAGTAATAACTTCCATAGTAAGAATTAAACAAGATTATGTAAAAAAAAACTCTTACTAGTGCTGATACATAAGAAGAGTGCAACATAAGCTAGGTTAGGTACCCAGTTGTTATTTTGTTATTTATAGAACTCTGAATATACCTTGTATATTTTCTGTAAAATTCTTACAAATTACATTCACTCCAGCAATGTGGTCAACAGATTTATATCCAAAAGTGTCAAGAAAAATAATACACCAAACAGATAACCTACATATAACAGAACCCACTTCCTGTTGCTTGTACCTCATATGTCCATCTTAAAAATGTTACTTAGATTTTCCCCACTAAGTTTCCTTTCTATTCCTTGCCATGGTGTTCATTTTGGAAAGAGGAATGAAAATAGGTAAAGTGGAGAATTGACAGAGTAATTTTGGTAAATGAAACTTTTTTTTTTTTGCAAATAAGATTCTTAAAATTAATTTGATATGAAACCTCTGGTTAATAAGGGATTGTTTGAAATTATAATCTTATCATTATCCTACGATTTTAAAAAAAAATTTGAATTCAGGGGCGTCTGGGTGGCTCAGTTGGTTAAGCATCTGTTTTCAGCTCAGGTCATGATCCCGGGGTCCTGGTATGGAGCCCCACATCGGGCTTCCTGCTCAGCAGGGAGTCTGCTTCTCTCTCTTCCCCCTGCTCATGCTTTCTTTCTCACTATCTCGCTCTCTCTCAAATAAATAAATAAAATCCTTAAAAAAAAAGGATTAAAAAATTTGTATTCAACTTATTTAAACTAAAAAAAAAGAAAGTTCACTCGTGACCCTGTGATGTTTTTTCTTCTATGTGTACAAGATACTAGAGAAAGAGAAAGGAAAAATAACTGGGTACTTGAGACTCTGCTTGGTGTTTGAATCACTAATAAAATAGAGACATATTTAACTTATATATGTTATTATTTATTTCATTCAATTTTTTTAAAAGATTTTCTTTATTTATTTGACAGAGAGAGAGGGAACACAAGCAGGGGGAGTGGGAGAGGGAGAAGCAGGCTTCCCGCTGAGCAGGGAGCCCGATGCAGGGCTCGATCCCAGGACCCTGGGATCATGACCTGAGCCGAAGGCAGGCGATTAATGACTGAGCCACCCAGGCGCCCCAGTTTTATCCAATTTTATCATATTCTTCTGGAACACCATTTTTAGCTACTACTTAGCATTCCATTGCATGGATAAATAATAATTTATTTAGCAAATCTCCTCTAACTGGACATCCAGACCATTTCTATTTTTTCCCTGATAAGCAATCTTGAGCTGAATCTAATTATAGCCCATCTTTGTGCCATCTGATAATTTCCCTGAATTAAAGATGTGTATTTTAAACATGGCCACTTAGAACTGAAACCAATATAACACTATATGTTAACTATACTGGAATTAAAATGAAAAACTTAATAAAAAAAAAAGAAAGAAAAAATAGAACTGTTATAAAATGTAGCACTCCCCGCCCTCCTGCCTTGAGGGCAGGTCTCAAACAAAACTGTTAGTTCCACCCTGCTTTGACAGTTTCTCCCCTGGCTCCTGCCAAGGCGTGAAACTTCTGGTCTTCCGGTTTCACAGTCAGTCCTTTTAAATCTCCCACGGTGCTCCTCCCTTGCTGTGCTCACTGCTGAACAATGCACGCTTGTACCACGCAGAGCCATTGATCTCACTTCCACACATTTCTAATACAGCAGCATGGGAAGCTGGGGGGAATACATGAGGTAAATTATGGGTGCAAAGCCTCATATTACTAACTGATGCTGGCTTGAAGTATCTCCTCAGCTTTCCCGGCTCTTCTTGTTCCATCTCTCTCAGATATTTTCTGTTTTCTGACCCTGGACTGACACTGTCCTGTCCTTTCTATTAGGCTGAGCCAAAGGATTGCTTTTGACCTACAAAAATGGAAATTTCACCTGGTTCAACCTAACAAGGCTCAGACATTTCTTTGCCCATCAGAGAAGATGGCAACCACTTGTCATGCTGGGAAGCTGTTCAAAACCTGTGTAAACCTTTACTATACTGGGGAAATTTCCATCTTTTAAATCCTGTTCTCCCTACGGTAATGCCAGAAACTCACTTTCCCAGACTTCTTGAGGCTAGAATATATGAATGTGGCCCAGGTTTCTCCAATCGGATGCAAGATTTTTGACTCAGAAGAGAATGTCAGGAAGAGCAATTCTTCCTTTGAGGAGAGATGAGGATAGAGGTAGGGACTGGGAGGAAGAGGAAATTCTAGGACGCTTTAAAGTTCTATTTCTTGACCTGGGTGGTGATTATATGGAAGCTTGTTTTGCAATAATTCTTTTATGCTTTGTGCATTTTTTTGATTGTGCATTATTCTTCATTAAAAAAAAATTTGTTTTTAAACTCAATTCTGGCAAAGATAGGGGGAGACAAGGAGCTTCCAGAAGGCAGACAGTGGCTCTGGAAGTTTTCCCGAGCCCTGATCAGCAGGGCGAGCTGCAGCCCTGGTGTTCACTGTGTTCTGTAGGAGCAGTCCTGTGGGGAATGAGGGTCTAGCTCTTAGCCTTTAGCCTCCAAGCCTGTTTCTCTGGCTCTCCTAGTGTTCTGTGAGCTATCCCTCAGTAAATACTCTTCCAGCTCTAACGAGCTAGAGAAGGTTCTTGGTTTGCAACTAAGAGCTCTGGTTGATAAAAGAGAGTTCAGGTTCTTTTCAGGTGAGATCTTAACTTGATGCTGAAAATGCTGCTCTTGAGACAACCAGAATGCTGGCTTCATGGTACCTCCAGACCCTAGAGATTCCTCTATTCTACAATCAGAGCGTATACGGTTGAAAGCATGCATAGCGTAGTTTCTGCTGCTTTGGATCGATTATCATCTTCTCTGAAAGTTGTAACTTTTTCGCCATTAATTTTCACTATTTC
Organism: Potos flavus; assembly: GCA_028534135.1. Classification (NCBI taxonomy): domain Eukaryota; kingdom Metazoa; phylum Chordata; class Mammalia; order Carnivora; family Procyonidae; genus Potos; species Potos flavus. The sequence goes on from CM052896.1 coordinate 85,351,231, forward strand.
CCTTCCCCCGTTGCTCCCCAGAAAATACACACACACACGCACACACAAACACACACATAAACACACCACTGCCACCACTGAACCCAGTATACCCAGGAATATGTGAAAGTCATGCCATACTCGCATACCACTAGAAGGTAAGCTTTAGGGAGAGAGATATTTGTCTGTTTTGTTCAGTGCTACGTCAGAGCATTTAGAATGGTGCCTGGCACATATTACATATCCAATAAATATATGAAATTAATGAGTACCCTGTCCTAAAATACATTGTCTATTAGTTTACCTAATGAAGAATAAATACTTATGTGGACTGATATGCTAGTGAAGGTACTGGGTATTGAGGATGTCCCTTCCCCCAACCCTCAGAATACATTTTGTCACCTCTATAGACCAACCTAGAGCTTTTCTTTAGTGGCGATGTGGGGCAGTGCAGGCAGAAGGGGTTTTGTTTTGTTTTGTTTTGCTTTATCAGTTAGCAATGTTTTCCCTCTATCAATCTCCGTTTCAGGTTAAACAGGAGGGAGGCAGCAATAATGCAGAATGGTAGGTGAGACATTCAGATAGTGCCTATATCTTTTGTCCAATCGAGTGCCCTGACACAATGGTTGTGAGTCAGCGTTGACCATAAATAAGGCAATATCGGGGTGGCTATGATCTAATCAATATCAGATCCCATCACACTCCCCTGTAGCTTTTCGTCAGACTGGGAATTAAGTCCTCTCGACGATCTGGCCCTTATATGGTCCTCGCCCCTAGGTGATACTGCCTTGCCTGCCTCTCTGACTGCCCTACAGTTGCCTCCTCCTCCCCAGTCCCACTGGCCTCCAACATGAGCTTCCCCCCATTCTTAGTCCTTTCTCCCATCATTTCCTCTTCTAGGTATGTTCTCTTTCTCCCTTTTCCTTTCTGTCATTCCTTCTCTCTCTCTTTTTATCTGCCTTCTCCACTAGATTCTTAGCTCCATGAAAGCAGGAGCTTGTTGATCCGATTCACCCATGTATCTCCAGCGTCTGAAACAATGCTTCATATACAACAGGCATGCAATACACATTTGCTTGAGGAATACATTAATCTTGACCTTTAAAAGCCAAGGCTGACATCATTCCCTTCCAGGGTAAAATATTAGATGCCACAGGTTAAGCAATCTTGGTAGATTTTTCATAATTCTGGAGAAACCATGTGTAATGCAAAAACTGAGCTTCCTGAGAAAAGTGTTCATTAGAATTATGGTCTGGAATATCAGTGGCTGAAGGAATATGAAAACAGGAAGTGTTCTGAGCAGCTAAAATTCGACTTAATGTACGAATTTTGATGACCAAGATGTACGATTAATGTACGATTTTAGATGACCAAGAAGAAATTTGGCATTTCATTGTCCATTACATTTACTCCTGTTAATCTAAAAATTAAAAAAGTTCGATGTCTTTCATACACAGTGTAGGGGACGATTATTCAAACAAACATGCTCCCCTTCCTAAGGGCCAGCTTGTATATTATTGCACTTAATCCTTTATAGCAGCCCTTTCAGCAGGGCCTGTTATCATCCCCATTTTTTTGGGTGAAGAAATTGAGCTTAATGAAATCAAGCAATTTGCTCAAAGAGAGAAAGCCAGGTCTGTCATCAGAGCAGTTAGGAATTTTTACTAGGCTCAGAAGTGAACAACAACAATAATGTATATGGGCTAAAAGTCCTTGGGGACTCCAGAAAATTTCCCACCTACTTCAAGGCTAGAAGATGATGACTCTGTACCCAGTTCTGCAGCCCACCAGCTGCGACAGCTGACGAGTCACTTAAGATTACAGATGAGATAAAAGCACAGACAATAGGAAAGAATCTATTTGGCTCAAGATATTTTTCAGCAAAATGCTAGAATATAAAAGCTCTTGGTGCATTTTTGGTTGAGTAGCTACACCAAACTGATAAGTACCTGAGAGAAAAAGAAAAAGAGTTGGAGATAACTTACCTAATGATGCAAGAAACATTTAATGACTATCTGGCAGAAAAAATAGCTCATATCAGGAAATTTGTAAGACATCATCTGGAACACAGGATCCATTTTCCATGTACCCCAGAGTAATGGATTTGCTATGACCCTAACAAAGCTAAAGCTTCATGTCTCCCAGGTAACTTTCAAGGTCCTGTACCCAATTTTGTATGCTTTATATATTTTATCTTAAAGGAAGGCCTCATAGAAACTTAAATAAATGCCCATTATTGCTTTAGGGGAAGGTTCCCTGTTTTATGGAATGCGTTAGCATGGAAGTTATAGTTGTGGTCTTTTTCTTCTATGTGTACAAGATACTAGAGAAAGAGAAAGGAAAACTAACTGGGTACTTGAGACTCTGCTTGATGTTTGAATCGCTAATAAAATAGAGACATATTTAACTTATATATGTTATTATTTATTTCATTCAATTTTTAAAAAAGATTTTATTTATTTATTTGACAGAGAGAGAGGGAACATAAGCAGGGGGAGTGGGAGAGGGACAAGCATACCTAGGAATAAATCTAACCAAAGAGGCAAAGAATCTGTACTCAGAAAACTATAGAATATTCATGAAAGATATTGAGGAAGACACAAAGAAATGGAAAAATGTTCCATGCTCATGGATTAGAAGAACAAATATTGTGAAAATGTTTATGCTACCTAGAGCAATCTACACATTTAATGTAATCCCTATCAAAATACCATCATTATATGTTAACAAAAAAAATTTGATCAAAAATATATATAATCACTTTAAAAATCTCGATGAGATTTTTGTAGATAAAGGCAATAATATTTAAAATTTACATGGAAAAGAAAACCACTAGAATAACTAAAAAAACTTTGAAATAGTAGAGTAAAGTGAGAAGAATCAGTCTACCTGACTTTAAGATTTACTATGTTGCCACAGTAATCAAGATCATATGGCATTTGGGGTGGGATAAATACATAGATCAACAGAACAGAGCAGAAAACCAAAAAATAGACCCACAGAAATATGCTGAAATGATTTTTGACAAAGATGAAAAAAACATTTCAATGAAGCAAAGATAGCCTTTTCAACAAATCATGACCAAAGCAATTGTACATCCATAGGCAAAAAACAAACAATGGCTTAACTTATACCTTACAAAAAAAATAACTCAAAATGGGTCATGGAGTTAAATGTTAACGTGAAACTATAAAACTTATAGGAAAAAGAAAGGAGAAAAATCTTCCAGATCCAGGGCTAGGCAAATATATACATTTTTTAATTAATTAATTTTTAATTTTTTTATTTTTAATTTTGTTGTTATGTTGTTAGTGACCATACTACATCATTAGTTTTTGATGTAGTGTTCTATGATTCATTTCTTAAACTTGACAGCAAAATGAAGATCCATAAAAGAAAAAAATTGATAAACCGAACTTCATCAATATTAAAAACTTTTACTCCGTGAAAGCTCTGGTAAGAGGATGAAAAGACAAGCCACATAGTGGGAAAAATATTTGCAAGCCATACATCTGATAAAAGACTAGTATCTAGAATATATAAAGAATCTTCAAAACCTAACAGTAAAAAAGCAAACAATCCATGGACAAAAGACATTTCACCAAAGAAGATATATAGATAGCAAGTAAGTCCACGAGAAGAACATTAGCCATAAGAAAAATGCAAATTTTTAAAACCACAATGATATCAATAACACCTATCAAAATGGCTAAACTAAAAAAAGAAAGAAAATACCAAATGTTAGAGACAATGTGGAAAAACCAAAATCATATGTGCATTGCTGGTAGGAATGCAAAATGATACAACTACTTTAGAAAACAGTTTGACAGTTTCTTTAACAAATAAACATGCAACTCTCATACCCAGCAAGCGCACTCCTGGCCATTTATCCCAGAGAAATGAAGACTTAATTCACACAAAAATCTGTATGTAAATGTTGATAGCAGCTTCATTCATAATTGCTACCCAAAATTGGAAACAACCCAGCTGTCCTTCAATGGGTGAATTATTAAACTACGGTACTGTGGAATATTATATTCAACAATAAAAAGGAATGACTGTTACATTCAACAGCCTGAATGAACCTATCAAGAACCATACTGAGTGAAAAAAAGTCAATTTCAAAAGGCTTTTCTCATGTGTGTAAATACATGATTCCATTTATAATATAATACATTCTTGGAATGATGAAATTAAGAAATGGAAAACGGGTTAGTGGTTGCCAGGAACTGAGGAAGAGGAAGCGTGGGAGGAAAGTGGGGGTGGTTACAAAAGAGCAATATGAGCAATCCTTTTGGTGATGGAACTGTTCTCCATCTGGACTCTATCAATGTCAATATCCTGGTTGTGCTATTATACTATAGCTTTGCAAATATTACCATTGGGAAAGCTGGTTAGTAAAAGGTACAGAAAATCACTCTGTGTTATTTCTTACAACTGCATGCCAATCTACAATTACCCCAGATTAAGAGTTTAACTTAAAAACTAAAAAGTAAAATTATCATTTTAACCACAGAGCTCTGTAAGAACTGCCTTATCTCCACTGTATCCTGTTGTACATCATGCCTCTTCCCACCCTTCCTCATCCAACCCACATGTGAACCACACAGTATCTGTGGTTTACTTTTCTTGACCAAAATTAGATTCTAAGAAGGTAATGTTGGGACAGATAGGGACACCAAAAAATGCTACCACCAGGACCATCCCCACCAATCAACTGATGGTTCTCCTCATGGCCTAATCCTCTCCCACTCTGGCAGGAATGACGCTCCCAGTGGTAGAATCAAAAGTTAAGAATCCATCCAGGGCTTGGGATTACTATCTGGTGACATGTCTTGGATCTAGCTGACTCCCTGCTACCCCTGATGTTTCTCACTGACTTACCATCTTATTTCCCTTTCCCACTGCCCGCACCTGTTTCTTGCCTTTGACATGTTTTTGTTTTGTTTTTTTTCCCCCACTCTCTGTTCAACAATAATCTCATTATTTCTCTCTTTGGTTGAGGGGGGACGAACACATAGGCCTTTTGAGATATGTTAAGCATTGCATTTCCTTTTTGTCTTAATAAGAAAAGGAATGTAGTCTGAGATAAAACAATGACAGTATAGTCTTCTCCATGCATTGTTTTACTCTTTAATTTAGACCAGGTAAGAAAAGACAAAGGGCTACATATTTGATTCTCCAGCTGTTGCCTATTCTGGTTATGCATTATGACCTTGAAATGGTGGGGGGCTTTTAAATAAACACCAAAGCCTGACCCTACTCTACATTCATTGACTCAAAACTCAGGGCCTGGGACCCAACATTGGTGCCATATCCATTATTGGTGCCCCTGGATTACTTAATTTCTTAAAAATTCTACGAAGTTTTGGGACGCCTGGGTGGCTCAGTTGTTAAGCGTCTGCCTTCAGCTCAGGTCATGATCCCAGGGTCCTGGGATTGAGCCCCATATCGGGCTCCCTGCTCAGCAAGAAGCCTGCTTCTCCCTCTCCCACTCCCCCTGCTTGTGTTCCCTCTCTCACTGTGTCTCTCTCTGTCAAATAAATAAATAAAATCTTTAAAAAGTCAAAGAAGTTTTAAAATACTAATGAAATAATAAAAAAAAGGTAATTGTTTTTTAATATTATTTTACCATGGTAAGTTGACTAAGAAGAAAACCACTCTGGACTTTTTTTTAGGGGTCTGGTTGAAAAGCACACATTGTATGATTTATAGGCATGGCTGGCTTACCCAAGAAATGGGGTCATATTTAATATTAGTTCCATTTTACTTTGTATCAAACTAGCACATTTTTTTTCTGAAAACTTGAAATAACTGTCATGTGTTATCTCTCCTGGGCTGGTCATACATAAAAATAGACAATATTAATATCAAGTTTTATAAGTCCCCAGGAAGATCAAGCTGCTTGCCTAACTCGCTCAGTCCGTGGCAAAACTAATTCAAACCTGCTGTGTGTTTTGTGTTGCTTAAATGGAGTTTATATTTCTTTGCTGTTTGTTCAAGAGGATGGAAGTCTCTGAGAGACAAATTAAAATTCTAAGCAATTTAGGTCTCAGTTTCCAGAGAAAAATCAAGACATCAGGATAAATCTAACTGTATGGGAAGACAGGAATAATATTATATAATGGACTGGCTTAAAAATATGCAGTTAGGAAAAACCTGGGAAGTAATCAGCAAATACATGGAAAATGGCTGTGCTCAGCTCTTCTCTCTTATTCTCTGGCTGCTTTTTGTATCCTTCTGTGAAGGATACTCAAGATGTTTACTGGTCTAGCTCTGAATTTATATCCTCTAGCCAGGCAGAGCCCAGCTTTACATATTATTTTCCTTTTATGAACATATTTGATATAGTGTTGTCCTGTATTAAACTTTCTATTTTTATAAATTTCACTATGTTCATGTCTTATGAGAAATATTTGGTACTTAAAAAAAAACGACTGTCTTCCTTAAAAGAAACTTAAAATTATTAATTTTGGACATTTCCTGTGATTTTTATTTGACCTTGGAAATTCCCGAATTTTTTGATAAATAAATTAAACTTTTAAGGATGAAAGTCACCTTTATATTGCGAAAGGATCGCTTATAAGTATTTCTGAACTACATGACTCTCTGCTCAGGAGCTCGTGTCCAAGGAAATGTTTTTCCTTTGAAAATTCATTTTATGCTGCTCTGAGTGTTTTGATTTTGGTTAGTCCCAAGAATTGTCTTTTAGTATATGCATTAATTCAAATCTGGATTTTGTAACCATGTTAAAAAATCCCCCCCAATTCCTTTATTAAGATGTTTCTAACTTGAACATGAGATTCATCTTTCTTCAGGCAGCCTCTTTATAAAAAAAATAATTTTTTAGCAAAAAAAAATTTTCTAGCAGAGAACTTGTGGTTTCAAGTTGCTAAAATTGGTTCAATATCCTGTTTCAATTCCTGTGTCAAGTGTCAGAGTAGAACGAACATTTAATATCATGAATTCTCTCTGGACTAATGAAATTCTAGATCGAATGGTGAGTCCACAAGCAGTAAACTTTGATTTTGATACTATACCTTTTGCTTATTTGGAAGGAAAATAATCATATTTTTAAATAAAAAAGTCTAATGTAAAATACAAGATGATCAAAAACAAGATTTGTATACGTGCATATTTTCATAAAACGTGTTTGGTGTTTTGGTTGAAACTACCTGACGTTATAATTTTATAAGTTATTAAGAAGGCTTTGCCTCTCAGATGCTGCATTGCTCAGACACTAAATACCTGTACAGGCAGGGTTCACTTCTCATTTGAAAACTCTACAGGGTATCAAAATGTTCAAGAATTCCAACCTAAACGTTGTTAACAAGGAAAACAGGTAGAATCCACAGCAGTTCACAAAGACAACATTTACTTGGAAGATGTGTCATACTTTAATTAATAAGAATTTCTCCAAAAAATATTAAGTTGTGACTTACTGAGTTAATACCGTGAGCTGAGCACTGCAGTGTTTAATTTTTCTAATTTTCTACTTATTTTGGCTATGATTTATTCGGTACCACTAACTTACCTATATTTTATGAGATCTCACTCCATTTATTCTGTGATCTCTGCTGACCTCTGATTTTGTTCCAAATGTATACTTGAGTGAGTACTTTATCTTAACCACTAATTTCCTTCAGTAACATCTAAGACCAATAAGCTGGCCAAATTATGATTTTTTCCCTATTTAAAAATGGTAAATGAAGTTACGATGTTTTCTCCAACACTGTCCACTTAAAAGGACTAGAAGCAATAGTCAGCCCATTGAAATGAGAACCACCTAGCACAAGATAAACCTCAAATACCTGTCACATCGGAAAGAAAGGAAACAACCAAAGAATGTTACAAATTGAAAAGTTTCCTACTGATCAAAGATGGGCCAGTTGAAGCGTCAAAAGTTATGCAAGGTTTGAAATATATCATGTTAGATCCCATGAGTCCATAATGATATATTTTTTAAAAAATCAATGGTGAACCATGAGAGACTGTGGACTCTGAGCAACAAACTGAAGGTTTTGGAGGGGAGGGGGTGGGGGGTTGGGCAAGCCTGGTGGTGGGTATTGAGGAGGGCATGTATTGCATGGAGCACTGGGTGTGGTACATGAACGATGAATCTTGTAACACTGAAAAAATAAAATAAAAGTATTTGGGGAAAAAAAATCAATGGTCATTCTTATAAATAACTAGGACACTAATTCATTAATATGAAAAATGGTAAATAAAAGGATAGAAACAAGTATTTATTCTGTCCTTCCTATATAAATGGAATTCCAGCTAATACAAGATGGAATGATACAATTGAATTATCATCTGTTTACATCCCCTAATGAAATAATGGATCTTCACTGCTAAAATGATTAGGTAAAGAGCTGATAAGGAACATTATAATGGATGAATTAGTATGAATCTAACAACACCTAAAGGTACAGATCAGTCTTAACATCACAAGGAGAGATAGCCAGGCATCACTGCTTCCTGGTGTGGTAAAACAGGAACTACACAGCACCACCTGGGAACCTAAATCACAAATTCAGAATGTGGGCAATTTCATAGGACACATAACCTGCAGGGGAAACTTATCAACAAGATAAGTTATCAACAAGTTATCAACAAAAGTTATCAACAAGTTATCAACAAAATGCAACACTGCAACACGTGGACCTTGTTTGGCTCCTGATCCAAACAAATCAACTTTAAAAAAGACACTCATGAGACAATTAGAAAATTTGAATACTGAGTTCAATTAGACAATGTTATATATAATAGATATTAAGGAAATTAAGGATAGGTTTCAATGTGTTCATTTTTAGGGAAAATAGCGTTGTGGTCATATTAAATAAAAGGGAGCCTTGTATTAATCGAGATACAGACTGATGTGTTAGTGGAAGAAATGACATAGAATTGCTTAAAATAATCTATGGGGTGTGACATCAGTTGCTGCGTACCATAGGGGTTTATTATGTTTCCTTCTTTCTCTTTTGAATATATTTGAAAATTCCCATAATAAAAATGTTTTGAAGACAGGCAAAATACCCACCTGTTCATGCCTTTTGACACCCAGGTGTGCCCCATGGGTAAGGTGCTAAAGCAGGTCCCAGGCGTACCAACAAGATGAAGACCCTTGGCATATTCCCTTTTCTTTTTTTTTTTTTGTTTGTTTTTGTTTTTTGTTTGTTTTTTTTTTTGGCATATTCCCTTTTCTTATGTAACATATTTATTTTTGGTTGGGGGAGAATAAAATCACCAAGTAAGTTGATAAAAACAGAGATAAAAAGGTGAGTTGGAAAATGTTTCCTAAGAGAGAGAACATTTGTACTGGACTGTGAAAAAGCAATAATCTCTGAACAGCCAAATCCTACTTCAAAACAGTTGAGGGGCTATTATAGGGAATTTCTCTTTCTCTTTATTTATTAACATACAATAAAATTCATTATTGGTGATGTTCAGTTCTATGGATTTTGACAACTGTATAGAACTATGCAGCCACCATGACTGTCACAATTTAGAATAACATTATCACCTCAAGACAAAATTCCCCCATGCCGCCCCTTTGCAGTCAAGTCCTCCCAACATTTTATCACTGACTAGCACTGATTTGTTCACACCACGAGAGTTTCGCTTTTTCCCTAATGTCATACAAAGGGAATCATATAGCATATAACCTTTTGAGTCTGGCTTCTTTCACTTAGCACTGAGATTCATTTGTGTTGTTGAAAATATCAATAATTCATTAGTTTTTATTGCTGAGTAATAGTCCATTATCTGGACATACCACAGTTTGGTTATCTATTCCCCATTTGATGGATGTTTGGCTTGTTTCCACTTTGGGGCCGTTATGAATAAAGTACTGTAAACATTTGCTTACAGGTTTTTATATGAACCTAGGTTTTCATTTCACTCAGGTAAATACCTAGGGGTAGAACTGGTAGGTTGTATTGTAAATACATGTTTAACTTTAGAAGAAACTGCTAAACTGTTTCCCAAAGTGGCTGTACTATTTTGCATTCCAAATATCCATGTGTGAGTATGGCTCTGTATCCTTGCTATAGCACTTGCTCTAGCTCTTCTGTTTTGTTTAATTTAGACGTCCTGATAGGTGAGAAGTGGTATCTCTTTGTGGTTTTAATTTACATTTCCCTAAGGTTTAGTGACATTGAACCTGGTTGATTGTTGATATTACCACTTTTCAAAAGTCTACATAAGCTTCCAACTCCACTCCATTCCTCATTTGCTCACCTATTTCTCCAAGAACATAGAAACATAGAGTTGTCAAGTATGAGGTCCTTAACTTTCCTCCCTTATACTTCTAAACTGTAAGAAAAAAAAAATTGACCCCAAATCTCCTTTTGCAGAGAGGGTAATGTCTCTCCCTGCCAAAGCCAGTCTGTCCTCTCATAAGCCTGGACCTTTCCAAGCTCCAACCTCTAGGAGTCTCAGTACTGATAACAACCTCTTTCCTTCTGTCTGTCTCTCTGCTCTAAGGGCTCCTTCCTAATGGCCCACCCCCTCTAGGCTAGGTCTTTTTTGTTACACCGGGTGATTCTGAAACATTTGCATACACCAGGATCACTGAGAGAACTTGTTAAAATACAGATTATTGGGCCCTACCCCCAGACTTCCTGAGTTAGTAGGTCAGGGGTGGGGCTAAGAACAAGCATCTCTAAGTTTGCAGGTGATGCTGATGCTGCTGGTCAGGGACAATACTCGGAAAAATCGCGCTTTATAGTAAGTGCTGAGGTGAGAGTTTCAGGATATCAAGAGATGAGTCAAAGGGTTTCTCTACTGTTCTTTTTACCTCTACCTAAGACAATGCTAACTTCCGGTCTCCTCTACCAAGATGAGAATATTTGTCCAGAAAGAAGGATAGACATAGATGCCTTTGCTTGCAACACAAACTCCAAGAGTGATACCAAGTAGGAAAGCCCCCTGACACTCGCTGTTTCCTCCCACGGCCACCTCCAGTCATAACTCTGCCAGTTCATTTGAGGCCAACTAAGTGGGCAGTCTCTCTCTAAAGTACCTTAAATCAGGAAAAAGCAACACATCTCCTAGGTATTTCCTAAGCATTCCATTTTCTCTCTGTATTACAATATGTATAATTTGTCTTCTGGGAAAAGGTACACACAGATCTGTGTGACTTACTTAAAAAATCATTGATCACGGTCTGCTCATCCCATTTATTTTCCAAAAGGAAGGAGAAAATAATTCATTTTATTGCAAATTTGAAGGGAGTTTCCTGCCTTTAAGGGATAATTAGGCAAGGGTCTCCCCCAATAAATCAGAATTTAGAAGGTATTTTTTTTCCCAATATTAAGGGGGAAAATATAATTGTTTCATATCTAGATTGCTGTCTTTCCTGACATCTGTACTTTATAAATGCCATAGATATTTCTCTAGGGGAAAACTATTATCCATTGCTTCCATAATTAGTTTAGACATGATAAGGCCCTCTCCTGGGAATAATGTTTTTTTTCCTCTGACTTCAGTGGAAAATAAACAACACTGGCTACATCTCCAAAGGACCACCAATTCAGAAGGCACTAGGAAGTTTCTGAGGTTTGGGATTAGGGCAGATTTTGATCTGCCTTGCCCATTTGGGAACTGTGAGTGAATCATCCTTCTCATCACTGATATATATATGTGTATATATACATACATATATATATATATATATATATATCCATATATAAATATATATTTACAATCTATATATAGTAAAAGCTAAACTCCTAATTGTCACCACCTAGGGAAAAGCACAACTGAGACTGACTTAGGGACTAATGAAGCTCGAGCTATGGGAACACACCAATTTCTCTGAGATTGATCCCACTGTCATAAAAGACTGGCGTAGCTCCTAAGGCTACTCCATATCATGGCCTCAGCAGGGTTGTTGCAGGGCGGGTCCAGCAATTGAATCTGGCTGAAAGCCACCTGGCAGTAGTAAGAGTATTAGTAGGCAAGACCAGTATTTACACATCGAGATGCTGTGGAGTAGGAGGAGAGAAAACAGGATTAGTTAAGGCATTTAGTATTAACTGAGGCTAGATCATTAGAGCATCTTTCAATCAGGAAAGAATGCAGAATTCCCTAATTAGACCTGTCAATGAATCCTGAACTTGCCCTCTCAGATTCCCGAAAGGTGGTTATCTAATCTTAAGACCACCAAACCAACAGAGTACACTAATAAACAACAAATTCTCATTTCTTTAAAAGAGATTTTAAAGCTTTTTAGAAAATGTATTTCATAGACACAAAAACAGCAAGCATCCAGTACCTTGAGTGTGGCTAAAGAAAATCCTCCCATTGCACAGACTGGTGCCTCTGTAGAATATCTGTCTCTAACCTTTGTTGGGGCCTCAATACTACTTTCCTTCCTAGAGCCTCTTAGCTTCTTAGAACCTTTTTAGAGACTCTTAGCTCTCCTATTTTCCACAAAACCTATTTTAAACCTCATTACCCACTCTTCAAAAAATACCCGGCCCCTGCCCAGTTATTCTGAGCAGATGAACTCAGCTTCCACTGTATGCCATCAAATGGAATGTACCTCAAATCACTGAGCCCCAACAATCAAGTTTGCACACCTGTAGCTGTTCTGCCATCAGCATGGAAGAGGCATTTGCTTCTATAAAGCTAGTTTTTCACCTCTGTTCTTTTTCCATTCCCTCTTGCCTCCTCAGAAGGCTTCCTTCCAAAATTAGCATCTTGCTTTTGTGTCTTTAAATGTCTTTTCTGCTGGTGTTTCCCATCAGCATTAAATATGTGCTTTAACTTTCTCATCTTAAAAAAAAAAAAACCTGGGTGGCCCAGTCATTTGGGTGTCTGCCTTCTACTTGGGTCATGATTCCAGTGTCCTGGGATTGAGCCCCGACTCTGGCTCCCTGATCAACGAAGAGTCTGTTTCTCCCTCTCTCTCTGCCTCTGCTGCACCCCCTGCTTGTGCTCTCTCTCTCTCTCTTTCTCTCTCTCTCTGTAGTTGTCAAATAAGTAAATAAAATCTTTTAAAAAATCGACCTACATTTTACTCTATCACCTTCTCTTTCCCTTCAGCCAAGCCTCTCATAAGCTTTATCTATGCCTATGTTCACTTCCTCAAATTCCATTTACTCTTCAATCCACTACAATCGGTCATCTGGATCCAGTCACTCTGTCCCTGCCCCCACCCACTACCATCAAAGCTGCTCTGACAAATATGCAAGATAAGCAAGATATCAATAATACTTGAAACTGTATGCATGAATTAGGGGGATATATGGGAATGCTCTGTCCTTTCCATTTGATTTTTCCAGAAACCAAAAACTGCTCTAAAAATTGTTTATTAATTTTAAAAAATGAACAAAGGTTCAGTGACCTTTGGAACAATACTGAGTGATGTAGCATATGCATAGTCAGGGGTTTTATGAAGAGTTGAGAAGAAAAAATAGTTGGAGAAATAATGCCTGAAACTTTTTCAAATTTGAGGAGAAATATCAACACACAGGTCTAACATGTTTAACAAACACTAAGAGGGATAATCACAAAGAAAACCATTCCAAGCCATATTGTAATTACATTGTTGAAAATCAATGCTAAAAAATTTTTTTTAAACCCCAAGAGAGAAAGATACATTACATACAGGGAACATGATAAGAATCATGGCTGAGGTTATCAAAAACCAGTGCAAGTCAGGAATCAATGGAATGACATTTAAAAATTTCTGGAGAGGGAGGGGGTGGGATCCATCAACCTCTATCAACCTATAATTGCATATCCAGCAAATATATTCTTCAAAAATGACAGCAAAATAAAGACATTTTCTTATAAGCAAACCTGCACTGAAAGAAATGTTCAGGTTGAAGGAAAATGATACCAGATGAAAACTTAGATTTATACAAAGGAATAAAGATTATGCAAAGTGGTAATATATAATATGGAAAATTCACTTTTGATTTTGAAAACATAATATATATCTGAAAATCCAAATGTAGAAGTTTTAGGCAGCCAGTAGATCAATGGCCACTACAGCTTTCAAATTTTGTGTTTTAAAAAAATTTGAGCATTCATTAAATTATGAATGAAAAAACTGATTATGAAGTATTAATATATGACATTTAACCAATGCAACCTCTTTTATCCCATGTTTCCCTTTTTCTGTTTCCTTTGGTGACTTATTAGAATATTACATTAACATGAATCAGAAGCATAAGTTCATGTTAGCATTTAAATAATATTTTGGTAGTAATTCTTTTTATAATCTTTGCCTTTTGATTTACCTATTATATCATTCTTCCCTCCGAACCTGTTCATGACACTCTTCCTCACATGTACTTTCAAACCAATTATTAAAAAGAGGATATAAGATTATATTAAAGAAAATCTAGAAGGGAGAACCATACATATTCCTACCTAAGTTCTTTTGCAATTTGGACTACAAGCAAATATACTTTTTATTTTTATAGTAACACTGTAAGTGTAATTTTGTATTTCACTTAAAGAAAAAGATTTATTTATTTGACGGAGAGAGAGAGAACACAAACAGGGAGAGTGGGAGAAGAAGCAGGCTCCCAGCTGATCAGGGAGCCTGATGCAGGGCTCAATCCTAGGACTCTGAGATCATGACCTGAGCCGAAGGCAGATGCTTATTAACCAACTGAGCCACCCAGGCGCCCCTGTATCTCCCTTTTTCACTCAATATTAAATGATACCATTTTCACATATCTGCATAATATTCCACATGATAGCTTCTATTTTTTTATTCTTTCTTCCGTTACCTGTGATTAGGAGCTTTATTTCAGTCTGGATATTTTGATATTAATGGTAGTTTTAGTGGATAATCCTGAGTTCACATGTTTGTGATTTTACTTATTCTTGAATTAACTGTTTCCAATCTAAAACTGGTGCTTATAATATCTCATTTACAACTGAATAATCAAACATCACAGGGGTTTATTTTTTCAACTTTCGCCCTTTTCCACCTCTTGCATCCCACCCCCCAACTATGTTATCTCATCCATTTTACAGTATCCATTTCAAACCTTACCTTCCGTACTTAACTTTATCTGCACTTGCCTGATCTTCTGTAGTACAGGATATGTAGTAATGTTCAATAAATATGTAGGTGTGTTGACTTCAGGTTGAACAAGAAGCCTGTTAAAATGAAATTGAATCTAGGACCAATCATTTATAGCTCAATACAAATTAGTTTCATAACATTTTATTGGAAGTTGTGAAGGCTTGAGAAAATCTTAATGATTCAATCATTTGATTAACTTTATTTTCCTTTTTCTCTATGCAAAAAAGTACTATGTGTAAAAAAATTAAGTGTAATTCTAATGATTTCAAGTTTTAAATGATAAGAAAGCATTGTGATATAATTTAATTGGCATCATTGTTTTATAGATACAGTATGTTTTATAATTGATGGCATCTTGAATTCAACATATAGGTACTTGAGTTTAGAGGTGGTGGGAATGCTCTGGGTATCTGGGAAATTAGAAAGGAAGACCCAGGGAGGAGGAGAGGAGCAGAGAAATAAGGACTTGAGAGAAATAAGGCTAAGCAAATGTCAAAATTTTGTGTCAGGACAGTTCTGTATGTTCCACAGAGTTAACACTAAATTACATAACCCCTTTCACAATTCCCTTGTGCTCCTTATGTGCTAGTTCTGTCTTCCCAAATAAATCATAAGTTTTGTAAAAGGAAACATAATATCTTCTTCCCCCAGAGAGCTGGTGAGGCACTTGAGTTGCAAGTGTCCAGCTGGTACATAGTCATTATACTTTGTTTCATCTAGGAATATACCTGCCAGAAAGATATTTTCACCAAATTATCCTTTCATATTTCTGGTTGTGCGAGTTAATATGAATCAGAGTCCTATTAGTATATAAAAGATATTGCTCTTTATTTAAGACCACTCTGCTAACTGGACATCCCACTGACTATATTCCCATGCCCATTTATGAAGATTTGAATATCACAAAAAGAAACCAACAAAACTTTGTTAATGACAAAACGAACTGATGCTAACATAGAGAGAGAAATGGAAATCTTCAAGTTCTTCCCTATATTATCTTAGGATATATTATAGAGATTTACTTAAACACTTTTTCAAATATTTTAAAAGATTTTTTAAAACTCAAAACATAAACAGGGAAAAATAAATAAACAGGAGACTGATGGAAGAGAAGGCAGTATAAGTAAAGAAAGTAAAGATAAGACTTAATTCTAAGATCTGGTAATAGTGGATCAAGGTAATTTGTAGATTTGCTCCCTAATGACAATGGCAACCACATGAAAACATATTGCTTTGTACAGGATGAGATTTGGTGGAAAAGGTCAGTCCCCAGATCTCTCATGCATTGAAAGAAAGTACCCTCATTTTTAATTAAAGTTCATAGGCATATCCTGGAAACAACACTATTTTCATTACTCAATGCACTTTAAAACATTCATGTGTCTCAGGAAACAGATGTTATTAAAATTTTTACAGTTATCTATGTTAAAAATGTCCATGTACTGCTGGAGCTTATTTTTAAGCCAACATCCACTTCCTAACAAAATATTTTCATCAATTTATAATTATCTAATACAGTATTTGCTTTGTAAATTTGTCAAAAGCCTTTCAAATATCTAAATAAATTACATTGATTAGTTCCTCTTTGTCTACATTTCTAATTAATCCATCCCTTCCCAGAATGCTGATAAAATTTTACTAAAGCTTCAGAACTGTAAAAATAGAGTCTAAAATAGTAGCAAAATAACCAAACAAAAATTCCAGTTAAGAGTTTAGAAATCCCACCCAAAGTTATTATCTGCAATTTACAACCACTACATTTTTCCCCCAGCAGTTGACCATAAATTCACAAGACAACAATTATGAGTTTAGGTATGGAAATGTAATGGGTGGTGAGAATTTTGCAAATAATTATATCACAGAATAATAATGTATATGTTTTATACATATATGCATGCAAAAAAAGACATAACATACATATATTGTATACATAGTAAAATATAGGTGTATTTTCCATGTGTATTTATAACATGTGTGTACATATATGATGATTATGATGAGTTCACCATCATATGAGAAGAGCTGGAGGCAGAGAAGGGGGTTGGGAAAGTGATCTGAGAGTATTCAGAGGCAGAGGGGAGGGATATGTGTGATGACATGAAAGGAAGAAATGAAGCTTGTTTCCTATGAATCACAATTCAAAATGCCCCCAAACTTGACTTATCATCTGCTGGTGTTCCAGTGGGAGAATGGAAAGAAGAGGAAATTTTGGAAAGAGATGTAGAAAACAAAATCACCAGGATTTGGAAGAGAGCATGACACAGTGGAGACAGCACAGCTGGGATCACACCTGACCTTGCAGCCCAGCTCTGCCATTAACCAGTTGTGCGACCCTGAGCAACTTACTCATACTCTTGAAGCCTACATTTTCTCATCTGCAAAATGTGTGCAATAATATTACCTATCTCATTTGGCTTCTGGGAATATTAGAGTCTTCACTAGACACTACAGATTAAATAAATCTACAGACTCCACAGATAATCTGTAGATTATCCCTTTCCTGTGACTTCCATCTCATCATCTCTTTCAGCTCCTTCCCCCAGCCTATAAACAGGCTTATACTTCTCCTATCCTTTATTAAAACAAAGCCTCCCATGAGTTCTGACTTTTTCTAGCCTTATGCCTCTCTTTGTAATATTGTCTTTTGCGTCATCTTGGATAACTTCATGCCAAATGCTGATCAGTACTTTCCCAAATGATTTTTATGGAGCACAAATTCCATAAAATATTAATGGAATAGGATTATTTGAGAAAAAGTGACCCCTATAAATTTAGGTAGTGCTGGGTCAGAGAAAATTAAATAAGGATCTCCTACTTGAGGATTTCTCAGAGCCTTTACTATGCATTGTAAGTTTCCAAGAGAGGTAGATAGTATGCAGTTTTTCACAAACTTAACTGACCCTCTGACTCTTTTACCTGAAGAATCATATGACACTAATATTCCCCCCAATACATTTTTTTGGTAGAGGGAAATAGTGTCTCAAACTCTGCCTATGGTTACCACATCCTTCTTTTTTCTACTCCCTCCCTTTTGGGAAATCCTAGTTTGGGGTTTTATACTTTCTCCAACTGCCTTCTCACAAGAGTCAACTGGGCAATAATTGACTGAATTAAAAAATGTTCACTTGGTATAAGAAGCCTTCAATTAATATGAGAAAGTAACATAAAGATTGTCAGTGAAAATTGCCATCTAGTTCATGATGATCCAACTAGATGGCAAAGCCTTTAAAAGATCAAACCTTGTTGATTCATCTTGAGAAGCAGTAGAAAAACATAAAGACAAATGAACGTCTCTGGCAGGGGATGCAGAGGTGGGGGGGAATATCGGAAATCTGTGCCTTCCGCTTGATTTTGCTGTGCCCTGAAACTGCTCTAAAAATTAAATCCATTAAAAAAACTGAAAAAAAAAAACAAACCCCACAAAAACAAACATAAGGAAAAATCTGACCTTCTGAGAAACAAAGACCATTGGTGCTAGTAAATGTTAGATAAACATAAGTTTTACCCTATGTATTACTTTTAAATTATTTTAAGGTCATTGCAATATCCAAAAATTTATATTGCTTCCCATCTTTATGTCAATGACAACTTAATTATCCTAGCCACAGGATTATAAATTACTATCAGGTCATTAGTTATAGTTTTGAATCTTGTGTCTAAATCCTAGGGGACTTGAAAGAGCCAGCTTGTAGAAGTTTCAAGTCTTTAAAAAATCCTGGAATGACAGAAGGGGTCATTTTTTAAATATATTTTTAAAAAGATTTATTTATTTATTTTAGGGAGAGAGCAAGTGAATGTGGGGGTGGGGTGGGAAGGGGCAGAGGGAGAGGGAGAAACTTAAGCAGACTCTGTGCTGAACACAGAGCCTGATTCGGGGCTCAATCCCACCACCATGAGATCATGACCTGAGCCCAAACCAAGAGTCAGATGCTACTACTACTGCACCACCCAGGCACCCCTTTTTAATATTTTAAGACTGATTTTACTGGAGGGAGGAGCAAGATGGCGGAGGACTAGGAGACTGAGATATCATCAGATCCCAGAAGTTCAGCTAGATAGTTACCAAACCATTCTGAACACCTACAAACTCAAAAGGAGATAGAAGAGAAGAACAGCAATTCTAGGAACAGAAAATCAACCATTTTCCGGAAGGTAGGACATGCAGAGAAGTGAATCCAAAGCTATGGGAAGATAGACTGCAGGGGAAGGGGTTGGCTCCTGGCAAGCCGCAGAGCCATGGAGCACAAAATCAGAACTTTTAGAAGTCTGCTCCACTGAGGGACATCGCTCCAGAGGCTAAGCTGGGGGTGAGGGGGTTGAGGGTGTGTGGGGGGGGTGGGGGTGGAAGTGGAGCCCTTGCTGGGACAGTGTGGTCTCAGGACCTGCAGGGATACAAAAAGACCAGGGGTGTCTGAGGGTGGCAGATCTCCCAGGTTTCAGAGCGGGGGAAGCCAATGGCAGAGACAGAGCCAAGAAGCAAGCTCTCAGCTTGGGATTACCTTAAGCTGTGATCTGAGGTACAGTTGGGCCACTGCTCTTCGAGCAGGGACCCCACAAGGGGCAGATCCAGAGAGACCCCTTCCTTTCTCCTTCAGGAGAAGCAACGCAGGAGCATGCTGCAGGAATCAGCTGGGTTTGGAGACTCCAAACGGGGCCGTGCACCAGAGATAGAAACACTTGGTCACAGTATATAGCAATACAAGCTTTTCTCGAGAAACAAGAAAGATCTCAAATACATAACCTAACCCTACACCTAAAGGAGCTGGAGAAAGAACAGCAAAGAAAGCCTAAACCCAGCAGGAGAAGAGAAATAATAAAGATCAGAGCAGAAATCAATGAAATAGAAAGCAAAAGAACAGCAGGACAAATCAACGAAACTAGGAGCTGGTTCTTTGAAAGAATTAATAAGATTGGCCAGGCTTATCAAAAAGAAATGAGAAAGGACCCAAATCAATAAAATCATGAATGAAAGAGGAGAAATCACAACCAACACCAAAGAAATAAAACAATTATAAGAACATATTATGAGCAACCATACGCCAGCAAATTAGACAATCTGGAAGAAAAGGATGCATTCCTAGAGACACATAAACTACCAAAACTGAACCAGGAATAAATAGAAAACTTGAACAGACCCATAACCAGTAAGAACATTGAAGCAGTCATCAAAAATCTCCCAACAAACAAGAGCCCAGGGCCAGATGGCTTCCCAGGGGAATTCTACCAAACATTTAAAAAAGAATTAATACCTATTCTCCCGAAATTGTTCCAAAAAATAGAAATGGAAGGGAAACTTCCAAACTCATTTTATGAGGCCAGCATTACCTTGATCCC
The DNA here is from genome assembly GCA_028534135.1 of Potos flavus. NCBI lineage: Eukaryota > Metazoa > Chordata > Mammalia > Carnivora > Procyonidae > Potos > Potos flavus. The sequence goes on from CM052896.1 coordinate 85,371,599, forward strand.
AAAACCAAACAAAGACCCCATCAAAAAGGAGAAGTACAGACCAATATCCTTAATGAACATAGAAGTAAAAATTCTCACCAAAATACTAGCCAATAGGATCCAACAGTACATTAAAAGGATTATTCACCACGACCAAGTGGGATTTATTCCTGGGCTACAAGGAATCCACACATCGACATCCACACATCAATCAATGTGATACAATACATTAATAAAAGAAAGAACAAGAACCATACGATATTCTCAGTAGATGCTAAAAAAGCATTTGACAAAGTACATCATCCTTTCTTGATCAAAACTCTTCACTGTGTAGGCATAGAGGGTACATTCCTCAATATCATCAAAGCCATCTATGAAAAACCTACAGTGAATATTATTCTCAATGGGGAAAAACTGAGAGCTTTTCCCCTAAGGTCAGGAACAAGGCAGGGATGTCCACTATCTCCACTGCTCTTCAACATAGTACTAGAAGTCCTAGCCTCAGCAATCAGACAACAAAAAGAAATAAAAGGCATCTAAATTGGCAAAGAAGTCAAACTCTCACTCTTTGCAGATGATATGATACTTTATGTGGAAAACCCAAAAGACGCCACTCCAAAACTGCTAGAACTCATACAGGAATTAAGTAAAGTGTCA
>CM052896.1:85372734-85392331 GCA_028534135.1 Potos flavus
TCATATATCTCTCTGATATGAAGAATTTGAGAGGCAGGGTGGGGGGTTGTGGGGGGTGGGGGGGAAATGAAACAAGATGGGATCAGGAGGGAGACAAACCGTAAGAGACTCTTAAACTCACGAAACAGAGGGTTGCTGGGGGGTAGGGCGGGTAGGGATAGGGTGGCTGGGTTATGGACATTGGGGAGGGTATGTGCTATGGTGAGTGCTGTGAAATGTGTAAGCCTGATGATTCACAGACATTTACCCCTGGGGCAAATAACACATTATATGTTAATTAAAAAAAAAGACTGATTTTACCTATCTTTATGGCTAGCCATTTATACATGTAAACATGCTATAGTTAATTCAATTCACTGCCTTGGAGATAGAAGAATGAAAGACTTCTTTACCAACTACTTCCCATAGTCTTAAATAAATAGAATTGAACTAAAACCCAAACTCCTGATATCCTTTATCTTTTCTCTCAATGTCCCTATAAGCATATTCTATTTTCTCTATCCTGATGATTCCTGGGGTAGTTTGGGGTGAGAGATTTAACTCTACCATTATAACAGGTGCCCTAACTTGAGAAGCAGCTGGGACACAAACTCACCGGGACCTGGAAATTGGTAACACTTTTCCGTGCATCTGGCCTGGACAGAAGAAGCTCACAAACCTCCTCTTCTAGTTTCTCAGCCTTTTTTTCTTGCACCCTAGGGAGAATGAGGATCGACCTGGTTTGGTCAGTTGTCAAGTCACGGTTTTGACCTAGTTTTCTTTCCTTTCCTTTTTTTTTTTTTTTAAGTTTATTTATTTTAAGTAAGCTCTACACCCAGTGTGGGTCTCAGACTCATGGCCCTGAGATCAAGAGGCACATGCTAGGCACCCTTGACCTAGTTTTCTAATGGGTATAGTCACAAGGTTTAAAAGTGATATAGGGTATGGCTCTCTTTCTTTCAACTCCCTTTTCCTCTTGGCTGGAGCCCTAAGTCAGAGTCTGTTCCCACATGACAGGAAATCAACTTCTTTCCCTCTACCCCATCCTTCCATATGGTTGGGCCAAGACTAGGCCCAAGCTGTAGCCTTGCTCAGCTCCACACTGTGGGGAAGCACACGGATGCCATTTTCTCTGTGGTATCATGTGGTCAGGTGTTGGCAGGTGTGTGTTGGATTAGTCTCCAAGATACCTAAGGGTGTTATAGGGGATGGTAGAGAAGGATGTAATGGGTGAAAGAAAGAAAAGGCTCATAGCTTTTTTTGGTCTGAGGCCATACTGCCTAATAACTTATATAAAAGGAGAGCTCCACAAAGCAGCCCACTTTACCAGAATTCTCTAAAACAGGGACTAGAGTCTAAGACACACAAAAATTAAAGTGTGACTTTTTTTTCTTGCTATTTTTCCTTGTGCATATACTGCCTTTAGAGACCATAAGAAGAGGAGTAGCTGTGGTCAAAGGAAGACTTGGGTAACTCTAGATCTCATGGTCATTGTGACCTTTAATGAAACACTCCTTAATGGCCATGAGATACTCAAAAGGGTTAAACAGGAATCTAACCCTTCCTCTAATTTCTCTAGAGCCTAGAAGTTCTACTGCAAGAGAATCTAATCTCTCTCCACAATTAGAGTATCAGAATTCACATAATATATAGATGTACTTGGTATAGTTGATTGGGATTGGAAGGGGCCACAGAAGCCAAATCACAGAGGAGAAAATAGGTGGGTTTTTTGTTTTGTTTCTAAGTAAGAAGGACAATCTAACCCAGTGAACATTTCCAGACCTGAATGTTCAACAAACAAGGTATCCAGGGGCCACAGGAATTCAGTCTTGAACTCTTCTAGCTCACCTTTACCAGAGCGCCAGTGCATTCTGAGAAAGAAAAGGTTGCATAATATAATGGGAAGACCCAAGACAGTCTTCTGTAGATCCCACCCTCTTTTAGAAATGAGTCTTAACTGCAAAAAGCTGAAAGCAACTCTGATCTGTTTAAATATAAAATAATTTATTAAAGGATTTTAAGTTTCTTTGGTAGCCAGAGAAACAAGATTTGGAGGCAACCTCACCAGAAACCATGCCCCAAATCACACTATAGATCTCACCACTGATGCTGCCACACTGAGCTAGACAATGCAGCTTACATCACCAAGACTTTTGATGTTAGACAACAGGCCTGGATACCACGTTAGAACCTGCAATGTCACCCCTCTGAAAACAGGATATAGCCTCCCCCAAACTTGCCAGAATGAACACCTCCATTCCTTTAGGGTTCAAGCTCTGGTATCTGACTGGTGGATCTCATGACTATGCTCTAGCTTCTGTAGGGGGAGATAGGGAATCAAATGGGGACTCCCCTGCCTAAACATTGAGAAAAATGTTGAAGGGGCACCTGGGTGGCTCAGTTGTTAAGCGTCTGCCTTTGGCACAGGTCATAATCCCAGGGTCCTGGGATCGAGCCCCATGTCAGGCTCCCTGCTTGGCGGGAAGCCTGCTTCTCCCTCTCCCACTCCCCCTGCTTGTGTTCCCTCTCTGGCTGTCTCTCTCTCTGTCAAATAAATAAATATAATCTTAAAAAAAAAAGAGAGAGAAAAATGTTCAAAGGTATTGATAGCCAACAGAAACAGACCCGAGTCCACTCTTTAGCTGACACTAGAAGGAGAAAGTTTTTTTCTGACTAGCCAATGAGCCTCAGTAATTGGAAACTAAGACAAGATTTAAACCTGGGCAGTTTGGATCTTGAGCTTGTATTCTTACATACTAGAGAATTCTGCCAAGATAAGTGATCTTATCTAGGATCAACAAACTGGTAGAACCTGGACACATCTAACGCATAACAACTTAATTTTGGATGCATGTTAGTCCTGTACCATAAAATGCACAAAAAAAGAACAGAATTATAGTTTATTCTTTTGGTCTAGAAAATGTTATTTCTTTGCTAAAGAAGAACTGGATATTAAGATGTTCACTGTAGCATTGCTTATAATGGCAAAAAGTTGGAAAACCCAACACACATCAAGAAAAGAATGAATAAGTAAAATGTGGTATACTATATGATGGAATATGCACAGTTACAAGGAACAAACTAGATCAACCTATATAAACATGGTTAGAGTTCAAAAACATGCTCAGTGATAAAAGCAAGTTGTCCAACAACGTGCACAGTATGACATATTTACTCTATTTTTTTTTTAAAGTAGGCTCCATGCTGGGCTTGACTTGAGCTGATATCAAGAGTCAGACATTTAACTAGCTGAGCCACCCAGGTGCCCCATTACTCTATTTTTAAAACACACAAAACAAAACATTATATTGTTTGTGGACAAATATATGGATAGTAACAATTTTTAATTTTTTTTCTTTTCAAAATTTTATTTAAATTCTAGTTAGTTAACATATAGTGTAATATTTATTTCAGGAGTAGAATTTAGTGATTCATAACTTACATATAACACCTGTTGCTCATAATACCAAGTGCCCTCCTTTATACCCGTCATGCATTTAGCTCATTCCCCACCCACCTTCCTCCATCAATCTTCAGTTTGTTTTCTATCATTAAAGAGTCTCTTACGGGTGCCTGGATGGCTCAGCCTGTTAAGCAACTGCCTTCAGCTCAGGTCATGATCCCAGGGTCCTGGGATCAAGCTCCCTTTGGGCTCCCTGCTCAGTGGGAAGTCTGCTTCTCTCTCTGCCCCTCCCCCTGCTCATGCTCATGCACTCTCTCTCTCTCTCTCTAATAAATAAATAAAATCTTTTTAAAAAGTCTCTTATGGTTTGTTTCCCTCTCTTTTTTCTCTCCTTCCTCTATGTTCATCTGTTTTGTTTCTTAAATTTCACATATGGGTGAAATCATGGTATTTGTCTTTTTTTCTGACTTATTTTGCTTAGCATAATACACTCTAGCTCCATCCACGTCATTGCAAATGGCGAGATTTCATTCTTTTTGATGGCTGAGTAATATTCCATTGTGTATATATACACCACATCTTCTTTATCCATTCATTAATTGATGGACATTTGGGCTCTTTCCATAGTTTGGCAACTGTCAATAATGCTGCTATGAACATCGGGTGCATGTACCCCTTCACATCTGTACTTTTGTATCATTTGGGTAAATATCTAGTGTTGTAACTGTTGAATTGTAGGATAGTTCTATTTTTTAACTTTTGGTGGAACCTCCATACTGTTTTCCAGAGTGGCTGCACCAGTTTGGATTCCCACCAACAGTGCAAGAGGGCTCCCTTTGCCCTCATTCTTGCTAACACTTGCTTCTTGTGTTGCTAATTTTAGCCATTCTGACAAGTGTGAGGTGGTATCTCATCACGGTTTTGATTTGTATTTGTATTTGTACTTCACTCATCAATGAGTGAAGTAACACAACTTTTCAAAGTGTGGACTAGATGAATCTACACCAAATTCATGATTGTAGTTCTGCTTGGGCAGAGAAAGAGATGAATGGGATTGAGGAGAGGGACAACTTTATTTGTAATTCTCTTTGATTAAAAATATTTGAAGCAAATATGATCAAATATTAACATTTGTCCATTCTGAGTGGCAGAACACATATAAAGTTTTCTCCAGGTTAAAAAAAAAAAAGAGAGGAGAAAAAGGTGATGAACAGAGAAGAGGAGAAGGAATGGATCTCAAGTTCTAGAGAGAAAGACAAAGCATTTGGTTATTTAAGAAGCAATTACTTTCAGATGTCCTGTCCATAAATGAACTCCCCTAAGCTCCCCACATGGGAATTCCAAGAGAAACTTATTTTCAACAGGCTTGATTTTGAACAACTTAGTTTCTTTCTTGCTTTTGAGCCTTCAACTCTGTTTATCTTTGACATTGGTCTGTAGTACTTTGCCCTTTAGAGCCTGTCATTTTTCTGGCTTCAGCATGGATCTTTTTGATGAAATCCTATTTTCCTCCCTGGGAATGCTGTCTCTAACACTTCAGCCCACTTCTCTGCTACTGCTATTAATAGAGTTTATTTTGTGCTTGACACTCCTCTATTTTACAACACAGGCTTGTTTTAGCCTAAAAAATCTTTTCTACTGAAATAGGTACAATTTTGATTCCCATCATTAGGTACAGAAACAAAGATACAGAGGGTTAAGCTCTAGATCACATGGCCAATAAATGAGTGTGAAAACACACCATTTCTTTATCTGTTCTTCTGTTCATAGGCATCAATGAGATTTCCAGTTATTTGCCATTATAAGTAATGCTGCAGTGAGCATCCTGTTTATGCCTCTTTGTGCACCTGTACAAATTTCTAGGGTATACATCTTGAAGTGGAATTGTAACATTATAGGGAATAAGCATTCTCAACTTTGCTACATTTTGCCAAATTGCTCTAAGTGATGATTCTAATTTATATTCCCCAGCCCCATCCCAGCAGTGTTAACCAATATTGTTCCCACCTCCTAGAGAAGTGAAACTTTAAAATTTTTGTTAATATAGTTGTGAAATAGAACCTCACTATAGTTTTCATTCACATTTCCTTGATTACTCTTAAGGTTAAACTCCTTTTAAAGTTTTCTGTGAATTGCCTGTCTATACTCTTTACCATTTCTGTATTGTGTTATCTGTTACTTTTGTCTTTTTAGGAATCCTTTACATATTAAATACCAATCCTTTGTCTATCACCTGCACTATATATACCTTTCCCCAGCCTGTGGCTTATCATTTCCTCCATGGTATCTTCTGTAATACAGATTCTTTTTTTTTTTTTTTTAATCTAATCAAAATTTCCAATCTTTTACTTACGGTTAAACTTATTTTGTCTTACCTAAAAAAATATTTTTATGTCCTGACATAAAGTAATGCTCTTAACTTTTTCTCCAAAAGAGTTAATATTTTGCTTCGGACACCCAAGTGTAAATTAGCTGGAGTCACACTTGTGTATCGTGAGATGTGGCGCTCTAGTTGTAGCTTTCCCCCATATGGTTCACAATTTTCCCCAGGACCATTTCCCACAAAGTCCATCTCCTGATCTGTATTATCATCTCTTTTATTTAGCAAGTTTTCCTGGGGTGCCTAGGTGGCTCAGTCGTTAAGCCTTCAGCCTTCAGTTCAGGTCATGATCCCAGTGTCCTGGGTTCGGCCCAGTGTCAGGCTCCCTCTCAGCTGGGAGCCTGCTTCTCCCTCTCCAGTTCCCCCTTCTTGTGTTCCCCCTCTTTCTGTCTCTCTCTGTCAAATAAATAAATAAAATCTTTAAAAAACAAAAAGTTTTCTTAGTGCATAGGCCTGTTCCTGGACTCTCTAAGCCATCTCATTAATCCATGTGTTTATTTCTGCATTTACGTCATGCTGTTGTTGTTTTTTTTAAGATTTAATTTATTTATTTGACAGAGAGAGACACAGGAAGAGAGGGAACACAAGCAGGGGGAGTGGGAGAGGGAGAAGCAGGCTTCCCGCAGAGCGGGGAGCCCGATGCGGGGCTCGATCCCAGGACCCTGGGATCATGACCTGAGTTGAAGGCAGATGTGTAACAACTGAGCCACCCAGGCGCCCTACATCACGCTGTTTTAATTACTTAACTTCATTATAAATACTGATATCTGATAAGACATGTCTCCTTGCTTGTTCATCTTTAAAATATCTCTTAACTCTTCTTGGCCCTTTGCTCTTTTATATAAAATTTAGAGTCAGCTTATTAAGTTCCACAAAAAAATGGAATTTTTATTGTATCAACACTTACCAATCCAAGATCTGTACTAATCTTATGGATTAATTTGGCAAAAATCAACCTTTTAATGTTGAGTACCTACTCACAAAAGATATAAATATTTCCAACTATTTAGGTCTTTTTAAATATCTTTCGATAAAATGTCAAAACACTTCAAAGATCTTGTACATATTCAGTTATATTTGTTCCTTGGCACTTTATGTTTCTTATTGCCCTCAAAAATGATTTTTATTTTAAAAATTTACATTGATAAAAAAACAAGTCACATGGGGTGCCTGGGTGGCTCAGTCAGCTAAGTGTCTGCCTTCAGTTCAGGTCATGATCCCAGGGTCCTGGGATTGAGCCCCATATGGGCCTCCCTGCTCAGCAGGGAGCCTGCTTCTCCCTCTCCCTCTCCCTACCGCTCTGCCTACCTGTGTTCCCCTGCTCTGTCAAATAAATAAAATCTTAAAAAAATAATAAAAAATAAACAAGTTACTGGGATGAAAAGTACAGTGTAGGGAATATAGTCAATAATATTATAATAACTTTGTATGGTAACAGAGTAACTATTTATTATGGTGAGCATTTTATAATGTATATAATTATCAAATTACTGTTGTACATCCGAAACTAATATTACATGTCAACTGTACTTCAATTAAAAATAAAAGGAAAAAAATACATAGACCTAACTTACTGGTAAAAAGGAATGTAATTGATTTTGCCTAAAAATCTTTTATCAAATACCCTTGATGAATCCCACTATTAATTCCAATAACATGTCAGTCAATTCTTCTGCATTCTCTTAAACATCCCTCCCCCCTTTTTTGTTTCTTGATCTAAAAAAGGAATGTGTCTAACTTTTCTTCATTTAGAAAATTGGCCTCCATTAGTTTTTGATGTATAGACTTCATGAAATTAAGGTAGCTCTCATTTACTCCTAGTTTCCTTAGGGTCTATTTTTTAATTATTTTAGGTATTGAACTTATCAAATGCTCTTTCTACATCTATTGAAACGGTCATGTCATTTTTCTCTTTTATTTCATTGAAGTTATGAGTTATATTAATAGATTTCTCAGATTTTAGAATGTCCTGGCATTCTTGAAAGAAGCTACTTGATCATAATACATTTTAATATGCTATTTGATTTAATTAACTAATAGTTTACTTATAATTTTATGTCTTTGTGAATAAGTGAAAATGGGCCTACAATTTTCTTTTCTTTTCCTTTCCTTATTCAATTTTGGAAACAAGGTAAAACTAACCTCATGAAAAGAAAAAGAGTTGGGTATATTTTTCTCCTATTTTCAGAAACAACTTGTATTAAACAAGTATTATCTATTCCCCAAAAGCTTTGTGGAATTCAACTATAATACTCTCTCTGAGTCTGGAGCTTTTAGGGTGATTGGGGGTGATCTCTTATGACTATCATTTTCATTTTTTTTGTGATTATTAGCCTGTTCAAGTTATCTTTTTGTGACAATATTAGTATTTTATATTTTTACAAGAAATTCACTTTCATAGGTTTCAAATGTATTATTAGCATCTAGTTGTAAAAAATACTCTGTGTCATATGGACACAATTGGCTACAAAGAAGGCTGAGAAACATAGTTTTTATTTTGGGTAATCATGTGTTTAGCTAAAAATGGATCATTTTTCTTAACTTAGGAAAAATTAAAAAGGAATATTGGTAGACAAGTTATAGTCATTGTCATAGCTTCCATGATTAGCAACATGCTTCAGGAGATGGGCTGATGCCAGGGACTTAGTTTATGTCCTCCTGGTAGGTTTAAGAGGCAAGGTTTAGAAGTAGGTTAAGAGGTAGGTTTAAGGGCAGATGCCAGAGCATATGGTGACATAGATTGGAATTATCATTCCTATGTTTCTCTTCACAAGCCAATTGAGTCCCTCAGGAACCCCCACTTAGTCTTCTACTCTAAGGCTGTTCTACTTAAAGTTTTCTTCCTTGTTCTATTCCCCTGGGTCTCAAGGAATGGAAGGAGAGGAGAAATATTCAGGAGCTGGAGGTCTGCCTCTATCTAACCAGGCTTTCTTTTCTTATCCCCCACATACCAGGCTACATTACCCTTGTAACTGCCCTTGAAGGTTTCACTCAAATTTTCCCTTACTTTTTTCATTTATTCATTTTCTGGGTAATTTACTATTTTATTCATTTATTTTTATTTACTTTATTCATTTATTATTTTATTTACTTTTTCTCAGCCCCATACACTTTCCTCTTCCCTGAGGCCTCCTGTCAGGTTTGGAGGATATCAGCAGCCTTAGCTAGTCTCCTACTTGTCAAGAATCAGAGGTGCCTTACTTGTGTTTCAATTTGGGCTCTGGAGGCTCCAGAGAAAGCCATTTATGTCCCTCTGTTGGGAGAGGGGAGAGGGGCACGATGACATCAGAGCTGTTTCGCCTCCCAAAAGGAGATAAGAATTCAACCAGTGGCTGAAGAGTGACATGTCAAAGGGACATGACTGGAGATACATGGTTTCTGAAAGAGCCTGGAGCCAGGCTGCTTCCCGTGTAGACTGAGCCCCAATGTTGTAGGGTCAATGAGATCTTTCTGACGAGTTTGGGGGCCTCCAGAACAGAGGAATTTTGTGCCTCCTTTTCCAGATGTGGCCTGAGGAAACTGAGAGAAGGACCCTAGAGGAGCCCCAAGTCTAGCCTGACTCAAGGCAATGAATTAGCAATGCTGAGGGCAGTGTCTGGGTAAGCAGACTTGACGGCAGCCCCACAGAGGCCCATGCATGCCCAGGCTGCACAGAAAAGCCTCTGCAATTGTCCCTTTCCCTGAAGAAGGACACGGAGGTAGGCTACAGAAGGAAGAGGTTCACAATTGGGACAAAGAAGAAGCAATGTGTGTGGGCTCGCTGACTGCAAACTGTAGTGGAGCTGAAGATATCAGTGAGGGAGTTGGGTGGACACAGCACATGGCTGAGCCCAAAGGGCCGAGGCCAGTGAGGGCAGAGGCAGGATCACCCCCAGGTGTCCCACCCCCTGTGTCAGGACACCATGTCAGCCCCTGGAGTCTCAGGCTACCCCAAGGACAAGGCAAGCAAAAGAGGGAGAGGGAAAATGCCAAATGGACAGAGCCAGTAGACAAAAGTGGTCATGTTTTAAAACAGAAGGTAGTAAATCAGAGCAAATTGACAAGTTTAAGTTTTCTACCATTAGCAAAACTTGAATTGAGCCAAAGATATATAAGGAAAAGCATCTCCCCTTTTAGCATACCCAAATTGAAATAATTTCATACTTGAGACAAACCTCACTTTGATTTTTATCTGATTGGTTTAAGCATATTTTTTTTATCATTTAAACTTTCTCATTCTACCTGTTTTGTTGTTTATTGATCACTAAATTATTTCTTTTTAAGCTTTTCTGTCTTTTCTTCTATGCTCTCTATTTTATTGATTCATCTTTATCATTGAGTCATCTTTATTTTATCTTCCTTTTTATTAAATGTTTATAAAAATATCATCTACTTATCTCTTTTGAGTTACATATATTTGCAATGAATAGCAAATACTATACAGCTAGATTTGTAAGGTAATGTTTTCAACCAACAATTCAACACTTTAAAAAGGGAAATGATGTAACAATTATTTAAAATGGAAGATAAGGCAATTTAATATAGATCCGTATAATTTAACTTAATCTGCATAACTGTGTAAGTGTATAACCTTGTAGCTTAACTCCATTAAAGATGGAGTCCATAAATGGTGTTCATCCTTTCTGATGGCTGAATAATACTCTATCATATATGTGGACCACATCTTCTTTATCCATTCATCTGTTGAAGGGCATCTTGGCTTTTCCCACAGTTTGGCTATTGTGGACATTGCTGCTATAAACCTTGGGGTACATGTGCCCCTTCTTTTCACTACATCTGTATTTTTAGGGTAAATACCCAGCAGTGCAATTGCTGGGTCATAGGGTAGCTCTATTTTTAACATCTTGAGGAACATCCATACTGTTTTCCAGAGTGGCTGCACCAACTTGCATTCCCACCAACAGTGTAAGAGGGTTCCCTTTTCTCCACATCCTCACCAACATTTGTTGTTTCCTGTTGCGTTAATTTTTGCCATTCTAATTGATGTAAGAGGGGATTATGCTAAGTGAAGTAAGTGAAGCAGAGAATGACAATTATCATATGGTTTCACTCATATGTGGAACATAAGCAATAGCACGGAGGACGATAGGGAAAGGGAGGGAAATCTGAAGGGGGAGAAATCAGAGAGGGAAAGGAACCATGAGAAACTATGGAAACCAGGAAACAAATGGAGGGTTTCAGAGGGGAGGGGTTGGGGGAGAGGGGGTAACCGAGTGATGGGTATTAAGGAGGGCACATGTTGTGATGAGCACTGGGTGTTATACGTAACTAATGAATCATTGAACACTACATCAAAAACTAATGATGTACTTATACAGTGGCTAACTGAACCAAAAAAAAAAAAAAAAAAAAAAAAATGGAGTCTGGAAGTCCTGAAGGGGGAGCTCTCACACACTACCTTTTGCCATAAGAGAATACCTCACAGTCCCCAACAGGAGGAAGCTTAGTTAACAGACCACAGCATGTATAAAGTAGAATCTCTCCTTGCCCAGCAACAGCTCAGCCAATGAGAATGCAGCAAAACAGCCTCTGCCAGCTCTTTTGCCCTATAAAAGCAAGCCCCTCTCTTCTATTCTCTAGACTTGTCTATAATTTGTTATAGTTTGCTTGTGAAATTCCTCTGTTATTCCTGAGTAAGTTCATTTTGCTGGTGAAATAACCGGCTCTTCTGTTTTTTAAGGTCAACATCACATGGCAACCACAAAGGTACTTGAACGAGACAAACCCCTATGAGACTAACAACCCCCAGACTGTGAGGTACTCATCTGAGCTCCTTTGCTCTCTCTGCTTCCGTGGGTCATCTCTTTCCATTCAGTTCAGTCTCCTCTTAGATCTGAGCTCCCTCCTTTTGGCTGACTTTTCATCTGACTTTACTCAGGATCTGGTTTTATGTTGTTGTCATTTTTATGAAGGTATTGTCCTTCCTGGTGAGTACTCTTCTGCTTCCCGAACCTCTGGTTTGAGTAATGGTATCCCAATCTGTTAAAATTTCTCAGGATCGTCCTTCTTCTGGGACCCTTGCTGGTTTTACATTTAAAAATTACAGTTCCTTCTCATGCACATTTTAAACTAATTGGACCAATGTAACAATACGTAATTTAGAACTCCAGTGACCATTATGGGGGATTTTTGATCTCTTCAAACCTGTTTTTCTTAGAACCAAGTTAGAAGGCCATGACTGTAAAATAAAACACACTGAGCAGGATGCCTATTTCAATAGGTATCTTGAGGCTTCCAAAAGTATTCAGGACTCTAAAATCACCTCTTTACAAAGTACCATTTCTAAACTAATCAAGGCACACAAACAAAAGAAATTTAAGAAGGTTTTGAGGCCTTTCTCCCCTCTCCCATCCCCCTTTGTCTTTACCTCTTTTATACCGTTTAATTCTTCATTCCAATTCTCTCATTGAACTTCCCTTTTTCTTAGAACCTCTCCCTGCTCCCTCCTCCTCCAAGCCTATTAGAACCTGCCCTTTTAAAATTAAATCCTCTGAGGATTCTCATGCTCAGCCCCTAATTTCCTATGTCCCCTGGACTAAAGCCATACTATAAGACATAGTCAAAGATTTTCCTAGAATTACTGAAAATCCTCATAAATGTGCCAAGGACTTAATATAGTCACCAGACTTACTAACTGGGTTCCTCAATTTGTACCAGCTAGTTCACATGCTCGTTGGTGAAGGCCAAACCCTAGAGTGGATGAAACAGCTAACCAGGTTGAGTCTGTTTTCAAAATCTCTACAACTGTGCAGGTAACTGCCTTGTTATATGATCAGGCTCAGCAATCACTAAACTACCACCTGGGAATCCCAGCACTTTCCCAAAACCTGTCGATTGAAATAAGATTCAGGCTTGTACTCAGAAATGCAGTGAACCTGTGCATAACTAATAGCATCAACTCCAAATTGTTTTCAAGAAAAATTCTGGCCTTCCTGTGGATGTTGAGTCCACTCAGGTAGGCTTCCTCTCTATGTTCATTAACAGATTGAACTGAGATCTTTCCCTTGTGCTGAAAATGCAAATCATCTTGCTGCACCCTAGAGGATTCAATTAACAGGAAGGCCACTAAAATCCTTACTTTTCAGTTCCAATAAATGGAGTCCTCTAAACAAAACTAAACCCCTCTGGTCTATGCCCCTATTGCAAAATCCAGGATGTTGAAAGATTGTTACACACTTAAGCACTCCAGGTGCCCTTAGCCCTCTAACCAGCCTTTCTAGCGCCCCCCCTAACTCCCAATCTGGGGACTCCAAGGAATCACAGGGCCTTCTTCCAATCCTTCCTCGTAACCAGCTTGATAAATAACCCTCCAGATTGGGAATGAATTTCTCCATCATTGACACTGGAGCTACATGCGTGGTGCTTAACCCCACTGTTATTAAACAGCTCCTGCCTCAAAGTAGTGAAATGGTTCAAATAGCTGGGGGTCTCTAACAAACTTCAACAGGTTTCTATCTCTAAGCCCATTTTTTTTTCTTTTTGTTTAAGCCCTCTGCAAGATACTTATCCTTTCCTCCTTAGTTATTCCACCCTTGTTCACACATTGAGCTGTGATTTCTTAGAGAACTATGTTGCTGGAATTTCTTTCTCCCAAAAGGGGGAGGTAATTTTAGAATTTAATAGCAGCAAACAAATAGCCAACCAGGTGAATCAAATAACCCTTCAAAATCTTTTTTTGCTCCTTCTCTGATGGCACTGGAGCTAATTTTAAGGACACTAACAATTTGTCCCTATTGGATCAGCTTTCACCCTCATTATGGGCAAAATCTTCAACTGATATTGGTAGAATCCACAGTGCATCTCCTATTAAGATCCAAGTATATCTCTCAAAATCTCTCCCAGAATTAATCAATATCCTATAAACAAAGAAGCCCTTCAAGGCATCAAGCCTACAACAGAATATTATGAGGCCAAGGGCCTCCTCCACCCTGCACTAGTCCTTGTAAATACTCCTATTTTGCCCATGAGGAAACCCAATGGCCACAAATGGAGATTTATCCAGGATCTCTGAGCCATAAACAATAGTGTTATTCTTCATCACCCTGTTGTTCCAAATCCCCATACCTTGTTAGATTAGATTCATGTAGTGCCTTATTTAGCATCCCTGTGGATAAGGCCAGCCAGTATCTCTTTGCCTTGACTGGGGAAGGGAAACAATACACCTGACAATAATGCTTCAAAACCTTAAAGTCCTTTCCAAATCTTAAAAGCAGATTTAGATGATATAGAGTTACCTAGAGGCTGTACTTTATGACAATATATAGATGACTTCTCTGCTCCCCTTCTCAGGCCTCTGCAGGAAGACAGCATCCACTTGCTAAAACTTCTAGCTTTATGGGGACAATAATGTCTTCAAGGAGAAATTGTGGTTTGCTTAAACTCAAGTTTGATATTTGGAGCACCTACTTTTAGAACAAGGGCTATATTTAGGTCCAAATGGGTTTCATGGCATCCTGAACTTTTCTAAATCCAAAACTAAGTGCCAATTATGAGGTTTTCTTGGGCTAGCAGACTACTGTCAAAATTAATTCCAAATTTCCTTTTTATGGCCCAATTCCAATATGTTTTATCAAAAACAACAAACCTGACTCTATTATTTGGGAAAATCAGGGTAAACTTAACCTTGAAAGCTCTAAAGGAAAACTTGATAAATTCCCCTGCCCTTGGACATACCAATTATCAACTTCCATTTTTTCTTTTTGTATCTGAAAGGGAAGGGGAACTCACCCCAAAACATGGAACCACTATCAACTGATATGATATTATAGCCAAGATACCCCTCCTTGCCTCAGGGCTATTCCTGCCACTACCCTGTTAGTGAAGGCCACTGGAGAGCTAGTCATGGGATCCCTTCTAACAATCTAGCACCCCATGAAGTAGAAGCATCCCCTGAATTCTCATCACGCTCAACACATTTTGGCCAGTCTTCTCGCCTCCTATGAAATCCTCTTGCTAACCACTCCTCATTTAACTCTGTGTCACTAGAATAATCTTAACCATGTCACCCTTCTTCCCTCTGCTATGGATGATTCGCCTCATCACTGACAGGTCACCTCCCTACCCCCTGTGATGATTTACAGGAAACACCTTTGGATAATGCTGACTTTTTGTAATTTACTGATGATTCTTATTAAAAGGTGGAAATGGTAAATGCTGGGTATTCTATTGCAACTCCCTACAAAGTTGTTGAGGCAAAACCTTTGCCCTTGGCTACCTTGGCTCAAAGGCTGGATTGTACACTCTTGCTTAGGCCTGCATTTCAGCAAGGGAAAAAATTGCAAACATTAATACTGACAGAAGGTATGCTTTTGCAGTAGCTCATGACTTTGGAATGACATGGTATTAGTGAGGCTTCCTTTTGTCCCTTTCCAGTGGGGACAAAAAAGCCCAGCCTTTATGTCCAGGAATTATTACATGTCATATTCTTGCCAGACGGTTTATCCATTTTTAAGGTACCTGGGCATTCCTGATATGATTGCCTGGAAGCTAAAGGAAACCACCTTGCTGATATTTCTTCAAAGAACATGCTTTCAAAGGAATGAACAACCAAGCCTATGCCATCGTCCAAAGAATGTTCCCCAAGTGATAATCTAGAAAAATAGAACAAAGATGCCCAAATTGGCCCCCCAAAAGGAAAAAAATATGGGAAATCTTATAACTGTTGGTTCAATTAAAAAAAAAAAAACTTTGGATTGGGCCAAATAATAATTCAGTTCTGCCAGAGACTATCTAAAGTTCCTATTACTACTGTATATATATTGAATCATGGTCTACTGATAAAATGATAAACTTCCTGAACCAATACTGGTGGAGATATATTAACAAGCCTGCAAAAAGTGCCCACTTTGCTTGCCCCCCTGCCTGAAGTACAATTCAGGAAAACCCATTCACACTGCTCCCAGACACTTTAAATTGTCCGATGGACAACTTGAGATTTGGCAAGTGGATTTTATTCAGCTACCCCATTTCATGGATATATGTCTTGGTAATGGTTTGTATGTTTTTCTCATTGAACTGAAGTATTCTCTTGTAGATAGCCACTGCTAGTTCTGTGGCTAAACTCCTACTAGGAAAGATCACCCCTACCTGTGGAACCTCCTTCAAATCTCAGGTCTATCCTCTTTGGAACCCATAAACTCTTACCCTTTGAGATAATTATAGGATGCTCAATGTACTTGGCTCCTACTTCTTCCAATCCACAGCTGGTCAAGGGGGGGAGGGTGTTTAATTCAATATTGCGAAGGCCTAATAGTTTCTGTTGAGAATAACCATGCTTTAGTAGAAGAATCGGCAGCATGTTCCCAAAAGACAAAGACATTAAACACCACATCTGGCAGCCTGGAGATTTCATTTATTGAGGAAGAGCTTTCCAGAAAGACTCTTCAACCCCACTGAACAGGCCCCTATAGGTACGGTTAACCCACTCTTGTGCTATCAAACTCCAAGGAATAGGCTCTTGGATCCATGTGTCTCATCTAGAGAAAGTGTTAAGCCCTGACTTGACATACACCGATGACCTGATGACCTGATGACCGATGACCTGAAAATAAAGATTTCCGGAAACTGAAGTAAACAACAGCAGAAGGGGTCAGCTTTCCCAAGATGATTGGACTAGGTCTACATATCTTTTTCTCACTGTTGCTTCTTATTTTATTTCCTCTCTTTCTTTCTTGGCCCAACATATTGCAAAAGGGGAAAACCTTTCTGACTATTAGATCTGTCACTAGAAATCTCCAATCTGTTCATAATGCCAGAGATCCTTTAGTCTTTACTATTTAAATACTGTGTTGCCCTATATCCAGGAGAAATACAAATGAACTAACTCATTTAACTGTTACAAGGCTTTTAGAAAGAACACCTTTAGCCTGATATGGTTCTTGAAGAATGTCTGCTTCTCATCTTATTCTGTAAAATCATTATTAAGCTTTACACCTGTTGCCTGTCAAACCTTAATAGAAATGATAAGTCCACTAGGGTAATGCTAGCCCAGAGCTTCGAGATGATTTCCAATGCTTATCTCAGATGGGACATGCCTGATAGTCCTCCCTTCTACCAAATGTGGCTTTAGTGCTTTTTAATCTATGCACTTTTCCCCTGATGTGGGATATGACAACTGGGAAAGGTCTTTTCTGGCACTTAGGATTGAAGCCTCTAAATACAAAAAGCTACTCCCAATCAGCTATGCTTTTGAGGAAAGATCTCGATCGAAAAAGGAAACAATTTAAAGTGGAAGTCTGGAAACCCTGAAGAAGGAGCTCTCAGGCACTACCACTTGCCATAAGAATACCTCACATTCCCTAAACACGAAGCTTACTTTACAGACTACAACAGGAAGAAGGAAGAATTTCTATTTGTCCAGCAACAGACCAATGAGAATGCAGCAAAACAGCCCCACCCAGCTTCTTCCTTTCCCCTGTAAAAGCAAGCCCTTCTCTGTTCTCTGGACTTGTCTATGGTTTGCCATAGCCTCCTTGTCCCAAGCTGCAATACCTCTGGTATTCTCAAATAAACTCATTCTATTGGTAAAATAACTGGCTCTTTTATTTTTTAAGATCAACAGGTTTTTTTAATTTTTTATTTATTTTTATTTTTTTATTTTTAACTTCAACTTTTAGCTCATTTACATTATTATTTTTTTAATTTTTATTATTTTTAATAGGTTTTTTTATAGCCAAACTTAAATATCCAATATAAAATTTAATCTTCAGAAGTAGCACTTGATATCCGAAAGTTAATACATATATTGATATGTAATATACTCTATAGAGAAGAACATTATGATTTAATATTATGATTTATGATTTAAAATTTATGTATTAGAGTTGTCTTTTATTTGCGAAATGCTGGTTCAGTGAGGTCACAGTCAACTGGTTAGTCATAATAAAGTGGTGAGTGATGACAGCTTTCTATTGCAAACATAGTTTACAACTTTAAGTGAACAAACCCAGTTCTCTACAGCACATATCCCAGCAGATGGGTTATCATCTCTCAACTGTCCTTGAAACTATTAACACAAACTTTCAGTATTAAAGCAAGCTCTTTGCTGTCTCAGTAAATAGATCAAACTATAAGTTTATCACAAGTAGGGTCATTAGAGATTTAACTCACACTCTATGGCAAATCATAATGTAAATATTCACTCCCTATCTTCCTTATTGATCTAATGATCTATTTTAAGGCTAAGTGTTAATCCAGTGCTTTCAGTGCTTTCAATTTACGAAAGTACTTAGATCTGGCTTCTGGAAATTTCCTTACAAGCTTCTGTTCCAAAACCAATTTGTCTTCTGATGTTAACTTTAATTTTTTTTTTGCAGATTTTATTTATTTATTTGAGAGAGAGAGAAAGTAAGAGACAGAGCAGAGGGGCAGAAGGAGAGGGAGAAGCAGACTTCCTGCCAAGCAGGGAGCCCGAGGGAGGGCTCGATCCCAGGACCATGGGATCATGACCTGAGCTGAAGGCAGATGCTTAATGGACTGAGCCACCCAGGTGCCCCTTTAATTTTAAATCAAGTCTGAATAAAAAACATTGAGGGAGAGCTTCTGGGTGGCTCAGTCCATTAAGCATCCAGCTCCTGGTTTCAGTTCAGGTCGTGATCTCAGGGTCGTGAGACAGGGCCCTGCCTGGGGTTCCACGCTCAGTGCAGAGTCTGCTTGAGATTCTTTCCCTTTCCCTCTGCTCCTACCTCTGCTCATGTTCTCTCTCTCTCTCTCAAATAAATAAAATCTTTATTAAAAAATTGGGCCACCTGGATGGCTCAGTGGGTTAAGCCTCTGCCTTCAGCTCAGGTCATGATCTCAGGGTCCTGGGATCGAGCCCTACATCAGGCTCTCTGCTTAGCAGGGAGCCTGCTTCCCCCTTTCTCTCTGCCTGCCTCTCTGCCTATTTGTGATCTCTCTCTCTCTGTCAAATAAATAAATAAAATCTTTAAAAAATTGAGATGGATAATAATTTGTTTCCATATATACAATCTTAAAACAGTTTACCAGCACAATGTTGATTTCATTAGTTATGTCTCAAAATCAAAGGGTAGATTACACAAGATTGTGTATATTTTACCCTGTCTCTGTTAAAATGAAGGCATATGGTTATGGTTAAGAGTAGTCAAATATTAATACTGTAATTCTATCCTCTCTTGTGTCCTGGGGAGCCAAAAAATTGGATGTAGGCAAAAGGAGATAAAATGAAGAGATTAAGTAAAAAACCCAGAGGCCTGAATCTGAATTGTAAGAATCGTTAGGACCACATGAGGTATTTTATCTTGATATTTTCTTTGGGATGTCCCCAGACATCCCAAGTTAGGGCACTTTTAAGACTTAAAATTGCAGAAATATAAATGTTAACAAATTTACAAAGCGTATCATTTAAAGGTTTAATCATTTAAATGTGTTTTATACATATTTAGTTTTGCAAATTTGGGATAATCAATTTGCCACCTTTAATGAGGGAGAATCCTGATGAAAGAGCAAAGTACCTCCTATGGTCTTGTTATGGGGGTTGAACCTGAGGGGGATCAAGCCTCAAGATCCAGCTGCCACTTTGCAGGAAATACAGAGGACAGAGGAACATGTTAAACTTCACCATGAGCATGTGTGACTCTAGACTGTAAAAAGCTGTAAAAAGCTGTCCATCAGACGGCCAAGGTTCTTTAGTGGATAAATTGTCAGGAAAAGAGAGTACAGAAGGAGAATCTATAGATTGTAAGTCTTTAAAAATGTAAACTAAAAAAACAAAAACAAAAACAAATCTAAGTTATAGTTACAAAGAGATGCACTTGAGTGATAAAACTATAAAGACAAGGAAGTGATGACTACAAAAGTTAGGATGGTGGGGGGGG
>CM052896.1:85392831-85430195 GCA_028534135.1 Potos flavus
TGATATAAGAAAGCGACCTAGATAAGTAGTGACTCAAATAAGAGAGAAGTTTATTCTCTCTCAGGTAATAGTCCAGAGGTAGGCAGACACTCCAGGCAAATAGGAGTCTCTATTCTACCAGGTCACTCAGGGTACCACGCTCCTCTCCTGTTGTTCATAATCACATAAAACAGAAGTCAGCAAACTTTTTCTGTAAAGTGCCAAATAGTAAATATTTTAGGCTTTGTGGGCCATACATGATCTGTCATAACTTCTCAAGGTGGCCACCGTAGCACAAAAGCTATCACAGATAATCGATTAGTGAATGGGTGTGGCTTTATTCCAATAAAACTTTATTTACAAAAACAGGTAGCAGGCTAGATCTGGCCCATGGATCATGGTATGATAACTCCTGCCCTCACATGTGGTCTTCATGGTTGAAGCTCCATTCATGTTCTGGTTTGTGGGAAGGGATAAGGGGGCGGTAGAAGGCAAGACATTACCCAGAAATGGATGTGTCATTTCTGTTCACACTCCACTGACCAAAACTTAATCCTCCAACCATCGACTTCCAATAAGAGCTGGAAATGCTCTAGCTGAGTGACCACATACCTAGATAAAACATAGGAGTTTGATAACCAAAAGAAAGGGAAGAGGGAAATTAGGGAAAAATTTTAGTTTGGGCATGAAATTCCTTTTCCCTCTGAATGCTGAAGGGATTGCTCCACTTTCACCTAATTCCAATGTTGAAGTTGAAAAGTCAAAAGCTACTTTAAACAAGCCTTAGCTTTCAGTGTCTAAATTTCATAACGATATGCTCTGGGGTGACCTTTTTTCAACCATTTTGCTGGGGATTAGTGGGCACTTTACATTTGAAACTTGGATTCTTCAGTTCAGGAAAATTGCCTTGAATCCTTTCTCTGCCAGTTTCTTCCCTTCCATTTTCTCTGTTCTCTCTTGCTTTAGTACCGATTAGACGGATGTCGGATTTCCTGGGTCAATCTGTAATTTCATTTTCTTTTCTCTCCTATTGTCTATCACTTAGTTCCTTTGCTCCACTTTTAAAGTTGATGATGTCCTCAACTTTCAACCCTTCGAATTTTTATTTGCTATCTTATTTTTAATTTTCTAAAAAGTTCTTCTTTAGCTATTTCTGAACGTTTCCTCTTTAGATCAATCTCAGTTATTTTATTATGGATAGCATATCTTCCTTCAAGTGTCCTGCTGCTGTGTTGTCTCTACTTCCTGTGAACTGTTTCTCCTTGATTATTTTATTTTCTGCCTTAAATGTTGCAGGATTTCCTTAAGTAGCTGGATATCCCACAGATGTCCATTTAAGAATGAGGCAATTAAAAAAAGAATGATTGTAAAAAAAAAAAAGCAAGCAAGAAAGAAAGCAGGAAAGAAAGAAAAAGAAAAAGAAAAAGAAAAAAGAGTGATTGCAAACTCCACATTCACAGGCTGGACTTGTTCCTGGGGAGAGGCTGCTTCCCTTAGATGTGACTAGGGGAATGCTGCTGAGATTACCAGGTGTCATGTTTGTAAGTCTTTTCTCTTGAGTCTGTGCAAGAGTGAGATTTTGTGTTGTGTTTTAGAAATAAATATTCTATAAACTCCATTTTATTTTTCACTTTCACAACTACAAGGAGGAATTATCTAGGGAATTTACATAACTTCTATTACTGGTAAAGTTAACCAAAACAAGGCAAGTCTGGTGATGATTAGTGATTTCATTATAAGAAAACAGGTCAGAAAATTCAATTTCCCATGATGACTAAAGCTCATAACTTAAGCGAACAAACACAATTCTATATAGCAAATAGAATTTTCTACAGTGTGCATAGTATATACGTTATAGAGCTGCTATATTTAGAAATTAAATATCAAGGATATTCTCTGCCCTTAGTAAGCAAATATGTAACAGGAAGTATAATTATATTTTAAAAAGCCAAGCATGTGTAAACTAAAAAATAAACTTAGAACTTTGCCCCTTTTGTTCAAAATTTTTGTTCATTTTCTCGATAGAATCAAATACAAGAATCCCTTAATTATCCATATCTCATTAACATGAGGCAAATAACTTAACTTTGAATCTAAGATACTTGTTTCAACCAAGTTCTTCTTACTCCATGTTTCTCATTACATATATTTACACTTTGTAATCTATTCTTTTCTTTTAACTTAAGCAGAACCGAATTAAAGTATTTTTAAGTTAATGTATTTTCACAAGCCAGCCATTTTCTCCAGAAAGCCTTCCAATCTTCTACCTTGGGGGAAAGGGGAAATGGAGAAGAAGAGACTGAGGTAATAAATCCAACAGCCAGCTATTGCATAGCCAAGAGGAGAAGGAGAACAGGAAGAGACGTCACCATACAGTTTGCAATCCTGCACTTAATCCCCCTGATTTCAGTTAGGTCCCTCACTCTCCTCTCTAAACTTATTCAGTGTCATCCTAGTGGAGTTTGGAGAGAAAGTAGAAATAAGTCTGTGCTCAGTCTAACATATTTAATTGGTAACACTGATAGATTTCTTTGGAAATAGGAAGTACCTCATTATTCGTGGAAATAAAAAACAGATTTCTTACTTAACTGTTCCTGCTGTCAAAAAAAATCAGAAGTGCCACAATTATAGAGTGCTACATTTACTCCCTATGAAAGACTGTTAGTTCTGTCTTAGTATCTATTCTCCCCTTTTCTATAAGAATTCAATTTTTTTTCTGTTTTCTTGAGACATAATTGACATACACCACTGTATGAGTTTAAGGTGTATAACATGATGACTTGTTATATATAAACTGTGAAATGAGTACCACAATAAGTTTCATTAACATATATCACCTCATGTAGTTACAAAAAAAATTGTTCTTGTGTTGAGAACCTTTATGATCTACTCTACTTTCAAATTTACCACATAGCAGCATTAACTATAGCCATCACGTTGAACATCACAGCCCCAGTACTTATGTATTTTTTAACTTTACATTTCTACAAGAACTCTAATTTTAACTGGGTGTCTTGCCATCCAGCTAAAAGATGGCATTTCCTGACCTCCTTTTATAGTTACATTTAGCCATGTGAATAAGTTCTGGCCAGGGAAAGTAAAAAGAAATGATATATGGAACTTCCGGGATGTCTCCTTAAAAATGAGGAAAGTTTTGCCCCTCTTCCCTTTCTTCATCCTGCTTTCCCATAATCAGATGAGATGCTGGACTACTAACAGCCATCTTGGACAAGAGCCACATTCTGAGATTGGAGGACCAGACATCTTGAAGGAAGCTAGGTCCATGGCATCTTCCTGGCAAATGAAATCCCCATGAATTGTCTAAAACCCTTGGTTTATCTTTTCCAAATATCCAGGCTGCCTCTTACAGAGGTTTAATTCCCCTCCTCACTGCTAGCTTGTTCTTTTTCCTGATTCTCCTTGACTCTCTGCAAGCAACCTGGTCTAGTAATTTTCGATCCCAAGTACAGCTCAGTCACATTGTGCTCAGATCAGATGAGTTAGATGCACCAGAGCTGTCACACACTGACTCCAGACCCATCAATCCCTAAGTCGTACCTACTGGGTTTTTCTTTAGCCAATACTCACTAGACTGTGTTTTCAGTGATTCAGATTCTTCTCCTAAAGTGTGGGAAACACTCAAAGTTACCTGCTCACACCTATTCTTTCTTCACTCTTGATAACAGGATCTCAATTTTGTTTGAGAGTTGTATTAGTTTCCTATTGCCACTTAACAAACCATCACAAATTCAGTGGCTTAAAACAACACAAAAGTATTCTCTTATAATTCTGGAGGTCAGAGTCTAAAATGGAGATTCTAGGGGGAAGTCCATTTCCCTGCTTTCTCTAGCTTCTAGAAGCTATCTGCATTCCTTGGTTTGTGGCCCGGCTTCATTCCAACCTCCGCTTCCATTATTTCCTTCTCTGACTTTGACCTTCTTGCGTCCCTCTTACAAAGACCCTTGTGATTACACTGGGCCCACCTGATAATCGAGGATAATCTCCTCATCTCAAGAACTTTAACGTAATCACATTTCCAAAGTGCCTTTTTCCATGCAAGGTAACATGGTCACAGGCTCCAGGGAGGTTATTATTCTGCCCATCACAGGAGGCAATGACTCCAGTCCCAAAGAATGAATCCTAATTAGTCTAAGCCAGCTATGGCAATTCTATTTGTTTACTTTTGATAGTAATGGGTCTGCGAGGGGAAGATGTGACCCATTCTGTCCAGTGAGATGTAAGAAGAAGTCTGGAGTATCTGGCAATATCTTCCACCTGGTCTCAATTGCACAATATATTGGATGGTCAGTTAAACAGGATAAGCCCTATAAAATACCTAGAAGAGAGCTATATAGTAAGTGTTCAACAAATTGTAGCTATTATATCATATATTCTATGTGCTTGATGGCGGGGCATTTTATTTTGGCAGATTAAATCCCATGATTAATAATAGTGTCACCAAAGCCCCACCTTGAGACAAAAGTAACTGAGAAAAGGCCTTCTATATACCCTAATCCTCTCTTGGAGAATTAATAATCACATCCAATACTGTATAAATTAATCTCTAAGAAAACTCTGGGGAAATTTCACTTATTTTCCAATTAAAAGCCCATGCTAGAAATTAATAATAGATATTTTGTTTATTCAAGTTTAAAGATGGGTATTTTCAATAATGTTGAAGCCAGGCCTCTCCCTCTAATTCTGATCCTCAAACAGATATGAGTGAATACCTGTTTATACCCTACACTAAGGTAGAACATGAAAGGCCTTAGGTCCATAAAACACTACATTATCTGGTGATCTAATGTTCTTCTAAAAATACTTCTTGAGAGAGGCTTTCCTAATCTTTCATACCTACAGACTGTAGACAGACTAAAATCAGTCCTGTCTGTCTGTTCCTCCTTAGGCAAATATGGGCCTTGTCCTTATAATTCCTGGTTGAATAAACACTATTAAGAAGCATTCATCATCCCATAATAAAACTTGGCAAGAAAGCATGTAAAGTAGCATCCAGAGAAATGACTGCTCCGTGCCATGCACAGAAGTCTAATTGGGTTCCGGCTTCACAGAACAACATAGAACATTTGGGACAATTGTTGGAACAACAGTTCTATGAACAGTGACCGAGAAAAGGTGTATGAGCCCATTTTAGAGAGCTACATCTAGCCAAGTATGCTGAAATACTGGATAGGTCTCCTGGTGACATCCCCTTTGCCTAGGATGGTGCCTGGCTCGTGACTGAGAATAATATTTTTTGAATGACTTTTTTTAGTTTTTTTTATTTTTTATTATTTATGTTCAGTTAGCCAACGTATCATTAGTTTTTGATGGAGTGTTCAATGATTCGTTAGTTGCATATAACACCCAGTGCTCATCACAACACGTGTCCTCCTTAATATCCATCACCCAGTTACCCCATTCCCCCACCCCCTCCTTTCTGTAACCCTCAAGTTGCTTCCCAGAGTCCAGAGTCTCCCTCACTGATTTCTTCTCAATCAGTTTTCCCTCCCATCCCTGTGGTCCTCTGCGCTATTCCTTATGCTCCACATATGAGTGAAACCATCAAAATCCTAGAGGAGAACATAGGCAGTAACTTCCTCAACATCAGTCACAGCAACTTCTTTCAAGACATGTCTCTAAAGGCAAGGGAAACGAAAGCAAAATGAACTTTGGGGACTTCATTAAAACAAAAAGCTTCTGTACAGCAAAGGAAACAGTCAACAAAACTAAGAGACAACCCACAGAATTGGAGAAGATATTTGCAAATGACATTATAATAAAGGGCTGGTATCCAAGCTCTATAAAGAACTTATCAAACTCAACACCCAAAAAACAAATAATCAAGTCAAAAAATGAGAAGACGTGAACAGACACTTCTCCAAAGAAAACATACAAATGGCTAACAGACACATGAAAAAATGTTCAACATCACTAGCCATCAGAGAAATTCATATCAAAACCACAATGAAATACCACATTACACCAGTTAGAATGGCAAAAATTAACAAGTCAGGAAACGACGGATTTTGGTGAGGATGCGGGGAAAGGGGAACCCTCCTACGGTGTTGGTGGAAATGCAAGCTGGTACATCCACTCTGGAAAACAGTATGGAGGTTCCTTAAAAAGGTGAAAATAGAGCTACCCTATGACCCAGCAATTGCATTTCCGGGTATTTACCCCAGAGATACAGATGTAGTGAAAAGAAGGGCCACATGCACCCCAATGTTCATAGCAGCGATGTCCACAATAGCCAAAGTGTGGAAAGAGCCAAGATGTCCTTCAACAGAAGATAAAGAAGATGCGGTTCATATATACAGTGGAATATTATTCAGCTATCAGAAAGGATGAATGACTTTTTTTTAAGCTGAGAGGGACCAGGAAGCTACAGTGCAGTGGTAGTCCAGAGGAAGTGAACTCTGAGACCTAAAGTCTTCTTTTGAGGCAAACAATTTTATTACACTGTTTCAAGCTAATTTGTTTAAAACTCCTCTCACTGATGCTTAACTGCTTTGCTAATGTATCCTCAAACCTTTAATTTCTATTATACTGCACTGTCGCTTAAAGAGACTCTTGTTTTTAACTTTATACATATTTTATGTATTTTCATTTTCTGTAAATTGATTTTGTGTGGCCACCAGGAAAATGGGTATTGCCGTTCATTTGTAGGTTGTGTTTCACACAATATGAAAAAATTGCTGGACTTAATTTTTCTATTGAATTGGCCTGCTCCGGAACCATGGGACAATAGCCTTTACTCAACTCACCGGATAAAACTGAAATTCAATCCACACTGTATTTGGCATTTTAAATCCAAAGTACTTAAAACCTCCCTACACCAGAGGAAAAGCATGAGCCAAACAGACAAACTATACAGAGAGTCATTTATCTGAGGCCAGAGAAGAGAATCCTTCCACATCCATCCATCCAACGCTCCTTCATACAAACCCCAGCCCCTTGCTGACTGTGTCCTCCTAACCAAGATGGATATTGGTAGAACTCAGTATGCAGGATGTGAAAAACTCAACTTTTCCTCTTTTGCCGTGTTAAAAATCTTTGGGCTCATCCTTGGGAGGATGAGAATTATTGTTCTCTCCACTCCAGGGGGACTTAACTGTCCCAGGCTTCCAGGGACAAGGCCCAGAGTTTCCATGTGAAGAACCAGGCCTCCTTCAGACCCATCGTTCCTGAGGGACTGCAGTATCACCTGTGGCATCTGCCCCCCTTTACTTCCCTGCACCATGAAATTAGGCATGGCCAAGACACTCGCATGGGCCAATGAAATGGGAGCAGAATGTGTCAATTCTGGAAGGAGGCATTTACCGTAGGCACTCAGACCCCAGTCTGCTCTTCCCTGCCTTGGTCATCAGGGTGGCACACGTTCAGCCTCGGCCTGTCTTCTGACATCACTGTGTGACGGGCAAAACCCTCTGGCCTGTCCATGTCAGACTTGCAGGACGAGAGAAAAATAAACCTGTTATTTTAAGTCACTTACATTGTTTTTAACACCACTGCAACCTAGTTCATTCTCATCGAGGAATACTAAGGATTACTGTGTGTGGAAAAAAGACAAAATGAGGGTTTTTTGTGAATGAAGGACTAAAGAGAGAAGCGGTGGCCCCAGGGAGAGGCTGAGGGGCAGTTTAGACGGTGGGTCCCAGCCTGGAATGGGCACTTGGCCTCCAACCCTGTGAGCGCCGGGCCAGGTGCAGGAGAACTGAGTAGAACCAGACAACTGTTTTGGTCCAGGAAGCACATGCCAAGGGAGCTCCCAGGGTCTGGGGAGGACTGTCACTGCCAACAGCTCTAGGTGCTGTGGGACATTCATAGGAAGCTGAATGCATGGTCTCTTTGTCTGCGTCTAAGAAGCAGATGCTAAGACAAGACGAAGGCAGGCAAGAGGTTTCTCAAGAAATGAAGACAGGCAATCCCAGTGGAGAAAAATGAGGAGGGAGGTGGAGGGGACGGGAGAACAATCAGATTACAGTGAGTTCTGGCTCCTTGGAGGGAGGGAAGGAGGGGAAAGGGAGGAGGTTAAGCTGCAGAACAGTTTCTAGGGAAGTTTCAGCAAGATTTATGAGAAGTCCAGCCAAGGTCATCCTTCTGAGGAGCCTGTGTTTCCCATGTCCTAGACTCTCTGACACACTTATCCATCGGCTTGGAGCCGCCCCTGGAACACATGGCCTGGTGCTGACGCTGTGCTGGACATCAGAGAGCAGCGGCTGAGAATCCCAGGAAACTCTGCTCCCACAGGAACTGGTATCAGCGGAGAGTTGTTGCAGCGGCCACACAGCTGGCACACCAGCTTTCATACAGCTTATAAAAAGGCTACCGGGGAAGAAGACCAACAATGACACCTAACATGCGACAACAGTGTTGCCTTACATTTGTCTCAAGGTTTACAGCTCACCAAGTGCTTCTACATATCTCCTCTCATTTGAAAGGTCGGGGTGACCATAGCTACGTTATAAGGTTATGAAGCCTAAAGCTCCAGCACACCTGTGCGTGCAGAGGGGCACTGAACCTCGCACTCAGCCATCGACCTCATAGGGCTCAGTCCACTGCGTCACTAAAGCACCTGCTGAAACCCGGGTCCCCAGAAGTGTTTGTTGTATCCTTAAAAGAGAATAAATAAAAAGTGGCTGCACCAACTTGCATTCGGCCACCTTGGAAAACAGTGTGGGGGTTCTTCAAAAAATTAAAAATAAAGCTACCCTATAACCCGGCAATCGCACTACTGGGTATTTACCCCAAAGATACAGCTGTAGTGAAAAGAAGGGCCATGTGCACCCCAATGTTCATGGCAGCAATGTCCACAATCGCTAAACTGCAGAAAGAGCCGAGATGCCCTTCAGCAGATGAATGGATAAAGAAGATGTGATCCATATATACAATGGAATATTACTCAGCCATCAGAAAGGATGAATACCGAACTTTTGCATCAACATGGATGGGACTGGAAGAGATTATGCTGAGTGAAGTAAGTCAAGCAGAGAAAGTCAATTATCATATAGTTTCACTTACTTGTGGAACATAAGGAATAACATGGAGGACATTAGAAGAAGGAAGGGAAAACTGAAGGGGGGGAATCAGAGGGAGAGACGAACCATGAAAGACTGTGGACTCTGAGAAACAAACTGAGGTTTTGAGGGGGGGTGGGGGATAGGTTGACCCGATGATGGGTATTAAGGAGAGCACATATTACATGGAGTACTGGGTGTTATACATAAACAATGAATCTTGGAACACATCAAAAACTAATGACACACTATATGGTGACTAACAAAACATAATAAAAAATAATAAATAAATAAATAAATAAATAAATAAATAAATAAATAAATAAAATAATAAATAAATACATTTTAAAAAAGAGAATGAATCTTAGACCACTTGCTTATAAGCTGCTTAGAAAGAAAATTCATTCTGAAGAAGGCTTTCCTTTCACG
The DNA here is from genome assembly GCA_028534135.1 of Potos flavus. Taxonomy (NCBI): domain Eukaryota; kingdom Metazoa; phylum Chordata; class Mammalia; order Carnivora; family Procyonidae; genus Potos; species Potos flavus. Next base: position 85,402,257 of record CM052896.1, read on the forward strand.
AGAGGTGGCATTCATAGGATGAGAAGAGCTATTTCTCTAACACAGACACCCAAGGGTGGGTCATGAGAGAGCCTGTCTACAGAGAACTCTTGGGAGTGACCAAAGGCTAGTGTCTCCAATTGCCAGAGAACCCAGTGTGGCTTCAGGATTGAGGAGGACAGGCCTCCAGGCTGAGATGCCTCACATGAAGAAGAGAAGGTCTGGCTTCAAGATGCAGATATCACAGAGAAAGCCCTCCCAAAGCCAAAGTGCCTTCCTCAGCCTGTCAACAGGCTTGTTTATGGGGGACAAGACCAACATATACTTCTTGTTAGCATGAATGGAGATTTTCCTCTTCCTAAAGAGAAAAAAAAAAAATGGTGAAGCAGGAATTACCCAGACTTCAGGAAAAACCCAAACCACAGTTCCATTCTCTGAGCTGGCACAGCTCAGCAAGGAAGGAGAAGGGGCAGGCTTCATGCCAAACTTTTGGGTTTCACCTAAAATCAGAGACCAGGTAAAGGCAACCCAATACCAGAAATATGGCACATGAGATGAAAAAACAAAACAAAACATGAAATCTTCAAGTTCTAAGGAAAAACGGGTTGCAATGTCAATTTCAGGATTGCTGATTATATGGAAACCTTTGAAAGCATCAATATTTTCCCCTGGGTGTCAGAAAAACATCCAGAAACAAGGACTTTTTAAAACTATGAAATTATTTCCTAGGAGAATATCATGGGAAACATTTCTATAGTGCACTTCTCCATGCAACTTCCTTTCAGAGTAGGGTAGAAAGAAATGCACATTCGACATCTCTGGGACTGCTTCCAGCACAGGAAATTACTCTGGTGATATAGCACTCCGTTAAATAGCACTGGACCTGACATTTATACTTAAGAGTCATCTACTCGGGTGGGAAATCGCTTTCCTTTCTTAGCAGAAGCAACTGCCCTGGGCAGCAGAAGAGGAAATAGCAGGGTGGCGGACTGAAAAAGGTTTAAGTTTCAGTCCTGATGCAGTCACTAAGCAGGTCTTGTCAGGCAGGTCACATAGCCACTCACAGCCTGTTTCCTTATTTGTAAAATAAAGTGGTTGTTAATAGGTCAAAGTCTTTTTGCTTTTGTAATTGACCTGGGAAGCTTTGGAAGAATACAGATGCCTGGGGCACAGACTTACAGAATCAGAACCTCTGGGAATCTAGGTTTTTAAAGCTCCCCTGGTGATTCCAACGTGGACACTCCATAGGCCAATATTTTAGGGGTAACTAGAGAAGATGTTCAAGATCCCTTACAGTTCTAAAATTCTATGATGGTGAGGAGGTAGGAAGAGGAGGTCAGGGAGAAGCATTCTGTGCCACATCACCTAGGAGCTTCTTAAAAGTGCAAACTCTTGGACCCTATTCCAGAACCCTGCTGAATTATGTTTATAAGGTTTGTTTTTTTTTTAAGTTTTATTATTTTTTTTTAGTAAGCTGTATGCTCAATGTAGGGCTTGAACTTGAACTCACGACCCCTAACAACTGAGACAGCCAGGCACCCATAGAATCTATATGTTAACAAGATCCCCAGGAGTTCCTGCCCTATTCCACACAATCAGGAGTAAAACCCATCATAAGGGGAAATACTCAGCTTCAGATGTCTCCTGGCTCTGTTTCTCTTCAAAGAATGCAAATTTGGGACTCTGTTACCTCCTGCTAAGACCCCTTTCAAAGTTGGAGGCAAAACAGTGAGGCCAAGAGAAAGTGAGCCAGGCTCTGTGTGTATGTGTGCCTGTGTGTGTATACACGCATGCATGTGTGCCTATGTGTGCACACGTGTGTGCGTGTGTGTGTGTGATTGTTCTTCCACTTATCAAGCAGGCAAAATATCCCAGGTGAATTACCATTTGGGGGAAAAGAAATTCTTAACTTGTGTTTAACTGCTAGTCTTTGATTAAATTAGGGGGAAATTAAAAATATTGCTGCTCACTTTTTCAGGGGTTTGCTATTCTTACCCACATCCTGTGTTGAGAGCTGATTCTCAAAGGAAGAGGAAAAAAACACCTCTACAAAGAAAAGACTTATTTCTGCTATTGAGGGAGGGACAGAAGTTCAATTTACAAAATTCAGATGGAGTATGTAAAAGACAGAATTTAAAAACCAGGGGAGGGGGGAGATAAAAAAATCTTTCATGCAGAAGAACATCTATTGTTATTTTTTTCTCAAGAAAGTAAATATCCAGTTTTATTCTTTTATGATATTCCTGTGAAATAAAATTCTTAGAGAAACCCTATGGCCTCTGGGTGTTGTGTTGGTGAGTGTTCATTATAAGAAGCAGATGACATCTTTTCTGGGAACACAAATATTCTTCCAGCTACTTTGAAGATGTGTCATTTTTACTTTTCCTTCCAAGGAAACTGAACTTTCCATGAGAATTTTTTTCATAAATTTTCACTTATTAGTCATAAAAATGATTCCTGATATAACACAGGAGTAATGTGTTTCACTTGCCTACATTTGTAAAAGAAAGAAATCCATGGCAAAGAAGTATAGCACTTTTTTAAAAAATCACTACACCCATAGATAAAATTAAAATTTGCAAATGGGCTTCCAGCTTGCCTGGCCCTAGGACTGAGGACAAGAAAAAGGCTCTCCCCAGGCCTGCCCATGATCACTGACAATACATATTCTAAACCACTGTTACTTACATTCTTGTGTCCTAAAGATAGGTGAGCCAATGTCCATTCATAACACAGAAATTCCTCAGACTGTCGTCTTGGGACACTAAGCAACCTGGGAAAGTTGGGAGGGAATCTGGTGGAGAGGAGGTAGGAAAGGGGAAAGAAAGGGGAAGGACACAGTTTGTTTTTTTCATATAATTTTAAAGATTTTATTTATTTATTTATTTAGTGTGCAAGCAGGGGGAGGGGCCGAAAGAGAGGGAGAGAGAGAGAATCTCAACCAGACTCCATGCCAGCGTGGAGCCCAGGTGGGGCTTGATCTCACGACCCTGAGATCATGACCTGAGGCAAAATCCAGAGTCCGCTGCTCAATTGACTGAGCCACCCAGGCGCCCCAGGACAAAGTTTTATTAGGGACTTCATTAAGGTTAAATCTCTAGGAATGAGGGAGTCAGGGAACACAAAGCCCACAAAGCCTCCTCAAATCTCACAGCAAACCATGGGCTCTTTAGTGGGATCAACCTCTCAGTTCCGGGTGTAGATAAGTACAAGCACACAGCTCTGGCTCCACAGGCTGGTAGGTGGGATAATTCTCCCCACGCCAGAACATGAAACGGCACGAAGGTCAGGGAGTCGAGGAGCTGCGTACACACTAGATTTCAAAAAATGGGTGCGGGGGATGTGGCCACATGGTTCCTGATTGTACATCTAGATCCGGGCAACAGTTCACCCTCGTTCAACCTCATTCCATGAAAGGGCGATCATACCATGGACTGCTCTCCTGCTGTGAGTGTTCAGGGAGGTTCTGGTAAGCACCACACTCCATGCCATCAACCAGGTACTGCTTCTAGTTTTCCATCTACATATTATTCTTTTTGGCAACACAGCTAGTTCCGGAGTCTTGGGATAGGGCCCCAGGGAGCATGTCCTTAGTGATGCGGAAGACTATCTGCACATCCATGTGCCCCCAGCCCTTTGTGGCCACGGGCTTCCCAGGACTCCTGTCTGGGCTGCCACCGCTTCATCTTCTTTATCAATTTACTATTATTTTCCCTGGAAACTATTTTCAAGAGTTCTAACCCTAACATCTATTTAAGACCCTAAGCAATTGTAATTTAAGCTTGCGCTAGTTTTGCTAACAAAGCAAACAGATGAACATAATTAGCAGTGTTCTCTTTCCTTTAGTGAACTGGATGGTTTGTTGATCACACTTGTTTTTCCGACTCACAAGTATCAAGCTTGTTTGTACATTAGAATTATCTGGGGAGCTTTTAAAAAAATTATAATGCCCAGGCCATACTTCAGACTGCTTAAATCAGAATCTCTGAGGCGGTGGAAATCAGGCATCAGTATTTTTAATACTCCCCAGATAATTCGAATGGGCATCCAAGGTTGAAAACCATCCAGAAAGGGGATAAAAATGGAGGAAGAGCTTGATGTGAAAGGCCCGTCAGTGGGAGAAATGGGAGGTTTTGGCTGGTTGATTCGATGGCTGGTTGAATGAATGGTTGTTTGAAAGGACAGACGGCGTGGCTCTCCGTGTGATTTAGGACGTAGAGCAAAGTTGGAAAGGTTATCAGAACTCTCACTTTCAGAGCACATGGGAGGAGCATGGCTCTTTACTTCATAGAGGTCACTTCATAGACACCTACACTTATCCCTTACCTGGTCGAGGGAATTTCTCTCTCTTTTTTCCCCTCCATTGCCCCTGCAGGCCCGTCTGCTGACTTCTCCACCTGCCAGCCTGATGTGGCTCCCATCGCTGCTCCAGCTGTCCCCCTTGAAATGGCAGTCCGTGTGATGGGTGGCTCTAATGGAGGCAGAGAGTAGGAAGAAAGGAGGGAAATTTCTTCCACTTCCTCCTTCATGATCCTTGACTCATGTACCAGAGATGCAACTGGTTTACTTACAACTTCAGAAAAGTCCCTACATTTTAGCTAGTGCTTACCTCCTCTTACAGGCAGCCCCTGCTAACCCACTTCCCAGTTTATGTAATTTCTATGCTTTGCACAAAGCAAGAGGTGGTCAAGAAATGTGTGTTGAATAAATGAATTTGTCACCTCTTCTTTTTTTCGTAGCACTTGTAACAGTTATGTCTGCCAACCTTGCCAGACTGAAAACTTTGTGTCTAGTTTCTTTCTAGTGCATCTCCAGAACCTATCAGATGGCTCTCAATAAATATTGGCGAGTGATAAATGTATAACTAATTAAATGCTTTGATTCTCATACAACATCCACTATGACGTTAACTCTAGATAATACTTGGTTAATGGAATGCAATGAATGTTGGTTTGCAAATTGTTCTGAGACACAGAGGGCAAGGAGGGACCAAAGAAGAGACGGATTGCTCCAGATTGGTAGTTAGCAGGTTTCATAAGCAGAGAACTTACGGGGCTTGTCTTGGGCAGCAGCAAGAAGAGTAGATCTTTATACCTGCTTGCCAAATCCTAAAAGTTCATGTAGAGGACTTAACTGGGATCAATCATGTATTCATTCCAGATGGCCTCGACAATACATTGTTCTTTCGGGGCTCTGCCCTTGGAACAACTTTCACTGTGGGAATGGCAGGCAGAACGCATATTCAAGGACAGGGGAGGGGAGGAAGTAGTCTCCAGTTGCCTGGGTCCAGTCTGAGGGTCAACTGCTAGTCTTGATAACTTTCTCCAATACTCCACCCCTTGTGACCGGCTCTTACACTCTTACATGCCCTCCTCTTCCAAGTGTGCCCTGAGTGGTGTGCAAGAGGTTTCACTAGCATGGAGGAGGCTTGTTGGGTGGCTAACTGGCTGCACTGATGGTAGACAGCACACAACAATCTGGGCACATGCAAGAGGAAATGCAGACTAAGTTGATTCCCAAAATGGGTCACAAGAACCAAGAACCCCAGGATTCAAACTATTGATTTACTAAGTCCCCTAGACTAGGGGTTGGATCACTCAGGGTGTCCACTTGTGTCCTCATGTGATTTAACAGAGATGATACATCAGTATCAGTATGAACACACGCCACTCTGGGTAAAGACACACGTGTCCCTTTGTGAGGCAATAATAATATCCAAGGCCATTCTATTCTGGAGGATAGTTCTTCTCATATGAGACATTACAGTATTCAGTAAGGATAGGGTGTGATGGCTATCATTTAAGGCTTGCTGGGTAAATGCAGTAAGGGCTTCTATATATATTATAATGTCTCCAGGCCAACAGAGGAGACAAAGATGGTGACTAAATGATTGTAATGGTAGAAAACAGAACATGCCCACCTGGCCTCGAGGAGAGGTAGGTTGGCAGCCTTGGGAACATGAGCTGGTTGTGCCTCCCATACATGTTCACTAGGGGAGACAGCATTGTCAGGCATGAGGAGACGGACTGGGGACAGGACTGGGACCCCTCCCTTTTTCCCTCTTTTACTGGCGCATATTCCATTCTAGGTATAGTGTGTTTCAACAGTTCTAGCCTGCAGCAGATCAATGGGATCCTAGTGGAGACTGAGTGAGTAGTTTCCCCTTACTCAGCGGTTTGAAGCAATTCACCCACCCTGGCAAATTCCAATAAATAACTTCTTTCCCAGGCGTGACAGTGCTTGGTGTTCTCAGCAGCGTATCATTTGACCTACATCGAGAGTCAGGGCAATTGCTGTTTCCCTCAACTTCCATATTTTTTCAATATTGGCTGCCTTGGCCATTCTAGCACATGGGACAAGAGGCCCTATTGGTTGCTCATTCAAATGTATTAAAGCCTGGAAAAGTACTTCAGTCCACCTGGCCAACATGGTTTTACCTGTTAGTCATTTAATCTGCTGCTTTAATATTCCATGTTTCCTTTCTACAATCCTGCTGCTTGCAGGTTATAGGGGGGATGGAACTTCCATTCAATGTCATGTTCTTTTGTCCAGTCTTACACATGATGCCCTTTGAAATGTAACACCCCAATCACTGTCTATTCAATAAGGGTATCTATACATGGTACTTAGTTTCTCTAATCCCCTAATGATTTTCATGGCAACAGTGGAAAGCATGGGTTCAGCCAGACACAATGTCCACATAAACCAGGGCAGATTTAGAACCCTCACTCAGAGGGAGGAGGCCAATACAGTTACTTTGCCAATCCATCACTGCTTGGGAGCTCCAGTGGATGTCCCAGACCTCTCTGACTGTTGCCCTGGGCATTGTTTAGAGTATACATGACGGCCTCTTACTGCATCATACATATCACTGTATTTCAAGGGCAGCCCAGCATTTTCGGCAATAGGCTATCCCACCTGGGCATAATGATGGCTGTTCTTCCTATGCAATCAATCTTCTGTGTCTACTGAAGGGTCAGTTGTTAGGGCTCATACCCAGTCTAGGGCATCAGCTTTCTGATTGCCAGAGGTGTGAGTGCCTTATGAGCTGGGATGCGGAAGACAGTGAGGATTGCTTCAGTCCCTTGCAGGCAACCCCCCAACCTTTCCACATATCCTGACCCCACAAAAGCTTACTCATGATCATCTACCCCTTGGCTTGCCATGTCCCAACCCTAGGGTTAATCCCTTTAGAAGAGCTTAATAGTCACTGCAAATGGTTAATGTCCAGAGCTTAGGAAAGACCAAGGGCCAAACTGCTCCAAGTTCAGCCCACTGCCTGCTTTGGTTTGATACTAGGACTCAGTGGGAATTTCCCTCACTCCTCTCTACAGACCACAGTGGCCAACACAGGAATAGGAGCGGGGGCATTCGGAGCATCTCCATACTTTACAGGGTCTAGCTGCATCCACATTTCTGGAGACAGTGGGCTGCCAGACAGGGCACTCCTCTGCTATAAAAAGGCATGCCACTTAGTCTAAGCGGGAGTTCGAGCCATGGCAGAGATGGGTCAATGGGCTATGTTCTCACCCCACCCCTTGGTAAGAAGGGAGGTTTTTGCCACAATATACTGTTCCTCTAAGAGGGGCTCTACCTGCAGGAGCACTGTGTCCACTGGCAGGAGCTGTTGCTCGGTGGAGGGTGTATTGGGTTTCCACCCCCTTCCAGAGCTGGGGCCAAAATTCTAAGGTTTTTCTTTTCTTCTGTTGTCTCTGCCACAGTGTCCAACCCATACCTTCCGGAGTCAAAGACACATCTCACTCAAATGGTAGCCCTGTGTGGGAGATACTCACAGCTTTAACTGCCTCACTAGCATTTTTGCGTTTCTAGAGCTGGTTTGTTGCTCTGATACCCAGTCCCATACATGCCCTCTCTTCATCAGGCAATATAAGGGCTGGAGGCACTGTGCCAGGTGGGGAATAAAAATCTTCCCAAACCCCCGAGTCCCTACAGAGGCCTTTTTTGTGTCCTTAGGGGTTGGATAGGCTTGCACCTTATCAATCACAGTTTCTGGGACAATGCACATCTCACCTGACCAGATGACTCCCCAAAACCTCAGCTGTGCCTGAGCCTTGAAATTTATGTGGGTCCACCTCCCATCTTCTCCCTCAGAGATGTTCTAGCAAAGCTTGCAGAGTGTCCTGCGGCTGACATGGAGAAGGAAAACAGGGGCAGGTCTTGAGCTAATATCTCAGGATATATTGTGGGGTTGTACAGGTGGCCTTGGAGAAGCACTTGAAAGGTCTTTTTTGCCCCTCCCACGTGAAGGCAAACTGATCTTAGCTATCGGAAATCTGTACTTGTCAATCAGTGTCTTTTCCATGAATCTCCTTGAAAATAATGCACTTGTGCAGGAACACTTTTGCAAAAGTGTCAGAGTAAAACAATAAATGTCTGTAAGTGAAAAAAGACTTTAAAATAGTCATGGTTAGAGATCTGATAAGAGTTCATTATAATGCAGTTAGCAGGGAAATCTGGTTATTTCTGTGACATACATTCTATTTATTTATTTTACTTATTTTTTTAAAATTTTTAAATAAAAAAAATTTTTATTATGTTGTTAGTTTTATTATGTTATGTTAGCCACCATAACCATCATTAGTTTTTGATGTAGTGTTCCATGATTCATTGTTTATGTATAACACCCAGTGCTCCATGCAAAACATGTCCTCCTTAATACCCACCACTGATCTCACTCAACCCCTCACTGCCTTCCTCTCTAAAACCCTCAGTTTGATTCCCAGAGTCCATAGTCTCTCATGGTTTGTCTTTCCCTCTATTTCCCCCTTCATTTTTCCCTTCCTTCTCCTAATGTCCTCCATGCTATTCCTTATGTTCCACATATAGGTGAAACCATATAATTGTCTTTCTCTGTTTGACTTATTTCACTCAGCATAATCTCCTCCAGTTCCATCCATGTTGATGCAAATGTTGGGTATTCATCCTTTCTGATGGCTGAGTAATATTCCATTGCATATATGGACCACATCTTCTTATCCATTCATCTGTTGAGAGCTCCTTCCACAATTTAGCTATTGTGGACACTGCTGCTATGAATGTTGGGGTGCATGTGTCCCTTCTTTTCACTACATCTGTATTTTTGGGGTAAATACCCAGTAGTTCAATTGCTGGGTCATAGGGTAGCTCTATTTTTAACTTTTTGAGGAACCTCCATACTGTTTTCCAAAGTGGCTATCCCAACTTGCATTCCCACCAACAGTGTAAGAGGGTTCCCCTTTCTCCACAACCTCTACAACATTTGTTGTTTCTTGTCCTGTCAATTTTTGCCATTCTAACTGGTATAAGGTGGTATTGCAATGTGGTTTTGATTTTAATTTCCCTGATGGCTAATGATGGTGAACATTTTTTCATGTGTCTGTTAGCCATTTGTATGTCTTCTTTGGACAAGTGTCTGTTCATGTCCTCTGCCCATTTCTTGATGGACTATTTGTTTTTTGGGTGTTGAGTTTGATAAGTTCTTTATAGATCTTGGATACCAGACCTTTATCTGTAGTGCCATTTGCAAATATCTTCTCCCATTCTGTGGGCTATCTCTTAGTTCTGTTGACTGTTTCCTTTGCTGTGCAGAAGTCTTTTATCTTGAAGAAGTCCCAAAAGTTCATTTTTGCTTTTATTTTCCTTGCCTTTGGAGACGTGTTTTGCAAGAAGTTGCTGTGGCCGATGTCGAGAAGCTTACTGCCAATGTTCTCCTCTAGGATTTTGATGGATTCCTGTATCACATTGAGGTCTTTCATCCATTTAGAGTTTATCTTTGTGTATGATGTAAGAGAATGGTTGAGTTTCATTCTTCTATATATAGCTGTCCAATTTTCCCAGCACCATTTATTAAAGATTGTCTTCTTTGCCACTGGATATTTTTTCCTGATTTGTCAAAGATTAGTTGACCATAGAATTGAGGGTCCATTTCTGGGCTCTCTATTCTGTTCCATTGATCTATGTGTCTGTTTTTGTGCCAGTACCATGCTGTCTTGGTGATCACAGCTTTGTTTTTGTTGTTGTTGTTGTTGTTTGTTTGCTTATTTTATTTTATTTTATTTTATTTTTTCAGTGTTCCAAGATTCATTGTTTATGCACCACACCCAGTGCTCCATGCAATACGTGCCCCCCTTGTAATATAGCTTAAAATCAGGCAACGCGATGCCACCAGGTTTGTTCTTTTTCAACATTTCCTTGGCGATTCAGGGTCTTTTCTGGTTCCATACAAATTTTAGGATTGTTTGTTCCAGCACTTTGAAAAATGTCATTGGTATTTTGATCGGGATGGCGTTGAAAGTATAGCTTTCTCTGGGCAGCATAAACATTTTAACAATGTTTATTCTTCCAATCCATGAGCATGGAATGTTTTTCCATCTTTTTGTGTCTTCTTCAATTTCCTTCATAAGTGTTCCGTAGTTTCTGGAGTATAGATCCTTTAGCTCTTCTGTTAGGTTTGTTCCAAGGTATCCTAAGGTTTTTGATGCTATTATAAATAGAATCAATCCCCTAATTTCTCTTTCTACAATTACATTGTTAGTGTATCGGAAAGCAACTGATTTCTGTGCATTGATTTTGCATCCTGCCACATTACTAAATTGCTGTATGAGTTCTAGTAATTTCGGGGTGGAGTCTTTTGGGTTTTCCCCATAAAGTATCATGTCATCTGTGAAGAGAGAGAGTTTGACTTCTTTGCCAATTTGAATACCTTTTATTTCTTTTTGTTATCTAATTGCTGTTGCTAGGACTTCCAGTATTATGTTGAATAATAGTGGTGACAGTAGGCATCCTTGTTGTATTACTGATCTTAAGGGAAAGACTCTCAGCTTTTCCCCATCAAGAATGATATTCACTGTGGGCTTTTCGTGGATGGCTTTTATGAAATTGAGGAATGTTCCCCCTATCCCTACACCAAAGGGTTTTAATCAGGAAAGGATGCTGTATTTTGCCAAATGCTTTTTCTGCATCAATTGAGAGGATTTTACTTATTTTTAAAATTTTTTTAAAATTCAATTAGCCAACAACTAGTACATCATTAGTGTGACACACATTTTAAAATTATGACTGACAAAATTATATCAAGACATATCAGAATTTTAAGGATTTCATACAAATAACACCCTAAAGAAAGTTTAGCATGGGTTCTTATTTGGTTATGTTTCCCATGTAATTTAATATATCAAATAGGATTAATTAGTTTAATATCTCTCTTTTATAAGGAGAGAGAACACATATTATGAGATTTTCCAGGAACCCTCTGGAAAATCCCAAAGTAAGTTCAAGATCAACAAGACTTAAGAATTTTGTTTCTAGGAAGCTTGTCAAAAATATCAAAAGGTTTTAAAACACTTGATGAAATAGGATCCTAAGTCACTGTGAAACAATACTTAATTAACTATTTAACCCAAATGACAAAGACCTCAAAGGCAAATACAGGAAGTTATACTGTGGTTAAAAAAAAAAAACAAAAAATAGAAAACTTTGCTCTTTTAATAGAGAAGACTCTTAAGTAATTGAAGACCTAATAAAAACAACATGAAGCACAGAAAATTATTTTGATAAAACACAAAATCTTTGTTTTCTAGGCAGATTAATTAGAAGGTAAAGGAAAACCTTGCAAAATCCCATTAAGAACTGACCAATAGTCCAGGAAAACCTTGTCCTTATAGCAGATGAAAGAAAATTAAGTTTCAGTTTTACATAAGTACATTATGATATTAAACCTTACTTTTCTTGATGCCAATTAAATAGAGCTCTTTTACAAAATAATTTGGGCAATGCCCGCTGGAGGCAAAGAAACGTCACATATACATGACATGTATCCACAGACAGACATAAACATACAGACAAACACAAACAGAGACCCTACGGCTCTCATTCCAAAACTTTATCCATGAGTGAGGTACCCACTCACATGGCTAAAGTTTTTTACTAATATATGTGGGGAAGACTTTTAAGATTTGAATTTGCTTTTGACGAATAATCTTATGGAGCTGTGGACTCGGGTCTGGGCAAGGGAGCAGTCTGTATTTTACAAAGCCCCTTTCTCCCCTTCTCCCCCATCAGTTTCTGTGGCATTGTTTTAGGTATCTTCTGGGATGTTTACATGATAAAATTTACAAACAACTTCAAAGGACAGAGAAAGAATACAAATTTTCTCCTGGGAGTTCTGGGGGTATGTTTCTCGATCATCAGAAGTCTAAAGCAATTGTTATTTGTAATTTTTCTTTGTATTGGGGGTTGGAATGGCATGGAGCACTCCATCCATTTCACTGTGGATCACAACACCCTCCCCTTTGCTCTCTTCACTTTTCCAAAGAGTCCACCTCTTAGTGGACTTGGTCTCAAGCACTCAGAGCTTAATCTGTGGCAGCCTGTGACCTCGTAGCTTTGCAAAATGGCACACTCAGGTCTCCAACATATTGTCCTGATCTCTGACCGTGTCTGCTGGCTCTGAAGCTAACAGAGTAGCAGACAATTGCACATCCTTCTCTAACCTTAGTTCTCCTTCCAAATTTCTAACTTGAGATTCAGCATTTAGCTGGGCATCAGTGGCTGAGCTGCTCCCCCAGTTGCCCCCCAGCCCTGCAGCAGCCATTTGTATCCCTTCTTGGCCACAGCATGCTATGTGCCGTTTCTCAAGCAAACACATGAAAGCAGCCTGCCTTTATGGGGGACGTTCCTGTACTCATGCAGCAGTCCATAAGCATCTAACATACAAGCCACTCCTCCCACAGAGAGGTCAATCGCTCACTCAGGATATCCTTCATGCTTGCTTCTTTCTCAAGGCCCATTTCTTCAGTCTCCTGACTGGCTTGCCAATTGTTGGTTCACAAACGGGACCCATACACAGAAGGCAAGGCGAGAGCAAAGAAAGGCAGAGCACTCCAGGTTGGTAGGTGGCAGGTTTAATAAACAAGGGAACAAGGCTTAATAAACAAGGCTTTAATTTAATAAACAAGGGAACAAGCCTTAATAAAGCAGGCTTGTCGTGGGTGGCCACAAGATCAGTAGATCCAACACCCACTCGCCAAAACTTAAAAGTTTATATAGAGGTTTTAACTACATTCTTTCATCTATACCATGCAGACTGTCTCAGCAGAAAATTTCTGTCTCAGGTCTATGTCCTTGAAACAACCCCCTCGGTGGGAACAATGGGCAGAGCATAGCTTCTAAGGACCGGGGTGGTGGGGGCGGGGGGAGGGGAGCCTCCAATTGCCTGCGTCCTGCTCAAGGCTCAACTGGCGGTCATGTCCGCTTGATTATCTCCTTCAACAATAAAGTTACTGGAAACTAAAACCTTTCTAGAAACTGCAATGCCATGAATCTCCATTATTTCTCTGCCTCCAGGTCACTGGTGATATTCTTCAATTTCCTCAAATGTAAAGCCGCAGTAGTAATAAGCATTAGGCTGGGAGGAGCACCAAGAAAATTAGTGTAAGTGTGAAATTAAATTTAAAAAAAAAACTGACAAAAGAAACCACAGAGCACTAAATGATAGTGGTCAGTGAAGGATCATTTCCTACTGCTTCCTGCCCCATGATCTATGTGCAGAAAACAAACAAGGGAAAAGCTGTATGTTTGGAGAAAATGTGAAGAGATAGTAACTCGGTGGTATGCTTGAAATACTAATGACAGGGCAAGGAAAACATTTAAACAAAGAAAAAGAAGTGTTCTAAGAGTCATATAGTATTGTGCAAAACCATGTGCTTGCTTGTGTGCTCTCTCTCTCTCTGTCAAATAAATAAAATCTTTTAAAAAAAAGGCACCTCTTATAATAAATTATTAAGAATTAGGGATCATTTATTACTATCTTGATAATAACTTTTTAAAAAGATTTATTTATTTATTTGAGAGAGAGAGGGAACATGGGGAGGGGCAGAGGGAGACAAGCAGACTCCCCACTGAGCATGGAGCCCGACATGGGGCTCAATCCCAGGAACCTGAGATCATGACCTGAGAAGTGTGACTCTGATGAGGATAGCAGTATTGGGGTTCCTAACATGCCCGGAAAGTCCCCAAATACCGATTAGTCTACATTAAATGTTAACATTCATGTAATCATAAAGTTAGAAAGTCCCTCAAGCAATCAGCTGGCTTTCATTCCTTTCCCCCCACCAGGATAAGAGTCAAACATGAGCAAGAGAAAGAAGCAGCAGACATTAAAAAAAAAAAAATTCCCACAACAGTGTTCAACATTTTCTTTGGAAGTATGCTTCACTCCCAAGTCAGACTTATATTAAAAAAACAAAACAAAACAAAACAAAAACCACACAAACAAAAAACCCAAACCTAAACACTTTGTTTAACTGAAACACATGTTGTAATTCAGACCTATTCCCTCCTTTGGTTCTCAATACCAATGAGGAACAGTAAATTTCTTCTTCATGATACATCCAGTCAATGTAATACCCCTAAACCATTCAACTTTTCCCATTAAATACATTATCTATAATCTTTTTTACATTTTAAATACTAAAATCCTAAATGCTAAACGCAAAAATACTAAACAAAAATTTTTAATGTCTTTAATAATTAATGACTTGGAAAAAGGAGCAATGATAAGCATTATTATATGTGCAATAAAAAGACTTTAAATATTATTTACAAAAAGTTAAAGTTCACACAAGGAGATTTTACTTATTAGAGATTAAAACATTATATGAAACTGCATGAAATTAAAGCAGTACGGTCCTGGTATAAATAAACAGATCAACAAAATAGCATAGAGTCCCCCCAAAAATCTATGAATCCTGCTACACTACTAAGTCAAAATGATGCCCAACATAATGACATTAGTCAATGCCCCTTTGGTGTCAGTGCCGCACAAAAACTGTCTCCACGAATCCCCACAGCAGCAGGGAAGAGGCAGAGCTGGTGGTCACTGTGCAAACACAGACCTCCCTGACCCCAGACTCTGAGCTCTTACTGAAAATACGCTAGAGCCTTCAGTGCAAATCAGTAACAGTTAAAACTGGAGAAACAGCATTGGAGCAATTAGCTAAACCTGTGAGAAAAAGTAAAGTTAGATTACTTTCTCACATCACTAAAAAAAATTATGTGGACTAAAATCTGAAATGTAAAAATACATACATACATACATACATACAATGCACTATATTAAATATTGAACAGTTTCACAATCCTAGAGTGAAGAAGGACATTCCTAGAATGACACCAAGGTCAAAAGCCAAAAAAGGAAAAGGGCCATATTTGACCACCGGCATGGAAGAAGACACTGTTAAGAAAGTTAAATAAACCTAGGAAAACACCTGCATATGTACACCAGAAACAAAGGGTTTCTCATAAGGAAATGCCCTTAGTTACAAAATGCATTTACAAATAAATATGAACAATGTCAACATCCCAATCAAAACTGAGAAAAGGATATGAACAGACTTCTCACAAAGGAAGAAAGATACATTGCCTATAAACATACATAAATAATTTTAAGAGTCTGTATTTCTCTGAGTTGTGCCAAAGATGTATAAAAGTTGTAGCAATCAATAAAATTACATTTTTACATTAATAAATTGTTAAGATATGTTTCTCTTCCCAGTGAGTTGAATCTATTTTTAGAACTTCTGTGACTCATATTGAAAACTGAACAGCACCCAAGACAAATACCAACACAAATATCTGCCAAGCTCTTATGTACCGAACATATGGAAGCATTGGGAGTGCTGGAGGCAGCTGATTGGACCATGAAATAAAAATGCACCATGATGCCCAGGGTGAAAAGCTTTACGGGAGCTAAACACTGGCTGACAGAACATGTGAGGCAGGCATTTAAAACACTCTTGGGGATAAAAGGAGTTGCAAAGATGCCTCATAGGCAACTGCTGAAATGCATCCAAAAAGCATAAGCAAACATGACACATATGAAAGAGATGTGTCTTTCCAGGGAATAGAGTAGCGTATGCAAAGACAAGGGTCTATTGGAGAGAGCAAAGTGGGTCCAAGGACGCTGGTGTCTCCTGAGGCTGCAGAGATGGATAGCTAGAAGCCCAGAAAGGAGTGACAGGTGTTCTGGGTCGTCATAAGAAACCTGGATTTCATTCCGATGGTAATTGTAAACCAGCAAAGGATTTTACATATGGCCTCAACAGCTCCGTACTTGAGACAAATCACTCTCATTGTGATTTGTCTGGGCGTTCTCATTTCCAGTAAGATGGTAGGCCGAGATAGCCAGGGGAAAATTCCAAATATAAAGCCATGAAATGCGTAGAAGTTTAAAAAATGGTTTAAAAGCACAGTCAAAATCACAAAGAGCAGAATGAAATCCCTAGACACCAAACATGGAGAGGGAACTGAAAATTGGAGTGGACAGTGCCTGAGCTGATGCAATAGTCTCTGTGGAAGGGTGGGAAACTGTGTCCTTCTATTTCAGGGACTGGAGTTGAACTGCCCCCGGGCAAGGCTTGGGCCTGGGAGAAGCAGGGAGTTGGAGCAAAGACTCTTAAAAGAGATTCCCTGTCAGTGACCTCAGTGACCTCATTCTTTCTTACCTACTCAAAGACCCTGCTACTTCTCGCTTCACTCTCTGCTTACACCGTCCTTTTTTTTTTTTTTGTAGGCTTCACATCCAGCGTGGAGCCCAGTGTGGGGCTTGAACTCATAACCCTGAGATCAAGACCTGAGCTGAGATCAAGAGTCCAACGCTTAAACGACAGAGCCACCCAGGTACCTCTACACCATCAATTTTTTATTTTTACTGGACCATTCCTATCAGCATACTAATATACTGTGATTTCTTACACCATAAGAGCCCTTTCCTTGACCTCAGTTCCCCTGCAGGCTACCGAACCATTTCTCAGTTCCCCGTTGCAAAACATCTCCTCAAAAAAGTTGCCTATACTCAGCATCTCCAATTCTCATCTTCTCATTGTCTCTTTTTAAAAAATTTTTAATTTTATTGTTTTTTAAAATTAAAGTGTATTTGACATACATTATATTAATTTCAGGTGTCCAACATAATGATTTGATATTTGTATACATTTAGAAATAATCACCACAATAAGTCTCATTGCCATCTGTCACCACACAAAGTTACACAATTTTTTTTCTTGTGATGAGAGCTTTTAAGATTTACTTTCTTAGCATCTATCAAATATGCAATACAGTATTACTGACTATTGTCACCATGCTATGCATTATATCTCCATGACATATTTATTTTACAGCTGGAAGTTTGTACCTCTTGATCTCTCCTTCATCCATTATGCCCACCCCACAACCCTCCTACCCTCTGGCAACCACCAATTTGTTCTCTGTATCTAAGAGTTTTTGTTCTGTTTGTTCATTTGTTTTGTTTTTTAGAGTCCACATATAAATGAAATGGTATTTGTCTTTCTCTGTCTGATGTATTTCACTTGGCATAATATCCTCAAGATTCATCCAATTTTTCCCAAGTGGAAAGATTTCATTCCTTTTATGGCTGAGTAGAATTCCATTTTGTGTATATTCTGTGTATATGTGTTTGTGTGTGTGCATGGACATGTGTGTGTGAGTGTGTGTGTCTTCTTTATCCATCAGTGGAGATTTAGGTTGTTGAGAGTTTTTATCATAAATGAATGTGGAGTTTTATCAAATGCTTTTTCTGCATCTATGAAGATGATCACATGATGTTCATCCTTTATTTTGTGAATGTGGTTTATCACATTGATTGATTTGTACATGTTAAACCATCCCTGCATCCCTGCAATAAATCCCACTTGATAGTGGTGTATGAATTTTTAATGTATTATTGAATTGGGCTTACTATATTTTGTTGAGTATTTCTGCATCTGTGTTCATGAGGGATATTGACAATTTATGTATGTGTGTATGGGTGTCCTTGTTTGGTTTTGGTATCAGGGTAATGCTGGCCACGTAAAATCAGTTTGGGGTATTTCTTCCTCTTCAATTTTTTGGAAGAGTTTCAGAAGGATAGGTAATTAAATACTCTTTGAATGTTTGATAGAATTCACCTGGGAAGCCATCAGGTCCTGACTTTTTTGTTGGAAGGTTTTGTTTTGTTTTTTAATTACTGATTCAATATCCTTACTAGTAATTAATTAATTAATTGTTATGTTAGTCACCATACAGTACATTATTAGTTTTTGATGTAGTGTTCTAAGATTCATTGTTTCCATATAACACCCAGTGCTCCATGCAATCCGTGCCCTCCTTAGATTCTATTTCTTTATGATTCAGTCTTGGAAGATTTTATGTTTCTAGGAATTTATTCATTTCTTCTATATTGTCAAATTTGCTGGCATAAAATTGTTCACAATTGTTTCATAATACTTTGTATTTCTTTGGTGTCAGTTGTAACTTCTCTTCATTTCTGATTTTATTTATTTGAGCCCTTTCTCTTTTTTTCTTAATAAGTCTAGGTAAAGGTTTGTCAATTTGGCTTATCTTTTCAAAGAACAACCCTTAGTTGTTCTTTTCTTATTTATTTATTGATAGAGAGGCACAGTGAGAGAAGGAACACAAGCAGGGGGAGTGGGAGAAGGAGGAGCGGGCTCCCCACAGAGCAGAGAGCCCCATGTGGAACTCGATCCCAGGACCCTGGGATCATGACCTGAGCTGAAGGCAGACACTTAACGACTGAGCCACCCAGGCGCCTTTCTACTCTATTTTTAGTCTCTATGTCATCTTTTTCTGCTTTGATCTTTATTATTTTCTTTCTTCTAACTTTGGGCTTCCTTTATTTTTTCCTAGTTCTTTCAGGTGCAAAGTTAGATTCTTATTTGAGATTTTTCTTGCTTCTCTGTGTTGCTGTAAAGTTTCCTCTTAGAACTGCCTTTGCTGCATTTATAGATTTTGGTATACGGTATTTCCATTTTCATTTGTCTCAAGACATTTTTTAATTTCTCCTTTGATTTCTTCATTGACCCATTGATTGTTTAGTAGCATGTTGTTTAATCTTCACATATTTGTGATTTTTTCCAGTTTTCTTCTTGAGGTTGATGTCTAGATTCATACTGTTATAGCTGGGAAAGATGCTTGATAGGATTCTAATTTTCTCAGATTTATTGAGACTTGTTTTGTGACCTAACATGTGACCTATCCTGGAGAATGTTCCATGTGCACTTGAGAAGAATGTGTATTCTGCTGGTTTTGGATGGAATGTTCCCTAGTGCCATATCTATTAAATCCATCTGGTCTAATGTGTCATTTAAAGCTAATGTTTCCTTATTGACTTTCTGTCTGGATGATGTATTCATTGATGTAAGTGGGGTATTAAAGTCCCATACTATTATTGTATTGCTATCAATTTTTCCTTTAGGTCTGTTAATATTTGCCTTATGCCCTTACGCTGGGTGCACAAATATTTACAAATGTTATATCTTCTTCATGGATTGATCCCTTTATCATTATATAATGCCTATATTTGTCTTTTATTATAGTCTTTATTTTAAAGTCTACTTTGTCTGATGTAAGTATAGCTATCCCAGCTTTCTTTTGATTTTCATTTGCATGAAATGTCTTTTTTCATCTCTTCACTTTTAGTATGTGTGTGTCCTTACATCTGAAGTGAATCTCTTCTAGGCAGTATAGAGATGGGTCTTGCGGTTTGTTTTGTTGTTTTTTTAAATCTATTCAGTCCCTTTATGCCTTTTGATCACAGAATTTAGTCCATTTACATTTAAAGTAATTAGTGGTAGGTATGTATATACTGCCATTTTGTTAATTGTTTTCTAGCTGTTTTGTAGTTCCTATCCGCTTTCTTCTTCACGTGCTTTCTCCCTTTTGGTTCAATGACTTTCTATAGTGCTATACTTAGATTCCTTTCTCATTATCTTTTGTGTATCTACCATAAACTTTTGCTTTGTGGTTACCATGAGATCTACAAATAACAGTCCGTACATATAATGGTCTATTTTAAGTTGATAGCAAGTCAAGTTTGAATACATTCTAAAACTCTACATTTTTATTCTCCCCCTTTTTTGTTTTTTTGTTTGTGAAGTCACATTTTACATCCTTTTATTTTTTTATATCCTTTAATTATTGTAGTCATAGTTATTTTTACTGCTTTTGCCTTATAACTTTCATATTAGCTTTATAAGTGATTAACCCACTACCTTTACTATATATTAACCTTTGCCAGTGAGATTTTTCACATTTTTTTTCTTGTTACTAATTTAGTGCCATTTCTTTCTAGCTTCAATAAGTCCCTTTAATATTCTTTGTAAGGCTAGTTTAGTGTGAATGAACTCCTTTAGCTTGTGTCTGGAAAGCTCTTTATCTCTCCTTCAATTCTGAATGATAATCTTATCTATTAGATGGGAGTTTTTTCCTTCAGCACTTTGAATATATCATGTGACTCCTTTCTGGCCTGCAAAGTTTCTACTGAGAATCTGCTGATAGCCTTATGGGGGTTCTTTTGTATGTAACAAGTTTTTTTTCTCTTCCTTCTTATAAGATTCTTTCTTTATCTTTACCTCTTGACATTTTAATTATAATGTGCTTTGGCATGGGTCTCTTTGGGTTCATCTTGTTTAGAACTCTTTAGACTTTCTAGATCTGGATATCTGTGTCCTCCGCCAGGCTAGGAAAGGTTTCAGCTAGTAGTTATTTAAATAATTTTTCTGCCCCTTTCCCTCTCTCTCTTCCTTCTGGGACCCCTATAATTAGAATGTTATCCCACTTGATGTTGTCCCACAGGTCCCTTATCTTCTCTCTCTGTCTCTCTCTTTTTTAAATTCTTTTTCCTTTTTGCTCCTCTGTTTGAGTTCCACTCCCTGAGTTCCAGATCATTGATTCTTTCTTCTGCTCCATCTATTATGCTTTGAACCCCTCTAATGTATTTTTCAGTTCATTAATTGTATTCTTCGACTCTGTGACTTCTGTTTGGTACTTTCTTATATTTTCTATCTCTTTCTTAAAGTTCTCACTGTGTCCATCCATTACTTTGATGTAAAGTACTTTATTTTAATTTGATTACTTTGAACTTTTTATCGGGTAAATTATTTATCTCCATTTCATTGGAGTTTTTTTCTGGGGATTTATCTTGTTTATTCATTTGGAATATATTCTTTTGTCTCCTCATTTTGCTTAACTCTGTGTTATTTCTACGTATTAGGTGAAACAGGTATCTCTCCTGATCTTCCAGAAGTGGCCTGTGTAGTAGATGAATCTTATTGTTTAACCTTGCCCTAGTTCTTGGTTGTTTGTTGAAACCTTTGCCATTTGTCTAAGCATCTTGATTTATTCTTGGCAGGTCCCGCTTGTTGAGAGAATGTCAAGACCTGTATGTTTTCAGAGGGAGGGATCTTGGTCAACCCCTAGTTTTAGGCTGATTGGAAACTAGACTCTCAGGCAGCAGCTTTTAAGGTATGCAATATATACAGTCCTGTGGGACTGCAAATGTAAACCCTGCTGGCCTCTAGACCAGACAATGTGAAGGTGTCCCCTTGGCAACAGTTTCAAAACCAGGTTTCTAGACGAGTGTATAAGCCTTTCTGGGAGGTGCCAGTGAGCTGTAGTGAGGCCAAAGGAGAGAGTAAGGATGATGTCTCCCAGTCCACATTCCCTGAGAGCATCTCCATACCATGTAGATGTATGGTAATCCTGAAGCACGCAACTCAGGCTGAAGCTCCAGGACAAGTAACTAGGCCTTTTGCATAGGAAGACTTGGGTGTGTTTTTGTCTGCTATCTGCTGAGCAGTGTATTGGGGGTGGTAGCCTGGCAAGAACTGTCTCTG
Organism: Potos flavus; assembly: GCA_028534135.1. Lineage (NCBI taxonomy): Eukaryota > Metazoa > Chordata > Mammalia > Carnivora > Procyonidae > Potos > Potos flavus. The sequence continues at coordinate 85,423,925 of CM052896.1, forward strand.
AATGTTTCAGACCTATGGGATCCAGAATCACAATCCTTCTTGGCCACCAGAGCCAGGTGCTCAAGAGGAGTCCCCTGTATGGGCTATGTGCCTGATGGCTTTGGTGATGCCACAGGTACAGTACAGGGACAGGGTACTTGGCTGACTGACTCTGGTGGGAATCCTGGGGTGGTGCTAGCGGGTTAGAGGGAGAGTACAAATATGTCACCTGCATAAGTAAGGTGGAGGGAGAAAAAGAAATGGCACCTGCCAGTGTCTCCATCCTCGGAGTCCTAACAGCCCCTGCCCCACCAGCAGACACTTTAAGGTTAGCAAATGAATCTCTTTCATGTATGGTCTAGGTACTTTTCAAACTGCTGCTTTTGTTCTGGGTCCTGGGGTGAATGAGTCTGCAAGTGAGCCCTTTAAGGATGAAGAAGATGTGGTCCATATACAAAATGGAATATTACACAGCCATCAGAAAGGATGAATAACCAACTTTTGCATCAACATGGATGGGACTGGAGGAAATTATGCTAAGTGAAATAAGTCAAACAGAGAAAGTCAATTATCATATGGTTTCACCTATATGTGGAACATAAGGAATAGCACGGAGGACATTAGGAGAAGGGAAAAAATTAAGGGGGAGAAAGTGGAGTGGGAGACGAACCATGAGAGGCTATGGACTCTGGGAAAAAAACAGAGAGTTTTAAAAGGGAGGGGGTTGGGGGGATGGGTGAGCCTGGTGATGAGTATTAAGGAGGGCACAGATTGTATGGAGCACTGGGTATTATATGCAAACAATGAATCATGGAACACTACATCAAAAACTAATGATGTACTGTATGTTGACTAACATAACACAATAAAAAAAATCATTTAATAAAAAAAAAAGGATAGAAATTCCAGCCCTATCATTCTCCTGCATGTAAGCCCCATTGGGTTTTCAAAGCCAGATGTTTTAGGGGCTTTTCTCTCTGGTGCAAGTCCCAAGAGTTGAGGTGCCTGATTTGGGACACAAACCCTTCACTTTCAGGAGGAAACTCCGTATTTGTAAGATAATTTCTGATTTGTGAGTCATTGCAAGAGGGATGGGTTTTTTGGTGAGACCGCATCTCTGCCTCTCCTACTCATCTTGATGTGCTCTTTTTACTCTTTGTAGTGGAGGAGCTACAGCTAGTTTGCAGTCTTTGAGCCAAAGTTTCCCTCTAGAATTATTCCATGACCTACAGGATTGAGTCTGCCCTAGTACCCCAGCTGTGCCAGTCATGTGTCATGTTGTGTGTGAACATGGTTGTAGATATGGAGGGCCTGTTAATAAACTACTCTCCCCACAGCAGATCTTGGTGGCTCATTTCCATGGCAGCCACAGTCCACTCCTTAAGCTACACAGATCTATGCACAGTTTTCCATGTAAGTGGAAGCAGTTGGGGAGCAGTTCTTTCATGGTTTCCATGGCCTCTAGTCTTAAGGGAAAACTTAGAGGGAGGGGCATTATTGGAGTTGCTACCAAGGCATGACTGGCACTCATCATCTCCTCCCTCCATTAGTCATTCTGAATTTCTCTCACTCTCAGCTCTCGCCTCAGTAGGTCTTGGTTCCTTTCCTGGTGGTGTGACCCAACCCTCATCCCTGAGGTATCTTCTTAGGTTGGGGTTGCTACATGTGTCCATTCACAGTTACAAGGAGCCAGGGAGCACCAAGAGACTCCAAGTGGATTTCTAGTTCCACATGTGTTCTTCCCCCCCCCCTTGTGTAACAACAGCTCTACCACCTGCCAAGACAGTGATACCTCTGCTTTCCTGCTTGACTCTAGATGCAAGGAACCCAAAGTCCTTTGACAGTGGCTATAGTTTGTAGTTCAGTAGTTCCCTGGTAAGGTGAGCCTCTTTGAAGAACCAGTCTCTGACCCTGCAAATCCCAGAGCTGTAGGGACAGGAAGCACAATGTCCTCTAGTGGATCATTGGGAGAAATGGGGGGGGGGGAGGGAAATTCATGCTTCCACCTATTGGTTCCCCAACCTGAGTATTATTCCTAATGGAGACACAGTGCTATACAGAGGTCTCTAATTTAGCCCATACACTGCATCCTAAATGATAATACCCAGCCTCTCTGCGTAGTGTCTCTGAGGTGGTGCTTCGGCTGTGCCTCTGGAATAGTGTTTCAGAATTCTGTGAGGCCTGCTTCTTCTGGGAGATGTGGTGTATGGATCCCATGGGCATGGGTTCAGTCCCACACATTCCTAATGTGAAATGGATCTCCTATGCTGTGTGGGATCCCATGCCTGTAGATCAAGCATTCTATAGCCCATAGATAAGAATGCTGGTTGAGGCTCTCTCTATGGGCAGGAAAGGCAAAGTATACCGAGAAAAAGTATCCCTCCTTGTGCAAACCAGCTGCTTATCCTTCCAGAATGAAAGAAGCCTAATGTAATTGACTTGCCACGGGGTGGCTGATTGGTCTCAAGAAATAGTATCATATCCAGTTGCTCAGTATTGGTCTCTTGCTGACAGGTCAGACATTTAGAGGTAGTAGTAGCTAAATCAGGTCTGTAGCCTCTATCTCAATTGCCATGCCCACTCCATTCATGTGTCCATCATGCCATTTCTGGGGTGGCTGATGATGAAGGCTGACTAATGTCAATTGGCTGAGTCAATTTATCTACTTGATTGTTCAGAGTCTGCTTTCTGGTGGGCATTATATATAACACAAAGATCATCACACCTCATACCTACTCCCATAGATCCATCAAATATCTCTACACCAGATTTCCTTGTCTCTGATTTTCCAGTCCATTTCCTTTCTAGACAGACAGCCCATTGGCTGTTGGTCAGGAGTCTATATGTATTCTCAGCTCAGGCCACTTCTTCAACATAAAGTAGATGACCAGATACACCTTTCACAGTTCCACCCACTGGAAAGATTTTCATTTAACACTGTCTTCCAAAGCCACTCCTGAATGTGACTATAATGTAGCTACTGTTCATTTTCAGCTTACAGAACATACCAACCCAACTCATCTGTAAACCAAGCTTGAGATTATGCCTCCTTCAGCTGGTCATATGAATCTCTCCATATGGCCATAACTATGGGCAGGGGCACTGGTGCAACTGTGGGGGTGACATGAGGTTTCGGATAACTGGCTAATACAGCTTATTTATGCCCTCTGGTCCTACTTGGGCTTGATCCCAGACATACCATTTCCCTCATACGATGGAGTGCTGCTGAGCTCATCTGACTTAAGACTTGGTGGGTTTAATGATAAGAATCTTGGTCAGTTTTGTTCACTGACTATTTCAAGTGACTAGAACAGTGTCTGGAATATAGTAAGAGATAAACAAATATCTATTGAGGAAATAAAGAACAGAAATTAATGTAATGGAAAAGGAAGAAAAAATTTAAAGAATTTTTTAAAAGTTTTGCTCCTTAAAAAGACTAACAAAATCAATAAAATGTTAGTAAAATTTATCAGTTTTAAAAAGGGAGATGGTGCAAATAATATTATCAATCAAAAAATGATACAGAGAAAAAAAATGATACAGAGGTATATGATAGTTTTAAAAATTAGTAAGCCACTTCTCATCTTTACTGCTACCATCTTTACTCTTCCAAACTACCTTTCCTGAGTGTCTACTTATTTCCTCTGTGTCCAGTTTGTCCCCACCCCCAGTCTATTTTCTACACAGCTACCAGAATGATCTTTTTTTTAAAACTTTTTTTAAAAGATTTTATTTATTTATTTGACAGGGGGAGAGAGATCACAAGTAGGCAGAGAGGCAGGCAGAGAGAAAGGGGGAAGCAGGCTCCCTGTGGAGCAGAGAGCCCGATGCAGGGCTCGATCCCAGGACCCTGAGATCATGATCTGAGCCAAAGGCAGAAGATTTAACCCACTGAGCCACCCAGGCGCCCCCAGAATGGTCTCTTTTTAAACTTTTTACTTTAAACTAATTTTAGACTTACAGAAAAGTTGCAAGAATAGAAGATTTCTCATATACCCTTCACCCAGTTTCTCTTCATGTTATATAACCATAGTGCAAAGATCAGAACCAAGAAATTAACATTGGCACAGTATCATTAACTAAATTTCACACCCTATTCAAATATCACTTGCTTTTCCACTAGTGTTCTTTTTCTGTTCCAGGATCCTATCCAGGCCCCCATGTTGCATTTAATTGTTATTTTTCCTCAGTCTCCTCTAATGTGTGATATTTCCTTAGACTTCACTCTTTTTCATAATATTGACACTTCTGAAGAATACTGAGCAATTAAAGAAGTAAATTATATCGCATTTAGAGAAAGAGAGAGACTTTATGTCCATAAATTTGAAAACCTGGATTCAGGAAAAATTTTCTGAATGGGATATCCATGTCTGGGAACAAGCTGATTTGGGCCAGGAAAATAGGAAAAAGGCTGGGGTTTCGGAACAGTAACAATTCTGTCTCTATTCTTCCTCACAAAAGTTCTCAGCCTCTATTCTAAATAAAGGATAAAAAGATGAAGTGTGGGGTGCCAAGTTAGTGACTAGCTAAGAGGCATCTGTATCTCGAATAGAGCCCACGAGAAGGGAGAATATGAAGGAGAAAATGTACATTGGTGACAAATATTAGCAGAGTGAGAAGTGTTCACTGTCAAAGTCACATAGGCAAATTAACTAAGTTCAATTAACTACTCAGTGCAATATGGTGATCTTAAAGCAATAAGATTTTACCAGGATAAATTCATTCCTTAACTTATTTGTTCACTCATATTTAGTGAAGACCAACTTTGTGGAAGATTTATTCCAACATCTCTTCCCTTTTCCCCTCTTGAGCTTAATTTGAACTCACTTGCTTGTTTCCTGAGTTTCTGAGGACAGGAATGGATGGACTCAATATACATAAACTTTCTTTTTTTACTTGATTAATCCCTAAACCCCTCTGACTCAGCATTTAATTCTTGTATATATTAAAACCAAATCGTTTTCTAAGGTTACAACCTTCAGCTTCCTATATATTTCTCCCAGGGTTTTATATTCATTGAAAAACATCTGCTCATTCTTTTGCTGTTCTCATGCAATTTATTTCAGAATCTTCTAAGTGGACTCCATTCAGTAGCCTCTTAAGATCATATAGATAGCCTGTAAAGACATTTCCACTGAATCTGGGCTGCCTGGGTGGTTCAGTCGTTAAGCGTCTACCTTAGGCTCAGGTCATGGATCCTGGGATCGAGCCCCACATCAGACTCCCTGCTCAGCGGGAAGTCTGCTTCTCCCTCTCCCACTCCCTCTGCTTGTGTTCCCTCTCTTGCTGTGTGTCTCTCTCTCTGTCAAATAAATAAATAAAATCTTAAAAAAGAAAGACATTCCACTGAATCTAATGTAATGCTTTCCTCACTGGATTAGGATACATGGTCCCACATTAATGCATTCATGACCATCTACTATTCAACACTGATTAGGTGTTCTTTTGCCATCAAAGAACTCAGAATCTTGTAAGGAAGATAAAGCACAGAATTAAATAATTATTTTTTAAAAAGGCATAATATGCCAAAAGAATGAGCAAAAGACTATGAGATTTCACTGGAGGACAAATCAGCTTTGGCTTCAGTGACCTGAGAAGGCTTCATAGAAAAGGTGGCATTTAAGAAAGTCAAAGGATTTCAATAGGTGATGGGGAGGGCCCTCCAGGGAGAGGCAATAATGTGAGTAAGATGAGAAAGCACAGAGAAAGTCCAGGAAATGATGTGTACCTTTGGTAGAAGAAAATACATCAGAGACAAGAGGAGACAGAAGGAGACAGATTTAAGTGCTGACAGCTAACTCTGAGTGTTTATTATAAGTCTGGCAGTCTACAAAGTGCCCTACGTTCAACATGCCACTGAATCCTCACATAACTCAAAAGGACAGGTACCATTCCCATTTCTGTTTAAGATGAGGAAAGTAAGTGTGGCCAGAGAAGGCGGGGGAATGTGTGAGAGATGTGGCGGAGATCCAGGAAGACACTTGGTGATGGATACGAAGAGAGGAGTTTCAAGAGGGCAAAGGTCATTCACAATAATAAATCTCTCAGATAGTCCATAGCCCCAGACTGAGAAAAAGCCAATGATTAATTGGCCCCTGGAGACTTTAGGAGCGTAAGTTCAGCAGAACAGTGTCAAAGAAGTCAAAACTCAGAGAACTAAATGCGGAGTAAGTGGTGACTGAGAGGCAGCAGCCAGAAAAGCAGGATCAGTTTTTGGTTTTGTTTTTCAGGCTAACTACACTTGTGTTTATTTGTGTAGACGAAAGTAGCTGAAGTGCTAAACAGAGAAAAC
>CM052896.1:85430295-85456535 GCA_028534135.1 Potos flavus
GGGGTCACATCTCTCTGCATCCTGCTGTGATGCCAGACCCTGTTAAGAGCTCCCCTGTAGCAAACTCACCTCTTCTGTGCTTATTTATTTTTCTTTCTTTTTATTATTATGTTTAATTAGCCAACATACAGTACATCATTGGTTTTTGACGTAGTGTTCAACGATTCATTAGCCATGTGTAACATGCAGTGCCCATCACAACATGTGCCCTCCTTAATACCCATCACCCAGCTACTCCATCTCCCTACCCCCTCTCCCTTCTAAAACCCTCAGTTTGCTTCCCAGAGTCCAGAGTCTCTCATGGTTTGTCTCCCTCTCTGATTTCTTCCCATTCAGTTTTCCTTCCCTTCCCCCGTGGTCCTCCACGTTATTCCTATGTTCCACATACGAGTGAAACCATACAATTCTGTGCTTTTCTTCCTGAACTGGCTGCCTCCACCAATCCCGCCCTCTACATCATGCTCATTCCTGCTCTCCTTATTCCAGCTTCTCATCCCTTCCTCTCACAGCCTCACTCCTTAGATTTATGTTTGGTATTATGTCTGCAGCCCGCTCTAACTTCTAGCGTCCGTATTCCTTACGACTCCAATTCATCCCTTTGAATTCCCTGCTTTGTAGCTCATCACTTGCTCAATCCAGCCTAAACCCTGGAACCTTTCACAGCATATGCCCAAGAGGCATGCTCCATTAAAGGAGAGCATGTAGAAGGGCTCCAAGGCATCTCTGATGGCTGATTCGGATAGCCTCTGTGCTAGACAGTCTCGGTTTGCCCTCGGGGTCCACTCTCCATGCTTTTCTACCTGCCCCTTGCCCCAGAAGGCTGACCCCTATAAATAATATCAAATAGGTTCCCTCGCCCACTGATGTTCATTTGGGGGCACGTAGGAAAGAGAGGGCAGGAAATTTATTTCTCAAGTTCCCTCCTGTGTGCTTGCAGGCTGGCAGCAGCTGCATGCCTCCACTGAAAGACCACAACTTCTCTCCAGCAGTCTCACCTACAGCTATAGCTAGAACCACAGTTCTGGCTCCGCCCTAATTCCAGTAACCACTCTTTGCCTGTACAAGACCAAGAAACGTTATTTCCCTTAACATCTTTGTAAATAGTCCATTAACCCCTCTTCAGTTTTCCCACTTTAAATGTGGTATCTCTTTCCTGCCACAACCCTAACTGACACAGTCCCGACCTTGAATAGACCCAGTTGGCAACATTTCAAGACATGTGTAGCAGGACTGGGAATCCGGGAAGGTCTGGGAGAACGTAGGTGACGGAGAATCTCTGCCCAAACGTCCCACTGGTATCCTCAAATATAATATATCTAAAATCTGACTCATTAATGCCTCCCCCTTATCTAAATTTATTCCTCCTCCAGACTTCCCCACTTTTTTCCCCATTCATTCTTTAATTTATCTAAGTATTCACCATTTATAGAATGTTTCCAACATGCTGGGCACCGTATTAGGCACTAGAGATTCCAAGATGCTGAGAAAAATGTTCCCTTCTCTAGGATCTAACTACTAGTGGGGGAGACCCACGAGTTGAATAAAAAAACGGTATGATACATGCTTCTTTTTTTTTTTTTTCTTTCCGTAAACAGTCGGGACTACATGCTGGCAAAGCACAGAGGAAGAACCCAGGACAGGCACAGGCGAAAGGCTTCTCCAAGGAAGTAATATAAAAGTTGAACTTTAAAGACCAAATACGCTTTCAGCAGTGGAGCACATAAGAGGAGGGACAAGCATTCTAGGCAGAGACGACAGGAGCGAAGAACGGAGGCATGAAAGTGCACAGAATGTTCAGAAAATGGAAACTTCTGTACAGCTGGACTATAGGATAAATGGTGAGTGGGCAGGCAGGCTGGGGTGGGGGTAGAGGAAGAAAAAGAATAACTTAATAGGCTAAAAAGGGACTGGAGGGCTCGTCTAGATTATGAAGGGTGTTAGCTCTTGTACTGGTATGATACTTTACTGTGGTGAACCTTCATACCTGTCCCCCAGAACAGACAGATAGGGCTTCCTACCTTTGCCTTAGGAAAAAGATATAACAAAAACAGCCGAGAAGCAAAGAAAGGAAGGACCGGCTTTTGAGTGTCTTGCTAAGATTCTGACTCATTAGAGCCCGTAGTTCTGAGAAGAAAAGCGCTTCTGAATTTCTAAAATCTTGGGCCTTGAAGGACTAAAGGCTTAGCTTGTGCTATCAACTCTACTTGTAGGCAGAACAGTTAGAGAGTCATGCTGGCTGACCTTAAAGCTCTTCCTTCCCATTTCAGATGCTCTATCTAAGTTCAACAGCTGGAAATGGAAAAGATAGAACAGAAGAGGCCTAACAAGGAGGAGTACATACTTTTTTGCTGATACTGACATTATTCATCCTGGGAATATCCAGATAGAATGGAGCAGGGCAAGGAGCAAGGCCTCTGGACAAGATACGGATACATACATTAAGAAAGAATGAAAAGTCACAAGAGAGACTTTTCCCCAGAGATTTCTTTCTTTCATATTTAGGTATGTCTAATTGGAAATTCATCAATTACTCTAAACTTTAATAAACGTGCAAATATACATGCTAGAAGCCACCTGTAAATATCTCCCGAAAATAAACAGTTGAAAAATGCAATATAAACTTCAGCACTTTTCTCTTTTAGTTTCATGTCATTCACCCTAATTGACGAATACATGGAAAATAATATATAATTGCAAAGTTTATTCCGGTTAAATCAAATTGTGCTTCCTATTTATTCATTCATTCATTCATTCATTCATTCCATGTTTCAAGTTTTTATTTAAATTCTATTTAGTTAACATATAACGTAATATTGGTTTCAGGAGTAGAATTTAGTGATTCGCCACTTACATATAACACTCAGTGACGTTGTGCTTCCTTTAGTCAAAAATTACCACAACGGTTATTTTAAATGACATTTTTATTGTTTGGGGCTCAAATATGTACAAATAAAGTGACTTAAATAAGGAAAGAAGGTTTTGTCTGCTTATGTGTATTGTGGGTCAGGCTTAAAAGACCACATTAGATGAGGCAGCCTGGTTTCTAGCTTCAGCTGAGATTCTAATAATTTGCCAGGTCTTTTCCTCTCTTTGCTCCCATGATCTTGAAACCAAGAAGGCTTATAAATATTCACAGAACATATATGTGGGATTTTAGAGAAAATTTGCCAGAGTCACTCTTCAGATAGCATCTGTTCTCTGTCCTGGCCCCTTTCTCTTGATGCCTGCCATTCAGTCCTGTCCTGAATTAATTAGACATCAGAACATCTCAGGACGTTTTTGTTTTTTCTTTTACAAAATTATTATTAAATGTAGGGGCACCTGGATGGCTCAGTGGGTTAAAGCCTCAACCTTCGGCCCACGTCATGATCTCAGGGTCCTGGGATGGAGCCCCTCATCGGGCTCTCTGCTCAGCAGGGAGCCTGCTTCCCCTTCACTCTGCCTGCCTCTCTGCCTACTTGTGATCTTTCTCTCTCTGTCAAATAAATAAATAAAATATTAAAAAAAAACAACAACAAACGAAATTATTATTAAATGTAGACTTGATGCAGGGGGGATGCCACGTTCATGGGGTTTTGTTTTTGTTTTTTGTTTTGTTTTTAAAGTGGCTGGTGCCACTCTTTTTAGTATATTTACCTTACAAGTTTCTTGGAATTTCAGAACTACAGGTTTTGGAAAGCCAGAGCCATTAACCGAGGTTGCCCTAAAGACCTATTTCCCTATGCCTGTTTACTTAAAAACAACAGTAATGAGAAGAGGTGAAAATGGACAACCACTAGTCCATATGCATTCCTTTGTATCACTTAAACAGAACACCGTTTTCTTCGGGCAGATGCAGGCCACAACAGGAATCATGGCTTAGGAACAGAGTTACCAGCTTGATTTCAACCTCCCTCATTCCTCCACCCAAGAGAGCCCCCCAAAAGACTGCAACCCAGCCCCAAGCCAGTTCAGTCCCTGAACAGATTAAGGCAATTTGCCCTTACTCTAGTTAACCACTAAAAGTTAGGTGAGCCCTCTCTGGAGAAGATAACTTCATCAAAGCCTCTACAGTATTCTTACACAATGCCCAATATTTAATAAAAAAAATATTAGGCAGGACCAAGAGAAAAAACAGACAATAGAAATGCTCTTACAGATGGCTGAAGTGTTACAATGATTCACCACAGTCTTTAAAGAAACAGTAATTAAAATATTCAATGAAATACATGATAGGGGATAGAGAATCTCACGCAAAGACTGGAATATGTAAAAAACGCTAATTCTAGAACTCTAAAATTTTGGATCACATATATGTAACTTGTAAGTTATTAAGGATTAATGGAAGAGTTGTGAAGAGAAAAAGGAGGTGAACTGTAGGACGGATCCTGGGAGGAGGACTTTGCGATGCAGCCACGGGGAAGTTAAAGAATCTGAAGCAGTCTTCCTGAGTCTTGTACCTGCCTTCTTGACACCACTGTGGGGAGACAGTGGAGTTACCTTTCTCTCATCAGCAATGTGCTAATGTTAACTGGATGGAAGTTATTAGGGGAATGCCAGGTTTTTTAAATCCTAGGAACAGTGAAAGAAGTTTGAAACATACAGATGCCCAGGTGGCTCAGTCGGTTAAGCATCTGCCTTTGGCTCAGGTCATGGTCTCAGGGTCCTGGGATCGAGTCCTGCATCGGGGTCCCTGCTCAGCAAGGAGCCTGTTTCTCCCTCTCCCTCTGCCCACCCCTCCTCGTGCTCACTCTCTCTCAAATAAATAAAATCTTTTTTAAAAATCTAGAAATTTAAGAAGTTTGAAAAATATACCTGCATATACCCAGAGAATTGTTAAATAAAGGTTCAAAACCAAAGCCCTCAGGCCATGATGGAGTCCAGGAAGTAGCTATGAACTGTCCCAACCATAACATCCAAAAGGTACTCAACTTTTGAACAAATGGCCAGACACAAGTAAAGAAAGCATCTCTGTCTCAAAAGCAATCAACTTCTCCAAATTAGTAGATGCTTCCCCAATGCATCTACTAAATTGTGTCTGAAACTCATGTTTTTAACTTCAGAAGATCTTTTCTGAGCTATACTTAAATCTCTGTAAGTGCTTTTATTATTTATTTTGTTCAAATTATCCTCTTTCCCCTTCTGTGCCTCTGGTGTGTTAGAGCCTGTGTTAGTTGTTCTTCCTCTCCACTAATGCTTGGCTGTCTACGTTTGGTGTTATTTCTCTTAGAGCTGCTCATAGGGACTCAGTTTACCTGCATGCCCTAAGTGGTCTGCTGTTTTATAGCACACAGCTTCCAGGAGGAAACGTTTTTGTTCCTTGGTTTTCTCATGATCCCATGAAGTTAGCGAGGTTATACCCTTCTTCATCTCCTACGGACCCAAAGAGTCTGGGCATGCTGAGGTCAATTTTCCCTAGAGCATCAAAGTTTCCCTCGAGCCCAGATACCCCAGGCATGAATGCCTGTGGCTGCTTGCCTGGGACCCTGCCACAGTTGTCCCCAAGATCTCATTTGGGCCACAGAGGAGGGAACCCAGCTACAGATCACAGTTTAGTTTTGAAGGGAATGAATCATCTTCATTATTATGTGTTCCTGTTTTTCCTTTTTATGATGAACTCATTTTAAACCACGGATCTATTATTTGTTGGCTCTTTTTTTTTTTTAATCTATCCCAAACTATAAGTTTAACAAAGAGGTCTTCCTTGGGTTTTTACTACTACATTTCCTAATGATGACCTTTGTGAAGTTGGTATGCCAGATCTACAAAAAAAAACCCACATCTATTCAAAATATGATTTTGGAATTGACTATTGCCTTGTAAGTTCTATCAGGTTTGTGGGCCTATATCACTATGTACCATGTGGCAAAGCAATTCTTTTACAGCTTTTCTTTGTTGTAACAAGGGTGAAACATGTCTTTTTACGCTGACCCATGACATCAGAAGGCCTGGGCACCAATGTGATATGAACAGACACATATAGGAAAAATATTAGGTCATACTGACTATATAAGACAGAACAAATTTATGTAAATTTAAACAATATTTAAATGAAAGCATAAAATTAAAACTTCTTATGGAACTTTGGGAATATGTATGGGAGTCCAAGTCTGAGAAACTTTCAGTAAAGACTGCCCCCAAATAGTATCTGCCTAGCTGTGAGTCCCAGAGCCTACACTCAAAAGCCTTATTAATGTTCTTTTAATGTTCATGGCTTTGATGTGCTAACTTCTAATTTCATTTCCTTTTTAAATATCTTGAAAATATTAATTACCTAGCTCCAATTCAAATATTGAAGCACTGGCCTTTCACAAAAGTTCTAGAAGTCAATGTTTTAAAGAGTTACAAATCCTTTCCCTTTTTGGCTTAGCTTCCTCCACTTCACTCCATCTCCTCACTGCTGCCATATGTTTCAAAACTTTGAAGACCTCATCTGGAAAGACCAGGGACAAAAGAGACAGATGTCTGATTTATCTGTAGTCTGCAAAATATATATATATATATATACATATATATATATATATATATTTTACTTCTAAATTCATTGTAAATGATACATAAATAGATTCTTAATTTTCTTAGTTTCATTGTACCTAGTATATGCTATGTGCTTCTCCCAGTGAGAATCTGCTTAATTTCTTTTTCAAATTAAAAATCTATAATGAGTGGCACCTGGGTGGCTCAGTTGGTTAAGCGTCTGCCTTTGGCTCAGGTCATGATCCCAGGGTCCTGGGATGGATCCCCACATTGGGCTCCCTGCTCAGTGGGGAGCCTGCTTCTCCCTCTCTCTCTGCTCCCCTGCTCCTGCTCTCTTGATCACTTTCTCTATCTCAAAGAAGTAAATAAAATCTTTAATAAATAAATAAATAAAAATCTGTAATGACTTTAGTTCATTTACATTACCATTACTGAAAATATATTTGGATTTCACTATTTGTTCTTTATTGGTCCTACCCATTTTATATTTTTTCTTTTTTCCTTTCTTTTGAATTAGCTAAATATTTTGTGTTACTGCATTTTTTCTTTTACTAGTTATATATTCTTTTGATATCCTTTAGCAGTTACTCTAGAGATTATGGCATGCATTCTTGACTTAGTATTAGGTAGTATGTATCAATAATTCTACTACTTCCTGGATGCTAAAATCTTAAAACATTTTAACTCCATTTACCCCCTCATGCCTTTTATCCTGCTGTTGTCATGCATTTAGTTCTATATATATTTAAACTACATGAGGCATTATTATAACTGCTTTGCATAGTGTGTATTTATTTAGATTTATCCACATGTTTACCCTTTCTTTCCTGCATTTCTGTTTTTCTGTCTGGAATCATTTTCCTCACGCCTGAAGAATTCTCTCTACTACTTCTTTTAGTGTGACTTTTCTGGTGATGAATTCTCTTAGCGTTTCCATGCCGAGAAATGTCTTTGTTTTTCTCTGATCTGAAGAATATTTTCACTGAGTATAGAATTCTAGGTTAGGGGCACCTGGGTGGCTCAGTTGTTAAGCGTCTGCCTTCGGCTCGGGTCATGATCCCAGGGTTCTGGGATCAGGCCGGCATCGGGCTCCCTGCTCAGCGGGAAGCCTGCTTCTCCCTCTCCCACTCCTCCTGCTTGTGTTCCCTCTCTCGCTGTCTCTTTCTGTCAAATAAATAAAATCTTAAAAAAAAAAAAAGAATTCTAGGTTAGTACTCGGGTATTTCTCAACCCCCCTTTCCCATTCCTGTGATTTAAAAAACCTAGCATTCCCCTGATAACTTCCTTCCAGCTTACATTGACGCACTGCTGCTCGGGCAGTTTAATCATCTCCCCATGGTGTTTTCAGGAATGTAGGTGCAAGACCAAGGAAGAAATTTGGTTCAGATTCTTTAACTTTCCCATGGCTGCATTCCAAAGGCCTCCTCCCAGGCTCTGACAGATACTTCACCTCCCTTTGCTCTTAGCAACTCTCCCGTTAATCTTTAATATCAGTGACTAGAAATATACAAACACATTATCCAACATGTTCACAATTATAGGAAAGGTATTAAGTAAATTGGTATGTATTAAAATTTTGTGTAAAGAAATTTAAGGTTAGGAAGGGCTTGCTATATTTCCGACCAGACAACTGTGTCATTATTACGTGAGCCCACTTCCCATCTGATTACTAATTTGATTACTTAGGGGAAGAAATGCCAGCTAGCTGGTATAAGAAGCAAGCCTCGGAATTTCAGAGGCCTAACACAATAGTTTACTTTGCACCCAGTAGAGTTCAGCCGCATTTTCAGGGGGCAGCCTTTCACGTGGAATTCAGTGAGCCTGGTTCTTTAAATCCCTGGGATTCAGAGTCCTTCAGTGGACTCTGTGTTCAGCCAGCAGATGAAAGAACAGAGTGACCAGAGGATCACAAATGGCTAGTTTTCATAGGTGGACTCTGCAAATGGCGCACATCACTTCCACCTACATTCCGTGGGTCAGAACTCAGGGAACAGTCAGATCTGAATGTAAGAGAGGCTGAGAGATGTCATCTAGCTGAGTGCCCAGGAAAAAGAGGAAACTGGGTTAGAGAGTGGTTGGTCTCTATTACAGTAATTCAATTTAAAATCATTAACTTTTTCCAAACCATGCTCAAGAAATTAAGAACTCTTTAATATATGTTCAATCTGGGTTCAAAGTAACTTGCATAGGATAAAAAATATTTACTAAACATGTTTAGTTTAGTTTACTAGTTTATTAGTTTAGTTTACTAGTTTAGTTATATTACTGAAGTGTCAATTATTCCTATTAGTGGTTTTTTTTCTCTTCAACTAACTTATACAAAGATCATAAAACTAATGGATTTTAAATAATTTATCGCACAAAATTTTCACTTGTGCGGACCATTGTTCCAAAAATTGCCGCACTTTACATTAGAGACAGAATACTCCCTGAACTGACCCAGGTGTTTTCTCTCCGTTCCCGCCTTCGGGTCACAGAGTATGGATGCCGAGAAAGTAGAGACGTATGCTAAGGGATTCACTGCAAATTCGCACTCACTTCAGCTGTGCTCTCACTGCTATTTGCTCACCACCACCTCCACGTCCTGGTGGTGCCTCAGTGCCTTCCCTACACAGGCGGCTCCATTCTTCTCATTTTTTATACCCCTGACACTCTATACCTTCAAGACAAACTCATCTCCTCACTCTTCTTGTTTAAGGAGTTTATTTTTCAATGATCACCTCTCCCCTGTCCTTGCAGGCAGGCACCACATCTTTCGTGTCACAGCTCTGTCTACAGTGGTATTTGGCGAATGAACAAATGAAGCTACTTAAGGTCAGCTCTACCATGGAGCCCACTTTTCACCTCAAGATATCTGTCTCTATATGCACCACCTTTCTTAACTCCCATCATGGGAGAAGATTTTTTTTTCCTTCCCTCATCTCTTCTTCCCCACCAAATCCCATCCCAGTATCTTTGAGTCTTCTCCCAATCATCTCTTTCTCAGAATTTTTATTCTGCTTTTCTACTGGTTTTCCTTTGTCAGGTCTAAAAGTGCAAACAAGTTTACCTCAGTTTGAAAATCCTTTATTTCAGCCTGCTGCCGCTCAAACTTTTCATTTCTTTCTTTCCATTCATAGCTCAAACTAACTGCTATTTCCAATGACTCATGGCCCATGCACTCCTTCATCTTCTGCAATCTAATAATGACTCTACTCTGGGCTCCTGAAGGTCATCAGTGACTTTCTACTTGCCAAATGGAATGATCTTTCCTCAGTCCTCATTTTCCTCAATCACTCTGCAATATCTAAACTATTACACATTGTGGCAGAGACTGCTGGCTGACCACCAAATGTCCCATTTTCCCCCTTCTTCCTTACCAGCACAACTCCAACTGTATTCCAAGTGGTGATGTGTCCAGCTAAAGGACAACATTTGCCAGCCTCTCTTGTAATAGAGTTAGCCTTATGAAATATAAGCTGACAAGCTGGTATTTGTTAGATTAATGCCAGCTGCTCTAACAGATAAATTCTAAATTCTTATCACCTTATAAAATAATATTTTTTTATTTGCTTACACAACACCCAAAATGTGTGTTCCTAGCCAACAGCCAGCCTTCTCCATGGTCATTTCAGGACACTAGCTTTTTCCATATGTTGGCTTACCTTTTCCTAGTACCTCAAAGTCCTTTACCTTTAGCTAGCAGATGGGAAAAGGGTATGGAGGATGGCATGTAGCTGTATGGTGACACAAAATGACAAGGAAGGCAGAAAAATGTAGTTTATGTGGCTGCCCAAGAAGAGGAAACGGATCTGGTGGACAACTAGCAGTCTCAGCCTCACAGCCAAGCTATGGATTCTGGCTCAGCCAAATCAGCAGGCATGATTGGAACAGGCCACAGTCCCTGCTTCCTGACTCAGTACATTCCAGGGCAGAAAATTTCATTTGATCAGTCCTCCAAGCCAAAGATCAGTATTTCTTCTTTACTCTCTACCATAACAAGTTTATCACTACTTTTTTCTCTTACTATTATTGTCATAAACCATGACAAAAGAATAGTTCCCAATCACAATCAGACTCATCAGCCTTTACGGTTGTAAAAAATAAAGTTTGAAGATGACTGAGATAAGCAAATGGATGAGATAAGCATACCATGAATTTATATTTAAAATCCCCAAAGAGGGGCGCCTGTATGGCTCAGTTGGTTAAGTATCTGCCTTCGGCTCAGGTCATGATCCCAGAATCCCAGGATTGAGCCCTGCATCGGGCTCCCTGCTCAGTGGGGAGTCTGCTTCTCCCTCTGCCCCTCACCCTGCATGTGCTCTCTCACTCTATCTCCCAAATAAATAAAATCTTTTTAAAAATAAAAAAAATAAAATAAAATAAAATTCCCAAAGAGAGCCAAAATTGCAAAATTTGAGTTGTTGGTTGTTGTTCACAATCACATTTTTTGCCAAGTGCAAGAAAAAAACAGATGAGGTTTATAAGACATACAGAGATCACTATCTCACTGCCCAGATCAACAGCTCTCCTGCTCATTCCATTCACGCCGCAGACTCTAAATCAAAGTCTTCTCCAACATTCCCTTACCGTATTTCCTCACTTAGATGACATTTACTGACTACCCTTGATACGTGTCACGCCTGCAGATTATCCTTTGTTCAACTCATATTACTTTGTAATAGGAGCACATTTATCACGAGATGATCGCAGAAACATTTAAAGCAGATATTTTCTCCTTCTCTCTCCCCAATCATATTGCGAGTAATAATTTATCCTTAAACTTGGAAGTTGCCAATTCTTCTAGTTGTTTGTTCTCAAGGTTTTCCTACTAAAAATGTGTGTTATTTTAAATAATTCACTTTCCATATAAATTAGCATGGACACAGAGAAACAACTGATTCCCAAAGTCAATCACAACTATTTCCTTTAGGTCTTCCTCCAGGTATGTGAAACAGTTTTGAGATTCAGACTTGTATTTGCATGCAACTTATATTTATTTGAGCTGGGCTTTCTGCCTGGTAGTTGAATATAGAAGAATATCTTAGCTTTTTAGTATCAGAGATCAAAATTGTTTAAGACTCAAGAATAGAGCATTTCAGGACAAGGAAAAATAGAAGGTATCATGGTTATTCATTTATACAATAAACATTTACTGAGAGCCTACTGGGTGCCTAGTGGTGTGTGCTGGGACACAGGGGTGGGGAGGGAGGCTAAGCAAGATGTGACCCCTGCCTTTGAGAGAATCACACCTCAACATGCAAACATACAACACAATATAGTAAATGCTATGGGGCATCTGAGGGATCCCAAGAGAGTGGGTCACTTAGGGGATGAGAGTGAGGAACTTCTGGGAAGAAACTGAAGAAGACTGTTGAGTGATCAGAGAAATGAAATAAAAATTCAAGACTAGATTAAGGAAAGCTAGATCAAAAATGGTACAAATTAAAAAACAGCGTTGAATGCTATGACCTAGGCAAGGGCCTATCTTGCCTGAGGTCAAGATAGGAAGGCTCCTTTAAACCTGAGATAGGTATAGGCGGCACTTAAGGGCCACTGCCCCTGGGTCTCAGCTGAGATGCCCATCAGCACTGTTCCGGTAGTGGTCACTGTGATGTGCCACATAGATTGCCTCCCAAACAAAAGGACTTATTCCTCCAGATGCTGACACGTAGCCCTTAGCTGCCAGCCTCCTACAGATACTGCTTTGTCTCAAGATCCTAGCTGCACCCAAGGCCGTGTGCCCTTCCCTTGGGCCCCAGTGCCTGGCCCACCCAAGGGCGTAAAGGCCCTCGACTCCAACTCAGGATAACCTGGGGCTCCTTTCAGCTTCTGAGCTTCTGGTTGGTTTGGGTAAGATCTTTCACTGAAACTGTATCACAGAACGACTTCTCTCTCCGTCCAATCCAGCTTCTGTTTCTTCCCTTTCACAGGTGTGAATCCAAAAGCCCTCCTTAGTAAATATCCTACATGCTAATCTCCATCTCAGAGTCTGCTTCAAAGGGAACTGGCTACAATTCCAACAAAGCCCCTTAGAACCACAAGCAAAATACCAGAAAACCTCAGTATCCAGTGAACTGACGCAACCTATAATCGAGATAATAAATGTATTACTCCACCATTTATTTACTCGTAGGTCTTCACCCAAAGACATTTTCAAAAATTCATGCTGATCTTCAGGGTTTAAACTACAGCCAAGCTAAAACTGAGAGTATGTTTTCCCTAAGTTCTGAACATACAGAGATTTGGATTCAGAGCTACACATGGACACAAAAGGTCAACTAAGGTTGGCCAAGACACTCCCACTCGCCAGAATCTCTGAAGGATTTAATCTCTCGCTTTGGCAGCAAAGGCATCAAAATGGAATTTCTTGCTGGATGAAAGTTTGGGGGAACCCTATAAAGCTGAAATCAGAATCACACAAAATGAAGACTTGACTAAACTACCTGCAAATTTTAGCAAACAGATGCTGAAATGATATTTGTGCTGACATAGTCACAAGATATTACACGGCCGGTCAGAAATGCTGTCTGACCCGGCGGGTAGCTCTGCCTCCCAACTTCTGGGCACACACAGGGAATCGCAGAGTTCTTTCTTTTTCTCTCACTGTCTTACCTTCTCTGCTCTTCTTTTTCTCCAAACCAGAGGCTTAAGGAATCCAAAAGACCTAGATGCCATTCTATCCTCATCACTGATTAGTTATGTGAGCTTGAAGAAGTTATTAACCTGAGTCTCCTTTTCCTTACCTGCAAAAAGGGAGATAAAAACTTGTTTGGTGCGGTTGGCAGGAATGAAAACATTAACCCCATTGGCAGAGCCGCGCAAAGCATGTCATAGCACCACGCTTCACACGAACATGAACTAGTAGTGGTTCTTGCCTTAGCTGTGCAGAGGAACTAACTGGAGACCTTCAAAAATACTGAAGCCGGGAAAGCATCCCCAGAGAGTCTGATCTAATTGGTTGGGGATGCTGAAGCATCAAAAATGTTTAAAGCTCTCTCCAGGTGATTCTACAGTGCGGCCAAGGTTGAGAACTACTGCTCTATGCAGAATCTTTTACTTAAGTCACGTAACTACTCCATGGGTTTAATACAATTATCTGTCCTCCCCTCATTTTTACGAACAAGGAAATTGAGGTTTAGAAAGGTTGGAAGATTGCTCAAGCATGCGAAACTATTTAAGGCCAAAGCTGAGAGCTGAATTCACACAGCATGACTCCAAAAACCTCATCCATCATCAGCCCGCTGCTGTGCTCCATCCCATTTACTGAATGTGAAGAACCTTCTTCCAGCATGGCTTTGAGCATGCAGAAGATACTCCAAAATGGGCAGCTAATTTGTTCTTTGCTTTTTAGCTTTCCTCTTCTCCATTCTCTGCTTTCACAATCTACAACCTGAAATATTGCTTGCAGTTCATTAGGCCTAAGGGACGGATAAGATTTAGAAGCAGAGTCAAAAAGGAGCTAGGAAAAAATATTCTTTTTCCTTCTCCTCCCCTTCCTAAAACCAGGCCATGAGCATACACTTGCTTTCTGTTTAAACTCTTTTGAGATAACTATAACAGATACTATATTGGAAATATCAGAAACCCAAAAACAAATTTTTCTACTATCCCTTCTCAAGTATAAGTCAACGTTTCCTTTGCCTACGTCAACTTCTAGGTCTTTTACAATTACAAAAATCATAATTATATCTTCAGATTTGTCTATTCACATTATGCCATGCATATTTTCCCAGATTGTTTTATGAGCCAATTAAGCTGCCTAGTACAGCTCTGCAGATAATGAAGATAATTTACTGGCCTTAAGTATTTTCATTAAATTTAAATTCATTAAATTTTCATTAAAAGTTTTCCTCTTACCGGAAAAAAAAAAAAGTTCAGCCACATTACTCTGAAAACTGATATAAAAATTTGTAACCATGTAAAAGTCACAGGACATGACATCTGCCTTCCTTTATTTGCTGTGCCCTGCTCAGTGCCCACATCCCTCACTGCCATGCCTGGCACCAAAGTAAGAGCTCAAAAAATGCATGATGCGTGAACAAATTACACTTTTCTTGGCCGAACAGTAAATTTGTAAAGTCAGAATTCTTAGGAGACTCTGAAGTTAAGCCTGAGAACTGAGCAGGGTTAACAAGAGTGAAATGAGCAGGAAAGCAGCCGGAAACCCCATGGTAAAGGCCAGCTACGTTAGCCAGGAGGAAACATGTGGTTTCCTGAATTGTACCCATGCAAGTCCATCAACCTTTGAGGCATGACATATATAAACACTCTCAAGGATCACAGCTCTCCCTTCAGTCACTCTTTGGAGTTGTTTCTAAAAAGTTGCTTACATTTGTGGGTTCCTCTCTCCCTGTGCACTAATCTTGGAGGGGGTACAGAGGTGAAGGCAGCTGTAACAAAACAACAAGGCTGCAAAGAATTGGAGTAGATATGCTTCAGAGAACACAGCTGGACAACATCCTTAGAGGAGATTTCTTAAGCTAGAGTCCATTTGGGCCTCCTCTGGGCACCACAGTGGGACTTCAGGAAACTAGTAACACACTATAATTAGTGTAAAATGTGAGTGTGTGTGCTTATGTGTATGTCTGTCTGTCTGTCTGGAAAGGAGAACTCAGATGCCATCAGATTTTGTGTCTCTTGGTTTTAAAGCCTGCTCCTTTTTCCACTTCATCCACTCAAGTGGTGCTCTTCTAAACCCATCCTTCTTCATCAAGAGCTGGAGGTGGGAATGAGTAGGATAAGGTAGAAGACAAGGAAACTCACCTCGTGGAAGGCCTTCTATTAACTAAATCAACAGATGTGAAAAGACTTTAAAGTGCCTAGCTTGTATAAGGGCCTATAAATGTACATTGTTTTTATTATTGTTGTTGATATTATTACTCTCTGCCAAACACACTGGGTTTCTGCAACTTCACAACGACACTAGGAGGTCAGCATAAATCCCATATTCTATTTAATGCAAGGAGATTTACTTAGAGAGATTGAGTAAACTAACCCAGAGCCACGGCTATCCAATTCTAGAACTATCCAATTCCAAAGCTTGGACTCTTCATCTCTACCCCATGGCCTGAATTTCCAGCCAAGCTTTCAGTCTGGAGGCAGCTTCTCTGGCTTTCACATCGAAGCTCAAGTGTCCTGCTCCTTCCCCCTGAGTCTATCCACCAAAAGAGGCACTGATCCTAAGAATGAGCTTCTTGAAGCCAAGCGTAACCTACTTGCTTATGTAATATGGTCCCAGTAATCCCACTCAAATTCCACACTCAGAGCCAGTTGCTCTCCCACCTTATCAAGGGTCAAAGAAAGAAATCACACTTATCAGCACTCCCTTGCCTCTATGATGCAGGCAAGTCAAAGGCCAGAAGGGAACAAATGTTTTCTAGTAGTCACAAAACAGAGTTAGAAAGCTCTAAATCAAGTCTACTGTTTTCTGGTTTCAAAATCCATGCTAAAAACTGCAGTTAAATTTCTGCTACTAAAACAGACTTCCTAAAACAGGTGAGAATCCTGACAATTGCATTGCACCGAGCACTTCCTAGGTGTCTGCACTTTACAAAAGTTATCCCTGCGCCTCAGAAGAGCCAAGCAGGCTGGCTAGAGGTTACCTCTTGAGCAGTTAAGAAAGTCCCTCAGGGTCACAAAAGCAGTGAGTGGCAGGCAGAAGCAGGACTCGAACCCACGTCTATATGATAAACAGCATTAGTGCTCTTAACCATACTCCTCCCACCGTCTACACACAACCACTGTGATTCATGGTACCCAAGGCTAGCATCTCTTCTTGGTTTTTACTGGAGCCACTTCCCTGAAATCTAGCCAACCTCTCCAGATGAGAAGGCATGGTAGCAAGACCGATGGACTCTACAAATACAAGATCCCGGGTTCCGGGTCCACTTCCGCCACTTACTAGCTCTGTCACCTTGCGCAGAGAGAACTTAACACCCGAGGTCTCACTTTCCTCACTTAATACAATAAAGATCATTGTTCAACTTGCACGGACCTGGAAGACGATGCGCGCTTAGGCTTAAGTATTATGCAAATGTGGGTTTCCTTACCCCACGAATTCAAAAGCTAGTGGTTTTTCTCAGCCTCCACTCTGCGCATCTCTCACGAGTTCCGCTGCCACCTCCTCCTCACGCCCTCTCCTCCCTAGCGGCTGCGGCTTACCCTCCCCTCCACTCCAGCATTGCCTCGTAGGAAGGACCGGCCTCGGGTGCTCAAGCTCTGGCTTCGTTTCTTTCTTTCCGACTGTGGACAGGAGGGCTGTATCTCCTCAGGGCCCGCGCGTCAGCGTGGAGATCTTTGCGCGCGGGCCGCGGGCTCCGCAATGCCAGCGCGGGGTGTGCGCGGAGTGCGCACGCAGCCGCGCGGCCCGCCCCGAGAGGCGGGGTGTGACCCGAGGGTTTAGATAGGAGGTGCCTGCCGTACGGAACACCCCAGCGCCCGCGGAGCTACCTCTGCGGCGCAGGCTGTGGTTCGGCGCCGTGCGCGGAGCCGCTGGGGGTTCCCACACGCAGACGCCGGGGCCCCGGCCCGCCGCGCTGCCGGCCATGCGGCCGCCGCTCTACCGTTGCCACAACACCACCTCGGTGGAGAAGGGTAACTCGGCGACGATGGGCGGGGTGCTCTTCAGCACGGGCCTCCTGGGCAACCTGCTGGCCCTCGGGCTGCTGGCGCGCGCAGGGCTGGGGTCGTGCCCGCCGCGCCCGCCGCCCTCGGTCTTCTACGTGCTGGTGTGCGGCCTGACGGTCACAGACTTGCTGGGCAAATCCCTCGTGAGCCCCTTCGTGCTGGCCGCCTACGCGCAGAACCGGAGCCTGTGGGGACTGGCGCCCGCGTCGGGCAGCTCGCTCTGCCAAGCCTACGCCTTCTTCATGTCCTTCTTTGGGCTCGCCTCGACGCTGCAGCTCCTGGCCATGGCCCTGGAGTGCTGGCTGTCCTTGGGGCACCCCTTTTTCTACCGACGGCACATCACCCGGCGCCGCGGCGCGCTCGTGGCGCCGGTCGTGGGCGCCTTCTGCCTGGCTTTCTGCGCGCTGCCCTTCGTGGGCTTCGGAAAGTTCGTGCAGTACTGTCCCGGCACCTGGTGCTTCATCCAGATGGCGCACGAGGAGCGCTCGTCGTCGGTGCTGGGCTACTCGGTGCTCTACGCCAGCCTCATGGCGCTGCTGGTCCTCGCCATCGTGCTGTGCAACTTGAGCGCCATGCACAACCTCTACGCGATGCACCGGCGGCTGCGGCGGCGCCCGCGCTGCGGCACTCGGGACCGCGCGGAGCCGAGCACCGACGACAGGGAGGCGGCCGCGCAGCCCCTGGAGGAGCTGGACCACCTGCTGCTGCTGGCCCTCATGACAGTGCTCTTCACTATGTGCTCCCTGCCTTTAATAGTGAGTCCCTTCGCGCCGACGCTGCGGGGGCACTGGAGCGCGGCCCGCCGCAGGTGCGGGAGGGAAGGGTGGAGCGTGTTGGACGCCGCGCAGGAGGAGCTGCGCCCTGGTCCGGGACGGTTTGTTGTGGCGCTCCCCAGATCTGGTTCCCTCCACAGCCCCGAGAACATACGACCGGATTTGTTGAGCCCGAACAGGGAAGGGAAAGACGGAATCTGATGGTGTCTTCCTAGCCCCGCAAAACTTTTCCGATGAGCAGCACCCCCTCCTCTCTTTTTCCAAACTTCTCCGATTAGCAGCACCCCCTCCTCTCTTCTTCCTTCTGGGAAGATCTCGGGGTCTTTTTGCGCCTGAGAATTTGGTTCTCCCTTGGCAGTACGAGTCCTTTCTTTCCCGGTGGCTAGGTAATATTTTCTTAGACCCGCCCATGATTTTAATGGCATCAGATATGGGCTAAGGCACCTGGTAGCTTTTCCCCAGGTGTTGACGTGGAAAGAGAGTAAGGGAAGGTGTAATCATGCCAGGGTGATTTGCACAGGTGAGGGACTAAAGATAGATTTAGTTTTAAAAACTCTTATGGAATCTTTGAGGAGAGGCGGCTGCTGTTCCTGGTGCTGCCGCCGCGGAGGATGGTGGCGGAGAGGCTGTTTGGACAGGCAGGTGTGTAGGTACGGTTCAGCCAGGGGTGCCGTTTTATAACCTGCCTTGACAGGTCCTATGTCTGTCTCGTCTAGCGAGGTGACACGAAAGTCATTACCTTGGGTTTCAGTTTACTAACGGTGGTGGTGGTGGAGATCGAATTACCCAGTCGTTTTGAAGGCATTTCCCTGGGGTCCCGGCCAAGACTTCTGGCAGCGGCTGATGCTGAGAAGACTTTTTGAGTGTTACTTCTCTCCCCCAGCCCCAGTGTACTTGTTCAACACGAACAACATTTAAATAAATTCACTGCCAACTCAGCGCCTTTGAACGCTGAGACTTCTATGGATAGGAATGTTAAGTTTCTTGTGGCAATGTAGCAATTTTGGATGTTACTTTCGAGATTGGATAAAGGTGAAATACAATGTGATTTTGCTTAAACGAAGGCCTTGATGTGTGGGGAAAAAGAGTTGTCTGTGGCATCGTCATGCAGGGTTAAGATCAGAATTCCCAAATATGTATAAATCTATATCTGTATGAATAGAGAAGATACCGACATAGATATTTAGCAGTGGTTCTCAAACGTTAGCCTGCTGGGCTTTTAAAAACACAGATGGCTAGGCCCCACCCTCCAGAGTTTCTGATTCAGATATTTTTGAAGGATTCTTATTTTTAACAAGTTCCCAGGTGAGGTGAAAAGCTGCTGGTCCAGGGATCCCATCTTGGACTACAGCCTACAGTCCAAATCCATCCTGCTGCTGTTTTTGTACAGTGGGTGGAATTAAGAATAGTTTTTGCAAATGAACCAATTTTGCAATTAATTTGAGGATAGTGCACAGGAACTCTAAGCCCCAATTAACTCAAATACTATTTCAAGAAAAAAAAAAAAACTGATTTTTCTCCATAGTAGATATGAATTATGCCCCCAAAAGTACTTAATTATTATTACATTTTAAATTTCATCAATGAAAGTTGTGGAAATGTGTTTTCTCTCTTGTTATAAAAGTACCTACCAAATATGCACCATTTGCCCCTTGATCTATAAAACTTAAAATATTTACTCTTGGGCTCTTTACAGAGAATGTTTGCAGACCCCTGCTCTAAACTCATAGCCTTATTTACCCATGCTGTGAAAAAGCAGACAGTAGCCAAATGCATGGATGTTATGTCCTCAGTTTGAATGTCTGAGTAATAATAATGCAGAAAAGAACATAATAGAGCATAATACAAGAGCATCACATTTGGATATGTCTCTCAGGGGACTTGAATAACTAACTTATAGGGGATTGTGAGGATGGAAGGAAATAATGGATTTGAAAATGATTTTATAAAAAAAACTAACATCGCAAAGATATGCAATGCAGATAGCATGCTTCACAGGAACTATAACTTTCTAGAAAGGATAATGGCTTTAGCATAATTCATGGGTTTGAATTAGCCTTTATCCCTTATTTACTGTGACAGTGGCTTATTTATCTTTTCTAATCTTTTATTTAGTTTTCTTTATTTTTTTTTTTTTAGATTTTATTTATTTATTTGACAGAGAGTGAGACAACAAGAGAGGGAACACAAGCAGGGGGAATGGGAAAGGGAGAAGCAGGCTCCCCGCTGAGGCTATATATGAAGGGAGAAAAGAACCTTAAAAAGAAACCTTGTTCATAGCATGAATGTTGTATTTCATTAAGCCAATGAAAAGTGTGTTGGGGTTTGATTTTTTAAATTATTTTTGCTATAATGCTGCATTAGAGCAAGATACTTCCCCAAATTGAATTTTCAAATTTCCAACTTGAAAACATTCTCAGGAAGAAAATACAGGGAATACGGAATGAGCTTTAGAAGCTGTTTGCAGTACATTCTCTAATGCATATAACAAATTTTCATCAAAATTAATTTTACCTTAGAGACCTACAACATATTGGAGGTTGGTAGGGGAGCAGGGACAGATGAGAGAGGGATCTAATGATAGATTGGACATAATAGCTTGAGAGGTTGACAAGCCAGGTAAAGATAAATATGAGCTTGTGTAATTGCATGTATCAGAATCCAGAGTCAGAGATGTGATGGAGGACATCCTGTGTGTATTGAGATAACTCATGTATGTATTTCATTCTGGTGGGCAGAAAGAATGGGTGGGATGCTCCTTTCAAAGGAAACTGATAGAGGTATGTAAGGGATGGTGGGCAAGACATGGGCCCAGGGAAAAGGGTTGAAACTGGATTTAAAGGGCTAGAGCAGAAGATGAGGTCTAGGGTGTTGTGATGGGTGAACTGGATGGAAGGGGCATTAGAATCCGGAGAGCTCTCCTCAGCAGGGATGTCCAGCTGCATGCGTCTCCTGCAAATTTGACAACAGCAACATTTTTTCATGGACTCTTAAATCCAATAGAGGGAGTTCTTCTCACACCAATTCCCTGTGTAAATTGAACTACTTTAAACATCCAGGGCGTATATTCTGAGGTTATTCACTAATCTAGCTATCTTTTATAGGAGCAGTTTATGAAGTGTGTTCTAAAGATTTTATTTACTTACTTATTTGACAGAGAGAGATCACAAGTAGGCAGAGAGGCAGGAGGAAGCCTAGCAGAGAGCCCAATGCGGTGCTCGATCCCAGGACCCTGAGATCATGACCCGAGAGGCCTAACCCACTGAGCCTCCCAGGAGCCCCTATAAAGTGTGTTCTAGAGGATAGTATTGAGCAACAGAGATTTTTTGAAAGTCTAAATTGTGTTCAAATTAGTACCTTTTTCAGAATTAATAGAATATGTACTTTGATCACTGTCATAAATGAAGTAATTTCTGTCACATTTTTAGTAAACTCTAAAAATAAAAATTAAATTAAAAAGCCAGGTGTAGAACAATACATTGCTAATATAAATCAAGTGACTTGAAAATACAAATAACCTAATTATATGTAATAGAATTGACACGGATATATACTGCATAGAAATAAAATGGTTTTAGTTATATAGATATCATTTCATTACTCAGATCCCAACTAATCAAGTATTCTGAAATAGTTGGAATTATACTATGCTGTACCCTACTTTCAAGAGGAAGGAGAAAATGTAAAAACAAACTTACATAAAGTATTTGCTTTTTAAATCAGCTTAAGTGTATAGCCTATTGTCAACCATTAATCAAATTCAGCATGTAGCTGGTACCTACAACATTCAAAACACTGTAGTTAATTGTGGGGATATAAAATAAGAAAAATATCACATCTGCCCATGTAAGCTGTAATACTAGGTGAGGGATGGAGTGATTGGGACCATAAAGGAGTTTAGAGGAGAAAACAAGTGACTACTAATTGATAAAATAATAATAATAACAAACTTTTGAGTTCTTACTATGTGCTAGGACCTGTTGTCAAGGTCCTACTCATACCAAATTATTCAGACTTCCTAACAGTCACGAAAAGAAGGTAGGTACAATTATCCCCATTGTGTAGATGAGGAAATGGAATAACTTGCCCAATTTCACACAGCCAGTGAGAGGATCTCATCCAACCCCATAGTCAGACTCTAAAGCTAATGGGCTTAGCCACTACCTCAAAGAGGCTTCGAAGGGCAGTATTTGAGACAGACCTTGAAAGGAGCTAGGATTTGGGCATGTAAAATCCAAAAGATTTTAAAGTAAAATGTTCAGTTTCTACATCTATGAAATGGAGATAATGATCATCCTTACTTCATAGGATTTTTGTGAGGGTGAAAAGAAGTAATTTTTAAAATAAAATGCTTAGAACAGTGCCTGGATATAGTAAGCTCTACATGGGCACTAGCCATTATTATTAGTCAGTAGTAATCAATAATGATGGAAGAGGGCATTCAGATATGGGTATATGTTCTTTTTTTAAAAGATTTTATTTATTTGAGAGAGAGTGTGTGAGCACAAACGAGGGTGAGGGGCTGAGGGAAAGGCAAAGAGATAAGCAGACTCCTTGCTGATGTGGAACCTGACGGGGGGCTTGATCCCAGGACCCTGAGATCATGACCTGTACCCAAGTCAGATGCTTAACCGACTGAGCCATGCAGGCGCCCCATAAGTATATCTTCTTAAGTGGGGTAGATGGGAATGCCTGAGCCTACTGAAATGCTCTATAAAAAAGAGAGCAAAAGGTAAGGAAACAATTATGGGAAAACACATCTCATATTCCTTCACTGGCCCAAATGGGTCCAGTCTGGGCAGTTATTCATATCCCCTTCCATGAATGTTGAGTTTACATATTTTCTGTCCCATGAGAGCCCATTTTATCCCATTATATATTTAGAATCTCAGTAAGCATGGGGAACGGAATGGCTGGCCTCCAACAGAATGGGAGGCAACTGTATACTACTTGAAATGTTCGCCATTTTTGGCTCCATGGCAGGAAAAGCCATGGGAGAAGGTAGTTTGCAGGGCTCCAAGGAGGCCAGACGCCTCAGGGAAGATCAAGACGATAGGGGCAGTCAGGCACAAGTAAGTAGGCTTATACTTCTGTGTGTATGTGTGTGTTCTAGTCTGAAAAGAGGGTGTCAACCACAAAAAGGTAGCCATTATTCTAAGAATAAGTAATTCATAGGAGTTAAACAGGTCCTTTTGTAAGTCTCCTCCAATCTTACTGTAGTATTTCCTGTCTCCTCATGTTGATTAAAAGTTTCTGTATCACTGTGGTCCCCATAACACGTGACGTTCACAAGTAAGGCTTATTTCTGGGCTAATAAGAGGACAGGAAGCAGGCAGAAGAAAGAAAGGAGAACTGAAGAAAAGAGAACCTCTGTGTTTTTGGGAGTGTGCTGACCCTGTTTGTAAAAGATACGGTAGACTGGGGCACCTGAGTGGCTCAGTCGGTAAAGCCTCTGCCTTCGGCTGAGGTCATGGTCCTGGGGTCCTGGGATGGAGCCCCGCGTTGGGCTCCCTGCTTCTCCCTCTGCCTACTGCTCTCCCTGCTTGTGTGCTCTCTCCTCTCTCTCTGACAAATAAATAAGTAAATAAAATCTTAAAAAAAAAAAAAATTCAGTGGACTCAATTTGCCCCACCTCAGCTCTTCCTCTGTGTGGCAGGGACCTAGATACTCTAGGCCTGCAGCATCACAGCAGGCAGAACAGCCTCCAGGGACTGAGACCCAGGCTCCCAGGAGTACCTCCTTTCCACTCACCTTCAGCTCAGCCCTGCACCTGCTGGCCTCCTCACTCACCCCCATTAATGGCAGTAGACTTTGCGGCTAATACATCTACCAAAGATGAATCTTCCGAGCCAAGTTGCCATGTTCATACGAAATTAATGTGTCCAAAGTAAGGTAAGTGCATTTATTTTTTTCATCAACCTTTCAATACCATAATGGAATGTTTTTCTTTAAAACAGTATCGTGCTTACTATGGAGCATTTAAAACTGTCCACCAGAAAGATGGAAACTCTGGAGAAATGGAAGACCTCCGAGCCTTGCGTTTTCTGTCTGTAATCTCCATTGTGGACCCTTGGATTTTCATAATTTTCAGAACACCAGTATTTCGGATGTTTTTTCACAAGATTTTCATAAGGCCTCTTATGTACAGAAATTGGCCCAGCAATTCCTGCCGAACTAACATGGAGTCCAGTCTGTGACACTATTTTACCACCCAGGCTCTGGTAAGCTGAGGAAAATGTTACATTTTCTGTCAAAGAACCAGATTAAAAAAAAACAAAACTTACAATTTAAAAGTTATGTCCTATAACAAAACATCGGAATGTATTTTCAAAACTATTTGATAACATCTTTAACAATGTGTGTTCACTCTCTATTCATGAGCCAGTCCAAAAGATGTTTTCGAATTGTTAACAGCAACTACAATCTCACATATTGTAACCAATGTTAAAAGTCTTAAAATGATGATATTAATTGTTCCAATGTTTGAGCTTGGTGTCCCTAATTTTTTAGAGAAGGTCTGGAGACCTCAGGGTCTTTATTCAAATCCAACAGAAACGCCACTGTTTACAATTATGTGATACGTTTTCTTAAAATTTCTTACCCTATTCCTTTCTAGTGAAACCTGATTTGTTGATTCTGTATCATAATAGCCTGAATTACAGATGCCCCACAGAGAAGTGAGGTGGGGAATACAGCCAGGTCAGGGTTTGGAGAGACCTTCCCAGCCACCCTCTGGAGACTCATGTGGGGAGGCGCTCCATAAATATGTAGACACAAGGCAGGGTGTGACTGTGGCCCAGAGAAGAAAAATTAGTTCTTATCTTTTGGAGTCTAGTTTCTTGTGCATTAAGGTATCAAAATTTGGGAGTGGATTACAAAATGTTTCAATTTTTGGAAACTTCATTTTATAAGTTTATCATATCGATGGATTCTTTGCAGGAGTGATCTATGCTTCTTTGAAAAACAGGGATGTATGACTTACCAGAGAATCATGTTTACTGCGTTTGGCTGCGTGAAGCAACAGGGTATTCAGCACAGAGCAAAGCCCACTCAGGACTCAGTCAATCTCAGTTAAGGATGGGTGGTAGCAACAACCTTAACATCTACCTATTAACAGCCATATTCTGCTCTTTGCGGAAACCGTGAGATCATGTTGAGGTTCCTGAGAGCTATGCTTTCAAATCTAGAGCGGAGTGTGGCTCAGATGGAGCACAACTGAGCACTTTAATTGTATGTGTATATGTTTACAAAGGTTCGCAACACTACGGCCAAAAGGAAGAAGAGGGGAAAATACAGCTGCAGCTAATAAACCAAACAAGCAACTCTAAGCCCAGTTCATAAGAACTTCCACCTTTGGTAAAAGAACATGTGGGGATGTTAGGTCCAGCCCCTCTGGGGTCCCCAACACACTCAGACTCTGAACTGGAGAGCTGGCTACATTTAAATAGGTCCAGGACCCCCATTCAGTCATCCCTTCCAAAGACAAGCATATTTGCCTTATTTCCAGCTTAGCAGCAACCCCACTGAGAACCCCATAGAGCAAACCTCTGTTTTGTCTCAGAGATGTATTAACCTGGATATATGCATGTATTTTTGTGTGTGTGGTATAGCAAAACTGTGAAATGGCCAAATCAGGAATATACAAGCTGTAATTTCAGAATATCACATGACAAAAAGTGCATTTATTTTCAAGTGTAACTTTTACTTGTGTATTTAATGTGTAAATACAATATGTGTTGTATTGTCAGAAGAAGTGCCTCTTTTTTTGTGTGTTTTCCTTTTGGAAGGTAAACTATGGTAACTATCAAGCTATCAGATGAATCAATAAAAATAATTTTATAGTATCTTGCAGAGGAAGTTTCTTTAAATGAAAGGAACATGTTTAGCTTTCTTTTCTGAATAAACAGTTGTCCGTAGTATTTCATTCTCTAGCAGTTTAACTGTGTGAATTTTTATGTGTGAATTTATATATATATATATATTTTATAATTTTTCTTTATTAACACATAATGTATTATTTGCCCCAGGGTTTATGTGTGAATTTTATATGCTCTTCTATTTGCATTTATATTACTTTAAACAAGTTTGCATAGCTTTATCCAGGGAACTTAGTGATCCTTTCTGTTAAATACAAAATGTAGATCCTGATGAAATCCATGTGAAGTTAGAAGTCAACTTTTCGATGATTTTTTATTTATTTTATGTTTATTCATTAGATCATTAAATACGTCTTCATTGACTCATATCTTGTGCCAGGCAATTGGTTAGGGGCCGAGGAAAAGAATACATAAAATAATACTCCCTGGCCCGGGAGTTTCTCATTGTTGAGTGGGAGAGACAGATACATAAGCAGTTACAGCAGAGTATAGAAGTCCCAGGAGTAAACGTGCACACACAATCCAC
>CM052896.1:85457035-85516836 GCA_028534135.1 Potos flavus
TCTCTGGATCTGCCCCTTGTGGGGTCCCTGCTTGAAGAGCAGTGACCTGACTGTGCCTTGGACCACGGTTCAAGGTAAGCCCGAGCTGGTAGCTCACTGTTCGGCTCGGTCTCTGCCGTTGGCTTCCCCGTTCTGATACCTGGGAGCTCTGCCACCCTCAGACACCCCGGTCTTTCCGTGACCCCGTGGGTCCTGGAACCACACTGTCCCCACGAGGGCTCCACCCCCCGCTCAGCCTCTGGAGCAATGTCCCTCAGTGGAGCAGATTTCTAAAAGTTCCAATTTTGTGCTCCGCTGCTCTGCGGCTTGCCGGGAGCTGGCCCCTCCCCCCGCGGTCTCTCTTCCCGTTGCTTTGGATTCACTTTTTCTGCACGTCCTACCTTCCGGAAAGTGGTCGATTTTCTGTTCCTAGAGGTGCTGTTCGTCTTTTCTTCTATTTCCTGCTACGTGTGTAGGTGTTTAGTGTGGTTTGATAACTATCTAGCTGAACTTCTGGGATCAGACACTATCTCCGCCTCTTACTCCTCCACCATCTTGCTCGAGTCCCTACATAAAATTATTTTTTAAAAGAATGACTAGAAATTGACCAAGCAATCATGTGGGAAAGGCATGAAGGAAAAGCTTTCTAGTCTAAAGGAATAGCATGTACAAAGCCATACAGGAGTAAAGGAGTGTGGCATGTCCAGGCTTAGTTAGTAGCTCCATTTGGCAGAAGCTTGGGAATTGTGAGCCAAGGTGGCAAAAAAGCTGAAAAGAGAGAGAGGTTTCATAGCATAGAGAATGTTGGGTGCAGTGGTGGAAGGTTGGAGACTTGGAAGCCAGTGTGCAAACAGATTGGAATTTGAGGAAGATTGTGCTGGTGGCATGAACTGTGGATGGGACAGGAGGGGCCCCAGATGGAGAGGAGAGGGTGTGCTGGAGCCCCATGCAGTTGTGCAGTCCATGCACTAGACCAGAGCGTTGGCTAAGTGAGCGGGACTGAAATACAGGCCAGCCTTGCTCACCTGGCTGAGGGCTGCTTCATTTCAGAGGAATGGGGCCCTTTTTATGATCTTCTACTTGGAGGGGCACAGAGACCTCAGGCAGTGGGGAGGGAGATGTGAATCATACAGCTTTTTAGTAGGTAGAACTGACGGGAAGGATTCCAATTTGTGATTCAGTCATGCCTTTTGTTTCTCTTTCAGTTGCATGTATTTGGCCATTTTCTGCTGCTTTGTTTCAGTATACTCAAGAACAATTAGGAAAGGAGGAAATTCTGAGAAAAGTCCCCCCTCCCCCCCTTTTTATTACATTCCCAGTTCTCTGGAACAGAAGATTGCAGCCACTGAATCCAGGCAAGTTTCAGGATTACCTGTGGCTTTTAATTACATACTACCCAGCCAAGATAATAAATGGCCAACTATTAGGACGGTTAATTTAGTTCCAGTAATCTGTCCGAGGCTGACTGGGCCAGGTATTCTTGAAACTTTAGGGGAGAGAAGGAATCCCAGAAACGGTAAGCACTAGGATGACCCCAGGCACTCACTAGCCACACAGCCTGCTCGCACATTTAACTGAGGATCTCTGTGTTCCAGGCCAGTGCTGCTCAGCGTCAGCACCACCTGGAATGTGTCCGGCCCCACCTCAGACTTACTGAATCAGAGTCTCTTGGGGTGGGCCCAGCAAACTGTGTCTTCACATGCCCTTCGTGTGATCAAGTTTGAGAACCTCTGCTCCATGCAAAAAGGAGAGAACAAAAAAACCCAAAGTCTGCAGTAGACTCCATTCCTAATGTTTCTCTGACCTCTGATTCTCAGATCTTTTCAGCTGCAGGTAATCACTCACACCTGACTTCCCAACAGCATTTTTTTACTTGGAATGTTCTTAAGGCAGTTCCAGCATTTCCATATAGCAGCCATCACTGAGCCTTTCGTATGCTCACTACCAATGGCATGATGAGGCTTTGGCCCACATGTCTTGCTTCTTAGCCTTCTGCAGATGCACCTTCTAAGGCTGACAGTGAATCTGTTGTGAAAAAAAGCCAACTAAAGGGCATTCATTCACAGAAATATTATCAGAGATGATATGTAAAGGTGAGCTTTCATTTGGAATTTAATAATACTTTTTAGCTCTGTATAGAATAGAAATCGCCAATAAAATATGTAAAGCTACTTTTAAACTTTTATAATTTGACTTTTTAATATACAGTTTTTTAAAGATTTTATTTATTTGACAGAGAAAGAGATCACAAGTAGGCAGAGAGGCAGGCAGAGAGAGAGGGAGAAGCAGGCTCCCTGCTGAGCAGAGAGTCCGATGTGGGGCTTGATCCCAGGACCCTGAGATCATGACCTGAGCTGAAGGCAGAGGCTTTAACCCACTGAGCCACCCAGGTGCCCCTTTTTAAAATATTTTAAAGAACACATCATATATTTCATCTTCCCTTCCGGGCTTTAAAAGAGGGGGACTAGATATTTACCTATTTTTCTCTTTTTCCCCTTAATATAGAAAGGTTAAAAATATGTATTGAATAAAAGGTGCTCTCTCCCATGATTTCCCAAAAACATTAATAATATTCAGTAAGAGGCTGCTGTAACTTGGTCAGAGAGCCCTCTATCTGAGAGGCATGTGCTTCTTCCAGCATATAAGATTTTTCTCATAGGCCATCCAAAGGTGAAAATAATAAATGCAGGAGAAAATATTTTTGTTCCATATTTTCCTACTGTCGCACATTGTGGAAATTAACATGCGTTTCAGTTTTATCCAGGAAATGCAAGCTGTAATCAATAATGTAAAAAATCTAGTAGGCATTTTTAAGATTGTAAAAACAATTTTGTCTTACTGGACTAGACTGTTTCCTGCCCGTCTTTTTTAATAGGTCTCATCACGGAGGCCGGAATTGTTGGTCTGGCTATTCCCAGGCCTGCCTGCAGGTGGAGCAAAGCTGAGCTCACAGCTAACCGGTGGCATGTAATAAGAGCTTGTGTTCCCACCCCCCACCCCCCCACCTTTCCACAACTCTCTAACTTGTTGAAACAAATCAGCAACTCTCACCTGGTATCAGCTAGGTGAAGATTCACTCTTCCAGACAATTTTTAAAACTGCATGTACTTGGGAGTCAGTCCAGTCTTAAGAATATTTACAGTGAAGTTGTTCAGAATCCATCATGCTCTGGTTATAGAGTGTATGGAATCAAATATAGGGAGAATAGAAAATAAACTTGATTTTTTTCTTTCTTTTGCTACTTACTTGCTAAAACCAAAATCAATTTTATATCAGTACAAAATAGGATATGGAAACAGTAAGTGCCAGGCAACGTAATTCATAACGAATTGGGAAAGACTTCTTTAATTTCCCCCAATTTAAAGCCCATCCAGAGAATTCTCGATTAGGTTAAAAAGACAAAGGGCAATCAATGATTTATTGATTATGATCGGCACATCCAAAATAAAATGAGCCCAAAAAGCTAAAATGGGACCAAAGATCTATCCTTAAAATGTGAATAAAAGTAATATCAGGCCAAGTAGAATTAAAAACAGTAAAAGTTTTAAATGGTAAAGTGGTTAAAAAGTCAATTTGGGGCTATAAGGTACAATCAGTAATGAATACCTTACAGCATGGACTTATTTTGACAAAATAATATGGCAATAAAAATACAAAGAAAAAAAGCACTAGAAACATGAGAAATGAAAAAAAAATCACTATTGGCATGGATGATTTTCATGCCCCCCTCCCATCAATCAAAGGTAGATCAAATAGACAAAAAGAAATTTGTTTAAACATATATTTCTGGGGCCACATAACTCAAAACTTGGATTTGTATTCGGTAGGAAGAGTATATATTAGGATCGTCAGTTTTTAAGCATAGGCTATCATACATACTCGCAGTTCACTTTTGGGGTCTTAAAGGCATCTCAAGAAAATCATGCATTGGTTCTCCAGAGCAGCTCAAACAGGTTCAAGCAGAAGCTTGTGTAACTGAGGAAAATCCATCCCATATGTAAAACTGTGGTGAGCAGAGAACATGAACAGTGTTTCAAACAGGAGCCCCAAAAATCAAAGTCCTAAGGAACAGAATCTCTGGCTGTTAGATGTTAGTTTGTGATCTAGCTGCTTTGTGCATGTAAAATTCTGTATACTATGATCTAGGACGAGTGTCCGTCAGCCTTTTGTTTGTTTAATAATGGTTAGCAATTCTCCAAGCCACAACGGACAAGCCAGCTGGTGATTTATATCACTGTGGTGGGCAGCTTCTAAGAGAGCTGCCAGTGATCCCCGTCTTGGTGTTCACGCTGTTGTATAATCCTTTCCCCTCAAGGGTGAGCTGAACCTAGAAACTTGCTTCTGATGAATAGAATACAGCAAAAAAAGATCTGGGATGTAAACATCTGGATTAGGTAAACAAAAAAGACTGGCTTCTGCCTTGCTTGCTCTAATGGAAATCAGCTGCCATGCTGTGAGAGGCTCACAGGGCAAAAAAACGGAGGGAGGTCGCCCAGCCAATCGCCAGCAAGGAGCTGACGCCCCCAGGGCAACTCTCCCACAAGGAAGTGAATCCTGCAACCACGTGAGCTTTCTTGCAAGTGGAGCCTTCAGAGTCCGGCCTTGAGGTAGTTCTGGTCCCAGCCAACACCTTGACTACAGTCTTGCGAGAGACCCAGAGGACCCAGCTCTGCCGCCGTGCCGGGACTCCGGACCCACAGAAACCGTGAGAGAAAGTGTTTTCTTATGCTGCTTAATTTGGGGCTAATTTTTCCAGCAGTCATAAATAACTAATACAACCATTACTATTAAATTCATGGCTATACCAATGACATAAAAATCCATAGCATAGGGGTGCCCGGCTGGCTCAGTCGGTAGAGCATATGACTCTTGATCTTGGGGTTGTGAGTTGGAGCCCCATGCTGCGTGTAGAGATTACTTAAAAGTAAAATCTTAAAAAAATCCAGAGCGTATTTTATTGATAAATGTGATACATGAAATAGTTTATTTACAAGCCTTGATATATTAGGCTACAAGGAAAATCAACAAATGTAAGAAAGCCCGCATTAAACAGTTCATCTTCTCTGGTACGTTTTTATTTTAACTTGCAACAAAAAAAACCTCTTTAATTACTTGGAAGTTTTTCTTCTTTTTTTTGTTTATCATACATGCTAAATGGTGCATAAACATACCCCTACAATTTAAATAATAATTACAAAGTGAATATCCCCGGAGACACCGTGCAGGTCAAGGAATAGAACATTGCCAGTACCAGAAGCCCCTTGTGTGCCTTCCCTGATCACAGGTCCAGAGGCAAACAGTATTCTGACTTTGGGGGTTGCCCACGTTTTGGCTTTTCTTTATTTTACCACTTATGTGTGTATCATAATACATGTACGCTTTAGTGTCTTTCTCTCTAGCTTCGCCAAATGTCTCAGGTCAGATGCCTTACATACAAAGGCGCGGACAGGGATTCAGGTGTATGCGATTTGTGGAGCTCGAGATCTCAGGAGAAAGGTGGGGGAGGGAAGCAGGACAGAGATAGGAGCTAAGCAGGGACGAGGTCTCTGCTTCAGCCTGATCCCCAGCAGAGCTCTGGAGCGTGGAAAGTACACTGTTGGTCCCACTGAGATACTTGTGACAGCATGTCATAAAAAGTCTTGGCCAATGCGTACCGGGGATGCCCTTTTGGCCAAGGGCAATTGTCCAGAGCAGACGCCAGCTGCGAGCCATTAGCCACCAATACAGGAGCTGAGGGGTGGAGCCCTGGCCTGGGAAAGGGGTTCTGGACAGCATCCAGGATATATTCTGTTTGAGATTCAGCCTTGCTCTATGTGTAGCTGCAATTCATACATTTTCATTGGCAAACAGCATTCTGTTGTATGACTATATCATACGCTGTCAGTGAACATTTGTGTTGTTTCCAGATTTACCTATCACAAATTGCGCCGCTTTGACTATTCTTACTATGTGTTGTGTTGGACATATTGTGTTGGCATATACCTAGGAGTGGAATGGCAGCATTACAGGGTATGTGCACCTCTGATTTTACTATATTATAAAAATTGTTTTCCAGTTTATACCACACAGCAACCTCGTTTGGTAGCTCCCACTGCTCTACTTGTATTTTTGGACTTTATAGGCGTTAGCCATTCTGGTAAGTTTATAATGGCATCTCATTAAGGCTTTAATGTATTTTCCTTCTTGATAATAATGATGTTGCACACATTTTCATGCATTTATTGGCTCTTTGGAAGTTCTCTTTCTATAAAATTTTTGTTCAAGTCTTTTGGCTAGATTTTTCGTAAAATGTCTGTCTTATTGAAGATATCCGACCAACTGATACTTTGCCGGTTCTGTGTGTTGCAAAAATCTTCTTCCATTCTGTAATCCCTCCTTTCAGTGTCTTTATGGTGACTTTTAATGAGTACAAGTTTTCATTTTATTCAAATCTAGTTTATTAAGCTTTTATCTCACGATTAAGCTTTTTCATGTCTTATTTGACAATTTTTTTTCCTAACCTAGAATA
This sequence comes from Potos flavus, assembly GCA_028534135.1. Lineage (NCBI taxonomy): Eukaryota > Metazoa > Chordata > Mammalia > Carnivora > Procyonidae > Potos > Potos flavus. The sequence continues at coordinate 85,463,523 of CM052896.1, forward strand.
ATGAAATATTTTTTTATATTATTATAGTTTTATCTTTTACTTCTTGGTTTGTTTGGCTTTTTTAGAGAAGGGAAAGGGGCAGAGGAAGAGGTAGAGACAGAATCTTAAGCAGGCTCCACGCCCAGCACAGAGCCCTATGCGGGGCTCTATCTCACAACCCTGAGATCAGGACCTGAGCCAAAATCCAGACTCATATGTTTAACCAACTGAGCCACCCAGGCGCCCTTTTACTTTTAGGTTTTAATCCAACTATAATTTATTGCATATGGTATGATGTAGATAACTAATTTTGTATTTTTATCATATAAATAACCAGTTGTCTCCAACTGAACTTTTTACTGGAAAGTTCTTTCTTTCCCCATTGATATTAAATGTCCTATCTAGGCCACATAGCAAGTCTAGATTGGTATGTCCATTTCTAGTCTCTCTGTACTGTTCCATTGGCCTGTTGTCTTAGTTACTATAGTTTTATAATACCTGGTTCATTCAGTCCTCCCATCTGGTTCTTTTTGAAGCAGGCCCTGCTTTGTGTTAGCATATAAATATTTAAATAAGTTTGTCAAGTTCCACCAAAACCAACCAACCAGACAAACAAACAAAAGCCGTTTTTTTTTTTTAAATGAGATTATACTGGATCTATTGATCAATTTGGTTTCTCTCCCAATTTACTTTGGTCTTCTTTAATATCTCTTATTAACCTTTGTTAAAGGATAATATACATATAGAAAAGTATACAGATTAAAAGTAGTTGATGGAATGAATTTTCACAAAGTAAACACACCTAAGTAACCAGCACTCAGACCAAGAAAGAGAATACCATCAGCATCCCAGACCCTTATTGTATGTAAGTGTTGGATCACTAAATTGTAAACCTGAAACTAATATGACACTGAGTGTTAACCAATTGGAATTTAAATAAAAACAAAACAAAAACAGAGAGAGAGAAAGAAATGCAAATTTGGGGCGCCTGGGTGGCTCAGTGGGTTAAAGCCTCTGCCTTTGGCTCAGGTCATGATCTCAGGGTCCTGGGATCGAGCCCTGCATCGGGCTCTCTGCTCAGCAGGAAACCCCCTCAGCGAACCCCCCGCCTGCCTCTGCCTATTTGTAATCTCTCTCTGTCAAATAAATAAATAGATAAATAAATAAATAAATAAATAGATAGATAGATAGATAGATAAATAGATATATAAATAAATAAATCTTTTTTTTTTAAATGCTAATTTGGGGGCTCCCTCCCAGAACTACTGAATCAGAACTAGTGGTGGTAGATTCCAGGAACCTCTGTTACAACAACATCTCCAGGAATTCTTTTTTATTTGTTTGTTTTTTAATTTGAGTATACTTGGCACACAATGTTACATTAGTTTCGCTGTGCAGCAGTGTTTTAACTTCTCTACCCCCTATGCTCTGCTCCCCACAAGGGGAGCTGCCAGCTGTCACCATGCAACACTCTTACAATGCCGCTGCTTATATTTCCTATACTGTGCTTTTTATTCATGTGACGGGAATGCATGCTGAAGTTTGAGAAACTTTGCTTTCCTTCTCTTGGGAAGGCCAGATGTCCATGAAGGATGGTCAGTGCTTAGTGGCATTTGTAGGAAAGCAGTGACGCGTTCAGAGCGGATGCACTATAATTTGCTTATATTTACAAAGGAGACCAGCATGAAGCATGCTTTCATGAATGATTGTGTAGGGGGGCTAAGCAGCATCAACCACACAGTGCTGGCCAAGGGAGGCTGGTGAGTCTCCATTTCCTATAGGGTCTTCCATCTTCAGAGCTGTCGTCGTAACATTTTACACCATGGGCAGAGAGAAATAAACTTCCTTGTATTTAAGTGACAAGTAGTTTGGATTCTTTGATTTCAGTAGAGCCATAAAGATGAAAGAAAACCTCCTTAGGATACATAAGAGAGTGTCGTGAAATGATATAGTTAATTCTTTAGATTCTGGGGTGTGTTAAACCCTGAGATTATGGGCCCAAAATACAAAGGTTTCCAAAGAATCTCCTCAAATCAGGGATAACCAAACTGTATATCATTGTACTGCGTATGCCCGCAAGTTTCAGAAATAAGTAATAAAATTCACTTCGCATTTGCTGATCCGGAAAAAAAAAAAAAGGAAAACAATTCTAGACCCTCAAAACTCCTTTTTTAGCTACCAACTTCACCCATAAAGGGTTACCACTTTCTTGATTTCTGATATCATATATTAACTTTCTCTGCTTTTGAACTTCATATAAATAGAATCACACAGGATATACTTGGCATTTTTCACTCAACATTATGCTTATGAAATCCACCTATGTCGTTCAGATAGTTGTGTTCATTCTCATCATGAAGTGTATAAGATTCCAGAGTATGAATTTACTATACTAGATTAATTCATTCTGTTGGAGATGGACATTTGAGTTATTTCTAACTGGCCTGTTACAAATGGTAATAAACATTCCAGTACACGTCTTTGGGGAGCACATGCATGCATTTCTACTAAGGATGTAATTGTGAAGTACTTGCTAGGTCATAAGGTTTTGTCCTTAGTAAATACTGGAAAGCAGTCTTCCAAAACAGATTGTATCAATTTATACTTCTACTGCAGTATTTGAAAGTTCTAGTCGATTCACATGCTCATCAGTACTTCATATAGTCTATTTCACTTTAGCCATCCTGGGACCATACAGTGGTATCATATTGTGGTTTTAATTTGCATATTCCTGATATGCACCCTTTCTTATGTTTATTGGCCTTCGGCTATCCCTCTGTAAAGGATCTGTGCAAGTCTTTCCCCATTTTATAAGAGGTTATCTGCCTTTTGCTTACTGATTTATGAGAGTTTCATCATCTGAATCTATTAGGTTCTTGAGTTTTGCATTTTGGCTGGAGTGTGGGAAAATTTTATACAGTGTGGAAATTCTAGTAAATCCAAATCTTTTTGGTTCTTAGAATTCAAAATGAGAATTTCGATAATGAAGGATACCTGAAGCCATTGTAGGTGTGTTTCTGTTGATGCTCGTTTCAGGTTCCTCATTTCCTGGTGAGCTTGATAATTATGCTAACGGCTCATATTGCTGAGATTTCTGACACCTAAAATGGGGGCACCTTCCTCCAGAGAGGAACTGCATTTGCTAAGTACCTATGGTCAGTTCAGGACTACTTTAAACCCATTCAAGGCATAAGGCTTTTTTGCACCATCTGGGTGAGGTGAATTGGGGTTACAAACTCATAATCATTAACAGCATGTGCTTATAACTTCCCTAGAATAGGGTTTTCTTTTCTTTACTCCCTCTGCACTGTTCAGCATCAAAGGATTTTATTTTTCTTCCAATCTCCTGGGGCTGGGGATTAGAGAGGGAAAGACAAGGTTTACTTCTGGTTCATTCTTAATCTGAGGAAATAGGCTTTTGGGATCCTAGCCTTATGGGAGAAGGTTTCCTATGATACTCTCCATCTTTGCCAGATTTTAGACTTGAATTTCTGAACTTGTGGACTCGAAGCAGACATAAAAAATAAAAACCAAAAATTTTTAGTTGGCAGATGTTCTCAGAGGCAAAAGCAACATTTGTGTTCTGCTTTTCCCTCTAAATTTCCATTTTCACTTAGATTTTGGCCTGATAAATAAAGCCTTCCTATCTTACCATCTTTTTCATGCTCTTCAGACTTTTGAAATCTTTGCACATTTTTTAGTTGTTTTCAACTGGAGGATTAGTCTGAATAGTCTAGCCTGCTACATTACCCAAAATAAGACTCTTTGAGGTTTTCAGGCTATCAAACAACTCTGGGAAGAGGAAGGGAATCTCTTAAATGAGATCACTAAAATAGTTTAATAAATAATTAAAACAAGATCAATTAACATAAAAAAATGTATAGGATGTCAGTTCTGAATGATAGAGGTAAATCTGTAGCAACAATTATAATATTTAAAAAGAAAAGAATTACATTATTTGCAATTTTAGAAAAAGAACCCAGATCCTAAGCAAAATGGGATTTAAAAATGATAAAGATAAATAAAGGATAAAATATATGTAAGTAAACTAAAAGCTGATTCTTTGGCAATGAGGAAAGAAAGAGATAAGAAAGACAAAGTTAACTAATTGGGAAAACAACACAAAACAAAATTAAAGATAAAGGAGATATGACATTGATACAAATTCGCAATTGTAGGCAGCCATTAGGCAGCTGTCACTTTCAAGGTCCCCACCCCATCTCCATGGCCCCCTTCCCCCCAGAGTCCCTGGGAAGTAGGCACTTGAGAGGAGTGGCAGGAGATGAAGTCAGGAGGGTCCAAACCTTTCTCCTGTGAAAGCAGGCAGAGCAGGTCCGTTTATATTAATACCTGCACTTGACAAAAACATCACACGGAAGAGAAAAGCATTATAAATTTGGGGGCCTCCAAGACTACTCTCAGTTTTGAGGATTCTCTACAAGGACTCACAAGACTCAACATGAGGTTGTGCTCTTGGTGATGATTTATTACAGTGAAAGGATACAAAGCAAATAAACAATGGGAGAAAGCATATGGAGTGAAGTCCAGAGATAACCAAGCACAAGCTTCCTAGAGTCCTCTCCAGTGGAAATGCGTAGACATGCTTCATCCCTCCAGACAATACTGGTGAAGTATTGTCCTCCAGGGATGCTCATTAGGGATCAGTGTCCAAGCATTTTATTGGGAGTTGCTCACATAGGCAGCTTCTGCCTGGTACATACCAAAATTTCAGACTCCTACAGGGAAAGCAGGTGTTCAGCATAAACCAATATTGCTTGTACAGTGTAGGCACAGTAAACAACCTTTATCATGTAGGGAACAGTGGGAACCCTTCTCAAATCCAAGTTCCCAGAAACCAACCACAGGCCAACCTTGTAAGCAGGCCTTTCCAAGACAGCTGATTCAGACCTGCTATGTTAATTCTTCCCTACACAGAACTTTATAAGAAAAAAAAGCATCATTAACTAATATTATTTGTTTCTAGAAAATACAAAAGGGGCCACCTGGGTGACTCGGTTAAGCGTCAGCCTTTGGCTCAGGTCATGATCCCAGGATCCTGGGATGGAGCCCCACATCCAGCTCCCTGCTCAGTAGGGAGTCTGCTTCTCCCCCTCCCGCTGTCTCTTCCCCGGCTTGTGCGCTCTCTCTCGAATAAATAAAATCTTAAAAAATATATATATATATATATATGTATGTATATATATACATACACATATATATATACACATATATATATAAAAGAATCATCTGACAAGCTATTAAAATGAATAAGAGTTTATAAATATGGCTTAATATAAAATATATAAAAATCAATAACATTTTTCTATACTAGCAGCAACCTGTATAAAAACAAACAAATAGGTCCTGTTTGCAATGGCAATTAAAACACACATAATGCCTGGGAATAATCTTAACAAGGTATATAGTGACACGTGAAGAAGAAAATACAAATTATATTAAAAATATAAAATAGGGGCATCTGGATGGCTCACTCATTAAGCACCTGCCTTCAGCTCAGGTTATGATCCCAGGGTCCTGCTCAGCAGGAAGTCTGCTTCTCCCTCTCCCTCTCCCCCTGCTTGTATTCCCTCTCTCACTGTGTCTCTCTCTTTTAAATAAATAAAATCTTATATATATATATATATATACACACACACACACACACACATATATATATATATGAACACGTGGGTGGCTTAGTCAGTTAAGTGTCTGCCTTTGGCTCAGGTCATGGTCCTGGAGTCCCGGGATCGAGACTCAAGCCTCACATAGGGCTCTCTGCTCAGCAGGAAGTCTATTTCTCCCTCTTCCTCTGTCCCTCCCCTCACTCCTGCTCTCTCTCTCACTCTCTCTCAAATAAAAAAATATATATATATAATCCAAAAGTTTATTTAGAAAATAAAAAGGGAAGAAAATTCTGAAAAAAAAAAAAGTTGTGGGAGGATTAGTTTTATTCTGTTTTAATCATCTTACAGAGATAAGGTAATTAAAACAATATAGTACTTGTATACAAAGGATAACTAGATGAACAAAACAGGCCCAAATATAGATCTTACTATCGAATGACAAAGAATACATCATAAATCAATGAGGAAAAGAAAGATTAGTCAATATATGATAGGCAAATAACTATTTAACGATTTGAAATGAGGCCCTAATTTGTCTTTGGAGAAATAAAAGCATGTCCTATCCTTATATCACTTTAAATGGCCATTCTGTACTACCTAATTAAAGCCCAGATAGGTTTGGCTTTGAAAAGGATTTACAGTTTACAGTATTAGATGCTACTTCTGTATGTCCAAACAATAACTAAAATAAAAGTGCTGATAAACCTAGGGAAAGTATTGCAAAGGGTTAATATCTTCATTAGAAAATTAAGATTATTTTTACATGAGGCAGAAGCCGTAGTAGGAAATAACCTTTCAAAGGGCATGTAGACTTGAGTAGACTATTTAGCTCTTCTGAGACTCAATTTCCCTCTTGCTTGCAGGGTGTGACAAGGATTACAAATACACATAAAGCTGTGAGCACAATCTTTGACATATTATGGCTGCTAAACAAATGATAGCTAGTTAGTAGAGGCGGTGGTAGTGGTCATTAACAGTGAGAGCTCACAGAGTAGGAAAATGTTAAATCCCCAAATGACAAATGCTTAAGAATGTGAACAGAAATTCTCAAAAGAGAAAATAAAACTCTTAATCTGGGAAAAATGCTCAACCTCACCAAAAGTCAAAGCAATACAAATTGAAACAATAAGGTAATATTTTACAACATCTTAATAACATTTAATAAATAAAACATTTAATACCCAGGGCTGGGAGGGTTCCTGGTATTGGTATTTTCATACATTAATGATAATATACGGATTGGTATAACCCTCTTAGGAAGTGATGTGGAAATATGTCCTGTCATTTCAAAAAAAGATCCTATGCTTCGATTCAGTGATTTCACGTCTAACATTCAGTACTAGAACAGAATCCCAAACGTGGAAATGCTACATGCAAGAAAGATGTTACATGTAGTTGTTATCAAATAATGGAAACAACCAGCAATAGGAGGCATGATTGGGATTTACTCAGAGGAATGATGATTACAGTGATATAATATACAAAATACAGTAAGAGAGAAAAACAGGATGCAACATTTTCTGTGTACTGCAGACAAAACTGGAAGGACATATTTCAAATTGGAAACACGAATCACATTAAAGTGGTATGATTATGGAAAATTATTATAATTTAAAAATTATTGTAATTTAAAAATTATAGTTAATTGAAACTAGGTTTTCCTGACTATTTCCAAATGGGTTCTTTCTCTTTCAAATGACACCAGAGGGGCACCTGGCTCAGTCGGTTAAGCCTCTATCTTTGGTTCAGGTCATGATCCTGGAGTCCGGGGATGAAGCCCTGAGTCAGGCTCCCTCCTCAGCAGGAAGTCGGCTTCTCCCTCTGCCCCTCCCCCCTCATCCCCCCTCAAATAAATAAAATATTAAAAAAAAAAATGACACCAGAATTTAATGTCAAAACTCTTGACAAAAGCTGACCGACTAATTTTTCTATATTGCTCCACTAGATGGAGCACAAGTACTTAAAATATGTTATAACCAAACTTGTAGTCCAGAATTTTAGAGCTCGTGGGACTTCAGAGATAATCTAGTGTGTTTTCTTTAATGTTAGGGATATACAGAAGGCACTCCCTAGCTACAAAACATTTATTTTTTTTTTATTAGTGTTGCTTTTACATGACCTAGACTTTCTCACATCGAGTACATAATCTTGTTGAGTGGAAGTTTCCAGTGGAGAAGAAGATGGTAAGGGGGAAAAATCAAGGATGCAAACTTTTCTGAAAGCCCTAATATTACTTACATAGAATTATAATCTAATAACTATCCCCTGAAATTCCAAAAAAAAAATTCTGTCAGGTTATTAATTGGTTTTGCTTTTTGTTTTTGTTTTTGGTATCCTAGTAAGGCTGGGCTCCACGGAAAAAAAGGAGAGAATTTGTGACTTTGATGTGTGGTTAATTGACTAGGGGTCTGTCTGGGCAGGGCAAATCTAATCAAGGGTCCACTTTGGGACCTGAAATGTCTCTCCAGTGACACCAATTGCAACAAGAGCTGGGGTTTGGCTTTGGACGGTCCTTGGGTTATATCTGGCCCGCTAGCTCTGAGTTCACTCTAAACATTCTCAACTGTTTGTTGGATTTAAATTTCAAAACCCTAATTAAGACACATAATCTCTTATAACCCAGTTTTGCCACAAAGCCGTTTTGAACCCAGAACAAAATAAAGAGCCACAACTTCCTCAGAAATATTTATTCCTCTATCTTTCTATACCTAGACAACAACAAAGGCATCAAAAGATGGGGATGGTAGGAGACTGAGAACTTTTTTCTGGCACTTGGACTGACAGTGAAAAACCTTCTCAGGTATCATGACAAATATTATTAGTAGCTCTCTGGGCTCCTAGATAAAGGAGCAGCAGGTAGGACCCCTTCTCATAGAATCCAGAGGTAGAAATGGCCTGTAAAACTCTTCTATTTGGGGATAGCTTGCTCACCAACCTTATTCCCTGTGTTAGATGCAGTGCGATCGATGAAATAAAAAGCCAGGATCCTGGAAGGGAGGAGGCAAGATGGCAAACCAGTAGGGGACCCCGTTTCAGCTGGTCCCTTGAATTTAACTGGATATCTCCCAAACCATTTTGAACACACACAAAATCAGCCTGAGATGTAAGAATATATATCTGGATCTCTACAAGTAGAAAAGCGACTGCTTTTTCCATGGTATGATGTATGGAGTAGTGAATCTTCCAGGAGATATCAGAAGATAAACAGAAGGGGGAGAGAGCACCCAGAAGCTGGCTCCTGGAATGTGATAGAACACTGCAGCACAAAATTGGAACCCTTGGAAATCTGCTCTACCCAGAGACATCCCTCTGAAAGGGGCTCTGGAAATGAAAAGGCAGAATTCTAGGTAGGACATTGTGGTCTCAGGATACGAGGAGCCTCAGAGCAAAAGGGGGTCCTTGAACCAGTAGAGTACGCAAGCTGTGGAGCTAGGAAGCACGTTATGGTCAGCAAGCCCAGGAAGGGACTCTCAGCTCGGATCGCCATAAACCTCGAGCTGGGCCTGTCAATAATAGCTCTTCTCTTGGGCAGCCTGAAAAAATCTGAAACTTGCACCTGGGACCAGGCAAAAACTTGCAAAGTGGTAGCAGCCCAGAAAGGGCTTTAAAGCGGTGCTCAGACATGATCCAGGAGCTTCGGGGGTGCGCATGAGCCTGTGGCTGCTCACGGTGTTTAAAGCACAGAGGGCAGTGGCACTCCTGGGCCCCTGGGACTACCTCTAAGAGAGTTGCTGTGGGTGCACACAGGGGGAGGCTGCAGTTTTCAGCCTTTTCATTCAGTTTTCAGTGAATGCAGAAGTGGAGACTGTTTGTCCTGGAGGGTTTTTTAAAGGGCAGACCGAATTTTCTGCTCTGAGCCAGAGGTTTGGCTGTGGCCATTTTTGCTCTGGCCCTCTGAAGAGGAGTGGAAAGTCCCCAGGTAACAAAAGCCACACAGAAGACCAGTTTCCACTGAGTCTGTCCCCCTGACAGGGGGCGGGGCAACTTTGCACAGGCAGGGTTATCTGAGAAACAGCCTGGTAGGACCCTTCCCCCAAAGGCAGGCTGGAAGAACAGGTGGACGACAATCCTATGGATCCCATAAGACTAAAATCCCAACGCCAGGGGAAAATTATATATTGAGCTCCAGGTGTCGCCTCACAACTTGTTTATTTTTCAGATAAAAGTCTCCTTTTCTTTTTCTTTTTTCTTTTTCTTATTCTTTTTCTCTATTTTTTTTTCTTTTTACCTTCTCATTTCAACTAGTTGCTTATTATATCAACTTATATTTTGTAGTAGCTTTTTAACTTGTATTTTTTCACATCTATATTTTTTATAGATATATGCTATGTTGTAGTCCTTTTTTCACTATTCAATTTTACATATATATATATACACACACACAAATTTTACTTTCCTTATAATTATGGGATGTAGTTCCTTTAACACACAGACCAAACACCAAGGGACAACTGAAACATCTGATTTGTCAACACTGAGAGATACCCTCCCTACCCCTCCCCACCTTCTTAAAATTTCTTAAATTTTTAAAATTTTATTCTTGTTTCATTTTGGCTTTCTTTCTTCAGTAGCAGCTTCAGACCACTCTAGATTTTGCTAGGGTGCATCTTGCTAGGGTCATGGTTGATATTTTCAACTCTGCTCATTCACTCAACCATCCCTCAACAGAATGACTAGGAGTAGGAACTCTCAACAAAGAAAAGAAGCAGAGACAATGTCCTCTGCTACAGAACTAATGGATATGGATATAAGCAAGATGTCAGAGATAGAATTCAGGATAGTAATCATAAAGTCAATAGCTAGGCTTGAAAAAAAAACATTAGTGACAATATAGAATCTCTAAGAGCAGAAATGAGATCTAATAAGGCTGAACTAAAAAACGCTATGAATGAGATGCAGTCTAAACTGGATACTCTAACAGCCAGGGTAAATGACGCAGAAGAGAGAATTAGTGATCTAGATAATAAGCTGATGGAAAGGAAGGAAGTTGAGGAAAACAGAGATAGGCTGCTAGTAGTATGTGAGAAGAGGTTTGGAGAGATTAATGATATGAAATGTTCCAATATCAGAATTATTGGAATCCCCAAGGGGGTGGAGAGAGAGAGGGGGTTAGAAGGTATATTTGAGCAAATCATAGCTGAGAACTTCCCTAATCTGGGGAAGGAAAGAAGCATTCGAGTCCAAGAGGCAGAGAGGATCTCTCCCCAAATCAATAAAAATAGATCAATACCCCAACATAAAATAGTGAAACTTGCAAATTTTACAAACAAGGAAATAATCCTGAGAATAGCCAGGGAGAGGAGTTTCCTTACATATGGAGGGAGGAATATCAGAATAATGTCAGACCTGTCCACAGAAACCTGACAAGCCAGAAAGGGCTGGCAAGACACATTCAGGGTACTAAAAAGAACATGCAGCCAAGCATACTTCATCTAGCAAGGCTGTCATTCAGAATGGATGGAGAGATCAAGAGTTTTCATGACAGCCAGAAACTAAAAGTATACGTGACCACCAAGCCCACCCTGCAAGAAATATGAAGGGGCATTCTGTAAGCGAAGAGATACTGCAAGAGTCACATAGACCAGAAAGAAAATCTATAGAAACAGGAACTTTACAGGTAATACAATGGCACTAAATTCTATCTTTCAATAATTACTCTGAATGTAAATGGGCTGAATGCGCCCATGAAAAGACACAGGGATTCAGATTGGATAAAAAACAAGGACCCATTCATATGCTGTCTACAAAAGACTCATTTTGAACCTAAAGACACCTCCAGATTAAAAGTGAGGGGATGGAGAACCATTTACCATGCTAATGAGCCTCAAAAGAAAGCTGGGGTAGCAATCCTCATATCAGGCAAATTAAATTTTAAACCAAAGACATTAGAGATGTAGAGGGACACTATATCATACTTAAAGGGTCTATCCAATAAGAAGATCTAACAATTGTAAATATCTATGCCCCCAACATGGGAGCAGCCAATTATAAAACCAATTAATAACCAAAATAAACATTTTGATAATATACTAATAGTAGGAGACCTCAACATTCCACTCACAGCAATGGACAGATCATCTAAGCAGGTCAACAAAGAAACAAGAGCTTTGAATGATGCATTGGACCAGATGGACTTTGTAGATACATACAGAACATTCCATCCTGAAACAACAGAATACTTATTCTTCTTGAGTGCACATGGAACGTTCTCCAGAATAGACCACATACTGGGTCACAAATCAGGACTCAACCAATACCAAAAGATTGAGATTATTCCCTGCATATTTTCAAACCACAATGCTTTGAAACTGGAACTCAACAACAAAAAGAAATTTGGAAGGAACTCAAACACTTGGAAGTTAAAGTACACCCTGCTAAACAATGTTTGGGTCAACCAGGAAATTAAAGAATAACAAACAATTCATTGAAACTAATGAGAATGAAAACACACTGGTCCAAAACATATGGGATTCTGCAAAGATGGTCCCAACATGGAAATACATAGCCATCCAAACCTCCCTCAAAAAAATAGAAAAATCCCAAATGCACAAGCTAACATTACACCTAAAGGACCTGGAGAAAAAGCACAGCAAATAAAACCTAAATTGAGCAGAAGAGAAATAATAAACATTAAAGCAGAAATCAGTGAAATAGGAACCAAAAAAACAGTAGAACAGATCAATGAAACTAGAAGCTGGTTCTTTGAAAGAATTAATAAGATTGATAAATCTCTGGCCAGACTTCTCCAAAGAAAAGGGAAAGGACCTAAATCAATAAAATCATGAATGAAAAGGGAGAGATCATGACTAACACCAAGGAAATAGAGACAATTGTTAGATCTTATTACCAGCAGCTATACGCCAACAAACTAGGCAATCTGGAAGAAATGGATGCATTCCTGGAAACTTATAAACTAACAAGACTGAAACAGGAAGAAATAGATAATCTGAATAGAGAAATAATGAATAAAGAAATTGAAGCAGTAATCAAAAACCTCCCAGGACAATGGCTTCCCAGGGAAATTGTACCAAATATTTAAAGAAGAAATAATACCTACTCTACTGAAGCTGTTTCAAAAAATAGAAATGGAAGGAAAACTTCCAAACTCATTCCATGAGGCCAGCATTAACCTGATCCCAAAACCACACAAAGACCCCTTCAAAAAGGAGAATTACAGACCAATATCCCTGATCAACATGGATGCCAAAAGACTCAAAAATATCCTAGCCAGGAGGATCCAACAGTACATTAAAAGGATTATCCACCACAACCAGGTGGGATTTATTCCCAGGATGCAAGGGTGGTTCAACATTTGCAAATCAATCAACGTGATAGAGCACATTAATAAAAGAAAAGACAAGAATCATATGATGCCCTCAGTTGATGCACAAAAAGCATTTGACAAAATACAGCATCCTTTCCTGAATAAAACTCTTCAAAGTATAGGGATAGAGGAAACATACCTCAATATAATAAAAGCTGTCTATGAAAAGTCCAAGTGAATATCATTCTCAGTGGGGAAAACTGAGGGCTTTTCCCTTACGGTGAAGAACACGACAGGGATTCCCACTCTCACCATTATTGTTTAACATAATACTAGAAGTCCTAGCCTCAGCAATCAGACAACAAAAAGATATAAAAGGCATTCAAATTGACAAAGAAGTCAAACTCACTCTTTGCAGATGACATGATACTTTATGTGGAAAATCCAAAGGCTCCACCTTCAAATTACTAGAACTCATATAGCAATTCAGCAACATGGCAGGATATAAAATCAATGCACAGAAATCAATTGCATTTATATACACTAACAATGTAACTGAAGAAAGAGAAATTATGGAATCGATTCCATTTACAATAGCACCAAAAACCATAAGATACCTAGGGATAAACCTAACCAAGGAGGTAAAGGATCTATACTTCAGAAACTACAGAATGCTTATGAAAGAAATTGAGGAAGACACAAAGAAATGGAAAAACATTCCATGCTCATGGATTGGAAGAATAAACATTGCAAAAATGTCTATGCTGCCCAGAGCAATCTACACTTTCAGTGTAATCCCTATCAAAATACCTTTGACATTTTTCACAGAGCTGGAACAAACAATCCTAAAATTTGTATGGAACCAGAAAAGACCCCAAATCACCAGGGGAGTGTTGAAAAAGAAAACCAAACTTGGGGGCATCACAATACCTTACTTCAAGCTATATTACAAAGCTGTGATCATCAACATAGCATGGTATTGGCACAAAAACAGAAACATAGATCAGTGTAACAATACAGAACCCAGAAATGGACCCTCAACTCTATGGTTAACTAATCTTTGAAAAAGCAGGAAAGAATGTCCAATGGAAAAAAGACAGTCTCTTCAATAAATGGTGCTGGGAAAATTGGACAGCCACATGCAGAAAAATGAAACTGGGTCATTCTCTTACACCATACACAAAGATAAACTCAAAATGGATAAAAGACCTCAATGTGGGACAGGAATCCATCAAAATCCTAGAGGAGAACATGGACAGTAATCTCTTCAACATAGGGCACAATGACTTCTTTCAAGACATGTCTCTAAAGGAAAGCAAGGGAAACAAAAGCAACAATGAACTTTTGGGACTTTATCAAGATAAAAAGCTTCTGCACAATGAAGGAAACAGTCAACAAAACTAAGAGGCAACCCATGGAATGGGAGAAGATATTTGCAAATGACATTACAGATAAAAGGTTGGTATCCAAGATGTATAGAGAACTTCTCAAACTCAACACCCAAAAAACCAAATAATCCAGTCAAGCAATGGGCAGATGACATGAACAGACACACTTCTTCTCCAAAGAAGACATACAAATGGCTAACAGACACATGAAAAAAATGTTCAACATCACTAGCCATCAGGCAAATACAAATAAAAACGACAATGACATACCACCTTACACCAGTTAGAATGGCAAAAATTAACAAGACAGGAAACAACAAATGTTGGTGAGGATGTGGACAAAGGGGAACCCGCTTACACTGTTGGTGGGAATGCAATATAGCCACTCTTGAAAACAGTATGGGGGTTCCTCAAGACATTAAAAATAGAAGTAGCCTAGGACCCAGCAATTGCACTACTAGGTATTTACTCCAAAGATACGGATGTAGTGAAAAGAAGGGGCACATGCACCCCAATGTTCATAGCAGCAATGTCTACAATAACCAAACTGTATAAAGAGCCAAGATACCCTTCAACAGAAGAATAGATAAAGAAGATGTGGTTCATATATACAATGGAATATTACTCAGCCATCAGAAAAGATGAATGCCTACCATTTGCATCAACATGGATGGAGCTGGAGGAGATTATGCTAAGTGAAATAAGTCAAGCAGAGAAAGATAATTATCATATGGTTTCATTTATATCTGGAATGGAAGGAATAACACAGAGGACCATAGGGCAAGGGAGGGAAAACTGAATGGGAAGAAATCAGAGCGGGAGACTGACCATGAGAGACTCTGAACTCCGAGAAACAAACTGAGGGTTACAGAAGGGAGGGTGGTGGGGAGGTGGGGTAGCTGAGTGATGGTTATTAAGGCGGGCACACGTCATGATGAGCACTGGGTCTTATGCACAACTAATGAATCGTCGTACACTACATCAAAAACTAATGATGTACTATATGTTGGCTAACTGAACATAATAAAAAACATTTTTTTTAAAGGTGGGCATGTGATGTGATGAGCACTGTGTATAAGACTGATGAATCTCTGAACGCTACCTTTGAAACTAATAATACACTATATGTTAATTTAATTTAAATTAAAAATAAAATAAAATTTTTTTAAAAAGCCAGGATCCTGGACTTCCATCCCAGCTGTGGACCCATTGCCAAAATGGAGGTTCTGTGCCTCACTACCTGCCCAAAGGGGCTCCCTCACCCATCTTCTTTGACCTTTTTCCTCCTCCTCCTCCTCATAATAATAATAATAATAATTCTATTATATAAAAATATGTTTACATTATAGAATGTTACCCCCCCAAAAATAGAAGCAAAACTAAAATAACACCATATTCCTACAACCAAGAAATTACCATTATTAACACCTTAGTGTATGTCCTCCCAAATATTTGTGTTTGTGTGTCTATTACCAGAATGAGACTGTTATCTGCTGTTTTATTATCTGATTACTTTACTTAAGGTTTTCCAACTTTCCATGTCAACACATTTTCCCAAATACTTTTATTTTATTTTTTCGTTGTTACAAGATTCATTGTTCACATTTTCATCTTGTCTCACACCTGCCCCAGATTCAAATTCCACAATTTGTTCCCAAAATGACCTTGATAGTTCAGTTGTCCAAATGACAACCCAATTCAGGGCCATGCTTTGCATCTGGTCATTATGTCCCTTAAGTGTCTGGATCTAGCACAGTCCCTCTTTTTTCTTTTAGTGACTCTTACTTGTTAAAGAGACCCAGTCAGTTGTCCCCTCTCTGAGTTTGCCTGCTTGCCACTTTGTCATGCCATTCAGCTTGTTCTTCAAGCCCTGAAATTGAAATCCGAGAGTTAAAGAGTTGATGAATTTAGGTTTTTATTTTAGCTAGAATATATAACAGATGATATTGTACTTCCTGTTGCATATTCAACCTATCAGAGAAATACATTATTAATATACATTAGTACATACAAACATATTCCATATTTTACACAAGATATATTATTATAATATATTAACTGATTGCTGCCCTAATCCCTGAGTTAGGATAAGAGTCTGAGTCTTTTATTGAACAATTAACACCCTTTGTACCCCTTGCAACAATAAAATGATCTTGTGGTATTATTTTGTCCTTAATATGTCTAGTTCCTAGCACTCATATACCTAAATGTATTCATAACAACTAAACATCCTTGTCCAAATCGATAATTTTAATAGAAGGGACAAGGTGACAATTTTATGATTTTATCATTCCTTCTACATTCTGATGCTGGCCTTCTTCTGTGAAATAGAATTTTTCCTCATCAGTTGGAGCTGTTCCATTACTCTAAGATACATTTATTATAGGAAAAGTTGGATAAATGTTTAATTATCTTTAGTAACCCATTATCAAAGTAAGAAGTCAACTTACAGGCCATCTCAAATGATGACCTATGAGTTCTCTTTTGACTTTCTCTTTTTTATCTTTTTATATATATATATATATATATCTTTATATATAGACATTTGACTTTATCAAATCCACTGGATAATTATTTTTTTGATGTTCAAATTGTAATTTTGGGCAGTGGGCTGGACTCCGTATTTTTAGATATTTTTAACATAAATTTTACAGATAAAATCTCTTCCTCCAGACTCTATCCTAGTCTTCAATGTATGCTTAATATTTTTTGCCAATGTTCTTCTCTGTCATAAATTTAGGTAACACTCTTTACTATATATCTGTGCTTTGTTGCATATAAACAATTTCCACCTTTTAATTGTCACCTCAACAATTCATGGTCATAAAAAGTATTTACCTCTGACCCGCCACATCAGTAGTTTTAGTCCATTATCTTTATAATTTTTAAAATTGTATCGCTATTGTTTCTTTTATTGTCTTCATCTTTACGGAGAAGTAGGCAGGACCAGGGCCTGATGGGTTTCATACACAAAGTTCAAAAATTTAGCCTTTAACCTGAGGCAGTCAGAAGACACTGACCAGACATAGGGAGGCGAGTGTAATGATCAGATCTCCTTTGTGGAATGACCACTCAGGCTGTAATATGGAGAACTGAACCAAGGTGAACAGAACTAGAGCCTAGAAAACCAATTAGGAAACCTCCTACCAGAAAACCAGGTAACCAGATCTAAGAAAGTGGGAAGAGCAGATAGAAAGAAGTGGACAGAGCAGAAAAGTGTCCAAACAGGTTTTGATAATTATTTACACATAGAGGTCAAGGAAGAGGGAAGAGCCAAGGATGACTGCAGGTTTCTCGCTTGAGCAACTGCATGAGCAATGACGCGTATTCATTGGGATGGAGAACATTGGATGCAAATCCAGCTTGAGGAGGAGTATGGAATGCTGCCTTTACAAATGCCAACTTTCACCACAGCTTATTCTTTTTTTTAAAATATTTTTTAAAGATTTTATTTATTTATTTGACAGAGAGAGATGCATGCAGCAAGATAAGGAACACAAGCAGGGGGAGTGGGAAAGGGAGAAGCAGGCTTCCCGCAGAGTGGGGAGCCTGATGCGGGGCTCGATCCCAGGACCCAGGAATTGTGCCCTGAGCCAAAGGCAGATGCTTAGTGACTGAGCCACCCAGGCTCCCCTCACCACAGCTTATTCTAATAGAAGCAACCACCTTCCCAACAAATGCACTTTCCTACTCCAGGAGGTAATTACATATTATTTCTACTTGAAATTGCCAACAATTCCTCATCTTTCTCTTTTTGGACAACTTCCTCATCCACCCAGCTGATTCTACCAACCTACCTGTCCACACACACTGAATTCCATTCAGCTTCAGTGGAGGGTGTGTGCCCGCTCCCCTTTATGATATGCCTCTATTTGCACTCTAAATCTTTCTCCTCTCAAAATACTTAAGCTCTTTGCACAGGCAAGTACTGATTTTCTCTTTTATATCATCTTTTTCTCCCTTTCTACATGTGACTTCCATCTCCACACTACCACCCATTTTAAAAAGAAAACTCTTGACCTCGCAACCCCTTCAGCCACCACTAAATTTCTCAGCACTCCTCATAGCTCTCTAGACTCATCCAAATAGTTGTCTTCACTGTTCTTTTCTTTCTCATTTTCGGTTCTCTCCACACTCTCTCCCCTAGCTCCTCTCATGTCAGGTTTTTTTCCCCACCACTCTGCCAGAGGTACTCTTAGCGGGTCACCAGTGAAGTACCTCCTATAAAAGTCAGTGGCTGCTTCTCTGCACTCATCATATTCGACTTCTCAGTAGCACCGGTCCAGCCTGCCAGGCCCTCTTTATTAATTCAACACATATTTATTGAGTGCTAACCATATGCCAGACACAGTTCTAATCTTTGGGACACACCAATGAAGTAAAGAGACAAAGATCCCTTCTTTCTAGGAACTGATATTCTATTAGAGGAAGGCACTTAACAAGCAAAAACCAGTAGATAACTAAGTTGTATGATATAGTCAATAAGGGTTATGGAAAAGAGAAAACAGTAGTCAGCAGTAATCTCGTAGAATTTTCCTTTAACGCACAATTATCACCAAAACATACCCTATGTGACAACAGTATTTATTTTTTTATTTTTTAAAATATTTTATTTATTTATTTATGTGTGTGTGTGTGAGAGAGAGAGAGAGAGAGGGAGAGCGCAAGCAAAAGAGAGAACACAAGCGGGGGGAGGAGGTAGAGGGAGAAGCAGACACCCCGCTGAGTAGGGAGCTGGACACGGGACTCGATCCCAGGACCCTGGGATCATGATCTAAGCCGAAGGCAGATGCTTAACTGACTGAGCCACCCAGATGCCCCATGACAATAGTATTTAATGTCAAATCCTAGGATATGTCTATATGTCCCTACATAATAAAAGTGAATCACATTTTATCTGATACCTTACTTGAGTCCATATTTTCTCCCTCATACTTTTCTTGGATTTGATGTGAGGAAACTGCAGGAAAGAAAAAGTAGACACTCAGAAAAAGGGATAATGAGGAGTTGGCATTTCATGGTTTGTGATACTTCGTATTGGGTTTTGGGCACAGGTAACAAATAGAAGTGACCAGACCTCTAGGGCATAAGCTAACTCATTTTTCACTTCTTTTTAAAACTATGTCAAGTAACACTATTTTCTGGCAGTGGCAGAACTCAAAGAATGATAGCATGGTCAAGGAGTAGAATTTTCTATGGGTAATTCTTTTTGTTTTAATTTTAAAGAAAATAGGAATTAAGATGATAGAGAAGTAGGGGAACCCTAAGCTTTCTTCATCCCTTGAACATAGCTAGATGAATATCAAATCATTCTGAACACCAAATAAATTGATCTGAGGACTGAGAGAATAAAACTGCAAGTCTACAAGTACAATCGTGGAAAGTAGGAGCTACGGAGGTTGATTTGGGGGAGATGAGAGCTGCAGGAGCTGCAGAGGGGAGGGAGCCTGCTTACAGAGACTACCATAAGTTATCCTAAGCAACAGAACATAAAATCTGAAGTTTTGGAAGTCCACGACCGCTGTGCTGTGCCTGGCTTAGCAATGCTCCTACGGGGAAGAAGGGTAGAGACCCAGAAGCAGACAGTGTGGTGCATAGAAGAAAAATTGAAAGAAACACATCAAGATGTTAAGAGTGGTCCTTTTTTATGGATACACATTCATGGGTGACTTTTTTCTCCTTCTAATTTTTCCAAAATTTCTGTAATGAGTTGTTACTTTATACGAACAAACTGAATAAATATAGCCTGATTTTTGTGTTATATGTGCTTTTCTGCCCTATAGTTGGTTTTGGAAGCAAACCTTTCTAAGTAAAGAGAATTTTCATGGCTCTATTGGGCTCTTTGTTCTCTATCAATCTTAAAAAGGAAATTAGAATTCCAGGCAATTTGCCTTCCTGACATTATTGGAGTAATTCATTTGATCTAACTCCTGGTGCTAGTAAGCGGTTCTGATGTTTCCCATCTAAGGACAAGAGAACTATTGTACTCCTACATCCGTTTGTAAAGCACTTTTTATTGACTTGGTTTTGCAAAGACTTTATCAAATTGTTCCTCAAACAATCCTATGATGTTGTAATAAGTCCCACAGAGCCTTGGATATACACGCACCTACGCGAAGGCAAATGTTATCATTTGACATATTAACCTATGTATTTTGTCGCCCAGTACTTGCCCATAGTCCAGCCCTTTCCCTAGTTTTAGCAGCAGCTGGGTGTGACGTTGACTGCCTCAGGGAAAGGACAATGTAGCAGAACACAGGTGTCAATGTTTGGCATAAGACTTTTGAAAGACTAGGCATAGAGGAGACCTAGGTCCGAAGAGATAAGGAAGAGCAAAGTTGTCCCACTTCTTCCCCACCTGGGTCCACAGGCTGCAAAGGAGGGAAGGTGAAGTTCGGGAGGAGAAGAGAGCTTAAATGTTAACACAGGAGTTTCCTAGATAGTGTGGCTCTGCACCCTAGATCTCAGAGAAGTTTGCAGGATCTGAGAGAACAGAAAACCCATGTTTCACTTCATGGGTAAAAACAGGGCAAGGCTCACATGGTATGGGAAGAGTGAGAATATTTCCAATGAGCACATACGTAATGATGACAAGGAGAGAAAGGTGACCAGATATGATTAGTCCTTAAGCTCACTCTTTCTTCTGCCAACTCCAAGCTGCTATAAATTTTAGTTCTAGAATTTTCATTCAGTTCTCTTTTATAGTTTCTATTTCTCTACTAAGATTCCGTACCTACCCACTCACAATTACCCTTAATTTTTTTTAACCTAGTCTCAAAATTGGCTTTTATTCACTGCATCTTGGGTTGTTTTGTTTTTACTTTTTATTTCCACTTTTACGAGAGAGGAACTTCCTGGCAATGGTAGTATCAGAATCGGGTTTAGGGATGACAAAAATCTAATGTCAAAGCAGTGACTTGAAGTAGGGCAGGGCATCATCTCGTTAGAAATGGTGCAAAACATGTGATGATTTCCAATCTTCAAATAAGAAGGACAGTTGCAAAACCCTTATGAAAAATATAAGGATATCTCTCCAGTCTTCTCCAGTCTCAAACGACTGGCGAGACCTGCCCCCTTGTTAAACAGTAGAACTGGAAGAGGATTTAAAACATTAGCATCGAACTCCCTGCTTTCTGCCAAGTAGAAAAGACAGTCTCCTCCAATGATTAATTTTTTCTAAACAAAAAGCAGCTTTCTTATATCCTGATATAAAGGTAATATGTATTTATAGAAAAATCAGCCAAAATGGACAAGCATAAAGAAGAAATTACTACTAATATTTTGCTGAACATCCTTCTAGATGCTGCTTTATGCAAATATTTATGCATATAATTTTATATGAATGAAATAATATACACGCTTTTAACTCAATATGCGGTAAATATTATTATCAAGAAATACAGATACACATCACCCTTTTTAATAACTATATATTTCCTAGCATGGATGTACCAAAATTTATTAAACCAGTCCTCTATGGAAGGACATTTAGTTCTAGATTCTTGCAATAATGAACATTCTTGCTGCTGTGTGTGTGTATGTGACAACTTTGTGTATTTTCCCGATTATGTCTCCTTGAGGCAGTACATTTCTATAACATTATTTCTGGGCCAAGCATATTCTAAGTTTGTGATAATTAATAAACCATTCTCACCAGGAAAGTTGTACCCACACTCACACTTCCATCAACAGTGAGCCCCTTTCTCCCTCTTTGGTCAAACTGGATATGTGTAATCTTCTCAAACTTTATCAATATGTCAGGCAAAAAGTAACATATAAATTGTGTTGAGTGACTTGCCAGTGAGCTCTAATGCGGTATTGAGGATGGGTATTGTGCCAAGGCCTCCTTTCTGGCCTTAGATGGACAGTGTGTGCAGTATGCAGAGATCTTAATGTAAATGAGAGGGTCTGGCTTCCATACTCCTAGCTTTGCACTAACTTTGTGTATCCTTGGGTAAGATACTCAACTTTTCTGTGCGTCAGTTTCTTCAGCTGCAAATGAAGGACCCAGAATGGGTGTTCTTGCATTTCCTTTCCGGCTGTAAGAAGGGGGTAGCGGCGAATCCACTGTGCAGATCTGCAGCAGACGCTGTTGGCTAACTAACCCAATGCCACTCCTAGCCCCTTCACCCCTGCCTGCCTCTACTCTGGAAGAAGCAGAAATGTTCAAAAGCCTCCTTTGGAGCTAAGGAGTGGCCATTTTACCAAATTCTGGCTAATGAGACATGAAGGGAAGGCTATGAGGGTGCTTCTGGAACACCAGCTTTTCTGATGAAAGGAACAGGCATAAGAGAGAGCAAGCTCACAGCGGCCGCATCTTTCTCACCCTCTGCTTTCCGTGCAGACTTGATGCCTGGACCTGTGGGGCAGTGTGGTAGCTTTATAGTGAGTCGACTCAGCTGAGCTGGATCTGTTCTTCAGAATCCCGAATGGTTTCAAGGCCGACATTAGCCACAAGAGAAGTGTTGCATGAGATTGGGAAGGCATCAGTGAAGCAGCAGCCATGCTTTTCATGCTCTGAAGGACAATGCAGGACTCTAGGCATGGTGCTAACTCTAATACATTGTCAGTGATCTGCCAGCTCACTTTGCTGGTATGAGGCAGCACGCAGACTCCAGCTGCCATCAGATCTCCTCCTTCAGCTTCTCTGCATCCTAAGCCAAGTGCCTGTGTAGCCCCATGAAGGGTGCCAGCTTCTCCCATAGTGTACCTGCATTATCAAGGTCAGAGGTAGTGAGAGACACACGAAATCCACTCTGTCTTTGAGGATTCTAGTTGTTCATGAATTCCAGTTTATCCCTGTAGGTTCCAAGCCTGTACTGGCTTTCATCCACAACCAGCTTTCTATCCTGACCACCATTCTGTCTGACCTATGGTTACTTCAGGTTCAATCAGCACTAGAACCAAAGCCAGCAAACAGCTTTGCACGGACTTCTCCAGGAGCTCCCATGATCACGTAGGGTCTAATGCATCACTCTCCAACAGAACCTCTGTGATAATCGAAGTATTTTGTAAATGAGCTGCCCAATATGATAGCCACTAATCACATGCATCTGGCTGCTGAGCACTTGAAATGTATCTAGTATGACTGAGAAACTACATTGTTAATTTTGACTCATCTAAATTTAAACTGCCACATGTGGCTAGTGGCTACCATATTGAACAGCACGGGTCTAGTGCCTAATACTAAATCTCTCATTCTTCATCACTTACAGTGGTTCTGTTTCTCTGGTTGCATCCTGACTGATATAGGCAGCAACTGGTGACTACACGGGGAAGAGCATGTAGGCAGCCAGCATGCTAGGTATGAGGGGCTAGAGAAAGAGACTGGGTTTTGAGAGGCTCACCTGCCTGTGACTGCTGAACTTCTTATATGAGAAAAGTAGACTCCCTTTGAACTTGCCCTGTTGGGAACCCCATCTCTGTTCCAATCCCCAGGCCAGAATTATCAAGGTGAGCTAAAATATTCATGGAGAGCAAGCAGGCTGTGGTAAGATGTGCTCTTCAGCAGGTAATGTTTTCTTTATTCCACCAAGAAGACTTTTACCCTTTGCCTGTTCCCTATGCAGTTCCGTCCATCTCCCAGTCCTTCCTCCTTCCCCAAGTGAAAATGACCCTCCTTGCAGAATGTAATTACCCCCCTTTGTCTGTCAAACTGGATTTTGTTTGTTCAAACAGTTTTAAACACCAGCCCATTTTCAGGAGTCTGCAATTGTGACAATGGGATGGCAGACAACCACTTTTGTCAGCTCTAGTTTCTAAAACTGGCCACTTACTAATAAGCTTTACCAGGAATGGGTCTTTCCAGACGTGCTCTGCACCGTTAACGTGAAAGAATTAATCCTGAACAAGAGTTTCTTTCAAGGCTGTACTTTAGGAGAGAACAATGCGCAATGATTTCAAGCTGTGTTCACAAGCAATTCTACACACAAGGAACATTTCTTTCTCTTTCTTTTTTCTTTCTTTTCTTGCTTGCTTAAACAAACGGTTATCCGTTACGGTGTTGACATAGGAAAAGGCGAAATGCTGGCAACCAACTCAAAGCAACAGGGCAAAAGACAGCTCAGCAGTGAGCACGGTTTGGTTCCTTGGACAACCAGGCGAGCTTTTCACTTCCTCCTACTTTGGGTCCCGCCCTCTTAGTTTATCTTCCTGAGAATGTCAAAAGAAAGAGAAAAAGAATATATTGGTCCTACTGCAAGCGGTCTTTGGTGCCTGTTGCTCCCTTCTTATATACATCTCCCGGGACAGGGTCCTTCTAACTTCTCTATCGTTTGGTGAGTCACTTTGCTTTCCCGTTGTTGCCTTCGGTGAAATCTGCGCACACCCCACAAGTGCCCCGCACTCCTTCCCGGCCCTCTGCTGGGGCTAAACGCGTCCTAGCCCAGTCGGCGGTCGCGCGGCTTCCAGCACCCAATCCCGAGGGAATGGAGCGGGGGACACCGCGGGGCCCGCGCTCCCGCCCTCTCTTCTCCCCCTCCCGGCCGAGGCACTCGCAGTACCCCCACGGGGTGTGACGCGCGTTCCACCTCTTGGGTAGCTGGCGGGCGCTAGCCCCGGGTGCCGTGACCCCACGTCTGAGTCCGATCCAGGGCGGGTGCGGAAGCGGTGGCTGCCGCCCCCGGGGTGCGGGCTCCCGGCTGAGGTGGGCGCGGATCAGCTGCGGAGCCTCGAGCGCCGCCCGGATGCTGTGCAGCCTAGTGGTGGCCTCTCCGAGAGCAACGCGAGCCCTGGGGCCGAGCTTGCCCTGGGCGCGCTGGGGGCCGGAAGGGGGCTCTGGACTTGGGTCCCTCCCCCTTTCCTTCAGCTTCTCCGAGCGCTCCTGTTCTCAGACCCTCCTCCTCCCAGGTAGGAGCCGGGAGAGGAGGGCGCGTCTCTCCTCCCGGCACTCCACCATGGGCAATATCTCCGATGACTCCTCGAGGGAGGACTGCAAGTCTCTGCAGTCGCTCCCCTCCGGCGAAAGCCCGGCCATCAGCTCGGTGATGTTCTCGGCCGGGGTGCTGGGAAACCTCATCGCGCTGGCGCTGCTGGTGCGCCGCTGGCGGGGGGACGCGGGACGCAGCGCAGGACGCGGGAACTCTATCTCCCTGTTCCACGTGCTGGTGACTGAGCTGGTGTTCACCGACCTGCTTGGGACCTGCCTCATCAGCCCCGTGGTGCTGGCTTCCTACGCTCGGAACCAGACCCTGGTGGCCCTGGCGCCTGAGCGCCGCGCGTGCATCTACTTCGCCTTCGCCATGACCTTCTTCAGCCTGGCCACGATGCTCATGCTCTTCGCCATGGCCCTAGAGCGCTACCTATCCATTGGGCACCCCTACTTCTACCAGCGCTGGGTCACGCGCCGAGGCGGCCTGGCGGTGCTGCCCACCATCTACACCGTCTCTCTGCTCTTTTGCTCCCTGCCGTTGCTGGACCCCGAGAAGTACGTCCAGTACTGCCCCGGGACGTGGTGCTTCATCCAACACAACCACACCACGTACCTGCAGTTGTACGCCACCGTGCTGCTGCTCCTCATCGTCGCGGTGCTCGCCTGCAACTTCAGTGTCATCCTCAACCTCATCCGCATGCACCGTCGGAGCAGGAGAAGTCGCTGCGGACCCTCCTTGGGCAGCTGCCGGGACGGCCCTGGGACGCGCAGGAGAGGGGAAAGGGTGTCCATGGCGGAGGAGACGGACCACCTCATTCTCCTGGCTATTATGACCATCACCTTTGCCGTCTGCTCCTTGCCTTTCACGGTAAGTTAACTCACTTCCTTTCCGCAGCTCCGCTCTGAGCAGCCTTCTCACTCTCTCCCCTATCGCTCCCACCCTTTCCACCGTCTTACCTTTGCAACTTGTCAAAACAGGTTCTGATTCTTGAGGTCTAGAGCCTTCTCCTCTCGCTTCTCACCTTTACCCCACTTCCTTCCTCCCCTAACCTTTGGCGGCTCTGTGCTAGTATTTCTCACACTTAGTACAGTCCCCCTGAAAGGGATCCTTGGCTCTCTGATAAGCTGGCCCAGATCCCCAGCCTAGAGTTGAAAGGTGGGGGATAGGTCCCTGTCAGCCTCTGCTAGCCGGGCTTCCTGCCTGAGGAGGAGGCAGCCCCTTCCACCTGCGGACGGGTATCAGCTACAGCCTGACTCCCCTGGGCTGCAGTTTGCCTCTAGGTGTTCCCCACCCACTGGTGTGAGTTCTCCGTGCTTTACCTTCTGTTTCTCCCAAAACAAAATATGGTACCCAACACCCAGCCTTCCAGCTGCAGTTGAGAATGGTCCCAGGTGAGAAGGGTCCCTGCTGATAAGTTCAGAACATTCATTACTTGTCCTAAAAGTTCAACAATCACAGACTTTACAAGTTTCCCAATTTATATATAGGGGCATAACCCTTTGTGGCTATGGAAAAAAATGTGGACATTATATTATGTCCGTAATGATAATTAAAGGGAAAGATGGTTGCTTGGAGAAATCCCTTGCTAAACTCTTGCAAGTCCTCTAAAGGAGGCATTTGTACCTCCTTACAAAATACCCTCTTCCTAGCACTATCAGAAATATCTATATGTGTTCTTCAGCTTATAGTCATGCATTTGTTGAGCACAAAGCCACATACAGGAATGGCTGGTCCATCTTAGGGATGGGAGAGTTAAGCACATCCAGCATGTTCCATGACCCAGCAAGCCAGAGGCTGCCCCAGGGAGCTGAAGACAGGAGCCCAGGTTTGGGAATGGCTGCTGTCCTAGTTTGGGGCAAGCTTAGCAGTTAGTTCTGTGATGCTGTGAGTTAGAGCCTCCCCAGGTGTAACACAGGTAGCAGAGCCCCGGATGTGTCTGACATGGTGTCTTCCCGGAAGCTGGGGACGAGGAGTCTTGGTAGTCCCACTTCCCACTCTCCAAATAGAACAAGACTGACCAACAGGGAGAAAGCAGTTGGCAGTGACTCCCTCCTGCCACAGTCCTGGAGAAAAGAAAGAGATAGACAGTGCCTCCTCTTAGCAGGTCTGACCTGTAGAAACTAAAGAAGGAACTCACTTCCCGCCTCCATCACTGCTGTTGATTACCTTCATATGCTCCCCTTCCGGGGTGGGAAAGGACACTTGTCCTCCTAAATGAACTGATTCATAGCTATGTTCTCTTCTCCCTGGTCCCCACTGTCCTCACACTCCTACCCCACTCTCTTGTCAGGGCAGAGACTGGTCTGAATCCATAAGTGACAGGAAAGTACCTTCTTAGGAAACAAGGTGGCACTGTAGGACCCCGCCTCTTCCATTCCACCCCGAACTGGGGAGTTTGTACGGCAGAAAGGCTGTGATGTAGAAACCAGCATGACTTCTACGCATTTCTTTTATTTTACTAGTAGAAACGTTTGATATCATGTTAGGAGTTAAATCAACTTTTTTGCGTCGAGACAAAGATGCAGAACAGGTATCTATGAGAGAAAAAGCATTTCCAGTTCCACTAAACAACTTAGAATCCAACTTAGAGGTCATAAACTCTTTCTGAGTTGGGCAGTGCTGGTCTTGACCTGGTGAGAATTGAGAGATAGTTCTTGGAGTCTCATCTGTGATTCTTGAGTGTGTATTTAAAAATACCCCATACCCCATACCCCCAGCCACTTAAATAGCTTGGGAATGGGCTCGGAGGGGACCACAGCCTTGTGAACAGGATTATTATTCCCTAAGCCCTATAGAGGAAGAGAACAGAAGGAAAAGATCTCTCCTTTGATCATGACTAACCCATTGCATAAATGTATTATCAAAGGTAAAGGCAGTGATTTTCAACAGGTTCCCCTGTTTTCAAGTAAATTTGCCTTTTATCATGAGAACTCAATCATTGCTATATGTTGATTTTCAAGTCTCCCTGTATAAACACACACACACACACACACACACACACTTATATGAACATTTATTCTCCTCCTTTATTTATTATTAAGCCAGGGGCAGCTCCGGGGTTGCCAAATGGAAGGGGCTTAGAACTAGAAGTCTGGTTAGAAGGAATAGGATAGTAGGAGGTTTGCTTCGAAGCTGTGTTTTTATTTAGTTTGCCTGTTTATGGCTTGAGGATGCCAGATGATTACCAGGGCCCCTGATGATAGTGGCATTGACACTATCAGCAATTATTATCCGGGTTTGCTTCTGAATGTAGGCATGGCAAAGATTCCCAAAGAGTAGGGGAAAAACCTAGAGTGAACATGATTGGAAAGCCAGACACACTCATCCCCCACTTGGGGCTAACATGACACGTTATCTAGATGAAGAATAGGTAACTCACTAGGCCCCAAATAGATATTTACACTGTACCTTGAATGGTACAGTTTTATGTCCCTTTTGGTAAGGAAATTTACACTGGCCATTGACTAATTTTACTTTGTCAATAGATTATTGGTACTTGTTAGAACCTTTCATTTACATAGCACTTTAAACCTTATGAAATACTATAGTATCCTGATTTTGGCTATCTCGTGGAGGGCTTATCTGATGATTCCAAAGTCATAGCTACTGTTTGGTGCATACATTTTGCTATTTCAGAATGCTTGCCATGAGCCCTGGGTGGGGGAGGGGGGGGAGCACTTTCCCCTCATGTCCTTTTCTTCTACTTGGCCTACACACTAAAATTGTGGTCAGAAATGGCCTACACCAATCTCCCACACAAGGCAGGAATCATTTCCACACATCCTAACTGGGACACTGTTAAACAAGGCAAGACTTGTGGTTGTCTTCAGAAATTCTCCTGTTCCTCCAACAGAACATATGCAGTCCAATAGAAGTACAGTTGAGCCACACATGGAATTTTAAATGTTCTATTAGCCAAATAACAAAAAGTAAAAAGAAATGGTAAAAATTAATCAATATATTCTATTAACCCAGTACATCCAAAATATTATCACTTCAAAATGTAATCAATGTAAAGTGATTATTAGTGAGCTATTCCAACTAATTGACTTCCATGTTCCCAGAAAGTGCTAGCAATCTACTCTATCTCTGTCTGTTTCTTCCTCAGGATAATAGAGCTGCTTTCTATGTCCCTCAAAAGTAGGCCACACCACCGGCCCAGTAAAGAGGAGATTTCACAGCTGTGTACGGAGTGGGGCACCAGCCTTTTCCAGTGCTCCAGTAGTGAGGGAAGAAGGGGAGTGGGGAATGTAAGAAACCTGGAACTATTCACGTCAGCGTTATCCCAAGGTGGGGGCAGGTTAGAATTACTGCTTCCTCCAAGAACATGAGTCTAGGACTTCCAATGTTTGGTAGTGAAAACTATCAAAATGTAAAATACCTAGCCCCCTGTAATGAAGTCAAGTTCAACCTTCAAATATCATTATTATCAACATCAAAATGGCTACTATTTTGAGTGCTAATTTTTACATACACTAACCCATTATCTCCACAACAACCTGCAAAATAGATAGTATTGTTGTTTCTTTTTTTACAGATGAGGCAAATAATACCCTGGGTCCCCCAGCTAGTGATCACTGGAGCTGGGATTCAAAGCCAGATAGTTTAAAAATGCACAGAGCCTATCCTCTTAACCACAGTACTATCAGAGAAAAAGTACTTCTTTCAGGGGTAACGTTAAAACATTAATCCAAGATTTCATAAAGGAATGGCAAGGATGTTATAAATATCTGGATCACTGTCTTGATTCCAGCTCGTTAGCTTTTTTTTTTAAATTTATTTATTTGAGAGAGAGAGAGAGAGAGCGTACGCACGCACACCCCAGTGGGGGTAGGGGAGGAGCAGAAGGGGAAAGTATCCCAAGCAGACTCAGGGCTGAGGGGTGGGGCGCCCAAAGGGGTGGGGCTCTATCCCACAACCCTGAGATCATGACCTGAGCCAAAACCAAGAGTCAGTGCTCAACTGACTGAGCCACCCAGGTGCCCCCCAACTTATTCTGTTTAAAAATAAAATGGCAAAGACCTTTTTATCCATGCCGATTAAGGGGCCTAAGCTGGGGCCAAGTGTGCCGTTCCTTTTTTCTTCTCCACAGTCCTTATGAATTGAAAGGCTGAGACCGAGATTTAAGGAGATTGGCTAATATAAATGCTGGTCTAAATTAAGAAATAATCAGATTACCCCTCACATAAAATCTTCTTTTGGTACACATAAAACATTTCTTATGTGATTAAAAAAACAAAGTATGTTGTGGTTAGGGAATGGCATTATTTTGGCTGCCCAATATGAAATCATGCATGGAACCAACAACATATTCCAAACTGTTTATGTACTAAAGGGATAGTGTATAAATTAATGAATTCCTCCTTATGTTGATCAGCTGTTGCCATCATTTCACAGAGATAAATAGAAACTTTCTTCCTGAAATGGAACAGAAGACAGAAAATATATCAGACCTCTATTCTTGCCTTAGATACTATTTGTGTTTTATTTTCCAACTCACGTCAAATTACTTGGTCCCTACTTTGCCAAGAGCTATGGACAGCTGCTGGTCCTTTTAAACTGCTTTCTACTTGCCATTAGAATATTTTATTCAGTTCTCAAATTTCAAAAGTGAACCATTGGCTCATTCTAAAATCGTCTTCATCTTTAGAGATTCTTTAGGGCTGTAATTACTAGGCAGACCTGATCAGTGGAAATATGATCTTCAAAATACAGAAAAAACGCAAGCGAACAATACTGGAGTTTCCCGTGCATTCCTGGAACTCTTCATGTAAAATGTAATGTGAATGGGGGTTGTAAAACTCATGAAATTTGTTGATTTTGTACATGCAAAATACCACAGTTCTAGTAGGGATAAAAGAGAAATTCAGAACTCTTTGTGTATAACCACAGTGACTTTGCTTGGTAATATTTTAAGTTATACCCATGAACTACCGCAAAGCCCTTTATCCTTTCTGCATCACCAGCGATATGCTTGGGGATTGGTGAAATCATTTTAAGGCACGTGACCTTTTAAAAGAACATTCCTCAGTATGAGTGCTTTCATTTGACACCTTTTCCTTTGCCATTATAAAATGGTGGTTGTGAATTAAGACCCAATTACACTCGGTTTTTAAAATTTAGACACCAAAAACCATAGTCCTTCTCCCAAAAGAGAAGCTGTGCATTATGTCTACACCATTGGTGAGGTTGTTCATCACTGCTATTTCAGGTGATTAAGGCCAGGTCTCAGCTTAAAGAAAAACAGCTTTTAGGGATGGTGTATTTCTTTTTTTGGCATGTTAAGTTAAAAATAAAGGGTGCACCTGGTTGGCTAAGTCGGTTTAGTGTCTGCCTTTGGCTCAGGTCATGATCTTGGGGTCCTGGGAATCCAGTCGCACATCAGGTTCCCTGCTCAGCAGGGAATCTGTGTCCCCCTCTCCCTCTGTGCCTCCCCCGCTCATGCTCTCTCTCTTTCTCCCATAAATAAATAAAATCTCTTTTTTTTTTTTTTTAAAGAATGGAATGAAATAGGATAGGATAGGATAGAAATGGTGAGGGACTGATCTCCAGAGACACGGTGTTTAGGAAGACAAGTCTCTTTCCACCTACAGGTTTAAGACCCAGTTAATCTGCAACTTGGTCCGTTCAGTTTCCATTAGCATCTCCTGTCCTATATTTGGTAGTTTCTGACCACCAAACCCCATCTTTATCTTGAGCTCACGTCCACTGTGCCTCAGTTTATATGACCAAGATATACCAAGCTTCATTTTTCTCAGAATAATTTGCTGCCTAAAATTGCCCCCCTCTAACAGAACATTAGACTGAAGTCTTCTGCAGTGAGGACATATGGGTGATGGGAAGTGCCAGGAATAGGGAAAGTGCATTTGGGGAAGGCCAAAACTTCCCGTGGACAAAGGTTCCTCCTACACTCCACAGACAGCACTTGGATCACTTTGAAATCATTTGTAAAATCTTGTGTTCTGGGGAGGCTCCATAGTGCCCACCATTTTTTCAAAGAATTAAGAGCCATCACCCTGGAACATACAGGCCTAGAGCTCTAAACTTTAGCATTAACTCTCTTTGTGTCCAGCCCTGGGATCACCTGAATCACAAGGCAGGGAACACTTTTTAGTACCAGAGCCATATCTATGCCCTAGTCTTTCCTTCCGAAAGGACAGAGGCTCCTGTTCCCTCCATCACAAAGCACCTGGAATTTGAGGGAAGAGATTTCTTTAAAACATCATATACCTGGAAAATACTGTCCCCCCAAAAGTTTTGTGTTTAAAAAAAATTTTTTTTGAACAATAGCAGACACCAAAAGTTTTTTAAGAATGGATTATATAGGGGCGCCTGGGTGGCTCAGTTGGTTACATGTCTGCCTTCGGCTCAGGTCATGATCTCAGGGTCCTGGGATTGAGCCCCGCATCGGGCTCCCTGCTCAGTGGGGAGCCTGCTTCTCCCTCTCTCTCTGCCTATCTCTCTGCCTACTTGTGATCTCTCTCTCTCTGTCAAATAAATAAAATCTTTAAAAAAAAATGCAAGTGAAAAAAACTTTTAAAAATGTTTTAGTAAACATCCAATATATTTATACATACATGTAAATTATACATATGTAGCACCATGCAGACATTTATTATGTAGATTACAAAAAAGTGTGAGGGAACAAAGAGCCCCAAAGAAAGACAAGTAGATATAGCCATGGTTTTTAAATCAATAAACAGGAACAGTCATACCCACAAACCTTGTGACACCTTTGCAAAAAAGGCTCTTAATAAACCATAATCAGTTAGTGGTGAACGTCACGTGAGACTTTACATCACAGGCCTTTTTTTATTAATAAAAACTTTTACTTATTTTTTCAGTGTTCCAAGATTCATTTCATTGGTCATGTACCACACCCAGTGTTCCATGCAATACGTGCGCTCCTCAATACCCACCACCAGGCTCCCCCAACCCCCCTCCTTCCAAAACCTTCAGTTTGTTTCTCAGAGTCCACAGTCTCTCATGGTTCATCTCCCCCTCCAATTTCCCCCAATTCACCCTTCCTTTCCTTCTCACAATGTCCTCCAAGTTTTTCCTTATGCTCCACACGTAAGTGAAACCATATGATAATTGACTCTCTCTGCCTGACTTATTTCACTCAGCATAATCTCTTCCAGTCCCATCCTTTTTTTTTTTAAGATTTAATTTATTTATATGAGAGAAAGCAAGCACAAGCAAGGGGAGTAGCAGAGGGAGAAGAAGCAGCAGGCTCCCCACTGAGCAGCGAGCCCCGGGACAAGGGCCATGATCCTAGGACAGCTTGATCCCAGGACTCCAGGATCATAACCTGAGCTGAAGGCAGATGCTTAACTGACTGGGCCACCCAGGTTCCACACATCACAAGCTTTTCATGTAGATGGTGGCAGCGCGTGTAGTGGTTAAAAGGAAAGTTCCGGTCCCACTACTTGAATGTGGTTCCGTGGCTTCCCTGTTTACCTGGAGTGTGATTCGGGGCACAGTAACTAATCTCCTAGGCCCTGATTTCCTCCTTACTAAAACAGGAATAATAGTATTTTGCAAGTTGGTGTAAGGATTAAACAGAATAAGACCTACAAATTGCTTAGCCTGGCACACATAGGCCTTCAGTAAATATTCACAGCTATCTCCATAGGGTTCCATTTCCAAAGGAAAATCATATTGCATATTAACAATCAGAAACCAGATTCTGGAAGCTCAAAGTCCTTTGTTTGACCAGGCCTAAGCGGGTCTTTTGTTTTTAAGTGTGATAAGTGAATAATTTTAAACTGTTTCAGGTGTTGGGTAAAGGTTCTAAAACAGAGGTTCTCAGCCTTTAAATCACCCAGGTTGATTTAAAACCCTTGCTACCCATGTCACAGCCCAGATTAATTAAATCAGTCTCTGGGGGGTGGGAGCAACCCATCAGTGTAGTCTTAACAATCCTCATGTGATTTCAATGAACAACCAAATCGAGTTCTCATTTGTTCTAACATTATGAAACCAGATGGAGTTGCATTAACAGTAGGGAAGTATTCTTTCTATAGAAGATAAATCTAAAGAACACTGAGTTTCATCCGTACCACTTTGTAGGTATCAAAACAAACTCTACATTCTCAGCAAAGCTCTATAGAGCAAGGCTATCCTAAGAAATTAAAACTCACTTGTTTAGATTTTTCTCATAGCAAATTAATTAGTAATTAGTGTATGCAAAAAACATGTATAAATTCTGTCTGCCTCTGAAGCTGAATTCCAGAATATCACTGAAAGTTGCTAATTAATTGACCTATCAATTGCATGAGCCTTTAATTAAAATCTAGGCTCAGCTGGAGGGAGAGGGAAATGTGGAGTTATGGTTTAACGAGTATAGGGTTTCAGTTTGGGATGATGAAAAAAGGGTTCTGGAGATGGATGGTGGCGATGATGTATTCTGTGTTCTTTTACTTGATGGCCAGTCAGGGGCAGCCACAAAAGGAGCACGGGAGAGGCTTAGGAAAATAAAGTTTATCCTACTCACAGGTCCTAGGAGCAGGAAACACTGCACAACGCCAGGGCCACAAGGGAAAACAGTAGCATAGGTCAGGAGGCAGAAGGAACAGGAGCTGGAGGACAGCCTGGGCCTCTACCAAAGAATATTGCCTCCTGGGATATAGGGCCAGATGGAGGTGTGGGCTTGGTTACTTTGCATATGAAAGGACTGCTTTAGGCAAGCCCCTGGCTGTCTCTTAAGAATGTAGCCCTGGGGAGGGGCAGTTCTTCACAGCCAGAAAGTTTTTAAGATGTCAAAACATCTTGATATACAGAAAATAAAAAACATAGAAAATACAGTTGCACAACCATATAAATGTACTTAAAGCCACTGATGATACACTTGAAAATGGTTAAAATGGTAGATTTTATGTTATGTATATTTTACCATTAAAAATAAACCCAGGGGGGCGCCTGGGTGGCTCAGTTGGTGAAGGGTCTGCCTTCAGCTAGGGTCATGATCTCAGGGGCCTGGGCTCAGCAGGGAGTCTGCTTCTCCCTCTGCTTGTACTCCTCTCTCTGTCAAATAAATAAATAAAATCCTTAAAAATAAATAAATAAAAATAAAAACAAACTCAGGATCCACAATATCAAAAATAGTGAACTCTAGGCAAGAGACAAGAGCCAAAGGGAAAACCTGGGGAGGTAGGAGAAGACAAAACTTACATCAGGAACTTCAAGGGGCACTTTTCCCAGTGTCAAAGAGGAAATGGTCTTCTACAAAATCTTGGCCACCTCCTGAAATGCAAATTTTAAGCATTTCTAAATATTACCCAGCATAGTGGTTGAAAAGGAGAGGAAACAAATAGCACAGAATTGCTTCATCCTCTAAAACCATTTTGCACTTCTCATTGCTCTGTCACCCTCTAACGAGATCAGGAACCATGATACCATAGAGGTCATTTGCCAATGAAAACCTGACTCATCTCCATGTGTGACACCGGAGTGCTGAGCCCTCCCTATACTGCCCAGTATGGCTGGCCAGTTCACTGTCATCGTATGCTTTGGCGAAGCTCGATCATAAACTCCCCTACAGACTTTTTCTCCAACAGAATGTCAGTTGTATGTGTGTGTAGTAACGAATATACTTGAATCTATCAGACTTTTGTACGCTCTTATCCTGAATATCTAAACTTCTAAATCACTCCTTAGATACACCATATAAGTACTGTATATTTCTCAGCCAAAATAGTTTGGCTGACAAGAAAATGATTGCTCCATTGCATATTCCCACCTAACTTTCCTCTTCTCTGTATAATCAGGGAAATCCACCATCACTTCTTCTTTTTACTTGCTCATGTGCCAAGCCTTTCCTCCATTCCCTATTCCAAGATTCTCTGGCATAAACACCTATGGCTGCCAAACCTTCCCGGTCTTGTCCTAACATAAGCAACCCAAAGATGACTACTCTTCTCCTTCCCTGCAATTTGCTTTGTATATCCAGTTGCCAGATGTCTGCAGAATAAGTACCAGGGGAAAAGGAAATAAACCATTCCTTTTTCTGGCAAAGGAGTGTGGAGGAATGAAGTTGTAGCTCTCTAACTCACAGGTTCCCATGGGTAAGAAAGTCCCTAGAGCATTACAAAGATTTGGTATGAGAGGCACCTGGGTGACTCAGTTGGCTAAGCATCTGCCTTCAGCTCGGGTCATGATCCCGGGATCCTGGGATGGAGCCCTAAGTCCAGCTCCCTGCTCAGTGGGGAGTCTGCTTCTCCTTCTCCCTCTCCCCCAACCCCCACTCCTACACTCTCTCTCTTTTGCTCTCTCTCTCTCAAATAACTCTTAAAAAAAAAAAAAAGACTGAGTGATTTCCATTTGTTTTCCTCTTTTCTGTAAGCTGTATGAAATGTTTGATCTTTATCGAGCATATACTCTTCCTTTCAATCTGACCAAAAAGTTCCATTGATCCCAAAATATGTAAGGAATCACATGACAGCTGGTATACCCATTTGAAAACAGCAGTCAGTGTGCAAAGATGTGTCAGGTTTCCAGTATTTAGGACATTTTTCTAAAGGCTTTTGTTCTAATATAGGCTATCTGACTGTAGCCCATGGTTGAGCCCTTTATTAGTGTCAAGGAAGTTGGAATTCATGTCCTGACTCTGCCAACTAAGCAACTCTGGGAACTTGGGCAAGTCACTTGACTTCTCTGCATGTTGGTGTCCTCACTGATAATCTGGAGATATGGACAACATTGTGGGGTACTTACTGAGCAAGCACTGTTTTAATTAGCATACACATACTACTTCCTGTCATCCTCCCAACAAACCTAAGAAGTAGGTATTGCTTTCATTATCACCCATTTTAAAGATGTAGTAACTGAGGCACAAAGAGGTTAGTTTTCTTTCCTGTGGTTCCAAAGCAATATATGCAGCCAGGATTGAAACCCAGGCAGTCCTGTGTCCAGAACCCATGCTCTAGGTACCTTTTCTCAATAATTGTGGTAATTAAATCAGATTAAATATTTGGACGTAAATGTAACATATTGTTATTACCTCTCCTGGAGTTCACTTCCTTATCTGTCAAAAGGAGACAATACTTACATTTCAGAGGTTTTCTTGGGAACAAACATATGGAAGAAGACTGAGATTTCACTACCTATCACCACCCCGGCCCACAAAAAAACACGTTTTGCTCTTAAATCCTAAGAAATTGCACATGCTCTAAGCCTGTGCACTGCTACAATATAAAACTAATATCATTTTCCCTTTTTGCTTCTTACAGATTTTTGCATATATGGATCAAACCTCATCCCAAAAAAACAAGTGGGACCTCCAAGCTCTCAGATTTTTATCCATCAATTCAATAATTGATCCTTGGGTCTTTGCCATCCTTAGGCCTCCTGTTCTGAGACTAATGCGTTCAGTCCTCTGTTGTCGGGTTTCATTAAGAACACGAGATACAGCACAGACTTCCTGTTCTATACAGTCAAATGCCAGTAAATAGATTGACCTTTGTCGACAGTAGTTAAGAAGTGCTTCGTTAGCCAGCATCTGGAAGATCAGTTTGAAATGGCTGCTTGGAGAAATGAAAAAAGTAAGTTTACAAACCCAACGACACTATCCTAATAAAACGGAGTGAACAAACCTTTCAGCGGTGGTTGGGGCTACAGAGGCGCTAACAAGGCACTTCATGGAAGGTGTTGGAAGGATCTATAAAACCTGCCCTCAACGAGCAGGTCAATGAGGTTGGTCTTTGGAGGAAAAACCCACCGCTTTTAGGATCCAGTTGCCTTTCGATTTAAACTGTCCTGTTGAGTGAAAAAGCATGTGGTTTTGTAATTTGTTTAAAACCCTAAATAGTTACAGTGTTTTCTATTTTAATCTTCTATGCTACTGCCCTTATAAACATGCAGTGTGCAGTCAGACCAGATGAAACTTCGCGTGTCTCCTCTAGGAAGGCCGTGCGTGGAAGCAACTAAGACTGGTGTCTTGTGTTGCTTAACAAACCCTTTGTTTGGCCAATGATTTGGAAATCACAGGCACTTTGTACCGTCCTATTTGTGTATGTGGGAGGTCTCTCTGGTCACCACGGTATTACGTGTGGAAGAGTGGGCTCAGCTGGTTAATGTCACCTTTTCACTAGTCCTCTAGAAGCTGTGTGTCAAAGTATTAGGTATTTATTTTATAATGTCCATTGTGCTAAGAGTAATCAAGAACACTTCTGGAATTTTCTTCTCAACAAGAAATAATAGGCTATTAAAAGAGTTTTAAATTCTGATTAATACTCTTCATTCTCTTTCCAGGGAGGGGAAATGTGGCTATGTCTGAAGCCAAATATTAGAATTAAAAACTGAAAAATCTGGTCAATTCTCAGTAAACCCTGAAACTCTTCTATTGCTCACGTTGAGGCTGTGACTAACATCTACTTGATAAGATGACTGTGTTATAGCAAAACTCATGCTTCTACATTTTTATCCAGGAAACATGGTTTGACTCATACTATATAGGAAATCAGGCAACAGTGAGTCATATCTTAATATGTTTCTAAATCTAAACGTTTAGCATGGTGTAAACCTGGCATCAAAATATTTCAGCAAATTTGCACTGTTTAATCATCTTAGTTACTGCGTAAACTCATCTGAAATGTTATGAAAATAAACTATGAAAGAAAAATGGAAAATGGAATAGTATTTGATGAATTCCCCCAAATAACAGTTTCTAGAGTAGATATAATATTTTTAATAAGAAAAAAGTGGAAAAATTATATTTATTTTGGCAGGCAGGTTTATAAAGTGTGGTCGCATTATAATTTAGATGTTAAAATATTCAGTATAGTACTTAATTAGAGAAGTTTTTTTCCTTACCGCATGATCTTCAGAATAGTAGAACCACCTTATTTATTTATTTATTTTACAGTGCCTGTTATTACAGGATAGCTATATTAAAAAAAAAAACAAAACAAAAAGAGATGTTAGTTTTTTCCAAAGTCTCATTGAATTGCTTACGCAAAACCATTTCCTATAAGTAGTTATCAAACTAGGTAATCACTTAAAGTGATTCCAAACCAATCTAGCATCAGACACAATCTATGTCAAATCAGCTCTTATTTTTAAAAGAATAAATAAATGGTTTGTTTTTCTACTAATTTAAACAAACCAGGCAAAATTTAACTTAGCTGAAATCTGGAGATGTAAATAAATCTTCTCTGGACACAAGTATTCTAAAGTTAAGAAACTGTTCTAAATAGGATTAATTATGCTCATGGGTAATTCCTAAACATAAAATTCTGAAGTTACTTTGAATGTGGAAGATTGATTTCTTTTATCAGATGACTGTTTTTTCCTCCAAATGAAAAAAATGTTAACTACAGTCCTTCACTCCACTTCACCACCCCCCCAAAATTCTGGAATAATGCCTGAGAACGTAAAAAAAAAAAAAAAAAAAAGGAACGCTTGGACATAGTATCACTAGTGGAACACAATGATTCACTCTGGGGCCCAATATGTTAGAATTTAAGCCATTTATTTAAGAATTGGTAGATTTCTAGAGCTTTGTTTCCTCATGTACTCCTGTTCCATGCACTGTGTTAAATGGCTAAATTCTGTTGTTTTGTCTGCATATACATAGAAGGAACTAAAATCCTATGTAAAATCCTATGTAAAAATCCTATGTAATAGTCAATCACCTATTATTAATGGCGATTTAAAGGTAACAGAAAAAATTACTTAGAATACGTATGTAAATATTTCCTTTCTAAAAAATCCCATCCCATCAGACATACCTGTTTACATTTACTGACTCATTTTCAAATTATATAAAAAACACTGAGCTTGGGCTGGTATATTAGAGAACTGAACTGTGATAAAAGAGGATACCAATTTTATTCGTTGTCCCTGACAGTCAGTGGGATGAAAAGGGAGAAACTATAGTGGATTTTCACCTCTGAATGCCAGCCCTTACTTTGGGTGTCCAGGAATTGGATGGGCCAGAGTAGTCAGCCCTGAGCTGAATTGTTCCCAGTTCCCTGTGGCCTCAGGTCATCCAAGAGGGAACTGGGAAATTCCGGTACTAATGTGTGGCCTTGAATCTCCAAAGATCTGATAGAGGCTATAGAAAGCCTCCAAAAGACCTGAAGCTCAAAGCGGTTTGGACCCATGACAACCCAGAGCCAGAACAAAGCTCTAGAAAGAGCGCCAACCCAAAACCACCATGTTGGCAGAGCCCTGTGCAGCGGGTAGGGAAAATCCAGTCGGAATCACTACATTCTCAGCGTAATTCAGTTAAATTTTTGGCATTCCTGTCTGCTTATGCCAGCGCACTTTCAAAGGGTTGTTCTAATGTTCATGTGATGTCAGCTCTGATTGGAATGGAGAAAAAAAACCAATATATCCAGGTTTAAAATTTGATGACATTGAAAGGCAGGGGAAGACAATTAGCTTGCACTCGTGTAAAGGTTTGTTTCTTTCATGTAGCCAAAACTGATGGTTTTCTGAATTTAAGAAGAACCCCCACTTGAGCCATTTACAGATGGAGAAGCTGTCTTCTCAGCAAATGAGAAGTTTCTATGTGTGGGCGGACAAGGCCTACTCATGTAGGTGGTGTTGCAACTTAAGTATTTGATGATGATCTTCTGCCCCATCACACACTTAACTTCATTGGATTTCCTCCCTGAGGACACATTTATAACATAACTCCAATCATCTAACAGCATTGTAATTGTGAATTTTTTAAATTCACAAAGCATTTTTATTACCATAATGCACACTATGGAAATAACTATTATTTTAGCAAGTCACAACAGCTCTAGTCTATACAGGGCACCAAGGACATGGACTGGGCATTAATTTTTATTTCAGAAAGTTACTTTTTTGGGGGGGGGAGCTTTTACCATTCTTTTCATTGTTAAGTAAATTTTCTTGGATTATATATTTTTTTATTCCCTATAAAATGAATGTACTATTCAAGTCCAGTTCAGGTGGTTTAACTCTGTGATCCAAGTGTTTCCTTTCTAAAATCTGCCACGCATCAAATCAGTGAAGTTTCCAGCAAAAAAAAAAAGACAGCATGCTCCAAAGGGGTAACTGAGCACTGTTGAATGGAGGGAGTATTTACAGAGGGGTGAGCAGGGGTAAAGGAATCAACAAGGGAGGGTGAGAGACGTCCCTCATAAGCTCTTCCACTCCTCAGCCTGAAGGGACAAGGGAGGAGGGGTCACCCAACTGTAGCCTTAAGTAAGGAAGCTGTAGCCTTTAGTAAGGAAGTAAGCCCAACGGTTGCCAAACCACAGGGAGGGAACAAGGGGACAAGGTACAACCTTCCTGGAAGATCTCTCTTACTACTTTCTACTCCTCTGCCTGTTTTTCCCATTGATGAAACCCAACTGTAATCCACAGAGTCAGGTGAGCCTGGGTAAAGTAGTCCATGAAGGCCTTACTACAGGGGGAGAGTAGATTTAGAGGGGAAGTGAAGGATATCCAGCATAAGTAAATGAAAAATATGTTCTCCTTTTTTTTAAATTGCACCAACACAAAAATTGAAACCACAAAGT
Organism: Potos flavus; assembly: GCA_028534135.1. Lineage (NCBI taxonomy): Eukaryota > Metazoa > Chordata > Mammalia > Carnivora > Procyonidae > Potos > Potos flavus. Next base: position 85,505,148 of record CM052896.1, read on the forward strand.
GAGCAGCCTCTCTTCCTGCCTCCTACTCCACATATCCTCTAACAAGCTTGGGGAACAGGAATCAGCCCCATCTTTATAAAAGGGAGTAAAATACTAGAAATTCTTTCAGCAAAATATTGGTCCTAAGCCCTGCTCTCCTGTGGCTCAGCATTTATACTTATCTAACTTTGGAAGCATATGATTTTATATAATTGGAGAAAGAGAAGGGGGATCAGACCAAATCATCTTTGTGTTTCCCCTGCCCATAGCAGTATAGCTATCTCTACACAGAACAAAGAGAGGGAACCACGTACACTGGTCTAGAAATGAACTGGAGCCTCATTTTTAAGGAGGACCACTACAGTGAGAAAAATCTAGAAAAACCTCGCTTAGGGGCACCTGGATGGCTCAGTCCATTAAGTGTCCAACTTTTGGTTTTGGCTCAGGTCATGATCTCATAGGTTGTGGGATCAAGCCCCATGTCAGGCTCTAAGCTCAGTGGGGTATCTGCTTGAGGACTCTCTCCCTCTGTCCCTCTGCCCACTTGTGCTCTCTCTCTCTCTCATAAATAAACAAATCTTAAAAAAAATAAAATAAAAACCCCACTTAACAATGCAGGGCTGGTCATTCTCAAATTTAATATAGCAGGGATGGGTCTACACAGCTATGATAAAGAAAGAGTATATGTAGCAATTCAGCAATTCTGCATAATTTTAATGCTGACAAAAGTATGATTAAAAAGCAAATTTTAGCAAAATGGTAAAAGAATAGACAAAATTTGATTCCCAAGCCATCTGTCAAAGTTACCCTTTCTGTTATCACAGAATCTGTCTATATTCCTCCTTTACTCCCCTCCTTTCACCCCTTTCCAGAGCGCACCTTTCCTAGCACAGACCATCTCCTCACTGCCCACCACTGGGTCCCCTGTCATCTTCAATGCACATACTCAACCTTTGTCCTTTCAGCAAACTCTAGATTTATTCAGGGATTATTAAAGATTTGCTGGACTGCTGAGGCTTTTCCAGACAAGTTATTTAACCTCTCTGCCTCTTACTTTCCTTGTCTGTAATAGAAGGATAATGAAATTATCTACTTCCTCAATTATTTTGAAGCTCGGGGCACCTGGGTGGCTCAGTGGGTTAAAGCCTCTGCTTTCGGCTCAGGTCACAATCTCAGGGTCCTGGGATCGAGCCCCGCATTGGGCTCTCTGCTCAGTGGGGAGCCTGCCTCCCCTTCTCTCTCTGCCTGCCTCTCTGCGTACTTGTGATCTCTTTCTCTCTCTCTGTCAAATAAATAAATAAAATCTTACAAAAAATTTTTTAAATTAAAAAAATTAAAAAAAATTGTTTTGAAGCTCAAATGAGTAAATAGATGCAGGACATTAAGCACAGTGCCTGGACTTGGTAAATGCTAATAAGGTTAAGGATTGGTATCATCTTAGAAGCCCAGCTCAGCGGCCCCTCTGACCTCTTCACATACCTCTGGCTCAGAGTGCTCATTCCTGGCAGGGGTCGTGGTGCTAGGGGTCATGGTATCTATTTGCTGACTCTGGGTAACTGTCAAGAATAATGATGATAATAAGCATGTCAAACAAGTTTGTATTTCAGAGAATGCAATGTAGATTGGCACACATGGGACAGTGTAGAGGAATGTGTAAGCATTAAAAAGAGGAGAGCAAGAGACACAGAAGGACCACAGGACACATAACATGGTTCCTGTCCCCTCAACAGAGCCAAGTAGGGGAGCTTAAAAGGGACAGTACCTGAAATTATTCTAACAGGACATGTTATGTGTTGGGAAACACACTCTATCACAAAGCTGGAACTGAGGGGTGCCTGGGTGGCTCAGTCAGTTAAGGGTCTGACTCCTGATTTCAGCTCAGGTCATGATCTCAGAGTCATGAGGTCGAGCCCTGCATAAGGTTCCAAGCTCACCAGGGAGTCTGCTTAAGAGTCTCTCTCTCTCCTTCTCCCCTCCCCCTCCCCCTGCTCACTCACTCTCTCTCACTCTCTCTCTCTCTCCCCCTCAAATAAATATGATTTCATTTACTTATTTGAGAGAGAGAGAGATTGAGAGGATGAGTGAGGGGAGCGGCAGAGGGAGAAGTGAACTCCTTACAGGGCAGGGAGCCTGATACGGGACTCGATACCAGAACCCTGGGATCGTGACCTGAGCCAAAGGCAGACGCTTAACCGACTTAGCCACCCAGATGCCCTAAATACAATCTTTAAAAAAAAAAAAAGAAACTGAGCAGATTTCACTTATACATCATCTTCTAAAGAGCCCCAGAATAAGTCCAACCCATGTGCCACAGACGACCTTTCATATTTCTGAAAACAGCACACAGGACCTCTCCAGGCAAATATTCCTGATTACTTAAGCTGTCACTTATGGGACACCTCACCATTTTGGTGCCTCCCCCAGATCTTATCCAAGTTATCACTGTCCACCTTAACATGCTGGGCCAGAACCAAACACGAACATATAATTCTAAACCAGTCTTATCGGTACTGAGTGCTGATCCATCAGTTTCTGACTTGATCTGAACATTATATTCTCATTAATGAACCTGAGTATTACAGCCTTATTTACAACCAGGTCATACCTTTATAATCTTCAACAGATGAAAGAAGCACAGCATTCCACTTTACATAGAGCAAAACTGAGCGCAGGGGTGAAGTGAGTTGCTCACTAAGGACATTCTCATAAGATTCCTCTTAGGATTACAGTGTCTATCTTGCCACCCGACATCACACAGTCATTTGGTTTCTCATTAGTCATTTGCCTATAAATTCCTCGATTGGTTCTGTAGACTAGGAATCGCGAGCTTTGTACTTATCTGCTGAAACTTGTCTTTTGTGTTAAAAACTTGGTCCTTGAGATAATGTGGAATTAGACGCCCATGCTGGGGCCCAGAGAATAATCTCTTTCCTTGAAAATGGAACTCACTACTTCTAGTCATCAAATGATATTTTTCCCAGACTTAACTGACCAATACTCATCTCAGTCCTAAGAATATGCATGAGACATCATAAATTAAACACTTCAAAATTCAACAGCTGCACAATTAAACCTTTGAAGACACGGTTGAGACTATCTTTCAGCTTGTAGAAAGCTTCTTAACATATCCACATTGTGAAGAGCCCAGAGGAACAAGCCAAAAACCTCAGGCTTTTGAAAATTCAACGTTAACTTTTCATGTTTTTAAAAATACCTGACCTCGTGTTACTTATAAAATGAAAGACACAATAACCACATCACAGTGGGCTGCACATTTCTTTGACCTGTAAAAATAAATCCTTCTGGTGTTAGTACGCATTCCAATAAAAGAAGGGCAAGCTTAACTATAAACTAGGGATCTTTATTCTCTTTATTACCTATTATGGTGACTGGGGAGTCAGACACCCACTTCTAAGATGAAACACTAGCTCAGATGTTCACATCTGTCCATGAAATGCCAGTATGGAAAACTAAGGAAGGTAGAGAGTCAGAGTCCTGTCCTCCTTCTACAAATTTCTTCTGTGTTCTCATTTAAGTTATATGAACCACAATGTTTACAAAGACATACCGAGGAAATACAATCATCCTGTGTTATCAGTATTAATAGTTTTTTTAAATGCCTTGCCTTTAGTTGACCTACTTGACCATGTTCAAATACTACTATTTGGAATCCTTTGTAATAGGAAGTTGGGATTAAGAGACAAATCACATGGGAAACAACAAACAAACAACCTGATTGCTTTATATGTAAACCAGCAGTCAGAGTGGTAAAGCTGGGATTAGAATGGAGACATCAGATTGGTGACATGATGTGTCCCATTCCCTAGCCCCTCTCCCACCGCTCTCCCCGACTTCTGACTCTGGCCCCAGCCCATTGTGCTATGTCTGGTGCAGACCAGCAAGCTCCCATCTCAGGTCACTTCCCTGGCTGTTGTCTCTGCCTGAAATAAATGCTCTTCTCCCAGACAACCATGGCTCACTTCTTCACTTCCTCATCTTCCAAATTTTACTCCAGTGACAGTTTCTCAGTGAGGCCTTCACTGACGACCTTTCCTAAAATTACACGCCCCCCCACTCCTCATTCCCTTTACCCTAGTCTGTCTTTTTCTAATATGAGTGACCTTAAACATACTTCAAGGTTGATGTATTTATAACATTCATGGTCTGTCTCCTTGTACTAGATTGTGAGTTCCAGGAGAGAGAGACTGTTGTGGCTTTTGTTTTGATGCCCAGTGTTTTAGTATTTTCCAGTGCATTCAGAGGAGCAGCCTGGCAGGAGTTATCAGAGCCCAAGGGGAATGAGGAGGCTATCCACACAAGGGGTGAACTGGTGTAGGGGCTCCAAACCTGAGTGTCCCCTTGTCCTTGCAAGGGGACAGCCTGGTAACAGGGTTTAGGAGCCTGAGTGGGTTGAGAAGGGCACGCATTGGGGAAGCCATGGGACGTTGGCTGTCAGAACCCAAGCAGAGTGAGGATAGTTGTCAGGTGGGGCAGTCGGAGGGGTCAGACTGGGGCAGATTGAGCAGAAAGATGGAGATTGGGGAAAGGGTGATGGTGGGGCTGGGAGACTGGTTACAAATGGATTTATCCAACAAGCAAATATATTAAGGATAATGGAAACCAGGTCTATCACTGTTAGAGAAATATAAAAAGAGAGAAAAGTGGAATGAATGCTGTAGTATTGGATTGGAATTGGGGGTATTGGCATTAGTTCTTTTTTTTCAATTTATACAGATAAATATAGAAATAAATACATATGTAAGTATGTGTGTGTGTTTTCTGATTCTGTTTGCTAAGACTGAGATTAGCAACTGCCTTCCCCAACCAATAGCAATAAGCACATCTACCACACAGATCCTGATCTCTAAATGCCATTTTCCTCTAAAAGGAACCGGGGCTCCTTGGAGAAATATCTGACCCTAGGCCAAGGGCAGAAAAAGTGTAAGACAAACCAGGAACATCTGATTGTGCAAGAAAATTAGTGTTCAAGGCAAGAGGAGCCATAAACAGGGTATTTATATGGTTTCAGAGTACTCCTGACAAAATAACCATTAATTACAAAAAGGAAAGAGTAACTTTACAGTGAGAAATGCTGACAGACCCTAATTTAATCGGAGGATCCAAGTAAACATCCTCAGTTATGGAACCCATTTGCCCTGTGAGCCAGAAGATGGGACGCAGTAAGAACACAGTGTCATTTCTGTGGTATTTCTCCCTGTCAGAACTTTGTAACCTGAATCTAATCGTAAGGAAACACCAGAGTAATCCAAATTGAAGAATATTCTACAAAATCCTGGCCTGTTAATCTTCAAAAGAGTCAAGGTCATGAAAATCAAGAGAAGAGTGAGCAACCATTCCAGATGGATGGGACCTCTAATGGCAGGGCGTGGTTCTGAACTAGACCCCATCACTATGGAGGACCCTGGGGCAACTAGCCCAATTTACATGAGTTTTGAAGAACAGATGGGAGGAGGCAGCAGTGTTAACTTCTCAAGTTAGGTTATTATATTGCGTTATGCAGTAGAATGTCTTTGGAGAACACTCCGACGCATTCCTGGGTAAGGATGCATCACGTCTGAAACCTAATCACAAATAATTCAAGGAAAAAAGTTACCATGTTCCTGTGAGTTTATGATTGTTTCAACATTAAAAAAAAATTTTTATTGAAACAGGAGGCACAGTCCCTGCAAAAGAAAGAAAGCAAAAAAACCCAAAAAACAAAAAACCATGCCTTTTGTACATAGAGAGAAATTAACAAGGTAAACTAAAATCAGAATCTAATTTCTATCATTCTTATTCAGTTTGCCTCACAAGTTTTGTTTTTGAGCTATGAATAAGGTATCTATGAAATGAAAACCAAAACCAAATATTAATGATGGATATCTTACTGGCAGGAGAAAAGCTGTTATCTTAATCATTCCAACCCATTCACCACCAAGTCAGGCTAAGCTTCAATATGACGCTAATGGTTTGGCTTAAAGAATTTATACACCTATCATCACATTTTCCCATTAGGGAAAAGGAGACCAAACACATTTACAACTATGAGTTGTAATTTGAATTTACATGAGTTATTTTGGGGAGAAATGCAGCTATCTCAGCATCCACTTAATTTTGGATCTCATAAGAGAAAATGATTCTTCCCAAAAGAAAACACAATTTATCCACCAGAGGTCCAGCCCCATGCTATGAATATTTGCGTTTGTGGACTTCCGCACCTTCCGCAGAATCATCAGTTCATTCTTAACTATAAAATAGCACTACTTGAACCTTCTGATTTCTCAATTCGACCCACACAGATGCAATAAGGTTTTGAATCTTACAAATGAAGATTATTCTTAAAGATGAATTCCTGTAAGACCTTGTCCTCATAGGAAATCTGTCTGCTCAATCATAAATCTATGCTTAAAAGCATAGAAGAGTTGTGTTTATTCCTGAGGCTAAGTGAACAGGATACCCAGGCAAGGGAGCAGGTTTTCAAAATTATTCAAAATTTTGAAATTTCAAAATCATTCAAAATTTTGAAATTTCAAAATTATTCAAAATTTTTAAATTTCAAAATTATTCAAAAGTACTACCTCATTCTGTTTAGCACTCACATACCTCCCCAGCCCATCCTCCATGCTGCTTTCAGTGGCATTACTCTTGGAGGCAGACCAGCACCATGGTTCATATAAAGTTTGGACTCTGAAGTTGGACAGACCTCATTTCAAACCTAACTGTTGGCATTTGCTGTATAATCTTGAGCAAGTTAACTTAGGCTTTCTAATCCCCTTCTGTCACCCCTATCATGAGGACGGTACCCCTCCTCATGTGCTTTCAAAAAAATGACAGATGCTCTCATCATCATTGATTTTTTTAATGAAAATGTGATCATATTATTAAGATCCCATATTGCTAGTGTATTGGCTTCCTGCCCTCCGATGTTCAAAAGTGTCTTATCATACAACCACACATAACTAGACCGCCACCACCACCACCACCACCAACACAAACATCATCATACTGGTGTCTATCTAATGACACGTTACCAACAAATCTGAGGTTGACTGGGGACAGAGGAGTCCCATGAAGTCAGAGATGATGCAACCGACCGAATCTACAACTATGTTTACAGCAAGAAATCACCAAAGAAGTGGTGATTTGAGCCACTGTCACACCTATGTCCATGCCATGCAGACAGTGGGAGGCATCCATGCATGTCTTTTCCCCAGATGGTCTCATTGCTTGCTCTCTGATTTCCTTCATGGCTCTGCTCAAATATCACTTCCACAGAGAAATCTTCTTGACTAATATAAAATGTCCCCATCATTCTCTTTCCTTTTCACCTCAGTCTGTTCATTTTTCTTTATAACCTTTATTACTCTTCTCACTACCTGGTGTTAAAGTTGGGGGAGAGGGGAGGGCATGCATGAGTGCACCTGCACAGGAGCTTATTATCTTTCTCTCTGTGTGGAAAAAAAATCTCCATAATGGCAGGGTTTTTATCTTTTTTGTCTGTCATCAGAACAATATCTCATATGGTAGATGTTCAATAAATATTCATTAAGTAAATGAATGGATGAATCTAATTGTCAGCTCACAGTCTGGAGACAAATGACCCCAGTTTTTAATTGGGACCAAAGGTCTTTGGGAAAAAAAAATTTCCCATATTTGCTCCAGGGAGATTTATAAGGAAAGAAGACAACTTTGGTACAATTGATGCAAAACAAAACAGAGCAAACAAACAAACAAAAAACCCAAAGTAGCCTTCACCACATAGCTCTTAAGACACTTTTGTAAAAGCATATATTTTTGTGTTATTTCTCTTCTGTTTGTTGTCACGACTGAGGTTTTTCTTTGTATGGAATAAGTTTCCAAAATTAGAACACCACTCTCTAACATTGCACCTCTAGGACCTAGGAGTCTAACCTGTAACTCTTGTCTAGAAACAATTCATTTCTAAGGCATCACTGGCTCCCCGTCATCCCCAGGGTAAGAGCCAAGCTCCTTAGCAGGCAAGCCAGGTCGGGCTGGGGCTGCTCAACCCTCCTCTCACCTGAGGCACCTGTGGTGTCTGGTCTCAGTGCTAAGATATTTGCAGTTTCACCCACCGGTGGCTCATTCGCCCCTCAGTCTGCAGCACCTCTACTCTTCTGTCCTGGTTCACATCTACCCATCTTTACGTCTCTGAGGGAGCTATTCCTGACCCTTTACTCCTATCATGACATTAGTGAAAATCAAATTAATTCAACATTATGGTCAATAGTATGTTTGTGATTCTTTGCTAAAACTGGTTAGAGCAATGAAAATTAATCCATTTTTCTTTACATATATACAGTATACTATATAGTCTACATATAGTATATATAGTATATATACGTATATATTATGTGGATATAGTATATCTATATATATAGATATACTATATCCACATAATATATACGTATACACTATACTATATAGTATATCTACATAATATATATGTATATACATTTATATACACACTATATGTACATATACTATATATAGTGTACATATATATATACTATATGTACCTCTGAACAAGTATCTTTTTTTTTTTTTAAGATTTTATTTATTTATTTGTCAGAGAGAGCGAGCACAAGCAGGCAGAGAGGCAGGCAGAGGCAGAGGGAGAAGCAGGCTCCCCTCCGAGCAAGGAGCCCGATGTGGGACTCGATCCCAGGACCCTGGGATCATAACCTGAGCCGAAGGCAGCCGCTTAACCAACTGAGCCACCCAGGTGTCCCCCTCTGAACATGTATCTTTAAAATGTTTTCTTTTAATTTACAAAAAAATTCATCCTATTCTATATAGACTATAGCTTCTGAGATCTTTATGATAATATAATACACACCACACCAATACCTGTGGAATCGTACCATCATCTACATTTATAAAAGAAACTGAATACAGGTAGAGAAACATACCTGAGACTAGCTGTTTATCCCCCTGTAAATAATCTTACAAATAATACCCAACTTTTAAGAAAAACATAAAAAACACTTAACACTGGTTCAGTCAGATGTATCTCTGTGAACCTATCTATCATCTTAACTCAACAAGAACTTGGAATAAGGAAATCCAGTTTGTTCAGTCGCAAAATGTCATATTCCAAGAAGACTTCCCGAGTATAAATTATAACGCAGAAATAATGGTGTTATACTTAGATACATTATTTTGCATGAAATTTTCTCAAGGCAAAACATAAAACTGGTTTCTGATAAGCATCTTTATTTCTTATGCCAAAGAACAGTCCCCCAGGGGTTAAAACTAGAGGCTGTCGTTTGAGTTCCCTAAGGAATGAAAGATAAGATCTCAAAAATGACATAAATAATGAAGTAGGCCAGATACCATATACCAAAAACTTTTTAGTAGGCTTCCACAAAAGTTTTGTTCTGTACTCAGACTATTTATTTTGAGTCAAGAATTTTTACCCAAGACAAAGGAGCAACAAGGGCGTCTAGCTTTGGCTGAGGAAGAAACACACATACAAAATTAGCAAATACACACAAAAAAAGAGACTCTGTACTTTCATTGTAATTGATCATTACGACCGTATATCTTGTTTCCAAACATCATTAAATAAAAAGTGGTCGTTGAGAGGATTCTTCTTCAGAAATGCAAATGTTAAGAGGATTTTTCTTTGAACTTTTCTTTGGAAAGTTCTGTAAGAATCAAACATTCTCGAGAAAATATTCTGTTTTTTGTATCCCATGGCTTCCAGAAAGGATTTGAGGAAAGTTACAATGGCAAATCATTTATTATCTAATCTAATAAAGAAAGAGAAAAAGTCAACTGGAAACTGTGAGTGACTGTGGAAAAATATAGTGGACAATGTCCAATGTTGGAAGATAAGAATTATTTTTAAGTGAAGCCTTCATAGACTTTTATCAAAAATTTTAAAACTTGGCCCAGCAAAGGTATTCTGTATGCAGTCAACATGATGTGATATACATAAGATACTTTCTGACTATCTAGCAAGACAACAATTATGGCAGCTTTTTATTGTCAATGTAGTTAAGCTAAAACCATGTTTCCCAGAGTTTCCCTCTCAGCGTGGTTCTGGGTTCAGGTTGGCCACAAGAGAAACTTTTTCTAGATTTGGAAAGCAGAAGTGAAGCCGCAGCCATATTTAAGCTTAGGATGTTGATGTTAGGTCAGGCACCATTGCAGCTCATACACACTGTTGTGGGTTTGCTGACTCATTGTGTTGGCCTGGGAAGGCTGGGCCCTCAGTTTCCTACCTCCTCCCAGAGCTCTGTAGGACAGCAGTTAAGCCCACCGCACATCCAACAGGGGCTGGGTTTATCTCCTTTAGTTTGTTCCAATTTGGGACCAGACTCCTTTGTTGCTCTAAGAGTACACCAGAACTTCTTCTGTAGATTGTTAAGTCTGAGAAAGTGGTGGGAGCCTGATGAAGAGTATTCTAGATATTTATCCTGAATATCCTAGACTGATAAAAGAAATCCTAGAAAAAGATAATATTGTTATTAAGATCTACTTGGCTTATTGCTCTCTTTGGGGATATTTTTAACTTTATACCATAAACAGTGTTTGTAAGAGTGACCTACCAACTTTCCCAAGAAGGCTGTCTTTTGGGCCAAGGAAAACAAATGGGACAAAGATGGAGGCTCATTCTAGAAAGATTTTTGTAGAACTGACAGCATAAAAGAGGTAGCTAGTCTCCATAGTTTGGACAGGCTATCCCCAGAACAGTACGAGTTGTTTTATTATTCAAAATAGGGGGAAAATATACATAACTACAAAGCCAGTCAACTAGAACAAGAAGGAAATACTGTCATGGTTTTACTCTGCTGACCTGGAAGCCTAATCAATGCAGTTAGACAACAAACAGACACAAGAAGGATGAAGACTAGAAAGGGACATTTACATGGGGGGCCATGGGGACATTATTTTGTCTACTACACCAAGACAATTTTGAAGAAGAACCAGGAGAGGGAATTTGACATATTAGGGAAATTGACATACGAATGACATATTTTACATAATCTGACATATATTGAGACTTCTAACAAAGCCGTAATAATAAAAATTGCATGACAAAGAGATATAGACAAACAGAAGCCAGAACTGGGTATTCAACAGAAGTAATGTTACAAATTAAGAAGGAAAGTCAATAAATATTGTTAATATGATTAGTTATCCATGTGGGGGAAAAAATAATGAGATCCCTACCTCATGATATATGTAAAAATAAATTCCAGATGAATTGTGTGGACCTAAAGGTAAGGAAAATATAAAAATACAGGCAAGGAATTTTATGACCTCAGAAAGAAAAAGATTTCTTAAACAGACTCCCCCGCTCAAAAACTAATAAATTGTATACATTAAAATGTAATACTCCTACAGGGCGAGTGGTTGACTCAGTCGGTTAACTCTCCAACTCTTGATTTCAGCTTAGGTCATAATCTCAGGGTCCTGGGATCAAGCCCCCCATTGGGCTCTACTCTCAGTAGGGAGTCTGCTTGAAATTCCCTCCCACTTCCTCTGCCCTTCCCCCGACTGGTGCTGTGTCTCTCCCTCTCTCTCTAAAATAAATAAATCTTTTTTAAAAATATAATACTTCATGCGATACGTGCCCTCCTCAATACCCACCACCAGGCTCCCCCAACCCCCCACCCCTTCCCCTCCAAAACCTTCAGTTTGTTGCTCAGAGTCCACAGTCTCTCATGGTTCATCTCCCCCT
>CM052896.1:85517336-85554851 GCA_028534135.1 Potos flavus
GTGATGCCCCCAGCTTTGTTTTTCTTTTTCAACATTTCCTTAGCAATTCAGGGTCTTTTCTGGTTCCATACAAATTTTAGGATTGTTTGTTCCGACCCTTTGAAAAATGCCAGTGGAATTTTGATCGAGATGGCATTGAAAGTATAGATTGCTCTGGGCAGTATAGACATTTTAACAATGTTTATTCTTCCAATCCATGAGCATGGAATGCTTTTCCACCTTTTTGTCTTCAATTTCTTTCATGAGTGTTCTGTAGTTCCTCGAGTACAGATCCCTTACCTCTTTGGTTAGGTTTATTCCCAGGTATCTTATGGTTCTTGGTGCTATTGTAAACGGAATCGATTCTCTAATATCCCTTTCCATATTTTCATTGTTAGTGTATAGGAAAGCAACTGATTTCTGTGCATTGATTGAGGAGGGCATGTACTGCATGGAGCACTGGGTGTGGTACATGAACAATGAATCTTGTAACACTGAAAAAATAAAATAAAAGTATTTGGGGAAAAAAAATTAAAAAAAATAAAAAACAATTAAAAATATAATGCTTCCATGCAATAAAAGACCCTATGACTAAAGTAAAAAGACAAATCACAAATTCTAAAAGATCTTTGCTGTCCATGTAACAAAGCATTAGCACTGAGAATATAAGAAGAATATAAGTCACAAGAAAGTTCAATTATATAAAAGTTAACTCAGAATGGATTAAAGACTTAACTATAAGAGCTAAAACCATAAAAATCTTAGGAAAAAATATGGGTAAATGTTCATGGCCTCGGATTTAGCAATGGTTACTTAGCAATGATGTCAAAAGCACAAGCAACAAAAGAAAAATACAGAAAAATTGGGGTTCATCAAAATGAAAAACTTTTGCACATCAAAGGACACTACCAAAAAAGTGAGAAGAACCTATAGAATGGGAGAAATATTTGGAAATCATATAGTTGGTAAGTATCTAGTATCCAGAATATATAAAGAGCTATGACAACTCAATAACAAAAAGAGAACTCATTAAAAATGGTCAAAGGACCTGAATAGACATTTTGCCAAAGAAGATATAAAAATAGCCAACAAGCAAACATGAAAAGACGCTCAATGTCACTAGCCATTTGGGAAATGCAAGTCAAAACCACAATGAGGTAAAGCTCACACCCACTAGAATAGCTATAACAATAGTAACTTTTAAAATGGAAAATAACAAGTGGTAATAAGAATGTGGAGAAATCGGAACCCTCATACATTGCTGGTAGGAATGTAAAATGGTGTAGCTGTTGTGGAATGTGGAATGCAGTTTTGGGTGTTCCTCAGAAAGCTAAACATAGAATTCCCATTATGACTCAGCAATTCCATTCCTAGAAATATACCCAAAAATTTGAAAACACGGACTCAAACAGATACTTGTATGTCGGTGTTCATAGCAGCACTATGCACAACAGCCAAAGGGTGGAAACAATGCAAATGTCCATTAACTGTTGAATGGATAAACATAATGTGGATTATCCACACTATTTGTATGTGGTACATACATACATAGTATTTTTCAGCCATAAAAAGGAATGAAGTACTGATACCTGCTACAACATGAATGAGGCTTGGAAACATGCCAAGTGAAAGAAGCCAGTCACAAAAGGCCACATGTTACACAGGGGAAGAATAGGGAGTGACTGCTTATCAGGTATGGACTGCCTTTTGAAGGATGAAAACGTTCTGAAACTAGATGGTGATGATGGTTACACATCATTGTGAGTGTACTAAATGTCACTAATGGTCAATTTTACGCTATGTGTATTTCAACGCAATAAAAAAAGCACCAATGATACATTATATACATTAAGACGCTATAATCCTATCTGGTAAAAGACACCATAAATAATGTGTAAGGACAATCCACAAACTCTAAATGACTTTTGCCACTCATGCAGCTAAAAAGCATAATATCAGGAATATAAAAAAGTATTTCTATAACTCTATGAGAAAGTACAAATAACAAAATGGAAAAATGAGCAAAGATGCCATTAAGCAATTTATAGAAGAGAGAACCTAAATGGCCCCCCAAAAGTATGACAAAATGTTCAGCCACACTGGTAATCAGGAAAATGCAAATGAAAATATATTTTGCACCCATAAGACAAGTAATACTTTGAAAGTCTGATAATGATAATACCTGGTATTAGTGAAGATATAAGGAAATGGAATTATAGAGCAGAATAGAATAGATAGAATAAAAATAGAATAGAAATAGAATTTAATTCTAATATGTGACCAGTAGCATGCACATTGGAACAACTTTGGAGACCAATATGGCAATAGCTGATAAAGTTGAAAATCTGTATATGGTACTGATCTGCAATTCCCCTTTTACAAATATACTCTAGAGAATAGTATTTTGGCACAAGGAGACATATACATATATGCCCACAATAGCATTGTTTGCTATTGCCGAAAAGGATGGGGGGAGGAAAGAGCTTTAAATAAATAAATTGTGGAATAGTCCTACACCAGTTAGAATGAATGGCTAAACTAAACTATTCCTTATGGAGATCTCAAAAACAATGCTGAGTATTAAAAAAGACAAGTTTCAGACTGATTTATAGGATAAACTGAACTTGCATAAAGTCTTAAAATACAAACATGAACCAAACGTCATCAATGCAGACAACTGTAGCAAAAATATAAAACCTTAGAAGGAAAGGGTACCCAGCAACTTCCCGATGGTGGTATGTCTAGGGACAGAAGAAAGGGAATGAGGTGGCACAAAATTGTCTCTAATTTTTATATCTTAAAAAAATCTGAAGCAAATAAAACACATTGTTAATATGTATTAATTCTGAAAAGTGAGCACCCACGTTTTTATTATATTACTTGCCATGCTTTCTGTGAGTCTAACATCTTTCAGAATAAAATAACCAGTAGTCTGTTAATGTTGGGAAGTAAAGTAAGAAGCAATTCTGCAAAGACTAAGTACAAAAATGTGTACATTTTGCTAGGGTGAAAAATCAACTAAATAACTTGCATGTGTGTTTGTGTGAGAGAGAGAACATTCCATGAGATAGAAGCAGCCAAGTTGTGTTTCTCTGAAGAGAGATCTCATAACGACAACTTTGGGGACACACCCCAGTCAGAGACCCCAGACAGCACAGTGCCCCAACACTTGTATGTTTGCCTAGGACAATGTGTGCTGCAGTCAACTAAGGGCACTTCCTGTTGCTTTTCCAGAGAAGGCAGCCAAAAAAAATAACAGATCCAGAACAAAAATTATCACCCGCTCCAGGCTAACTCAATATTTTTCATACCCTGGGTTCATTTATTTGCTTATTGACTTAGATTGATATAAGACATCATGTTATGGACTGAATCAAACATTTTTTTAGATTACTTTTGCTGTTATAAATCCAACTGGAAAAAAGTCATCTCCAACCCATTTACCTTTGAGACGGTTTCCGGACACCAGCTCATGTTTTCTGAAGGGTAACAAACGGAAAATGTTCTCACCACTCATGTAACCTGCTGTTGATTTTCTGGGCTGCACATTCTGAGTTAACGTTCAAACGGCCATTCGCAAGTGGACCCTTATTGACAAAGGGGCCAAGAGATTTCAGCAGCGCCACAGTTCAGAGCTCTCCTTGGTGTGATGTGTCCAGATTGCCTGCCTGCTCAGCCTGCAGGAATGCTTCATTTACATGCTACTTTTGCAAACTAATAAACATTCCTTCCTAATGCAGGGCTAGCTGGCAGAAGCCCTGACTTAGTGTTCTTGGGTTTTTTGAACCTTACCACGGGGGATAAAGCAGGGAATTCTGTCCCTAAGAATCATCACAAATGTATAAATATTGCATGTCAGTAAATGCTACATTAAGATGGGATTTCTGTTTGGTCAGATTGGTCAGACTATTATTTGCACAGCAGCCTTTCTGAATTAAGGAGAGAGTACTTACTCCTGAAACTGAGTCAATGATAAAATTCATCACCTTTTCCTGCATCTCATTATTCAAAATTTTCTAGAACACAACCTTGCCTGTTGGAATATAAACTTGGGGGCTGGAACGTGGTCCTACTCAGCTAGCACAGGGCCTGGTGCCCAGTTGGTAGCAGTTGAGAATAGGGCAAACATCCGATGATCACATGGGTCATGGATTGCCTTATCTAACCAAGATGTAAGAAGCATGTTCTCCCCTCTAGTCTTAGACAATTGAACAACAACGACAAAAAGAATTAAAAATACTGGGATTCTAATCATCCTCCATCAAGAACACCATCTTTTACCTATGAAGAAATCGTAAGTACGGTGATTATAATTTGAAGAAAAGACTATCTCATGCTAGAATCTGTAGTGATAAATAGCTCATGAGCAATTATCCGTTAATCTCTGAAGAACAATTCTCTATATTGAAAGACAAGACCAAGATACGAATTTTTATGTGTGTGCACATGCACACTTACAAAACAGGAAAGACTTACTCTCATCTATAACCCTAAAGCTTCCAGACTCTAGGTGGATGGGCCATGGTACCTAAGGGAGACCCTTTGCTAAGCAGCCTGATGCATCTGGATGCGTAAATTTGTCCATAAACAAGATGGCAGAGCTGGATGATTCTGTGTCATAGCAGAGAGAGGACTTTGCAACCTGAAGGATTTGGGAATTCAGGGCACAGCACAATACATTTGGAAAAGAGAAGAGCCCGAAACACTGGTGTGCTGTGTAGAAGAAAGATCAGAGAGAAAAACCTCCATGAAGAAATGGCCACGGACCGGGAGAGGCCTTTGGGAAACAATTGTCCAATTATG
This sequence comes from Potos flavus, assembly GCA_028534135.1. Taxonomy (NCBI): domain Eukaryota; kingdom Metazoa; phylum Chordata; class Mammalia; order Carnivora; family Procyonidae; genus Potos; species Potos flavus. The sequence goes on from CM052896.1 coordinate 85,522,119, forward strand.
GTTCAAGCTGTTTGCTATGAGATTTATGACGTAAAATGCCTCTGCCATCTCCTGAACGAAATCTTCAGTTTATGTTACTGTATGAGCAAATGCTATTTAAGGATCCAAGCGCTAGGCTGAGTTCTGGAGCAAAAAAGAGAAAGGACGTATGGACCAAGGTGGTAGAGGATGACGGTTCAGCTGATGCCCTGACAGACATCTCTTGGATGTCTCCTAAGAATCTCAAACTTAACATGGTCAAAACAGAACTATATTCTGCTCCTTCCCCAGGCTTGCTCATGTTATTAAATGGCACCACAACCACCAAGCTGCTCAAGCCCAAAACATACATATTTGCTTTACTTCCTCACCTTCTCTTACTCCCTATCTCTAATCCATCAGTAAGCCCTGCCAACTCCAAACATACCCCAAATCCATCCACTCACCCACTCTTGTCCAAAATCCCATGGCCGTCAGGAGTGACAGCAACAGCCTCCTAACCGATCCCCTTACTTCTGCTTTTACCAGCCACACCCTCCTGGCACTGACTCACGGTCTCTTCTTCATTTGGCAACTATAGTGACCCTTTAAACTCAAGATCATATCATGTCCCTCTCATGCTCAAAACTTTCTAATATTGGTCAGTCCTACTGAGAATACTGTCTTCCTTCACCATGGCCCACTGATGTGACCTGACCCACCGTTTGGGCCACGTCTTACCCCTCTCTCCCATTCCCCTTTTATCTCAGCAGTACTGCATGACTTCTATTTCTCAAATGACTTGGCCACAAGAGCAACTCCTTTTCCTGGAATGTTCTTCCTCTAGATTTTTGCATGGCTAGCTCCTTTTTTAAATAAGATCTCAGCTCAAATGATACTTCCTCCAAAAACCGTTCCTTCTTCTAATGCAGCCGTACTTTCACTAGAAGTGCTTCATCATATGAGCCTGACTTATTATCTTCATAGCACTATTCACTATGCAAAGTTTTTTCACCTCCATTTTCTACTTTCCCTTATCAGAATGTATGATTCATAGAGGAGAAATTGTATTGTTCACTACCACATCTCAAAACAATGCCTAGCACACAGTAGAAACTCAGTAGACACTAGGTAAAAGGCAGTATAGCACAATGGTTAAACATCTGAACTCTGGCAGTACTGCCATTTACTAGCTGTGCACCCTTAGGTTGCTAACTTAACCTCTATGTTTCCTCTTCTATAAAATGAGATGATGATAATAGCATTTGCCTCATAGAAGGTTTTGTTTTTTTTTAAGGTTTTATTTATTTATTTGACAGAGAGAGAGTACAAGTACCTTCTGCAGGCAGAAGGAGAGGCAGAAGCAGGCTGCCCGCTGAGAAGAGAGCCCATGTGCGACTCTATCCCAGGACCCTGGGATCATGACCCAAGCCAAAGGCAGATGCATAAACAACTGAGTCACCTAGGTGCCCCCCCCCCATAGAGTTTTAATTTTGATTAAATGAGTTAACCTATTTTAAATGTTTAGAGAAATTCCTGGCATAATCAAGACTATACAGGTTAGCCCTTATTCACTTACTCTGATCTGCCCTTAATTTCCTATGCATACGCAGAAAAAAAATCCTGTATCTTCAGACTTTTAATTCATTCATAGCCAGCAACACACACCAAATGATTTACATACTTTCCATTCCTCTTTAAAGCAGTCTAGGAAAGAATCAGCAAAGGGGCATGGATGTTCCCACTCTGTGACTAGAAGAGTATGTGGTCAACAGCACATGACCAGAGGCATTTGAGGTCACAGAACTTCCAAAAAGTTAAAGACTTGGGAATGTGAGAGCAGGGCCTCAGCATCCTTCCCTCGTAAACCCTCAGAGAACACATGACCTCTTCTGCAGGTGTAACAATCAAGTTATTTTTGAATATATTATTACTAGGGTGGAATGAACTCTACCATACTTCCTACATATCCCTCCCCACCAAGAAGTTTCATGTTGGTAGGGTTGCCAGATAAATTACAAGACACCAATTAATTTGAAATTCAGATAAATAAATCATTTTTTATCTGAAATTCAGATTTAACTGAATGTCCTATATATTTTATTGGCTACATCTGCATATCAAGTACTGAAGGACGCTGGGCCTAACATCGGAAAGAGGCTTTGCAACAGACAGATCTGGGATCAAATCTGATTTCGTGGACGTAATGGAAGCAACTTTGAACAAGTTACTTAATTCTCACTGAATTCAAATTTCCTCATCTGTAAACAAACCTACCTCATAGAGTGTCTATGGAGCTGCATAAGGTAGGCTTTGGCAGAGCACTTAGCATAGTACCAGGGGAAAGGATAAATAGGAGATTTGCCAAAAAACATTAGTCTGCCTTCTATCCCTTCTGATACTTCAGGTCTGATCTCTGGCTGAGATGCTGAAAGCCATTTTTGTCTAGATAATTAGAATTAGCCTTAAAGGTGATTGAATTAAGGAAATAAAATGATACTTAAACATCATATTCCCCCATATCAAATATCTGTTGTCACAATAATGCTGTAGAACAGACAACTGTGAAATCTCAGTGGCATTCAACAGTAACATCTATTCTTGTTCATAAGTCCAGAGGTTGGCTCAGAGATTGTGCTGATATGAGCTGAACTAGTTGGGCTCACTTACACATCTGTGGTCAGCTCTCAGGTTGGCTGGGGACTAAGTGGTCTAGGATGACCTCAGCTGGGATGACTTTGTTCTGTGTTACCTGTTCTCTCATCCTCTAATAAGCTGCCATAGCCCTGCTCTTAAGACAGGATAAGGGACTGAGAGAAGAAGCGGAAATATGCAAGTGTTTTCGTAAGACCATTTGTCCTATTGGCTAGAGCAAAGCATGTGGCTATGGTCAGATCACATCAGAAACACACTACTAAAAGGCATAAATATACAGAGAAATGAAACAACAGAACCATTAGCGTGATCAATCTACGACACCCCAATCCATGGAATTTGTAAAGTAAAATTTTAAATTTAAGAAATTGATAAATGAAGGCATGAACAATGTAGTAGACACCTGTTGAGAGGCCTACCCTGCCCCTCACCCCTGGGAGCTGCCCAGCCTTGCTTATGCTGGTGATCCTACAACCTGGTTTTGGCTGGCCAGCCACAGGGGGAGCCCTTGACCCAAGCTGACCCAGTCACCTTCTGTCTTTGGAATTTGGGAATGGAACCGAGAAAGTTGAGTCAGAATCTGTTTGTGAGGCACCTGCAATATGTAACTTTGGGCACTCTGGGGAGACATATTTTTGCCATGTGAACTGAGGGCAAAAAAACAAAACAAACAAACAAAAAGCAAAACAGCCAGTCTCTTAGCCAGTAGAGGAAGCCAAATGAAGTCAATGCTGTATTAATTTTCCACTGATGCGGTCACAAATTACCACAAATTTAGTGGCTTAAAACAAGCCAATTTATTATTTTACAAGTCTGGAGTTCAGAAGTCTAAAATGTGTTGTCAGGGCTGCATTCTTTCTGTAGGCTTTAAGGGAAACCCCCCTTCCTTGCCTTTTCCATCTTCTGGAGACTGCCTGCATACCTTGGCTTATGGTTGCACCACCACAGCCTCTTCTCCCATTGTTACATCTCCTCTTCTGACCGATTTCCTTATCTCCCTCTTTTTAAGGCCCCTTGTGATTACACTGGGCTCACCTCAATGATCCAGGATGATCTCCCCATCTCAAGATCTTTCACTTCATCCCATCAGCAGAGTCCCTCCTGCCATGTAAAGTAGCATTTTCATAGGTTCCAGGATTAGGACATCTGAGGGGGCCATTGTCCTGCCCACCACAAATGCTCATGAGGAACAGAGAAGAAAGGAAAAGAAAAGGCTTCAAGAGTCTTATGCTTCTTCATCTGGTCAGGGCATTCCTCCGTTCCTGCCCTTGGTTGCCATGACACCCTCTCATATCCTTATAAGAAGTCTTTTGTGGGATGGCTGCTCGGAGTGCTCTGTTGAAAAAAGCTCTGAAGGCTTATAGGACTGAATGATCATTAACAATGTCTGATATGCCTGTGCCACAAATTCACTACCCTGCTCTAGATTAGAAAGAGTAGCATTAGCATGGCTGAGTGGGAAGAATAATTTTTCTTATGAAAATGGGGCTTAAACTATGAAAATTTAAATCTAGGTCAATGATGACTGAACCTGAATTAAGCGATATGCCTTAGGAGACTGTCTGTACATGTTGTGATATATCCCTTGGGGGCTGTGGGACCTCTGCCTTTTACCATGTACCAGATCTTAGAAGTTGAAGAGAAGGGAAAAAATAAGGAAAAATTCAGCTTGGTGATTTTTCTACCCAATACCTTTTCCTTTGAACAAAACAGCTAGGGCCCCAATCACACGCCACTTAGAAAGCTTGCTCCCCAGCGTGGCCACAGCCCAGAGGCAGTCTGTGTCACCACTCAAAACATTTTTCCTTGTCAGAGCACTTTCTCACAAGAGAAGGCTGTTGGTTTCAGGAGCTCCAAGTTTTGTTTCTGTCAGTTTTGTTTAGTGCTGTGTGCCAGGAGCTCACTTATGCCCAGATCCTTGGTTTGGCTTTTATAGGGAATTCTGCCGAGTGACACTTAATAACTTCACTGATCACGCACTCCGGTGTTCTCGGGGACTTGACGGTGCTAAAATTATGCGGTCACATTAACACCAGAAGGGAAGAAAGTTAAGAAGAGCCTGTCGTGCCCAGGGACTGAGGAGGAACCAAAGGGTGGGCTGGAGGGTATGGCTCTGTTTTTGAAGTGCCATCAGGAATTCAAACTCTCCCAGAATCAGTAAGAACACTTAATAGGAGAGGAGACAGGCCAAATACCCCCCAACCAAAGAGACTCCTTCCTGTTAGCTACCCGGATATTCCCTTCTCATGAAGAATTCTTTCCTCTCTGAAGATGTAAGGAGGTCTGTGTGATTTAATCCCCCCCCACCCGTAGCTTTTAAACTCTGTAGAATGAGTGTTTACAAAGTAGGATCTTTTACTAGATATTGTAAAAGAGATTTCTGCGCCTATGTTTTGCCAAGAAATTAAAATCCAGTGTTTGCCAAGGAGCATAAATATAGTTGGCAGAATCCAGAGGCTCAGTAGCAGAGATAAAAGTAATTGTTCCCTTCACCCAATTGCTCACACTTATTACAAAACATTTGTCTTCCCCTGGGGTGAATTTTCTCCCCTCATACCATCTGGCTCTGGGAGATATCGTCCGTCCTCTGGCTCAGGAAGGCCCATGAGACAAGCTTTGAAGGGAGATGCTCTGAGCCTCATAATTCCATCTTTATGCAGCTCCAGATGCATACAGACACACGGAGGCTCGATTATTGACCTAAGACATTTCAGCTCTCTATAGTCTGCTATCTTCCCCTTCAGTGATGATCGATTCTTAAGGAAGACATTTATGTTTCAACTGTGTCACCTTTTTCACCTGCTTTAAAATCGGATTCAGTTCTCTCTCTCTCCATATATATATATATATAAAGAGAATATATATTCTCTTTATGTAATTGTCAGTAAGCTGAATGGGTTGTCAACACTTGGACCAATAATCAGCTAACAGGAGATTTCTTAGCTTTACACTCAGTGAAGCAACTCAGGGACTGCTAATATGAACATTCTAGTGCTTTTAAGATTTCTTCCTTAACCCCTGCATCTGTCCCCAAAGACTATCACCCTGGGAGAAAAACAACCACAATGGCCTGATTCCGAGCAAAACCTCTTTGTTCTTCCTTTTACTGTGACATGTACCCTAAACAACCAAATATCAGGAAACAATTTTTTCATACACCCAAATTCAAGACTGGTTCTTTTTAAACTGGTTAGAACGTATCCGACTGACTTAAAAGTGAAAAAAGTCTAACATTTCAGCAAAAACTTGAGTCATCATCAGTAACTAAAATTTGATACTATTCCTTGGCAGTTAATTCACTTTACTCTTTGTACTTGACAATCCTACAGCTGTATTTCTTTTAAAGATAACCTATAAAACTTATTAAATTGCTCATTTGTTTAGAATTATAGTTGTTGGTGTACTTACCTCACTTTTCCTCTGAACAATGAGTTCCTTGAGGGGAGGCCCCTCGGAGCATTTTTTACCAGAAAGCCACACACAGTCCCTGTCCTTCATGCAGGAGAGGGATCACTACATAAAAGCACTATCTTCATCAATGACCTTCTTTTATTTCTCTGTCCACTCACTGCTACCCTTGCGAAAAACATAAACATTTCTTATTATTCATTATTTAGCTTTTGACAAAAGCTTCTACCAAAAAAAGCAGTCATCCCAGATCATTTTTAAAAAAGAGTAATGTGCATTATAAATCATTCCTATAAATCATACTTATATACAGGAAGGCTACTACTTGGAATTCTTTGGACTAGGAGGTGGAGTAGAAAGAAGAAAGAAGGAAGAAGGAGTTTACTTTTAAGGGAATGACAGAAGAAGGCCATTTGGCACAATTGTGACAGTGTAGATCACATTTTAAATAAAAGTTGCACATTGCAGATTTTAGATTATAAACTAGTTTTAAAAGTCAAACATCCTGGGGAAACATTTTTAGTCTGCTAATAATATTACTTCTGAGATCTTTTCCCGCAAAGCTACAAATAAAAGGGTATGAAATATCATGGTTCTGCCCATTTTATGGTCCTGACAAGTAGTTATAGTGATACAAAACAAAGTCAAGTTTATTCCCGGAAAAAGAAAAAACAAAATAGGAACAAGTTGAAATCTACCACTAAGATTTCCAGATAATAAACCACGTAAGAGTATCTACCTTCCACCTTCCTTTAGCAAACATACTATACCAAAACTTGGATTTGTATAAACAGTAACCTAACATCTACTTCTTTGAAAAGATGAAGTAAAATTTCCTTAAGTATCCAATTTTTCTATTAAGCAGTTTGTAAACATAATTTAGTATTGTATGTGTGAAGTTAAAGTATATAATGGGAAACAGCCTCCCTAACGAGTAAAACACGAATCTTCCAAGATTTTAGCAGAAAACAAAAGTCCCAGGAAGTCACTCCAGAATGGGAGTCCCCTTAGGTTTTCCACATGTTCATTGGCAACTGAAGCTCTGACTCAGTCGTCATACCCCCATTCTTTAGTTCCCCTTGACCCAGTTGAAACTGACTTCATAATATTTTTTTTTTGTACTTGTAAATGTGTACTCGTGTTACTCTCAATTTTGTTGCAGTTTATCACTGATATTAAAAAAATACTTGACTAAATAAGGGAGAACATGGAAATAATTATGGAAAATCCAATGCAAAAAATAGGCACATTTCCAAAGCACATATTTCTGATCCTAAAATAACCTGCCTTTTAGCCCTGAAGGAACAGTAGAACTTTGTAGACACCTTGTCCAACTTCCACCTCCAGTTCCTGGCATGTCCCACATTTGCAAAGAAGTCTTGGAACCTATACCCATAAGAACTAATCTTTTTTTTTTTTTTTTCTGCCTCTTGGAGTTTATTGGCTACCTGAGGGGTTTCTTGTGGTGTGGGATTTTCAGTGCTAAGACCAATATAGTCCCAGCAAACATAGAATTAACCACTCAAACTACTCTACACATTTGCTTGGGGTAATGAGTAGAGGCAATTTATGTGGCTTATGGGAACTTGTCAATCATCTCTGATACTCTCTTTGGAATCCTGATAATATGATAACTCCCAGAGGCCCCAAAACACTTCCCTTTTTTTAAAAACAGAGGAACTTTCAGAAAAGTAAGAAATCATTCTCATATCATCTTGACTGAATTCCCAACAGATAAAGCTAAGGTTTTACTTTCCATTCTCACCTATAGTCTATCTGCTATCATATTCTTGGTATTTATTTTTAAATGCTGATGAATATTTAATGTGAATTACAAACATCATGTATCCTGTCCTAAATATTAACATACTCTTCATACACGGCCAAACATGACACGCCCACACTTAACAAAAGCACTAGAAATTCCATAACATCATCTCATATGCAGTCCATATTCTTATTCATTCAGTTGTTTGCTCTAATCCAGGACTCTACATTCTATGTGGTCATTGTACCCCTTTGATTTCTTATAATCTAACACAGCTCTTGTGTTAGTTCTTCTTTTGAAACTATTGTTGTTTGGCATCCATGCAACAATTCTTGTTCATTTCTTTCTTTCTTTCTTCCTTTCTTTCTTTCCCTCCTTCCCTCCCTCCCTCCCTCTTTCTTTTTCTTTCTTTCTTCCTATATGAACTAATCTAAAACGACTTACCTTAGACACCAAATGTAACCTTTTCCCTTTATTTCCTTTCTTTAAATTTCCTTTACCCCTCCCCCCCCGATTTTCCACTTACACCTGGTTTCCCATCTGAGGGACACAAATGATTTATAGGGACATGATGATTAGAATAATGAATTGTCCATCTCTTTCTAGCCCAGCTTACTGTCCCTGCCCACTTTTGTAGGAGGCAATGACCCTGACATTTCACCAAATATAGAACCAGCTGTGTGTTCTCTCTGGACTGGACAACGGCCGTTGCTTGCACACAATACCATGGCTAGCTCCACACTCCTGACCTTGGAAGGCACGGAAGTCAGGAGAGCCCAGGTTGCCCGTGTCTTATGCATTAAACCATTCACATCAGCTGAGTATGTGAAGGGCAAAGCCCCCCAAAACAGCAGGAACAAACGACATGACAGGAGACGCTTGAAAAGAAAGGAGCCAGAGGACTGACCATCTGAGCAGCAAAGGGGGGAGGATGGGGGGCATTAGGAAATGAAACTCCAGGCTAACAGCTAAGGGAGAACTGGGATTTGACTACATGTTGTTTATGTCTCAACGTGGAATGTTACCAAATTCCATTCATGGACTTTTATTCATATCTGAAACATAAACTAGGGAAAAGATTCCAAACAAAAAAAAAAATAGCAACAAACTCAGTAATTAAAACAGGTTCTATATCTCTGCTTTTTGTAGAAAAACTATAGTAAAAGAGTAGCAGTTTCTTATGAACTAATTAACTCTTAATATCCTGGCGAACATAGCAGAAACCAAAGATTGATGAGTTTTCATTTTTTCAGATGGGTTCTTTATTCCGTTTTCTTCTCTTTGCTGTCATATTGACCCTCTTCCAAAGAGAGACATGTATTGAGAGTAAAGTCTTTTTTTAAATTTTTTAAAAAAATTTTATTAACATATAATGTATTATCTGTTTCAGGGGTACAGGTCTGTGAATCATCAGTCTTACACAACTCACAGCCCTCACCCTAGCACATACCCTCCCCAGTGTCCATCACCCAGCCACCCTATCCCTCCCACCCCCCTCCACTCCAGCAACCCTCAGTTTGTTTTCTGAGGTTAAGAGTCTCTCATGGTTTGTCTCCCTCACTGGTTTCATCTTGTTTCATTTTTCCCTCCCTTCCCCTATGATCCTCTGTCTTGTTTCTCAAATTCCTCATATCAGTGAGATCATATGATAATTGTCTTTTCATTGAGAGCAAAGTCTTAAGGAGGATGGTCTTTAAAAAAAAAAAAAAAAGATTTTATTTATTTATTTATTTAGAGAGAGAGAGCAGGAGGAGGGGCAGAGAGAGAGAGGGAGAGAGAGAATCTCAAGCTGGGGGAAAGGCAGACGGAGAGGGAGAGGCAGACTTCCCTGCTGAGCAAGGAGCACTACGAGGGGCTCGATCCCAGGACCCCAGGAACGTGACCTAAGCTAAAGGCAGACACTTAACCATCTGAGCCACCCCTGACATTAACATTTTTAACAATTTTAACAATTTTCCATTAGAAAATTTTCTACCCACTTAGTTATTCAAATGTCTCTTACCAGGAGGTGAATAGAAAAGAGCCTGACATTGATAAGACTTTTATTATCTCAGCATGAGCCTTCAATACATTTTCACTAAATTATGATGCTTCCATAACTTCTCTTGGCCTTAAGAATCATGTTACTTGGTGATGAAATGAGGGAGAGAAGAATGCATTGAACAGAAGTTGGCACAAAAAGAAATGGATCCATGTCCCAAAGCTTTCAGCAAAGTTCTTTATCATGAAAGACCATGAAATCCTGGGCTCCGCACTGGCTTCCACCTCCAAGAAGCCCACATTCTTTTTTGGCCTGTTTGGTATACAGCATGATATATTCAGGAAAACAGATCTCATTCCTTCTGATCTGAAGTCAGACACCAGTAATGCCAAAGAAGTATGTTCTCAATTCTTTGGGGTTGGTTGGTTGGTTTTTATTTTGTTTTTGAAAGGCGTTAAATACGCCAGGTAGTACTGTGCTCTGATGCTTTTCTCTTCACCACGGGCATTCTCGAGTGCACGGGACACAACCTCCCAGCCTGGGACAGAGTGGCCGTAGCTGTTTATTACCAGAGTCAAGTACAACTTCAGTCAATTCCCACAAGGTGTGCTTCCTCTGGGCCTCTCTAGGCGCATTCCTCATCACAAACCTCTACTCTTTATTATACCAATAAAGACTCACAGCCCTCGAGTCTTTTCCCCCCAAATTCGTGACTTTGAGTTTGTCCTCAGGCCTGGAAGAGCGATGTGAAACTCCATGGCCCTGACACCACAGCCTGTGCCCGCTTTCGGTGTGGGCATGCGCAGATGGCAGGAAGGGGGAACAAAGCGGGCTTCTGTGAGGACAGCTGCTTGGCCAGTTTCAGAGCACCTGAACCTTGACTTCTGGAATTTTGGCTTCCCAGAACTGTTGTTCTTATAAAATACCTAACGTTTATGGAGTACTCATACTATGCCAGGCATTTAGAGAGACAGCTCAATTAATCTTCACCACATTCCTGTGGGGTAGGTTCCTAATCTCACAGATGAGAAACAGAAGCTCAGAAAGGTGTTCAAGGTCATACAATCTAGTAGTTAGTAGAGATGGGGTTCAAATGCAAGTAGTGTGACTCCAGATCCCTTCACCATCTTTTGAGCGGTAGTGCTTACCTTTTGGAATGAGAGAATATAATTAATTAATTAAACATATGAATAAATAATAACTGTGCCTACAAGAGTTCTTTAACTCAGGACTTTATATGAAAATCATAGAAGAATTAGTTGAGAATGACTGGGGTTAACTTAAAATATCCCATAAACTATATAAAAATGTATAGTTTTTATATAGCGAGTTTTTATAAAGTGATGTTCTTACATAAACTTCCAATTTCTCCTAAGGAACTGATGAAAACCTTCTCCAGGTGGGGTTAAGAGAATCACCTTTCTTCTTGTCCACTCTAAATGTCCCCCTCCCTGTTCATTCTCCCAAATTCCCTTGCCTCATGGTCTACTTGCCCCAAAATAATTTGGAATTGTCCAAAGTTGACTTTAATTACCAAGACATTATCATGGGTTACAAGGTTTGCAAAGTGCCTACCATAGATAAACTTCGTAAATGGTTTCTCTCTCGGCCCCTCTCATCCCCTCCCATACAGTGTTTGCCAATCCTGTAACACTTCATTTATATCTCTGTTTCAAGAGTTCTCTGTCTTCCATCTGTTTCTGAACTATGTTCTGCCCTCTGTGGCAACGTCAAAATTATTGTATTTTGCTTCTTTGGGCATGAAGTCTGGTTCCCTGACAGAGATCTATAGCCAACGTGGTTGGTGCCCATCCATATCCTCTCAGCTTTCACCTCACTGATGACTGAGAACACTCGTCACTCTCCACGTAAGGCTTTCTTCCTGGACAAGGAGCACGCTCACAGGCTGAGCCAGAAGTCTCAGAGACCTTGAGGGAAGTGCTTAATCCATTGATAGATGGGGAACTGGTAGAAAAATACTCTAACTTCTTCACTTCTGGTTGGTCCCCAGGTGCTGTGGCAAATCCATGTAATACCATCAAACATACCCGTAGGCAGAGAAATTCCAGTGTGCTTCTGTTCAATCATTTTACAAGAAAGCTCAGTGGGAACCAGAGAAGTGAGCCAAGGTGGGCTGGTGCCAATGTCATTAAAGTATTAGATGATAAAGATTAGAAACATTGATTGTATACAGTATTGAGGAGTGTGTGAGAAAACCTGCATTCTCATTCAAGCTTTGTTGCAGGGGGAAATGATATAATTCCTTGAAGGCAATTTGGCAGGATCTATCAAAACTTTGAGGGTGTGCACACACTTTGGCCCAGAAATTCTTCTTTTAGGAATTGACTCTGCAGAAATACTTGCATATGTATGCCTAGGAATTTTCAACACAACATATTTATAACAGCAAAAACAATGCCCATCAAAAGGACACAAATAAATAAAGAAAAACCCCTCAAAAATAATCTGTGCCCACTGCAAATAGCTTGTGCATAAACTATTTCTACAATGGTAATTAAAGGGAGAAGATAAACATTTATTGTGCCTTTCCTGGATAAGAATATTTTATATTTCGAAGGATCCAAGTAGTTCTAAGTAATGTCAAAAAGTACTGTTTAATAGAACACTTCCAGCTGATAAGTGCAGAAGGAGTGATAGATTCCAAAAACATTTTGTAATCCCTAATGAAATAATTGATTAGGGTTATGGTCATCAATAGATGACAAAATTCTAGAAGAAAGGCCAGTGGGAACTAGATATTTGCAGGGTGCCAAGCACTGATTACTTGTTGGTTATAAAGAGAAAAGAAAAACTTTCTATTGGAGAGAACAGGCTGTCGCCTTGACTATGCTAATGAATCGTGTCGACACTAACAGTGAGACAACTAGCTATGACCCTCCCTGAGTGATGCAGTCTGGAGGACATGGTACCACTTATAACATATTCTCGACAAAAATGTTGGTCCTGAAACTAATCAACTATAGAAAGATGTTTTTTTGCAATTGTAAAGAGGCAATCAGGGAAACTACAAATAGACTGGATGTTAAGTGGAGGCATTATTGTCAATTTTGTTAGATGCCATTAGGAAAATGAGCTCTGTGTGTGTGTGTGTGTGTGTGTGTGTGTGTGTAACTGTATACTGGAGTATTTAGGAGTGAAATGTCCTGACATTTCGAAGTTGGTTTGAATACTTCAGCAAAGAAAAAATAGATTAAAAAAGATGAAATATGGCAAATTGTTAATCACTATTAATACTCATAGAGAGGTACTCACATTAAGAGTTTATCATTGGGGAACCTGGGTAGCTCAGTTGGTTAAGCATCCAACTCTCGATTTCAGCTCAGGTCATGATCTCAGGGTCGTAAGATCGAGCCCCGCGTTGGGCTCCACACTCAGCAGAGAGGCTGCTGGAGATTCTCTCTCTCCCTCTCCCTCTGCTCCTCCCCACCACATACTCTCTCTCGAATAAATAAATCAGTCTTTAGAAAAAGAGTTCATTAGAATCATTTATCTTCTGACTGTATGTTTGAAATTTTTCAAAAAATTAAAAAGGAACATGTAAGAATTAAAATTTTAATACATTCCATTTTTATTCTTAAAATATATATATATATATATATGCTTTTCTGTATATAGGGAAAGTTTACTTTCACTCATGCATTCATTAATCAATATATTTATTCTGTGACTGGTACTGCTTATCTCGATGGGAACGTAATCCAGGCTTTCCTGGAGCTGACGTTATAGCAAAGGAAGCAAACATTAATTATGAAATTAACTATTTAACTGAAGCGGGGATGAGACCTCAAACAAGTCCAGGCTATGAGCAGAGCATTTAACATCAGGAGATCTGGCCTCAGCTGGGGAAGTGATGGTTAAGCCAAATACAAGACAAATGTATTGTTTCCCAATAGAATCTTAGAAATTCATGGACAGCACTGGCTAAATTATTGGCAGCAAGAAAGGACTGAAAGATTAGGGGCTGGAGTCAGCTTCCAGATGGGCCCAGAGTTCAGTCAGGTGTGGATAGTGTCCAAAGCCCCAGATTCCCTAGGGACCCACGCAGGGGCCTTATCCTGCATTAATCTAGCAGGAAAACTGGCTCCTACTAAGCCTGACCAGACAGAGGTGGGGAGGAAGGAGAAGAAACTGGTTAGGGACTTCCTGCTTGGAATCACCAGAGCTGCATTTGCAGATGGAGAGAACTGAGGGACCAGCTGGGAAAAGCTGGGGAAGAGAAAGGCCAGGGAAATTGGGCAGGACTCACCCAAATACACATAGACTTGGATGAAAGGTCAGACTCCAGTTTATTTACAAACAACAGTGCATTACTTGAATTCCCCAAAGTAATACTCCTGGAGTATTAACTATTAACTAGAAGTCCCTCCAGACTGCAAGCTTCTCTCAGAACAATAATAAAGCATCGTGTTGCTTCCGTCCAAAGGAAGACGTTGGATTGTCTCTCCGGTTTGGCTAAGTAAATGTATACTTCTTGGAACAGCCAGGGTAAAGATTGCTTTTTCTGTTTCCTTGTCCTTTAAGATAGAACAAATGTAATGAGTTTAAAAGAGTCCGTACCTATCACTTCACCCTTTTTTAAAAATTATGAAATACTGTACATGAGAAGTTCAGAGAGTAATATACAATATCTGACCACTTGGAATCATTTAAATTTAGTATATGATTAATATATTTGTTATTTAAGAATAAAACATTATGGGAGTGCCTGGATGGTTCAGTCGGTGAAGCATCTGCTCTTCGACTCAGGTCATGATCCCAGGGTCCTGGGATCGAGTCTGACATAGGGCTCCCTGCTCGGCCAGGAGCCTGCTTCTCCCTCTCTTGCTCCCCCTGCTTGTGCTTCCTCTCTCTCTCTCTGTCAAATAAATAAATAAATAAAATCTTAAAAAAAAAAAAGACTAAAACTTGAGGCATAGAGTTGAAGTCCCCTATAAATTCTTCCCAAAACTATTCTCCTTCCCTCCTGGAGACAACTTTTTTCCTGAATTAATCTGTCACCTATGCTTCATATATGTATTATTATATTATATAATATAAATATTATTATAAATTTATGATAAATTATAAATAAATATAAATATTATACATTTATAAATATAAAATATAGAATATATATAACATATGTCAAAAGTATATGAATATATATATGAAAACTATGCATCCACAAATAACATATAGTATGCTTTTGTGCATCTTTAATCAATTTTTACAGTGAATTACACCAGTCTTATCATACCATAAAGTATCAGTCTGCAACTTCTTTTTGTTACTTAATATTGTTTTCTAAGATTCATAAATATAAATCTAGTTTATTCAGTTTAACTATTGGGTGTGTTCCACATGAGAATATACTACAATATATTCATTTCTCTCGCTGGTGGGCGTTTTAAAATTACAAACTTTCAAGCATTACAGATAATGCTGCTTTAGTGAATATCCTTGTGTATTACTTTAGGCATATACGTGCAAGAGCTTCTCTAAGATTTACCAAGCAGTGCAATTTCTGTGGTTCTATCTTTTAATCTAAATATAACTCTAGCATCCTTAGGTGCACAATCTATCTTCAAACTGCTTTGACTCGGGGGTAACAGAGAGATTCACAGCACCAAGGATTGTCGATGGGAGCTATCATCTTATGGAATAATTAATATACATTTATTTGTGGGAAATATATGCATCGCTTTATTTATTATAATTTCGTTAATTGGTTAATGAGTAAGCATATGGGTTTATGTATTAAAATTTACTTACCATAAATAACTTTAATTGTAAGTTTCTATCTTGTTGGTATATACTCCCTTCATCCTAGGTTATCCAATAAAACAAAACAAATCTTAGTTCCCTTGGAGAAATCTAGGAATCACACCTTTTTTGTATCTTTCATAAACCACGGACTGTTTTCCTATTAAGCTACATATAAATTAATCTGTTTTCTTACATTAATAAGAACTGTTTAGGGGCGCCTGGGTGGCTCAGTGGGTTAAAGCCTCTGCCTTCGGCTCAGGTCATGATCTCAGGGTCCTGGGATCGAGCCCCAATCAGGCTCTCTGTTCATCAGGGAGCCTGCTTCCCCCTCTCTCTGCCTGCCTCTCTGCCTACTTGTGATCTCTCTCTGTCAAATAAATAAATAAAATCTTAAAAAAAAAAAAAAAAAGAACTGTTTGATCCGAGTTTCGGATCTTTAGAAGATAGCTCTGTTATCACACTGTGTTTATCACATTTCCTCTGTAAATCAAGAATTTTTAATACTTTAGCTATCCTAAGATTTAGGAAACCTGCTTCAGTGACACTACTAGTCTAGAATCCCGTCGAGCTCACCTGTAAAACCTAAGTTTTTGAATTAATATACAATTTTAACTGTTAACATGTTAAAACATGCCACTTTAAATATTTATATGTACAATTCATATATTACCTAGAAAGATATGAGAGAAAAGAAAATCAAATGCTAGGAGAAAGTAGATCAATCACTAGTGCAAATTACGCATTGATGAAGGGCTTTCTAATGAGTCATAGCTAAATTTTCTCCTTTTTGTCAACGTCTTGTTTTCCATCTACAACGGAGATAATGCAAATGACTCTTCTATTCACATTTGCTTGGGAAAGGTGTGAGAGCTAATATGTAGCTTTAGTCACACTCACTAAATTGTCAGTTTTATTTAATTCACTTAATTCAGTTAATTAAGAGAAGCCAGTTTATCCCAACTCAGACCACCTTTCGATAGTATTATCTGGCAAAAAAAATATGGCCTATGGCAGGAATTGGAGAGTCCGTTTTCCATCCCTGACTCATAGGTAACCTCTAAACTTTGGGTGACCTAATATCATTCCAAAATGGGTCAGTAACCCTGGATTCTCCCACATTTGGGGTTGTATTGTTGAAGCTGGACCACAAGGAAGCAACCCACAATTTACTTATCACCACCAATAACAATGACGTTGAAAAAGCAAGTTCTGAGGCCATCGTGGAATGAGATAAGGAAAACTGACTCAGCCCTATGGATACTTTTAGTTTCTATGCAGACAATATATGCACTTTGTACGTTTTAAAAACACAGAGGTGCAGCTCCATAAACAATATGGATGTTTTGATATCCATATTGATATTGTGTTGATACCTCAGTCTCACCAGATAGAAAGAAAATTTATTTTTTCTAAGAAGAAAGTGTATGGTTTTAGGTATTCCTTAATGATGTTATTTGCGTGTGCTCGGTTTTAAGGGGTAATATTGCATGTGAGAGAAAATTTTGTTGCTAATTTGCACTTAGGCTGAATCCACCAGGTGAGAGCCACTGACTTGAGTAAATGCTGAGGTAAAAGGATTCTCTCTCATCATCACCATATATAGGGCAGCCTCCACGATTTAATTCCAGAACCAATAATAGCTAATGGTATTTAGCCCTTCCTGTGTGCCAGGCACTGTTCTATGTGCTTTCACATGTATTCACCAAATCCTCACATAATCACATGGGATAGATGCCATTATCACCCCCATTTCACAGATGAGGATATTGAGACAGAGATTAAGTAACTTACACAGCTCCGGAGCTTGCGGCACTAGCCCTCACTGGGTATTTTCCATAGCTCCAATGGGGCCAGTCAGATACACACGGGCTGGGGTCTCAAGGCCTCAGGGAACTGGATCTCTTCTGGAGCCATGCCGGGCTTTGGGATCCCACTGCTAGACCCAAAACACAGAGGGAAAGACAAAGATAACCTCTGAAGTGGCATCAAAATGTCCCGGAGACTCCTCAAAATGTCCCGGAGACTCCCAAAATCAAAGCCAGTTTGGAGCCAGATCAGGCTTCCTAGGTTTATCTCCAGGCTGGGATTTCATAACCCAGTAATGATTCTTCAATTCCTGATAACTGAACAATTAAAAAGTAAGGGGAGACATCTTGGTCAAATAAATTTGAAAAAAAAAGCAACATGCTACTGAAATTCACAATGAATCATAATGACTATGAAAATATTAAAGATTCGTAGAAATCCTACAATAAAGAAACATATTCAGCTTCGCTTAAGCAAGCCATTTCCCAAACTTGTACTCCTTAACATTTACATGGAACACCTTTTGAGACTAGTGCTCCAGAATGAGGTTGAGCAGTGGCACCTTGAGATAGATGCTATCTGGTCCACCATGTCTTGAAAACATTCCACAAGACCTATTATAGCCCCTGCACCACCCCTCCTCCCGGCCTGGCCTCAGGAAGGACTTCTCCTCTGAGAACTTTGGTAAGGCCTGGGTTCCAAGGTTGGCACTCCATACTCCCAGGCCTAGGATTAGCTTCCTAAGTCCCCTTGGACTTTTCTATCAACAGCTTGCTGTGTGGCCCTGAGCAACTTGAAAATCAGCCATTCAGTTCTGATCCCAAAACCAGGGAGTAAGACATTTTGTTTGGATTTTCCAAAGATCTTGGCAGCTTTCCATATAAGTGGTTCCTCAATAAGCAATGAATCGTAAACATCCATTATGGACAGGAGCAACTGGGTAATAATAGAACAGACTCATGATGTCCTTATGGCCTTTCCTCCAAAGGGGAGCTCGATTGAATTAAGTCTGTTCCCACAGCATATTACTCAGTATTTCTTAGGGAATGAGAAACCTGGAAATTATCATGGCAAACCACAGATGAATTGCTGTTTGGTCAAGTCACACAACTAATAGAAAGTTAAATTCCTCTGTGACCAAATACAGTGTCTAGTTCCCAGCCTATCAAAGAACAACAAGCCAGGAAGTGAGCACTTTACAGGTATCTGTCTTCCTCCCAACCAAGGATCTCAGAACATTATTTTAAAAGCATATTCCTCTTAATGGAGCAGAACAGTACAAAGGCTGGTGAAGTTTTATGACATCCCCAACATCTTCTTCTTTTTCAGTTACTAGGGAAGGTTGGAATCAGGACTGACTTTTTTCTTTAAAACCACTTAATTGAGGTATGATTGACATACAAACAGAGGTATATATTTAATGTACACAAAAGTTTTCTCCTGCCCTCTTTGTTGTTGTTGTTATTACTATTGTGTGTATGTGTGATAAGAACATTTCACATAAGATCTACCTTCTTAGCAAATGTTTAAGTATACAATACAGTATCGTTAACTCTAGGCATTATGCTGTACAGTAGATCACAAAGATATTTATCTTGCATAAATTTAGTCCTCTTTGACTAATACCTCCCCATTTCCCCCCCTTCCCGCAGCCCCCCAGCAAATGCCATTTCACTCTCTGCTTCTGAGTTTGACTGTTTTAGATTCCTCATTTAAGAGGTATCATGTAACATTTGTCCTTCTGTGTCTGATTTAATTCACTTAACATAATGTCCTTCAAGTTCATTCACATTATCACGAATGGCAGGGTTTCCTTCTTTCAAGAAGCTAAATAATATTCCACTGTATGTATATACCACATTTTCTTTTTTTTAATTTTTAAAAAATATTTTATTTATTTATTTGTCAGAGAGAGAGAGAGAGAATACACAAGCTGGGAGAGCGGCGGGCAGAGAGATAAGCAGGCTCCCCACTGAGCAAGGAGCCTTGACGCAGGACTCGATCCCCCATAGGATCATGACCTGAGCCAAAGGCAGACACTTAACAAACTGAGCAACCCAGGCTTTCCTATACCACATTTTCTTTCTTCATGCATCTATCAATACATAGCAAGATATGGTCTAGGCTTTAAGCTAGAAAATGAAGTAATAATAGAAAGGAATTGACTCAGGAATTCCGCAATGTGGACTGGCCAAACATGATAGCTGAGTCAGCAGGGAGACCACTACTGGAGCAAAGTCTGGAAATCAAGAAACTCTAAATGATAATGATACTAGATACCGTAGTGCTCAGTTCCACCAAGCACAAGTAGCAGGGATGCTAAGAAGCAGTGGTGGCAAGGCCACTTCCAGGACCTGCTATGTTGGCCTAGTCCATCTGCAAGGTACATCAGGCTCCTTGAGCTCTTCATAAACAGAAGGCATTGAATGGGTACACACGGAGTAGGGAAAAGGAAGGCAGATTTCCATGTTTAGTGGGTTCTCTAAATGTTATACTTCCACAGGGTCAAGGAAAGGGACAATAACACTTATTAGGTAACAAATGCTCTATGTGCACTATTTGTATTTAATTCTTACAACTGTATGAGTTAGGCACCATTTCTTCCAATTTTTCAGGAAACCGAGGCTTAGTGAGGTGTATTACTTGCTCAAGCTACTGGAATCTGGACCCAGTCCCCCACACCCCTAAGCACTCTCTGACAGTGTGTGTCAACATCCAGTAGACATGTGCTGGGCATTGTATCAGACCTATGTAGTTTAGGAACATGGATCAGACACAGTTTCTGTGTTCAAGGAGTTTATGAGTTATTAAGATAAATAGAATCAAGTCAAATAGGTATAATACAAAGCAGAATTAAGTGCCATAAGAAATACACACAACTATAGCAATGGGAGACAATGTAAATAGTAGGAGTCCTTGTGTCAGAGAAGAAAAGCACAAGATGGACACCAGGAATGCTGATTAATTCAGGACTGCTGGGGAGGAGAAAGGAGAAAGGGGGAGGTATAGTCAGAATGAGTCAGAAAGGTAGTTTGGGGTAGACAATGAGGAACTCTAAATTTTTAGCCCGGACTTGATTGTCTACAGTGCAGAGAACAATGGATGTTTTCAAGCAGGACAGTGCTTTAGAAAAAGAAAGAAGGAAGTGGTCTGCAGTGAGGATTGAAAGTAGATTAGCTTGAGTGAGAAAGGACATTAAGGAGGCCAGAAACTATGGAGGCTGAGAATTCTAGCCAGGAGGTATTTAGAGAACATTTTCTCTTAGAAGAAGGAAGGAGAAGAAACAGACAGAATATATGTCTGAGATGTCAAAGGAGGAGAAATTTTAAGAAAGAAAGGTGGAAATTTTGCACAGAGAATTAATTTGTTATAATTAGTCCATTAACATTTATCAAGTGCTTTGGACCTGCTAAACACAGACCAGAAGACCAGCAAGAGAGTCGACTCTGGGAGAAGCTTACATTCCAGTAAAAGGAAGCAAAGTCAACAAATTAAACAAGAGAGTTATGCATTGTCACAAGTACCATAAAGAAATAAACAGGATGAATCAAGGAAGAGAAGGTAGGAAGAGGGAGAAATCTTTATAGGGCTTCCAGGTGAGACCTCTTAAAGAAATGACATTTGAGGGCGCCTGGGTGGCTCAGTGGGTTAAGCCTCTGCCTTCGGCTCAGGTCATGATCTCAGAGTCTTGGGATCGAGCCCCGCATCGGGCTCTCTGCTCAGCAGGGAGCCTGCTTCCCCCTCTTTCTCTGCCTGCCTCTCTGCCTACTTGTGATCTCTCTCTGTGTCAAATAAATAAATAAAATCTTTTAAAAAAAAAGAAATGACATTTGATCTGAGGATGGTCAGCTATTCCAGAGCGGAAGAGAGAGTGTTCTAGGCAGAAAGAACACGTGCAAAGTGTGGAGTCATTAGAAAGGGTCATTACAGGAACAGAGAGGAGGCCAGTGTGACCAGAGCATCCTGAACAGACAGAAGATTGCTATGTAAAGAGGTCAGTAGTCTAGCAGAGAGAAGATGTGCCTAGGCCGTGGGTTGGTGACCAAGAAGATAAGGAAAGGGCCAGATCTAGAACTAGAATCAATAGAATTTGTTGAAAGATTAGCTATGGGAGATGAAAGAAAGGGGGAAATCAAAGATGACCCTTGGCTTCTCTGCTTGAGTAATCAGGTGGATACTGGTGCCATTTACGTTGATGTAAAAGAATGGGAGACAGATACATCTGAGAGAGAAGGAGCTCCATTTTTGGATATATAAAGTTAAAGATACCTAGGTGAATAGTATTCAGATCGCCAAATCATGGATTTGGGCAATAGGGAGGCCATTGGTTTCTAGTCAGAGAGGTGGTCCGTGGTAGTTCTGGGGTAACATCCTTAGAGCTGCTTCCCTTCTAGCTCCAACAGAAAGTGTCTGTGAAGGATCTAATTGATGTCACTTGGGCCCAGTGCCCAAGTGAAAATAGACTCTTAAGACAGGATCCTACCTATTACCTTCCCATTCATGTGACTGGTGAGCAGTAGGGGGCAGAGAAAATATACAGAGTCCATTCCCAGAAAAAAGGTTGGAAGGGTATGCCATAGAAACAACGAAAATAACTACCAAAGGCCGAAGAGTTGGCCCCACTCTTACCCATGTGGCAACTTTTTTTCTGATATCTTCTCCACTAAAACATTATCATAATTTATATTTTGCTTCATTAGAGACAAAAGCCACACTGCAAAATGGTAGCTGTATATAGCCGTCTTTGCCCAAACAGGCTGATTTTGATGATAGAGCCACTTGGCTGTCCCTAAGTGAGTCCTACTCAGAGGCAGGAAAGCTGAATAATAAGTTGGCTACTTGATCTAACTGTTCATTCATTTCCTCATCAAACAAGTATATCTTAGGTACTTAATATGCACCAGGAGATGTGGGGGATATAAATAGATGTATAAGACAAAGGCTTTAACCCCTGTGGGGAAGACTAGACATGAACACAAACAGTAAAACAGAAAAGAATGGGTTAAGTACCATTTGAAACAAAGTCATATCTGGAAACCTGGCTGTGGTAACTTAAGGGATGGATGCTAGTAATTATGTAGAGTAGAGGCAAAGAAATATGAGAGAAGAGGTTTTGCCAAAGTATGGAGACAGGAAGGATTGTAGAATGGTCAAAATACCTGTTGAACTGAATTCTAAATTTCTATTACAAAGCAATAGTATTGGGACTTGAAGGGTAGGTTGGGGCCAGATGGTGGAAGGCTCCGAATGCCTGACTGGGAGCACTGGGTTTGATAGAACTCCTCTCAGTGGAAGAATGACAGGATCCAAGCAGTGCCTTAGGAAGGTTGGCTTGGGGTTTAGTTGCAGAAGCATTGGGGGAGGGGGGACAGGGAGGTGTCAAGAGGTCACCACGACCTGCGTGCTTGAGTGATAGAGCCACCCTAGGGAGATGGTAACCCTAGAAAAGAAAAGATAGGTGGAAGACAGGTGAAGAAATGTTTCACTAGAGTGGAAAATGGTAGGTAGGGAAGAATCTCAGAGAGGAAGGAAAAGAGAAAGTAGTCCAAAACGACTGATGTTTTGAGCTTAGTGAAAAGGAAAAAGGTGGTTTTGCTACAGAAACAGGAAGGTCTGGAGGTTTGGGGAAGACATAGGTAGTTGACCTTAGACATCATTTATTAGGCCCGAGTCACTGGGAGGACAGCCTGGAGGAGATTTTCAGCAGTGCATTGGGTATGTAGAATTGGAACCAGATAAGCCGTAGGCCTGGAGACAAACCCCTGAATGGCATTAGGGGCAGATGTGATAGCAGAAGAGGTCTCTGGGCAGAAAGTGTCAGGGAAGGCCTGAGGTCAGAACCTTGGGAAGTACATTTAGGAATCAGGTAGAGACACGAGTCAGAGTGGAGTCCGAGGAGAGGCCGGAGAGTCAAAGAGAAAAGGTGGTGACGGAAGCTGAAGAATGATTGCCACGTCTTTCATATCAATTAACCTGATGCCGGACAAAGAGTTACTTTGTGGCAAATTGAAAACACGTCTTTTGTCCTTCCGCAGCTCATGCGGCCCATCCTGAGGCGGAGTAGAGGTTTGCATACAGAATGTGCTACCAGTTAAGCGAGATTTGCACTCTGGTTTGGAAGCACCTCTGTCAGGGGAGTTAGAACAACAAAGAGGGCAGCCTTGACCCCACAGGCCGGGTCTGGACTGCTGTGGGGCTCCCTTCCCAACCTGAGTCAGCAGCGGAGTGGGAGTTGGAGGAAGTGGAGCTTGCGAACTTGAGCTTCAAAGAAAGGAAGTTCACGTAGAGGCAGATTGGAGGGGCGGATTATTTAGGCGAAAGGAGGATTTTGCAGTAGGGGAATCAGAAGACTACCTAGAGGCTATTTTCTTCTCTCTCGCACTAGGACAAGGGAAAGAATTGAAAATGAAAATTCAAAAGGGAACTAAGATATGAAAACAATGATGTTGTCAGATATTTAGTAAATTCCATTTCCTGATTCAGAAACTTGCACGCCACATTATATGTGAATTGCCTGCTTTTAAAAGTAACCGAAAGTCACTTATTTCTAAGAAAATAATGCACCCTGAATCTAGAAAGTGTGGAAACACACAAAAAATGTGCAAAGAAAAAAACAGGTCACCTCTAGCCCTTAATCCAGAGAAACTTCTTTTAAATGTTTAAATGTTGGTGTATGAAATTTCATCTGGAATTGGACAACTAGGCAATTTCCAATCTTTTACTATTATAAACAATATTACGATGGATATCTTTATACGTTCATTTTTTAATACTTGCTCCAATATTTTCTTACCGTAAATCCCTTTAAGTGGAGTTGCTGGGTAAAAGGAGAGGCACATTTTTTAAAGCTTTTGATAAATACTGACAAATTACTGTTCAAGTAATCCTACAGTTTGACCTTCCACCAGCATTGTTAAGAGTGCCTGTTTCCCCCCACGTTCTCATCAGATCTTTTCTATTAATTTATATTTCATTAAATACATAGCTGGGTCGAATTTTTTCCCAAATACTATTGACCATTTGTATTTCTTCTTTGGTAAGTTGGTTATATATGCCTTTAGGGTATGTTCATCTTTGTTTTTATTCTGTAAGAGTTTTTTATTTAGTAAAGGATATTCATTCTTTTATCTATCACATACATTGCAAATGTTCTATTCACAGTTTTCTATCTTCTGATGTTTGGATTAATTTTAGTTTTTTAAATGTATGGAAACATTTACAATTTTTAAATGTCTATAATCAAATATGTTGCTATTTATGGTTTCTGCTGTGCATGTTATGGGAAAGTCTTCCCCTCCACAAGAATAAGAAATATTCACCTTATATTTTCTTATAGTTTTTAGTTGTACATATATGTATATGTGCATGTATATATGTGTATTAGTTGTATATGTATGTATATGTGCGTGTTTTAATTATAACATGTTGGCCCATGCAGATTTTATTTTTTATTTTGTATTTTTGTATATGAATAGTTACTCAGTTATCCTAGAATAACATTTCACAAACTTTGTTCTGAGGACTTCTGTTCAGGGAGATGCAAATCGGTGCTGTGAAAAATGGGTCCTAAGATCGATTAAGTTTGGACTGACTTGCATACTATAATGCCTCTTTTAAGAATTGATAATAAACTCCCTCTCCCTCTGCCCCTTCCCCCTGCTCGCACTCTCTCTCTATATATAATAATAAATACATCTTAAAAAAGGAAGAATTGATAACAATCATTAGCAATCTAATAAGTAATCCTGATTAACTTCAACTCAGTGCTTTATAAATGTGTTTGAACACTCTCTTTGCAACTCGACTATTAAATTCAAACAAGTGCTTATTGCATATCTGCTATTTTTAAACATATAGAATTATAGGGATTTAAAGATGAGCAAGACAGAATCCTTATCCTCAAAAAGCTTAAAACCAAAGCGGAATTATAGTCTAACATGGATGGCTTTAGAGAGCAGAATATGATACTTCCTGCTAGAAGTGGCCAGAATTTTTAGGGCTCGTCAACTGAATATGTATGGTGTGAGGGAGGAAAAGGTCAGACAAGACTCCCGGTGGCTGATAGAGGACGCCATGTTGAGTCTAGACTAGCTCAGTTTGGATTGACAGTAGCATATCCAACTGGGGGCAATGAAAAATATAGAATAAGAGTTTAGATGAAGAGTGCAGAGATATGGATATGGAAGACAGCAGCAAGAGAAGCTATAGAAAGCCCTTACAGTAGAATAATGCTAAATGGTAGAAGAGCCGAGAGCCGCAGCATGAGATCTAGGATGTGGCTACTTTTAGGGAGCAGCAGGAAGAGCTCGGGGAAAGCAAAAGATGATGGCATCGGAGAGAAAGAAGGAGAGTCTTGAATAAATTTAGAAGTCCTTGGGATAGGTTTGTTCCACAGGATCATTCTGAAATATTTTATTAAAAATGAGTTGGTAATTTCCTGGATGGGAAGCTCAGGACAGAAGGTTAAGTGATGTGCTCAGGGGACCATCATGAATCAGCAGCTACACATCAGTCCACCACAAATGAAATGCAACTGGAAATGCAAAAGCTAAGAAAGGCATGAAAACCGAAATTCTACAAATTACATATCAGAACTACATCCTTTAAAAATGCAAAGAGTTAAAAAAATGCACAGAGTTAAAAATTACATGGCCGTAGGGGTGCCTGGGTGGCTCAGTGGGTTAAGCCTCTGCCTTCGGCTCAGGTCATGATCTCAGGGTCCTGGGATCGAGCCCCGCTCTGAGCAGAGAGCCTGCTTCCCACTCTCTCTCTGCCTGCCTCTCTGCCTACTTGTGATCTCTCTCTCTCTCTCTGTCAAATAAATAAATAAAAATCTTTTTAAAAATTTTTTAAAAAATTACATGGCTGTAATTTCAAAATCATTGTGCCTACATATAAAAATTGCTCTTTCTGCTTTGGGGAAGGAGAAGGAAGACTAGTGGCTGAAAGAGTGGCGGTAGTGGTGGCGGTGGTGGTGGGTATTCAATGAACTGGGGCTATCTGAGGTTAACGGTCAACTCTCCAGTTCTGAAGGGTGGTGAGTGGGCAGAAGAGTTTACCAATAACAAGTAAAACCACAAGAACCTCCAGAAAGAGTCAACAGAATCCCAGAATGTTAGGGTTTGTAAGAAATGTTTGGTAAACCAGAGACAGAGGTGCCCCAGATTCTGATGTGGGAATCGAACATTCCAAATTGGGTCACAAACAAAAATCCCTTCTGCCTGAAGTTGTTTTCGTGGCTTCCATAAGTGCATCCTCTCTGGTGTGCCTTTTTTCTCTCTGGTTGCTTGTTCTTTGACTTCTGTTTCTCACCCATTCCTTAAATTCCATGTTCATGAACTTGATTCCCTGATTCCAAGTCTCACCTCTTCTATCTTTAGAGTCAGTGGCTTAAACTATTTTCCAAAGATATTTTCATCTTATCTCCATTCATTGTCTCTTCTTTGCCCATGATCAAAACCAACCTCCTCAGCCCTCTACTCCCAGCTATCACCGTCTGTGGAAGTGTTTCCTGAACGTATGGGAGCTCAGGCAGGGCCAGGATCTGGGGGTGATGCTGGTGTTGGCAGAAGTTATGGGGGTAACACCTCATTTAAGCCACCATGTCTAGGGTCTCACCCTCACTCAGCCTCCCTTGCCCAGGCTCTGGATGATTATTAGTGCCTCCAAAGATGATCTCCCATAGGTCATCACTTTAATTTTTGAAATGGGCTCCTCAACACCTCCCAAGGAATAGTTAACATTATAGTTAACATAACTTACTATGTACTAGCTACTGCTGCAAAACCTTTATATACATTAATGGAGTGAATCATTATTAACTCCTCTTTAAAGATGGGGAAACTAAGGTGAAAGGTATTAAACAACTTGCCCAACTGGTGAGTGGAAGAGCCAGGATTCAGCCCAAGCCATCTGACTCCTGACATGGCATAAAGGAAGCCTGGGCAGAGAGAGAGGAATACAGTATTCAGAACACACAAATGGTTCTGGCAGGTACTAAGAGATGGAGTTGGGTATAAGGCAAAAGGGACAGGTACAATGAGGCAGGTTTGGATAGGAAAGCAAGGACTCCCCTCTGCTAGAAAATGACCTGATATTTTGACCCAATCATTCTGCCAACTAATTCCCTCCTCCTTTCCTTATATGCCGCCCTTGTTTCCTACTAGTCCCCTCCTGGAAAGCCCTTTCTGTCCGATTTCCCTGTCCGCACTCTGTCCAGCCCAGGAAAACACTCTCTGTCCTCATTACATTCACTTTCCATGAGCACCCATCATCTTTAATGGGTTTCATGACTCACTTAAATACATAACCTCACCCAGCTTTACATTGTTACTTAGTGGTTTCATGTGTTTCGAGCTTATTCTACCAAATCAGTGAAGGCTTCTCAAAGTCAGGGACCATGTCTTAGCATGGTCCTTCATGAGTGCCCCTTCCCATCCTCCACCATCCCCTCACAAAGCTGCGCACATAAAAGGCATTCAATGAATACTTGTTTACTCAAATCCCATTATTGTGGGAAAACTTCTAAGTGACCTTTGAATGAGTAAGTTCTCAATCTTTAACTTTCTATTTGTATGTGGCACGCAAAAGACCCATTGTTTGAAATTACATCCAGAACTTCTGTTTACTAAGTATGGTTTGAGTTATTTCATGCAGACAAAAAAAAAGAGAGAGAGAGAGAGACTGCTTGCTTCCGGAAAACATTTTTTATAACATTATTATTGGCGACTCATGCTGACATGGAACTACTTCTTTATTTTGGCTGAACTTTGAACACAGATTCACATTGTCCAAGTTTCTCTTGGAGTCAACTTTACTCTCATGCAAACTTCCGAAGATTACCAGCTACATCTTTCAATGTGAAGCAGAAATGGCCATGTGTGCAGAAAATTCACCTAACTAAAGTCCAAAGTCTGTGTTTATTTTACTGTTTTTAGTTAAAATGTGCAAGTCTAGAATTCCCAAATGTTCACCATATGCGTAAGCCCAAGCAAATCAAACAATTTTCAATTATAATTGGGTAATAATATGGTCTACCTTCTGTCTTACTATTTGGGCTTGCAAGGTGAGCAGGAGCAGACAAAGATCAGTTCTCATTACTCATTTCCCAGGTCAGTATCGCTCCAGAACTCATAGCACACATCACCCAGAATTCTGGGTGCACATGCTAGTAATGCACATGCTAGTAATTGCCCTATCTTCCCAATGTCTTTGAAACACACCATCAGGGCGGTTCCTTTTCTTAATGATGATAAATTCTCATACTTTAATCTTGTAAAGTTATTCAGCTCTCTTGCATTTAAATTCAGTCTTCCAAATAAATAAATAATAGATTCAGTCTTCCAATTGGATTTCAAACTGTTAAGTAAATAAAGCATTTTTAACATTTCTTTGTACCTTCTACAACACTTGGTTCTAAGGCTTTGAAACCAAAAACAAAAAATTTAATTGACTCATGAACAAGTCAACAAAAGCTTTAGTGGCTTTTTCCATCAAAGACTGCAGGTGTTTTTTTGATATTCTGTAGTCAGAGAATGTGACCATCCTTTATAAATTTTATGTATAAATATTTATCCTATATTTAGTCAGAAGGTTAACCTAGACTTAAAGAAATAGCTACTAGAAAGCTAGAAGGTACTTCTGTATATGTTTGACTTTTAAAATATATTTTGTTAAATTACTGAATTATTCATTAATTTTTGTTCCAGACCTCATTCCATCTCAGACAACTGTTCTCCTTAAACCGATGCAAAGCCGGCTGGACATTTTTTAAAAAAGCATCCTTACTGATAACTTGTAGGGTTTATAGATATGTTATTACTTCCACCCATGTCTGATAGCTAAGTCCCTAACAGTGATCTCAAAGACTATTCACATAAAGAAGCTAGGACCTACTGATCCCTGCTGCCCAACTCTTTAATGTACCCTGGGTTCCTCCACCTCCCCAGGGTACTCGGAGCACCGGGACTCTATTCCAGGCTGTGGACACCAGCCAACTGGCTTGGTCCTACTCTCCACGTCTCTCTTTTCTTTTTTCTTTGTCTTCTCTCCTCTCCTCCTTTCTGCTCTCCTGCACCCTCCCCAACCCCCTTCCCGTCCCTCTTTTTTCCCTTCCCTACCTCCTCTTTCTTTCTCTTCCTTCTTTATTTCATTCTTCAAATATTTATTAACAATATTTTTTATTATTTACAGGGCCCTGTGTCAAGCAATGGGGACACTGTGTTAGAGTTTATGGTTGAATAGAGAAGTGACTATTAATAGAATGATCACAAATTGTGATGAGTTCTTTGAAGGTAAAGAACAGAGAGATATGATAGAAGGTTCCAGAGACCTGGTCTGATCTGGAGTGTTGAGAACACAGGCCTACTTTTACACTTAAATCTCAGAGGTAAGTTGAATTTATTAATATATTCCCCTTTTCATTTCTCTGTTTCATTAATGAAATGCCAGCCGATGGCACCTAAGGCCCAATGTAATGTGTGTGTGTGTTTTACCTTCTCTCTTTCTATCCTAGAGTTTGCCCAATAATCAATAAATATATCCTGAAATTAGGTTTAGACATGTATTTGGTATTTAACAAGTATAAAGGTGGTATCGGTGAAAAACTGACCTTGCTTCTCCCTATAGACTATGGCCCCATGGACATATTTCCCCTTCTGACCTTCTTTCCCTTCCAGTTGCCTCAAATTGTACATCTCCTTGGTCCCCACCACTCGGTTTGGGGCTGGCCTCATTTGCCACACCCGAGGCTGGACTTGACCTCTGTAGGCTTCCTCACCTGTTTCTTCTTCCTCTTAATTCTTCCCTAAGCATCTCCTTAGTGAAACACATCGAAAATCTTACTCACTAAAGAAAGTTTCCATTACTGCCAATATACTTACTCTATTCTCTCTAAGGCAAAAAAAGTATTTTATTCACATTTTTAATAGCGAGAGGTGACTCAAGTCAGTTTTATTTGATAAAGCTTAATGATGGTAAAGGTGTGGGGAAAAAATAGAAATTCTAATGTAATCTTACCAACACTGTATAACTTGGGAGATTTACTGTCAGTATCTACCAAAAATTTCAAAGGTACATGCTCCTTGACCCAGCAGATCCTCTTCTAGGACATACTTCTACAAGCTGTGCAAAGATGTATGTAGGAGAGCATTCATTGCTTCTATTATAATAAAAAATTTAAATAACCAAAACCCCTTTTGGAGAAACAGACAATGGTTTGATGATACACAGGGATACTTGCTGCCAATTTAATCAGTGAGATAAATCAGTTTGGGCTGACATGGAAGGTGTTTACAACATATTGCTAAGTGGAAAAAGTCAAGGTATAGAACAATATAGTACTATGATCCCACTTCTGAAAACATAATCATAAATAGCAATTCTGAAATAACACGTGAACAGCAATCACCTCCAGGTGGTGGGCTATCTGGGAACATTCATTTACTGATGCATCACCTCTGTGATGCTCGAGCTCCAACAGCCAGCATGTCTTATTTTGTTAAATAAGGAATCGTGGCTTTAAAGTATTTTTATATCTTAATTTACAGTGGAGTTTTCCTCCTCCTAGTCCCTTCCCTTTATTTGAGCAGTTTCTGTCCATTTTCTCAAGGAATGTAACAGAACATAAAAATAGCCTTTCCAGTCTTTCTGGCTTTTGTGTTCCAAAAGCATAAGCCCTGAGGGGAAGGGAATTTATTATGTGCATAAACAAAATGTTTTATTCAGCAGCCAGGGGAAGGCAGAGTGTCCTCCAGACTAGCAAGAGACACCACCTGACTGAAGTGTGAGGGAAAGAGAGAGTGAGAGGCTGTCAGAGGGAGGAGGAGATCTTTTGAGTTACTAGAGCAGAAATAACCCACACAGTGTTCTCAGCAGCTGTCGAGTAAAGCAAGGGACCGGGGTGGGAAGAGGTAAGATTCCAGAAAATAAATGTCACTATCTAAGCCCGGAGTAACATTACAGCTAAGACACCATCGGGGGTCTTGGAGGGAAATGGCCCACCTTGCAAGGCAGCTGGTCCTCAGAGTCTGCCTGCTGCTGCCCAACAGGAGTGGGGGCCCAGCGTTGCCAGACCTTCTGATTTTTCAAATCCAAAGTTTACATTACAAACTCTTAGTTTTTAACTGGGTCCATTCCACAGGTCAAATTAAATGTACCTGTCTCAGTCCGTGAGGGCTGCTATAACAAAAATGCCGTAGACTGGGTGACTTGTGAACAACACAAACTTCTCTCAGGTCTAGAGGCTGGGAAATCCAAGATCAAGGTGCCAGAAGATTCAGTGTGTGGTGAAGACCTGCTTCCTTGTTCATAGTCGTCTTCTCACTACGTCTTCACATGGGGGATGGGAGGAGAGAGCTGTCCGGGGCTTCTTTTATAAGGGTACTAATCCCAACACTAGCGCTCCATGCTCATGACCCAAGCACCTCCCAAAAGCCCCACCTCCAAATACCGTCGCCTTGAGGGCTAGGACTTTAACATTTTGAATTTGGGGGAGACATAAACCTTCCGTCCACTGTAGGACCTGCGGGTTAAACCTGACCTACAGGCTCCACATGTGTGAACTGATTGAAGACAAAGAGGTGACCTTCACAAAGACAATTCCTGTGCTCCAAGCATGGGCCGGGGAGCAGGAGCTCCGGGCATCTCTCTTCACAGGTGCCAGTGTAGACCAGGACCACTTGTTCCTGCCCACCTCCAGTGCCCTCTTCCTGAGATCTGCAGCCATAGATGTTGGATTAAAGAAGAGAGGTGAGGGGACAAGAAACCCAAGAGGTCCTGATATTGTACTTTTTATCTATCAGGACAGGTGAATAGAGATGCAGTCAGAAGTGAAACGGAATGAAGCAAGATTATTAATACGTGGATTATTTCATGTAGTCCTTGTAAGAAAAGCAGAGGCACTCTGCTGGGCCCTGGAGAGTCAGCCTTCCTTGAGAACTTCTTTTTTTGTTTAAAGATTTTATTTATTTGACAGAGAGAGAGAGAGAGAGAGAGAGGATGTGTGTGTGTGTGTGTGTGTGTGTGTGTGTGTGTGTGTGTACACAAGCAGGGGAAGCAGCAAGCAGAGGGAGAGGGAGAAACAGGCTCCCTGCTGAGCAGAGAGCCTGATGCGGGACTCCATCCCAGGACCCTGGGATCATGACCTGAGCCAAAGGCAGACACTTAACCTACTGAGCCACCCAGGTGCCCCTTTGTGTGTGTGTGTGTGTGTGTGTGTGTTGTTGGCAGTATTCTCTTTATTACTTCAAGACAGAAACTCCGGTCCCCTTCCCACTGCCCTACTCCCCATCCCCCCACCCCCTGCACTCCCGTGGCCTCCCTGCCCCAGCCACCTTTCTTTCCTTCCTGCCCCAGCCACGCCAGGAAGTCCCAGTGCCCATCTGCCACTACT
>CM052896.1:85555351-85580909 GCA_028534135.1 Potos flavus
TGTGTGTGTGTGTGTGTGTGTGTGTGTGTGTGTGTACACAAGCAGGGGAAGCAGCAAGCAGAGGGAGAGGGAGAAACAGGCTCCCTGCTGAGCAGAGAGCCTGATGCGGGACTCCATCCCAGGACCCTGGGATCATGACCTGAGCCAAAGGCAGACGCTTAACCTACTGAGCCACCCAGGTGCCCCTTTGTGTGTGTATGTGTGTGTGTGTTGTTGGCAGTATTCTCTTTATTACTTCAAGACAGAAACTCCGGTCCCCTTCCCACTGCCCTACTCCCCATCCCCCCACCCCCTGCACTCCCGTGGCCTCCCTGCCCCAGCCACCTTTCTTTCCTTCCTGCCCCAGCCACGCCAGGAAGTCCCAGTGCCCATCTGCCACTACTGTCACTGGGACACACGAGAAAGCCAGGCCCCGTGTAAGTAGGGTTGTGGGTGACAGGCAGGGAGGGGGCACTTTTATTTTTGGGATTGTGGGAAAAATGAGTTCCTGTAATCCCTAGTTGGAACCTGGAAGAAATAGAAACAACATAGTAAGGAGGGATTTGTTTCTCTGGTGCTGTGAATATTATGGTTCGGCCATATTAAGTCATGTTATGAGAACCAGCCCGGAAAACTAAACCAACTCTTGATTTAAAAAAAAAAATATTGAGGGGGAGGCATTTGAATGCCACTAATGTACAGTCAACCTAAGGTTCTCCTCACCGCTTTGCTCTCTTCCATCTCTACTTCCTCTCCCTTATTCAACCCACTGATTCTTACGGCTCCAACTCACACCTCGACACAGATGAGTCAAAATCCAGGCCACAGGTGCAAGTCCTTCTCTGAGCACCAGACACACTCTCCCCAGTCAGGGGCACAGCTCAGCCTGGGCTGTCAGAAGCTCTCCCAGAGATGGATGGGAATCTTAACAACTAACTTCCTGGAGGTGGGGGGATAGTGGTAAGGGAAGGGGGGAGAAACATGAGAAATGACCGCCCCTTGCTTCAGGGGAATAGAGGTACGGATCACCAGGCCAGAGCCCTGGCTGAATTTCAGCTCCTGGGCTGGCCATTCTTTTACGGAGTCTCTTCCTCCCATCCTCCCTTTTCCTGTCACTGTTTTTCCAGTTACTATGACCTAAGACCCACTAGTTGGCTTAGATGTCAATTCTTCCAGACAGTCTTTCCTGAACTTCTAAGTTCAAATCGGGTGCCCCTGCACTGTGTCCTGTACTCGTCCCGCAAGAACTCTCCGTGCACCCCGGCATAAAGCCCTGCTATTCGGCAGCATCTTATACTCCACGGTCCCTGCCTTACAATGGTTGGATTTACAATGGTGCAAAAGCAACATGCATTCAGTAGAAACCTTTGAGTTTTGAATTTGGATCTTCCCACGGGCTAGTGATATGCGGTACAACACTCGCTTGCTCGGGATGGTGGGCCACAGCAGGGAACCCCACCTCCCAGGCAGCCACGTGGTCCCCGGACAGACAATTGTCCTGTAGCCACACGACCATCCTGTGTTTCACTTTCAGTAGAGTATTCAATAAGTTACATGAGATGTTCAACCCTTTATTATGAAGTAGGCTTTGTGTGAGATGCATTTGCCCAACCCTAGGCTGATGTAGGCATTCTGGACATACTTAATGCTGGCCAGGCCAAGCTATTATGTTCAGTAGGCTAGGTGTATGACATGCCTCATTTTTGACTTAAGATAGTTCAACTTTTGGTGTTTTCAACTTACAATGGATTGTCAGGACATAAGCTGTAAGTTGTAAGTTGAGGAAGATCTATACTTAAAGAGTGGTGGGAGGAATGAAGAAACAGGGCTGTCTTCTTTATGTGCCTTTTACGGCAGTGATCTTATTTCATTTCGTATTTGTGGTTTAGACAGTTGAGCAAGAAATACTGGATCTCTTTATTTTCCGCCAACCAATTTAGTTTCGATCCCAAGCCCCTCACGCTGGGGTGAGTTATGATTTCTGTCATTCTTGGTCCTCCCTGCAGGACTAAGTTCCCAGGGAGGTTGCTCTGGACCTCACTCACCAGGACGCCACCCCAGACTCTGGGTCCCTGCAGCTATGCTGATCCCGGGCTCTGTCTGAGGGCACTGGGATCCTGGCAAAGCCAAGAGCCATGCAGTTCTTTCTGTGGGCTCTCACCACTTCCGGGGAGCAGGAGCTCCACAACCCACTCTTCATCCCACCCACTCAGCCCCAAGGCAAGAAGGGACCCCTCTCTGTCTCCATGTTTCCCTCTCGGCTCTTCTGGAACACCCAGCTCAACTTCTTCCATTCACTTACACTTGAAAAATCAAGTCAGAAAGGGAAGTGTATTGCCAACAACTTCTGCTTTCCGCCCATCTGAGGCAGGTCAGAGCCTGGCTCCTTGCTTAAATGAGGGAAGATAAAGAAGAAAATACAAGGGCATCTGGGTGGTACAGTCTGTTGAGTGTCTGACTCTTGGTTTTGGCTCGGGTCACGATCTCAGGGTCATGAGATTAAGCCCCATCTAGTGCTCAGCTCAGAGTCTGCTTAAGAGTCTGTCTCCCTCTTCCTCTGTCCTACCCCCTTCACTCTTGTGTGCACACGCGCACTCTCTCTCTCAAATAAATAATCTTTAAAAAAATAAAATACAGAAAGAAAAACATAGATTTGTATCTCAGAAAACTTTCCATCCATTTATATCTTATCACGTACCTCTCCTCTTGGCAGCCCTGTGGTGAATAGTACACCCCAACCAAAGGTGTCCACATCCTTTTTTTTAAGATTTTGTTATTTATTTGAGAGAGCGAGAGCACACAAGTAGGTGGAGGGGCAGATGGAGAGGGAGAAGCAGAGTCCCCACTGAGCAGGGAGGGCTTGATCCCTGGCAGAGCTTGATCCCAGGGCTCTGGGATCATGACCCGAGCTGAAGGCAGACACTTACCCAACTGAGCCCTGAGGCACCAGGGGTCCACATCCTAATCCCTAGAGCTGTGAATAAGCTACCTTATGTACTAAAAGGGACTTTTGGATGTGATGAAATTAAGGATCCTGAGATAGGGAGTTTATCCTGGATTATCTGAGTGGGCCCAGCCTAACACAAGTGTTCTATTAAGAGAGAGGCAGGGGGGTCAGAGAGAGAAGACATCAGTAGGAGCAGAGGTCAGAGAAGGGAGGTGCTACTTGCTGTCTTTCAATTTGGAGGAAGGGGCTCTAAGCCAAGGAATGTAGGCAGCCTCTTGAACCTGGAAAAGGCAAGGAAAAAATCCTCCCGTAGAGTCTCCAGAAGGAACACAGGATTGCCAACACTTTGAGTGAGACAGGGTTTGGGCTTTTGACCTCTAGAACTATTAATGTATTTGCATTGTTTTAAGCCACTAACTCAGTGGTAATTTGTTACAGTAACAATGGATAACTAATATACACCTGAGGGCACCAACCGTGTCCGCATATCTCATGTCGACCTCATGAAGTGTCTTGCACAGAGGACTCAAAAAATGTTTATGCAATTCTCTGCCTCTCATAAATAGAAGCCTGAAAAATGGAAAGACATTTAGCATACTGGACTTAAAATATGGTTTAATCTGAGGGATTTGGGCAGGATTGTGTTTCAGTTTAAAAATGTCTTGTCCAGGGGTGCCTGGGTGGTGCAGTCGGTTAAGCGTCGACTCTCGGTTTTAGCTCTGGTCATGATCTCAGGATATGGTGATCGAGCCCCGTTTCGGGCTCAAAGCTCAGCCTGGAATCTGCTTGAGATTCTCTCTCCCTCTCCCTCTGCCCCTCCTGCTTGTGCTCTCTCTCTCTCAAATAAATAAATAAATTTTTAAAAACAAAACAAAGGGGCGCCTGGGTGGCTCAGTTGTTAAGCGTCTGCCTTTGGCTCAGGTCATGATCCCTGGGTCCTGGGATCAAGCCCCATATCTTCCTCTCCAACTCCCCCATGCTTGTGTTCCCTCTCTGTCATAAATAAATAAAATCTCTCTCTCTCTCTGTCGTAAATAAAATCCTTAAAAAAATAAATTAAATAATAAAATAAATACAAAACAAAAACCAGAACCATATTGTCCAGGTTTCCCCCATTGCACTTCTCTCCACTACCCAAGTAGTACTGAGGGCTTTCTTTGTAGGCTGCTCTCTGGGTGTGGGTGGCACAGCCTGGAAAGAGGAAGGCTCTTTTCTGCACCTGGCCCTTGAGCACCTGGGGAGACCCTCATCCTACTATATAATTCTGGCTTGAGGTAAAAAAGGAGTCTTCTTAATTTAAAATATATATATATATATATACATACATATATATATTTTTTCCTTTTAAATATCAAGAGCCACTCATGATGAGCATTGGGTTGGGTGATATATGGAAGTGTTGAATCACTATATTGTACACCGAAATTCATATAACACTGATTATTAACTATACTGAAATTAAAATGAAAAAATATATATATATATCAAGAGCCGCCAACTGGCCAAATTAGCACATTGCATTTGTACCGCGAACGGTGGAAGAAACGCACAAGTACGTAAGAAGAGTTCCCACCAGAAAGAAGGCATTCCACAAACGGGAAGGCAAAAGGGATCCCTAGACTCTGAAACTGGGGTTCAGTGGCTGTGGGTCTCTGAAAAATGCTAGGGCTTTGCGTTCCTCCTCTCTGGGCCCAGCCAGGAAAGCGGTGGGCAGAACAGGGAAACCCGCGGGCAAGTTTGGGAGAGCCTAGAGCAGAAAGGACCACTGGGATGAAGTGAACGCAGGTCACCTGACCCTGAGGGCAGCAGGCACAGCTGGCGCCAGAAACGTTGATGAGACTAGACCACGTGATACCCCCCAGCTATGCAAGGACAGCATGTGGTGCCTATTTCTGTCCCAGGGCCAAACATTACAGAAGTATCCTCACCCTCAGCCTTGTCCTTCCTCAGGAGGAAATCCTGATTTTTGCCCCCGTATTTAATCCAAGGAGATGGTTTGTTCAGGTGACCCCGACTATATAATAGTAAATCTTCTACCATTGGCAGAACTGAGTGCTGGTGCCGCCAAGTGAAGTAATTTCAGTTATGGAGGGTCATAAACAATTACATCTCCTCACATCGAGGTTTCGTAGCCTGGTAAAAATTTATACCTACAAACAATTTTGAGCAGAGCTGAAATGGAAACTTTTATTGGGATGAAACCCAACCTTTGTTACTTAAGATTTCTTTAAAGATTTATTTATTTAATGGAGGGGAGAAAGAGAGAGGGAGAGAAGCAGACACCCCACTGAGCATTGAGCTTGATGACACAGGGCTCAATCCCAGGACCCTGAGATCATGACCTGAGCCAACATCAAGAGTCGTCGCTTAACCAACTGAGCCACCCAGGTGCCCCTTTTATCCAACTACGGTTCAAAGAAAATAATTCTATATTATAGTTTCATACTTAAAGCATTCTTTTCTTTTGTAAAAGAGTGTTTTTTCAGTAATTGTACTACAGTTTTTTCGCTGAGGCCAAGGTAAAATTAGACTCTACAGATTAATTCTACTTGTATATATTTTATCTTAGGAGACTTTCCCCTTTTTCAAACATGAGGTGATCATTGAAAGCCCCATTTTCCATCCTACAGCCTGGAAACATCCTCGATACAGAGGAAAGATAATCTGGATCTGCTCAGGGAAAGAGACCCACAGTAATTTATTTTCATGGCATATTGGCATAATGCAGAGGAAATTTCATGAGGCCAGGAATCACTAGAGATGGTGTCCCAGCTTCCAGTGTGGGAGTTCAGGCTCTGAGTGGGAGTTCTGTCAGCTTGTTGGTGTCCTGTCTCCTTCCCCCCTGTTTGTGAAATGTAGGGGCTGACAGAGAAGATCTCCAAGACAATGCTTCTCACACTTTAACGTGCGGGTCTTGCCCAAGTGTGTGGATCCAGGGGAGAGCCGAAATTCCCGAATTTTGACCAGCTCCCAGGAGCCGGTGACACACATGCTCAAACCACACTCAATACACATTGAGTAACTCCAAGGGACAGCCTAGACCCAAAAGGCTTTATATTTTGTTAACTCGCATATGTCGCGTATGTTAACTCGCCATTGTATTACTCAGCCATCAGAAAGGATGAATACCCAACTTTTGCATCAACGTGGATGGAATTGGAGGAGATTATGCTGAGTAAAATAAATCAAGCAGAGAAAGTCAATTATCATATGGTTTCACTTACTTGTGGAACATAAGGAATAACATGGAGGACATTAGAAGAAGGAAGGGAAAACTGAAGTGGGGGAATCGGAGGAGGAGATGAACCATGAGAGACTATGGGCCCCGGAAAACAAAGCGAGGGTTTTAGAGGGGAAGGCAGTGGGAGGGATGGGTGAGACCAGTGATGGGTATTAAGGAGGGCATGGATTGCGTGGAGCACTGGGTGTTATACGTAAACAATGAATCACGGAACACTACATCAAAAAATAATGATGTATGGTGACTAACATAACACAATGAAAAAAATTATAATAAAAAAGTACTGCCATTGTTCACATTCTTAAAAATACATTTTGGTTAGAAAAGACACATATTGTTTAAGTTTAAGTTAATTAGGGATTGGGATCGCTATTACGGGTTCCAGATCACTGTAAACAACTACATAGCCACACACCCTTCTTCCTATAGCCCTGGCGCTAGCTGCACATTAGTATCACCTGAGGTGCCTTCAACAACTACCAGTGCCTGCCCACCCACCCCCACTTCCCTGCACACCAGAATACAATTGAACTGGTCTGGGGAGGGGCCCAGCCCGCAGAATGTGTCTCAAAAGCTCTGCTTGTCTTGTGATTCCAATGTGCAGCTGGGACGGAGAACCCCCGCAGGCCAGCCTCTCCCACCATGAAAGCACTGCAGGTAGGGTCAAGTTGTTTTTAAAGCTACTCACAGCTGTTATCCATTAACTCAGGCCATTCTCGTGGAGAGCGTAGTTTATGCAACTCGCATAAACATTTCGCTTATGAACCTGTAATTCAATAAAGGTTCTCAGCAAGGGAGATGATACAGAGAAACCTCTAGCTTTGTTTGGTCCTTCTTAGAAAAAAGAAAGAAAAAGGTTCAATTATCATGCATACCATGGCTCTAGGGAACACACAGGTTTTTAGGGAGATTTTGTCCACTTTCTCATTTGCAGGGCTCAACTTTAAATAGCGAAGTTTTATAAAGTCAGCAGAAGCCACTCTGGAGGTTCAGATGTCATCAGAATAATCCCTCCCCAGGGATCAAGTCTTTCCAGAATGTTGCCATGGTTAGGAAGCCTCGTTGTCAGTTGAAATCCTGGCTACAGCATTTTCTAACTGTATGATTTGGGGCAATTTTCTTAATACCCGAGTTTCCTTTTTTGGTAAAATGTGATAAGGATTAGGTTATAAAGATTAAAATGAGTTGATGTATACAAAGTGCTTTTTGTACAATGATTGTTATATAGTAACTATTATTAATATTATCACCTACCCCGAGATTAGAAGTGGGACATTACCGGGGCACCTGGGTGGTTCAGTTGGTTAAATGTCTGACTCTTGATTTCAGCTCGGGTCATGACCTCAGGGTCATGAGATCAAACCCCACATGGGGCTCCCCCCTGAGCATGGAGCCTTCGTGAGACACTCTCGCCTCCTCCCCTGCCCTCTCCCCACTCCTTCAAATAAATGAATAAATAATTTTCAAAAATTTTTTAAAAAGAAGTGGGGCATTACTCTTTCCCCCTTTAAAATTACATGTTAGCATTGTCTCAGCAAGACTACAGCATGTGTGTATTTGTTTAGAGAACAATGAAAATAGTGTGGCTTTGGCCGGGGTGAGGGAGTCATAAAGCTGCAAAGGTAAGCTGAGGCTGGTTTGTGGCAGACCTTACAGGCTAGGCCAAAAAGTCTAGATTAATTTTGTTGGCAGTGGGGAGCTTTTTGAAATTGTTGAGCCAGAGAATGACATGACCATTTTCCTGTTTGAAAATATACCAGTGCAGAGTTCCAACAGGATTTGCAAGTATCTCCCCTCTTCCGAAGCTGCAAGAATTTCTCTGCCCTACTTCGACAAGTGATACCACCACAACACTTAGATTTACAGGTTGTGGTTTTCTGAGGCAAAGAAGGACTCTCAAACCACTGATGTTTCCATTTCTGCCCCAAGAGGGTGACCGCTGAACTAAACCTTGAAGTCCTAAAACACGTTTTAACAACTCCCAGCTAACTGCAGCCCTGAAATAATTTTATTTTCCCTTTAAATCTTAAAACAGATATTTGTATTATCTAGGGCACTTGGGAGATTTACCTCCCAGTGTCCCAGCAGGACCCAAGTCAAAGTAAAATCACAAGGCAATGGGATGATGTCCTGGGTCTTCCAGGAGCTGAGGAAGCCCCTCCAGATACTATGGGGATTTCACTTAGTTGCAAGAAATTGCTAGCCTACTGTCAAGTAGCTCATGGGTTTAGGGTCAAGGAGTTTATAACTGAGACTTGGGGCCTGGCCAGATATGACACAGAATGTGAACATTTTTACAAGCTAAGAATTTTGCCCAAATCATCTCCCCTATGTTAAAATCAGAGTATGTAGGGGCACCTGTCTGGCTTAGTCAGTAGAGCATGTAACACTTGATCTCGGGTTCATGAGTTTGAGCCCCACGTTGGGCATAAAGATTACTTAATTAAAAATTTTTTTTTTCAAAAATAGAGTATATAAAATTAGGTAGCCAGCCTCCAGACAAAACACTCTTAAATAAAATAAATACATTCCTTCTGACTCAGAAGTGGGAGATATTTAGAAAGTGGAGTTGAAGTGATGTAACTTCTAAACCCAGTTCTTCCCCAATCTGGGGAGGGTCATGTAACACTCAAATCTCTTTTCTCCCCCCAAATAAATGGTAATAACCAATTCTCAATCACCCAGATGGGCAAAAGTACACCAAATGCTTGCTGAGTGCTTAGTATAAGCTAGTGCCTGTGTTTTAGTCATTTTATTCTACTGGAACCCTACCAACTAGATAATATCTAGTCTGTATTATAACCTCATTTTGGAGATAAGGATACTGAAGTTTAGAGAGCTTATGTAACTTGCCCAAAGCCACACACGCCAGGATTCAAACACAGAATCTAGAGTCTGTGTGGCTACAATCAAATGCTGTCATTGCACCAAACAAGCTGAGAGCCTCCTGGGCAGAAATCAGAGTGCATACAAAGATGCTTGCCACACGGGTGCATCTGCAGGAAAAAGACATTGATGTTAAGGTAGTGCAAGAAGGGAGAAAGAAGACCGTGTTGCCAGGGTCAAAAGGCTTCTGAGAAGAGAGGTATGGAAATGGGGCTGAAGAAGCAAATACATGGGATTTCACCTGGCAGAGAGAGTGAAGACATTCTAGGTGGAGGAACAGTGGGGAACAAAGGCATGAAGGCAAATATCCCGTGTACTTGGAGAACGTCACTATTGTGCTTTACTAAAGGAGCGTGACAGAGGCATGGAGATTAGCTCCGGGGAAGCCGAGAGGAGTGACAAGGGCCTGAACCAACTGGTAATTGGAGGAAGAGAGAGTAGGAGAGAAATTTGGAGACATTAACTGAGGAAAAATGCTGAGAATTTGGTCCCTTTTTAAGGCTCTAATTCAGCTTTGTTTTGGGAGCCCCTAGCCTTACTTCTGGCCGTGGTACACTCTAAAGTCACGTTTGCTGAATGAATAATGGGGAGAAATTGTCAGAAAGAACCAAAGGTGGGAGAGGAAGTAGACGAGGTATAACTAAGTCAATAAATGCTATAAAAGAATCTCGAGGTTTCATACGTGAGTAAATGGCGGACCTGTGAACTTGAATAGAAAAGTCAAGAAGAGAAACTGGTCTGCAGGGTTGCCAGACCAGGTCACAAGGTCCTGGTGAAGGCAAAAACGAACGAGGTTAGTAGGACAATTCTGTAGCTCTATCTGAGGTATACGTGTTTGCATTTATTTATTCCCTAAACATTCTTGAGTGTTCTTTGTGTTGTGCATTCATTCAAAAAAATAGTGTTTGTTGGATATTGACCATATGCCAGACAAAAACACAGAGTTATTGATTCATTTTATCCTCATGACAATCCTATGAAGGTTATATTATTACTGTGTTACTAGTATCTGTGACTAGTGGACTAATAGCCACCCTCAGATGCCCATATTTCAATCTCCAGAACCTGTAGGTATGGTATGTTATATGGCAAAGGAGAATTAAGCTGCAGATAGAATTAAGATCACTAATCAACTGACACTGAGAGAGAGAGTAGCCTGGGTTAACAGGTGAGTCCCATGTAATCATAAGGACCTTTAAAATGGGAAGGGTTCGGGGAAGCAAAAGAGCAGGCAGCGTCAGAAAGAAATGGCCGCAAGGCTGGGGAGATGTCACGTCTCAATCTGCCATTGTTAGCTCTGAAAATGGAAGGGAGTTCTAAGTCAAGGAGCAAGGCATGTCGGCAGCTTCTAGAAGCTGGAAAAAGCAAAGAAACAGGTTATCCTCTAGAGCTTCCAGAAGGAAGCCAGGCCTGCTGACACACTGATATTAACCTGGTGTAAAAGATCCATTTTGGACTTCTGACCTCCAGAAATGTAAGACGATACATTTTTGTTGCTTTCAGCCCTAAGTGTCTGTTACTTTGTTATAACTGCAATAGAAAACTAACGAACTACTCTCTATTTTTTTATTTAAGAAAAAGTATTAATGTATTTTGTAAATTTTTACTTTAGAGATAAGGAAACCGAGGCACAGAAAAACTGTTGTTATCCAAATTTTGATTACTTAACACTGGTCATTCTCACCTCTCTGGCCACCTCGGGTTCCTTGCAAGTTCCTTTACTCCTAACTGGTCTCTAAGTGGTAGTGTTTCTCAAGGATTTCTCCTGCATACTCTTTTTCTGTTTGAATATTTTTCCCAGGTGATCTCATCCACTCCTAGGGTTTTAAATACTGTTTGTAACCTGATTACTCCCAACACGATACTTCTAACTTTGTCCCCTTCCCTGAGCTCCACGGTAGTAAGCTTGTCCTCTGCCGACTTGACATCTTCGTTTGGATAGCTTGCAAACATTCCAAACCTAACGTATGTTCAAAACAATCCTTTTCTACCACAAAATGGCTCCCCACTCCCATGGTCAATTACACTTGTCTCAAGTAAAAAAACTGAGTCAAGCTTCAGTCCTCTGTGTCTCCCTCCGCCTCCACGTTCACCCCACCAGTAAGTGGGGTGAACCAAGTTCACCCCATCCGTGTCTTTCTGTCTTCACTGCTACCAACCTGGTCCAAGCCACCACCACTTCCTACCTCAAAAGCCACAGTAGCTCCCCCACAGCCTCTGTCTGCCTATCCTTGTTCCTCTGTGGATCTGTTTTCTTCACCACAATGAGTGTCCTTCTTAGATAGTAAATCAGATCTTGTCATGTCCCTGCTTAACACCTTTCAATGGTTTTCCATTCCACTTAGAATAAGATCCAAACTCCTTTTCAGTGATTCACAGAGCCCTGCACAACCCCGCTTCGGCTTACCTTGCCAGCCTCACCTGTCACCACTTCGCCTCATTCATTCGCCTTTTTCCAACCCCATCTGTTTTTCTCTGAAGTTAATCTCTGCATTCCCTGCCTCAAGAGCTTTGTATCTTCAGTTTCCTATTCATGGAGCACATGTGAGCGTGCATACACACATGCATATTTGTCTTTCACCTGTATATTACCCATGCTTCAATGATCAGATTACATGTTTCCCCCTTATAAACGTCAACATC
This sequence comes from Potos flavus, assembly GCA_028534135.1. Lineage (NCBI taxonomy): Eukaryota > Metazoa > Chordata > Mammalia > Carnivora > Procyonidae > Potos > Potos flavus. Next base: position 85,567,048 of record CM052896.1, read on the forward strand.
AAACCACGCATTTGGTTTGTTCAAAGGATCTTTACTCTGCCACCCAGCCCCTCTCCAACCTGATTCTCTATCCTAGCCCCCATTTGTTTCCTTTTAACACTTATTGCAACTTGAGTAATTTGTCATTTTAATGACTTGAGTTTTTTGCTTTTTGTCTTTCTAGTATGTTAGTTCCATAAGGTCAGGAACTGTGTCTGCCTTGGTTACCAGTGTAATTCCAGAGCACTATGCCTGACACATAGTAGGTGCTCAATGAATATTTGTTGACTGTTGAATAAAGGTTGTATATACAAACTTAGTAATGTTTAAAATGGTACTTATATTCCTGAAGCATTATCTATAGCATATCTACAGTAATGCTTCAACTACTTAAATGGTGAATTTGAATTTAAATCAGTAACTGATCACTGGCCTGTTGAATTTATATTTTATAATATCCTTTTATTCCATTTATTGTACTTATCTATACACTAAATCGACTATGCATTTAAAAGTTCATGTCATAAAAAACTTAAATTTTAAATGTCATGTTATGACAAATTTGATATATGTATGTGTGTATGTATGTATATGTAATTTTTTCCCTAGAATTCTGAATCAATTAGCTTCTTTTGACCTTTATCGTAAAATCGCATGGTACAGAGTAAGAAAATATATATTTAGAATAGATCCAATCAGCACACAGTAGCATTTTTTTTTTTTCCCAGAGTTGGAGGTACTAATGAGAAGTTTAAGTGCCAGATAGGGTTTTTAGGAAATCCCCAATGAGAAATAAAAACTAAGATATAAATTATTCAAATCATGTGTAGCAAATGACTAATGCTTCTCAACTAGATATTTGGAGATCAGCAACGAATGATTAAAACATAGTGGCAGGCAGATGAAGTAATAATGTTGATATATTTAACTTCAAGTAAGGCTATATTTGTAGTCAGGAGCCTACTGCTTTGAAAAACATGTGGGATGAGAAACACCTTCATTCTTCCTCCACGCTTCATTAAAGCAACATATACCCAAACCCCCAAAGAGGACAAATGGAGATGTGGGATCTGTTAGTTTGAAGGATAATATTCAATCAGTAAATTTTTATTTTGAGGCTATAGGATGTTAGGTATTTATGAAAACAAGCAAGATTCATGAGTCGGTATACCTGCCTTATATAAGTTATAATCTTGTTTGAAAAAAAACAAGACAAAATATGTAAAGCCAAGCAACAAACCCATCAGGATCAGAGGTTTTACAAAATCATACTATCTGACTCCATACGTTCCTTTGAGAGACAAATATGGTGTGAAATTCTGGCTCTAAATCTTCACCAGCTGCACAACCTTTGTGAAGCTTCGCGACCTTTGAGCCCCAGTCTCTCCTCTGTTAGAAAGGGATTGTAGAAGCATACTATGCCTCATAGGGTCATGATAGGATAAAATGAGATCATCTTGGTGGAGTGCTTGACATTGAGCATAGAACCAAATAAGCGCTCATTAAACATTAGCTACTGTTATGACTATTTTAGTCTTCTGTAAGTTATATGAGAAATTGCTTCTATAAATAGAAATGGAGAAAAGCCTTTGTTGAAAAGTATTATTTGCAAACTGTGTCATTTGTTGTAAAGGATTTATCACAAACTTACTAACATTGTTGGGACGAATCCCACTGTAATTTTTGCCAGGAGTTTGCAAACCTGAGGTGTTAATTTCTGGAGATAAAAGGTTCTTTTCTTAGATGGCCTTTTTTTTTTAATTAAATGCTGCCCCAAGCAAGAGGTAACAATCTTATTTATGATCACATGGCCTAATATAAAAAGATAATTAAACAAAACCTTACATATTTTGAAGGATACAAAATGTCACATAGAGCCCTTGCACATATAGTCCTTGCATCCTGTACACACACACACACACACACACACACACACACACACACACACACACACAATCTGTCTGCCACGGAGAGAAAGCATGCATACCAAAAACTACATTATAAATCAGTAAAGAAGTATATATCATTCTGTTTGGGAATTCTTCCTCTCTCGTAGTTTTAACTACCTCCTACATTCTGACGACTCCCAAATCCATGCCTGGGAATTTAACCTCTCTTCCGGGCCATTGTAGGTTCAAACAGCTGGGTAGCTCCAATAATGAAGCATGTGCAGAGCTGTACTCCCCATCTTGCTGCCAGGTATCTACTTCCCCTCCTTTATTACTACTCATCAACCAGTCAGGCAAAGAACTGAGAGCCTAAGTGACTCTTCTTCTCCCTAAACACCATCAATCCTTTGGTCCCTGGTTTTGCCTTCTACATTTTCTTCACTCTATCCCTTCCTCTGCGCTGATATCCTCATTATATTGATTTTGGGTCTTCCTTTTCTCTCCTGTATATTAAAGCTAGTAAATTGGTCTCCCTACCCTGTTCTGCCCCCTTCCAAATCCTCTACATCAGGCAAAACCCTCTATCTGACAATTAAGCCTCGTCTCCTCTGCTTAATACCCTTTCATGTCTCATGCTGTTTAATGACTCCCCAGTATTGGCGTTTACTCAGTTATTTGATTAATTTTTCCTGACTGCCTATTGTAGAATAGTCACTGTTAGAGGTACTGGGAGAAGAACACTAAAAAAACCCTGGGTAAGATTCTTAACTTCATAACCATATATTCTATGGTTCTCTTCATAACCATATATTCTATGTTCTCAATAGAGACACCCACCCCCGCCAAAGAAAAAAGTAAAGGCCTATTATAATGTCAGGTAGTGATAATCCACATGAAAAAAGGTAAAGCAGAATATGAGGATAGAGCCAGAGAAGATCACTATTTTAGGCAGAGTAATTAGAGAAGGTTTTTCTGAAGGGAGGACTCTTAAGCAAAGATTTTAATGAAGTTAAGCAATGAACAATTAAAAAATCTAGACAGAAGTGTCTCAGACAAGAGAAACACTGGAACTTTCCTGAGCTTGGAAAGCTTGAGGAAGAAACAAGACCAGTGCGGCTGAAACAGAACGTGCAAAGTGGAAAGTGATGGTATGTGGATGATGTAGGGCTTTGGAAAGTACACCAAAGATCACGAGTTAGTCTAAGAATAATAGAAAGCCCCTGAAAGTTTCTTTTTAAAGTCAGATATATACTGAGGTACAATTTACATACCAAAAAAAAATGTATCTTTTCTAGGTGTACCATTCAATGAGCTTCAACATATTTTGAGCAAACCACCACCACCATCAAGATAGGAACATTTCCATCTCCCCAAAAAGTTCTCTTGTGCTCCTTTGTAAGCAACCTCTCCCTCATTCTCAGACTCTGTTAACTACTGATCTGTTTTCTGTTCCTATAGTTTGCCTCTTTTAGGATGCCCTACAAATGGAATCCTACCATGTGTAGATTTCTGCCTCTACTTTCTTTCACTTAGTACAATGCATTTGAGATTCATCCCCATCTACACATGTATCAGTAGTTTGTTAGTAGTTTTATCCCCAAGTAGTATTCTATCTTGGATGTGCCATAGTTTGCCCAGTTGATGGACATTTAGGTTGTTTCCAGTTTGGGGTGATTACAAATAAAGCTAATATAAACATTCACATAACGGTCTTTTTGTGGGTGTATGTTTTCTATTGGGATATCTAGGAATGGGATTGGGAGGTCCAATGCTAAGTGTATGTTTAATTATACTCTCTAGCTCCATCCATGTAGTTGCAAATGACGAGATTTCATTCTTTTTATGGCTGAATAATATCTCACTGTGTATATGTATCTTTATCCATTCATCCATCAATGGACACTTGGGCTGCTTCCATATCTTGGCTATTTTATCCCTTGAATTAGTGCTTATATCCCTTTGAGTTAGTGTTTTTGTATTCTTTGGGTAAATACTCAGTAGTGCAATTGCTGGATCATAAGGTAGTTCTATTTTTAACTATTTGAGGAACCTTCTGTTCCTGTTTTTTCCAGAGTAGCTGTATCAGTTTCCATTCCCACCAACAGGCAAGAGGGTTCCCCTTTCTCCACATCCTTGCCAACACCTGTTGTTTCTTGTGTTGTTGATTTTAGCCATTCGGACAGATGCATGGTGATATCTCATTGTAGTTTTGATTTGCATTTCCCTGATAGTAAGTGAGATAAACATCTTTTCATGTGCCTGTTGGCCATGCAGATGTCGTCTTTGGAACAATGTTTATTCATGTCCTCTGCCCATTTTTTAATTGAATTATTTGGTTTTGGGGTGTTTTATAAGTTCTTTGTATATTTTAGATACCAACTCTTTATCAAATATGTCACTTGCAAATATCTTCTCCCATTCCATAGGTTATATTTTAGTTTTGTTGATTGCTTCCCTTCACTGTGCAGAAGCTTTTTATTTTGATGTGGTACCAATAGTTTATTATTGTTTTTGTTTCCTTTGCCCAGGAGACCTCTAGAAAAAAGTTGCTATATCTGATGTCAAAGACATTACTGCCTGTGTTCTCTTCTAGAATTTTTATGGTTTCAGGTCTCAAATTTAGGTTTTTAAATCCATTTGGAATTTATTTTTGCGTACAGTGTAAGTCCAGTTTCTTTCTTTTGAATGTTGCTGTCCAGTTTTCCCAGCGCCGTTTGTTAAAGAGACTGTCTTTTTCCCATTGGACATTCGTTCCTGCTTTGTTGAATATTAATTGACCATGTAGTTGTAGATTTATTTCTGGCTCTTCTGTTCTATTGATCTTTGTGCTGGTACCATACTGTTTTGATTACTACAGCTTTATAATATAACTTGAAGTCTGTAATTTTGATACCTCCAGCTTTGTTTTTCTTTTTCAAGATTGCTTTGGCTATTTGGGGTCTTTTGTGGTTCCGTACAAATTTTAGGATTGTTTGTTCTAGTTCTATGGAAAACGCTGCTGGTACCTTAATAGGAATTGCATTAAATGTATATATTGCTTAGGGTAGTATAGACAATTTAACAATGTTTGTTCTTCCAATCTGTGAGCATGGAATGTTTTTCCATTTCTTTGTGTCCTCTTCAATTTCTTTCATAAGTGTTCTGTAGTTTTCAGAGTACAGCTCTTTTACCTTTTTGTCTAGGCTTATTCCTAGGTATCTTATTATTTGGGTGCAATTATAAATGGGATTGTTTCCTTAATTTCTTGTTCTGCTGCTTCATTATTGGTGACTAGAAATGCAACAGATTTCTGTATGTTGATTTTGTATCCTGCAACCTTACTAAATTCGTTTATCAGTTCTAGTAGTTTCTTGGTGGAGTCTTTCAGGTTTTCTACATACAGTATCAGGTCATCTGCAAATAGTGAAAGTCTTACTTCTTCCTTACCAATTTGGATGCCTTTTATTTCTTTCGATTGTCTTATTGCTGTGGCTAGCGCTTCCCCTACTATGTTGAATAAAAGTGGTGAGAGTGAGTATCCCTGTCTTATTTCTGACCATAGAGGAAAAGCTCTCAGTTTTTCCCCATTAAGAATGATCTTAGCTGTGGGCTTTTCACCTATGGCCTTTATTATGTTGAGGTCTGTTCCTGCTAAACCAACTTTGTGGAGGGTTTTTTTTTTTTTTTTATCACAAATGGATGTTATATTTTGTCAAATGCTTTTTCCACATCTGTTGAAACGATCATATGGCTCTCATCCTTTCTTTTATTAATGTGATGTATCACATTGATTTGATTTGCAAATATTGAAGCACACTTGCAACCTAGAAATAAATCCTAATTGCTCATGGTAAGTGATTTTTTTTTAATGTGTTGTTGGATTTGGTTTGCTAATATTTTTTTTGAGTATTTTTGCATCTATGTTTATCAGAGATACTGACCTGTAGTTCTTTTTTTAGTGGTGTCTTTATCTGGTTTTGGTATCAGGGTAACACTGGCCTCATAGAATGAATTTGGAACTTTTCCTTCTTTTTCTATTTTTTGGGATAGTTTGATAAAGAATTTAACTCTTCTTTAAATGTTTGGTAGAACTTGCTTGTGAAGCCATCTGGTGCTGGACTTTCATTTGTTGAGAGTTTTTTGATCACTGAACCAGTTTCTTTGGTGGTTATTGATCTGGTCAAATTTTTTATTTCTTCATGATTCTGTTTTGGTAGTTTATATGTTTCTATGAATTTATCTATTTCTTCTAGGTTGTCCAATTTGTTGACACATAGTTTTTCACAATATTCTCTTATAATTACATTTCTGTAGTGTTGATTATTATTTCTCCTCTTATTTGTGATTTTATTTGAGTCTTTTCTCATTTTTTCTTGATAAGTCTGGCTAGAGGCTTATCAATTCTACTGATTTTTTCCCCCCAAAGAACCAGCTCCTGGTTCCATTGATCTGTTCTATTTTTTAAATTTCTATATCGTTTATTTCTGCTCTAATCTTTATTATTTCCTTCTGCTGGTTTTAGGGTTTGTCTCTATTTTCTAGTTCCTTTACATGTAAAATTAGGTTTTTTGTTGGGATTTTTCTTGCTTCTTGAGATAGGCCTGTACTGCTATAAACCTCCCTCTTAGAACCAATTTTGTTGCATCCAAAAGGTTTTGCACCATTGTATTTTCATTTTCATTTGTTTTGATGTACTCTTTATTTCTTCTTTTTATTTCTTGGTTGGCCCATTCATTGTTTGGTAGCATGTTATATAACCTCCACGTATTTGTGGTCTTTCCAGATTTTTTCCTTGTGGCTGACTTCTAGTGTCATAGCATTGTGGTCAGAAAAGTTTCATGGTATGACTTCAGTCTTCTTGAATTTGTTGAGGCTTGTTTTGCGGGGTAGTATGTGATCTTTTCTGGAGAATGTTCCATGTGTACTCGAAAAGAATGTGTATTGTACTGTTTCAGGATGGAATGTTCTGAATATATCTGTTAGCTCCATCTGGCCCAATGTGTCATTCAAAGCCCTTTCTTCCTTGTTGATTTTTCTGTTTAGATGATCTGTTCATTGATGTGAGTGGAATGTTCAAGTCCCCTCCTACTGTTATCAATTAGTTCCTTTATGTTTGTTATTAATGGTTTTATGTATTTGGGTGCTCCTATGTTGGGTGCATCAATATTTACAACTGTTATATCTTCTTGTAGGATTTCCTCTTTATTATTATATGGTGTCCTTCTCTGTCTCTTGTTAGAGTCTTTGTTTTAAAATCTACTTTTTCTGATATAAATATTGCTACTCTGGCTTTCTTTGGCATCCATTTTCATGATAGATGTTTCTCTATCCCCTCACTTTCAACCGTCATGTGCGTTTAGATCTGAAATGAATCTCTTGTAGGCAGCATAGAGATGTGTCTTGTTTTTTATCCATTCTGTCACCCTATGTCTTTTTATTAGAGCATTTAGCCCATTTACATTCAAAGTAATTATTGATATGTATTTATTGCTATTTTATTGTTTTGTGGTTGTTTCTGGAGATTTTCTCTGACTGTTTCTTGTCTTCCTTTTGTGGTTTGCTACTTTTCTTTAGTGATATATTTGGATTTGGATTTCTTTCTCTTTATTCTTTGCATATTTATTAGTGGCTTTTGATATATGGTTACCATTAGGTTTGTATATAAACTCTCCTGCATATAGCAGTCTATATTAAGTTGATGGTCATTTAAGTTTGAACCCATTCTTCACTCCTCTCCTCCCCACATTTTAGGTATATGTTGTCCTATTTTATATCCTTTTATTTTGTGAGTTCCTTGACTGATTTTTTACAGAAGCATTCATTTTAACTGCTTTTATGTTTCCTTCATACTGTTACTTTGGTCTCCTTTCCATTGAAAGAGTCCCCTTTCTTTTTTTTTTCTTTTCTTTGTCTGGGAAACTCTGTTTCTCATTCTAGTCTGAATGATAGCCTTGCTGGAAAGAGGATACTTGGCTGCAGATTTTTTTTCCCATTCAGCACTTTGAAGATATCATGCCAGTCCCTTCTGGCTTGCCAAGTTTCCATTGAAAAATCTCCTGCTAGCTTTATAGGTTTTCCTTTGTAAGTTACTATCTTGTTCTTGCTGCTTTTAAAATTTTTTCTTTGTCACTATGTTCGGCCAATTTAATTACAATATGTGTTGGTGTGGGTCTGCTTTTGTCAATTTTGATGGGAGTTCTCTGTGCCTCCTGGATCTGGATATCTGTGTTCTTCCCCAGATAAGGAAAGTTTTCTGCTATTATTTCTTCAAATAAATTTGCTGCTCCCTTTTCTCTCTTGCATCTTCTGGGACTCCTGTAATATGAATGTTATTATGTTTGATGGAGTCACTGATTTCCCTAAGTCTGTTCTCATTTTGCGTAATTCTTTTTTTCCTCTTTTATTTAGCTTGATTACTTTCCATTACTCTGTCTTCTAGGACACTAGGTCATTCCTCTGTTTATTCCATCTTACTGTTCGTTCCATCAAGGATGTTCCTCATCTCTGTGTTAAGGGTCTCACTTATATCTTCCGCTCTTCCTCAAGTTCAGTGAGTATCCTTATAAACATTGCTTTAAGCTTTTCGGTCCCAGAGGTGGCAGGGCTGGACCAGCAGCACCCACCTGCTGGTTTTCCTGGCCTCTGCTCTGCTCTCTTCCCATTGCTCTATCTGCCCTGCTGCCCATGACAGAACAAGCCATCTCCTTCCTCAAGGACTTCCTGACTGGAGGCATCGCCACTGCCATCTCCAAGATGGTTATGGCCCCAATCAAATGGGTCAAGCTGCTGCTGCAGGTGCAGCATGCCAACAAGCAGATCACTGCTGATAACTAGTACAGGGCCATCATGGACTGAATTGTGTGCATCCCCAAGGGGCAGGGTGTGCTGTCCTGAAGGGGCAACCTAGCCAACATCATCTGCTACTTGCCCACACAAGCCCTCAATTTTGCCCTCAAGGATAAGTACAAGCAGATCACCCCAAGGGTCATGGACAAGCACACACAGTTCTGGAGGTATTTTGTAAATTGCCATTTTTATGTTGTTTCTCCACTCAGGCTGCTATCTCTTTAAGAGTGGCAACCCAGTGATCACTTGCCCTCCTGACTTGCCCAGGGCTGAGTCAGCTGACTTTTAAAGGCCCAGGCTCCAAGTTCCGATGGTTATACAAATTCACAGAATTCAGCCCCACTGGTTTTCAAAGCCAAACATTAGGGGGATTAGTCTAGCCTATCTGATCTCCCTAACACAAAGGCCCATTTCTCTGCCTTATCTGCATGTGCAGCTCCCTTCCTTCTGCAGGCAGCTTCCCTCTGCCGTTAAACTTTTAGATACAGCTTCTTCTCTATATTTAGTTGTGGAGTTTGTTCTGCCAGTCTTCATATCCCTTTCTGGTTTATTTACAGGGATACGGATGACATCCAGTTGTAAAGGTGGGATGGGTTAAGCCAGGGTCCTCCTACTCATCATCTTCCCAAGCCTTCCTACCCTTCTTCTGATAAGGGCCTCACACCTCTATCTTCCTCTGGGAACCAGCCTTCACTCATTTCTGGAAGGTCATTGGCCATGACCTTCCAGAGGGGTAGACTTCAGCTCCAGGAGTGGGCATGTGATTCAGAGTATCATACCTTCCCAACCATATTGCTCTGCTTGAAGATGATAAAATTAGGAATCATGAAATTTTTCCTGGCATCGTTGAAAGACATTCTCTTCTGCTTGCTGAAAATGTAGGATCCTACTTAATAACCATCTTATCACCATGAGCAAAAAGCCTCAATGAGAAATCAGAAGTCACAAAGAAGCAGAGGCACACCGATCTGAGAGCTCACATCTAGATGTCAGAGTTTGGGCTCTTGAATCCAACTATGCTTAAATATTATTCTTTAGTATTTCAATTATGTAAACCATTAAACACCATTTTTAATCATGCCAGTTTGAGTTGAGGTTTCTGTCACTCGAAATTAGTAAAGTCCCAAATAATAAATAGGATATCTCAAATTTTTCCACTGATATAGCTCTAATGGCAAAGGACAATAAATCAGTGATAACCTGATAATGTAGTCCAGAGAGGGTGAAAACGTTCATTAGATGTCTTTAAAATCTCCTGTCTTCTTAACATTTGAAGTGAATTTTACATTACTCTTCTTTGTATTTTATATCCGTAAAAAAGAATGCCCTCCATCCTCAAACAAAAAGTAATACTTTATAAAAATGTACCAATTTTTTCCTGTGGCTCTGTTTACCCCATTTTGAGGATTGCTCATGACCCTATGAGAGCTAGAATTCATCATAGGAATTGGTTGGACGGGATTGAGATCAAGAGAATGTGCAGTTCAATGTGGAGAATGAACTTGGAGGCAAAAGACCTGGATATGAATCCTGGTTTATATACTTGCCAGATGACTTTTTAAAAGTTTGTTTCCATATTGAAAAATAGGCCTGAATGTTCCATTTCTCTAACTCTCTGTAATTTTTAACCCTTCCTACTTCACCTGGCTATTTTAAGGACCAATCTAGTGGTAAGATAATGCCCATTCTCCTTAAGAGGATTTAGAAATCAATGACCCCTGGGAGTCCGCATAGAGAAAGAACTCATCATCATAGTTTTAAAAATGGAAAGTTTGTTTTTAATTTTTTTAATATTTTTTAAAGATTTTATTTATTTATTTGACAGAGAGAGACACAGGGAGAGAGGGAGAGGGAGAAGTAGGCTTCCCGCTGAGCAGGGAGCCCGATGCAGGGCTCCTTGCGGGGCTGGATCCCAGGACCCCGGGATCGTGACCTGAGGCGAAGGTAGACGCTTAAGGACTGAGCAACCCAGCTGCCCACTTGTTTGTTTTTTAAAACGGAGTATTAGTAACCATATTTTAATATAGTTTAGAACTTAATGGAATATCTTAAATATACTGTATCTTGATTTTTAGAAAACATTTGACAAACTTTCTCATGGTATTTTTACGGATAAAATGATGAACACTAATGTCACTGCAGTGCTTAGAGGAGGTACAGCTGATTGAATAACCCATTGAAAGAATATTAATTATTGGTTCTGAAAAATGTTTGCTTAACATCATACCACCCACCAGTCTCTGTTCTTGGGCCTGTCAGGTACAATATTCTATATTAATAATATGAAAGAAAATTATATATAATTAACACAAACCAGAGATTAAATGATCCTGACATGTTACAATATTTACAGAAATTTTTAAAAAATAACCAATTTAAACAAATGTTAACTTTGACATTTAGCTGCAGGTCAGGAAATTCTGGGCCTCAAAACAATTCTTGTTCAATAGACCTGAGTATATAGATAATCACAAATACAAAATTAGCTAAGGAAAAGTGTTGCTTTTCAACTAACTTAGCTTGAGGTATTAATAAAATACAATACCCAGAACTCAGGAAGTAATGTATCCCACACCATTTAGCACTGATGAGATAATATCTAGTGTTTATATTAGATGTAGAGAATATATATCTACATCTATATTAGATGTAGAAGAGAGATGTAGTAGAAAAACCACCCTGTGTCCTGGAAAATGTGACCAAATGGTGGGAGATCTGGAAATACAGAGTTTGAAAAAGGATTGTTCTGGGTTGTGTAAGTGATAAGGACAAAGACTGAGGGGAGACAGGGCTATCACATCCTTCCAGGCTGTTACGGACTTATTCCTGTCTACAGTCTACAAGCTGTCTACAGATTTACTCCTCCTACTTCGGAGGGGAGGGACGGGACCAAGAGGCAAAGGGGGCAAGTGAAATGGGCTCTGGTTCAGGATTAGAAAGAACCAGAAACCACCAAACAGACTCCCAAAACGCAATCTCTCTTTCACAGCCCCGTCTTTGACAAAGACTGCATGCTCTTCATCTAGGATCTTAAGATAGGTTTTGCTCATCTGGTACAACTAGATTAGAGAAACTTGTGGTTCCTTCCAAACCTACGTTTATGTAATTTATTATAAGTTATTAAGACAAGAAGTTAAATCATATAGATACCAGCCCCTTACAAGGTACATATTTTCACAAATGTGAGGCAAGTCAGGAGGTACCCACGGGTATCTTGTTGTCTCACTATTTACCTTTTGTAGCAATTGTTTGCTTCAGTCACTATTGGCAACCAGGCTGGAATTTCTGTCTGGTTTTACTCCGTTTGTATAGCAATGAGGAACATGAGCTCTGGAGACAGAATGCCTGTGACTGAATTTTGGTTTTACAATGCAGATTTGGGGTATGTTATTTGAGCCTTCAAGTGTTTTTTCCCCAACCTGAAACCTGGAATAATTGACCTGCTCACTGGGTAGTTGGGAGGATCGGATGAGATGGTGTGAGTAAAGCACTTAAGTGCAGTGCCCGAAACAGCAAACCCTCCGTGGATGTTACCTGGGATGCCATTATCGGTAGTAATAAGCTGCACCCACATTTGCGATGTCGCTCCTGCGAAAGGCAGCATTGTGGTGGGAGGCGCAGGAGCCTGGTCCCAGTCCTCCGTTCAGACCAGTGCTGTGACTAGACAAACCACTCAGGCTCAACATCAGTAAAATGAGAGGGTTACGTTTTTTCAGCTAAAATGTTTTATCCTAAATGGGGCCATGAATGGAAAAGAGTAATAGGTCATGAGGCTCGAAAGAAGGAATGGGAATACTGAAGAGCCTAAACATGGACTATTTAGAGTAGTCTGTGAGCAAAGGACCTCCTTTACAAGCTTCACTGTGCAGTTACTGGTCCTTGTGCACGGTATGAAACAAGACAATAATAACCATGTCTTCTGATTACTTCTAATGATAATTTACTAAAATTACCCTAAATTTTAATAACTTTTAATAATTTTAATAACCTGAGGTGAAGTTAAAGGTGACATCTGCCAGACATTGCCACACTAATCACATACAGTCTTCCTCAGAGGCTGACATGCTCTGTTAAAGGGTCACAGCCAAATGGAATAGAAAATTGCCTGCCGTCTAACCCCAGTGCATTGTTTATTTGATTTGCACTGGAATTTTCTGTAGATTGACTACAGAATCAGGAACAGATGGAATTAAAAGAATCCTTTTACTGCTCTATGGCCTCCCGAAGCTTTCCTCTAACCCAGGGCCACATGTACTCTGTATCAATAGATAGGCCCAGCAATCAAAGGCACAAGTTTCACTACCTTCCACCCCCTCTTTCCTCTCCTCTCTTCCCTCGATTTACCCAGCACCTCCAGTGTGAATGTACTGAGCATACAAGGAATAAGATGCAGTTCAGTTGCAAGGAATTCAGTGTCACAGAAGAAATAGATACATAAATAGACAATTCTTATATAATGGGATGAGACCAATGGAGAAATGTGTCCAGAGCAGTGTAGGAAGATTAGGGGAGGGTTATCCTGTTCAAATGAGGAGCTGGGGAGGCAATTGAAATGATAGAGAAGATCCTTGTCATTGGGGGATGATGAACACTGATTCATTTAAGTTAAATAGTCATTAACCAGGGAAATAAATGAAACAGGGAGGGGTGGAACATGAACATAGTCATGGCAACAGGAAACAGCGTGGTGACCACCAGGGGCGCTGTAAGCAGTTCATGTTGCTGAACTAAGAAGATCCATTTGTGTGATGATAAGTAGCCTAAACTAGTGGTTCACAGTGGGGCCCATGGGCCAGCAGTCTTAACATCACCTGGAAATTTGTTGGACATATAAATGCTTGGGTCCTACCCTGGACCTACTGAATCAGAAATTTTTGAGGGAGAGTCCAGCAATTTAGATTTCCACGGTTGATTCTGATGTACACTATAGTTTGAAAAACACTGGCCTAGATTTTATCGTATAGTAGGAAGGGAACTTTTGAAGACTGTTAAGAAGAGTGCCATGGACTCTTTGTGATATCAAATATACATTCCCCTGCCTTTTGTGATTTTAGAGATCATTACTCTAATGAAAGGTCACTCAAGAAGATGGATTTGCATTTGGGAAACAGTGAGTTACATTTTCTTCTCTCTCCTCTCTCTCTCCTCTCTCTCTCTCCTCTCTCTCTC
>CM052896.1:85581409-85676073 GCA_028534135.1 Potos flavus
CCTCTCCCCCCTCTCCCCCCTCTCCTCTCCCCCTCCCCTCTCCCCCTCCCCTCTCCCCCCTCTTTTCTCTCTCCCCTCTTTTCTCTCTCCTCTCGCCCCTTCTCTCTCGCCCCTCTCTCCTTCTCTTTTTTTAACACATAATGTATTATTTGCCCCAAGGTACATGTCTGTGAATCATCAGGCTTACACATTTCACAGCACTTATCATAGCACATACCCTCCCCAATGTCCATAACCCAACCACCCTATCCCTACCTGCCCCTATCCCCCAGCAACCCTCAGTCTGTTTCGTGAGTTTAGGAGTCTCTTATGGCTTGTCTCCCTCCTGATCCCATCTTGTTTCATTTCCCTCTCCCACCCTCCACGACCCCCCACCTTGCCTCTGAGTTACATTTTCTTACATATTTTTAAAACTATAGAGCTGGATAGAATCAGGCTATTGGGAAGAGATGTGTCCTGAAAAATCCTTATCATAGAGATAAATCTTGATAGGCTACAAAAAAATGTTTGGCATATTTTGAGATCTCACTGCCTCATCAGTCAACAATTACACTAAAATTTTTTGTTAAACTCATTCAGATACCATATATATGTAAACTTTGAGAAAGTGGTCCATCCTAACCATAACCCTGTCATTTTCAAGCTTTACTTTTAGCAGTGGAATGTTTTTTAAAGAATCATTTATACCATCTTCTAAAATACAAAATAAATAAAAGTCAAGTCACTCTGGTTGAAGCTCAGGAAGGGAAGTGCTTTGCTTGTCCCCTTTGGCAGTCTCTGAGACTCCTCCATGGGGCCCATTGTTTTAGAATCATTGATCTGTTTTATTTCCAGGGGGCATGAATAATCCCACTTCATTAATAAGGCTGATGGTAGCTGTATTACTCAGAATTCTCTAGAGAAACAGAACCAATAGGGTGTGTGTGTGGTGTATCCTAGTTCACTAGTCTGTGTGTATGTAATATATACACAGAGAATAGAAAAGAGGATAGATTTAAGGAATTGACTTGTGTGATTCTGTGGGGGGGCTGACAAGTCTACAATTTGCAGGGCAGCCTAGCAGCCTGGAAATTCCAGCAGGAGTTGACATTGTAGTCTTGAGTCCAAAGACAGTCTGGAGGTAGAACTTCCTTCTTCCTTCACGGACCCCAGTCTTTTCTCTTAAGACCTTCAACTGATTATATGAGGCCCACCCATATTATGGAGGATAATATGCTTTACTCAAAGTCTACGAATACACCTTAAAAAGGCCTTCACAGTAATAGCTAGGCTGGTGTTTGACCAAACAACTGGGTCATATTCATAGCCTAGCCAATTTGACAAATAGCTGAAATAGATTGTGTTGATTTTTCCAGCTACTATAGTAATAAGAAAGGTTCTGAAGAGCCAGGTGACCAGAGACAAAAACCAAACATCTTAAAGTGTGAATGTGTTCCAAAACTGCTGCTTTGAAATGAATAATGTAACTAAAGGTCTAGCAAGGACTATATGAGAAAAGGCAGGGGAAAGCAGGCCTAATTTTGATGAATTTGTCTTATTTCAAAAACAAATTATAGAGAAATTAGTCACCAAAACTCTGCCAAAAACTAAAAACTTTTTACTTAAGATCTATTAGCATTTGAGGATGACACAGCAGCAGATTGGAATTTCATGCATAATTCTGACCTATTTCCCAACAACTGGTTTTTGTTACCAGAGATGTCCGTGAAGGAAATGAAATTCTTGCCTGTTGAAAGCTGAGCTCATGCTTCTTCCCCAAAAGAATATTAGCTCTTCAATGTAAAAGAAAGTAGTCCAGAAAGGAGTCCAGAAAGGAGTCCAGAAAGGAATGATAACCAATATAAGTCATTCATGCATTTAATCACTTAACAAGCTTTAGAACTGGAAACTGTGAGCTCTTGCACAGCACAGGTCTCAAAATGGGCCTTCCCTCCAAATCCATTCCCAGTCTGGACTATGTGAGTTACTATGCTGGTACCATCCTCCTCAATTTGGCCACAGCCCTTGGTTTGGGGCAGCCATTTTGTATGCCAACAGCCTGTGGGGTAATCTGGCATGAAAAAAAAAGTACCCCCACAGAGAAGATGGTAACTAAATGAACAAACCTAATTCTCCCTTTGAGAAAAGTCTTGAGTCCTAAAAAGAAAGTCAATTGAAAGTAGCTGGTAAGGGAAGCAAAGACAAAAAACACACAGAGAAGCCAGGAGATCACAGCACGGAGATAACTGCGGCACAGAACTTGACTTCATGATCTAGTAGAGGGGTCTGACAAGAAAAAAGAGAATTATAATACAATGTGATAAATGTTGCAACAGCAAGACACAGAACAACATGGGAGCACATCAAAAGGGTATTTGGAAGGTGTCTGAGAATGTGCTTTTTGGAGGAGACCATACCAATAGCTGAGGAGTGAAATTGACAGAGCGCTATCAAGGGCTCCATAAACTTCTGCTATTGAGGGGGTGGCTGATGGCTCCCTAAAGCTAGAATTGGATCTTGAGAAACAGAAATCACACCATGATTGCCCTATAGCCCATATAATCCGTGGTGATTTTTATAGGACTTCCACTTCTGTTGCTGATACTTGGTTCCCATGTGGCGCCCCAACATCTCTTTTCCTTATTCTTTTCCATGTGTATTTATAGTAAGACCTCTGGCAATCAAGAGAGTTGTTACTTGTAACCTAAAAGCCAAACATGCCACTTCTGGTTAATTATTTATTATATAAAGAAGCTTTGCAAATCAAGGCGAAAACAATCTAAAAGCCAAAATTTTGATTCAGAGTAAGTCATATCCTTAAAATTCAAATTTCTAAAATGAAAAAAAAAAAAGGACTTATTCCAGCTAATTTTTTTAGTTTAAACCCTGAAAGATTTTACTTACACAAACTGTGACTGATGCGTAGTAGACAAACTAAGGGGAAATTTATACTGTCCTCCTTTCCAGTTAGGGATTGGAAACCATGAGTCAAAAATCAAAAGTTGCTGTACCTCAAACCATATTCAAATGTCAATTAAATTTTCCACAGAGCGCTGAATCAAAATGAAAATGAAATATATATATATATATATATATACACACACATATATTATACACACACACACACACACACGCATACGTTATGAAAACCAGAATTGGATCTATAGTTCTCAAATCTGTTCTTAACTGGTATTTCATTTGGTTCAATTTCTCCTTCCCATTGGGTTTTTTTAGTTGTCAGTCTGCTACAGGATATAAAAGCAACACAACATAGACAACCACTGAAGAATGGAGAGAAATTTATTCCCCTTAATAGAAGAATTGAGCCATTAATTATAGTGATTGTACCAACAGTGGTGTTAGTTGTTCTATTGACTGTGCAAAATTATTTGTGAATGATATCTTGCAAGAGATAAATTGAGTTAAAAATTTGAGCATCCTAATAATTAGAAAGGATGAAATTTCAGTTTACTGTATACAGTGTAACATACCTAATGGAAATGTATGCAAATTTACTTTGTGTTAACTTGAAAAAGCTGAATTTCAACTATCAGTAAAGTTCTGTTTTCAGCACAAACTTCAGAATAATGTAAATCAGTTTTTTAACCTTGAAAAATTTGAAGAATTCTAATTTTAAGTTGGAGGAAGGATGAATGAATTATCAACTGTGTTTCTGTTCGTGGCATATGACTTGACCACTTTCGCTTGTAAATATCTTTGTCGGTCCTATGAGAGCAATTCAATACGAAATATGCAAGTTTTTAATTTTGCGAGGTCTTTAGGAATACATCATTTTCATAAACTGAAACTGTGATGTACTTTATTTACTTTGATCATATGGCTGTACCATTCATGCAATAAAATTTCTTCAGTTTGTTGACTGGCATCTGGGTCTTAAGAGATGGAAAAGTCATAATAAGTTTGTTTCAGGCTATTAAGTTGTGGTTAATTTTGTGTGTCAACTTGACTGGCTAAGGGATGTCCAAATAACTGGTAAAAAAGCTATTTCTGGGAGTATCTGTGAGGGTTTTTCTAGAAGAGATTAGCATCTGAATTGGTAAACTGAGTAAAGCAGATGACCCTCCCCGATGTGGGTAGGCATTATCCAATCTGTTGAGGGCCTGAATAGAGCAAAAAGGTGCTTGAACTGAAATATCCAACTTCTCCTGCCTTCAGACCTCAGTGCTCCTGGTTCTCTGACGTTTGGACTCCAGCTGGGACTTACACTTCAGGCCCCTGTTCTCAGACCTTCAGACTTGAACAGTTGTCCTCATTCTCCAGACTGCAGATCACGGGATTTCTTGGCCTCCATAACCATGTGAGTCCATTTTTATTGGTTCTATTTCTCTGGAGAGTCCTAATACATACGTGATATTTAGAAAATCTGAAATATTTAGGTCACTGGATACAGTCATCTTGTAAGTTTCTAGTCTAATCATTTTTTGCCGTTTTTGGGTTATGAAACCCTTTGAAAGTCTATGACTCTAACCATGAGAAAAATGCATATATGCACATTATACTCCTTTCTGCCTACATGTATCATGGACCCCAGATAAAGAAGTCCTCTAGATAGACAATATCTATGGAAAGGAGGTCTGTTTAAGCAAATATATGCCCTCTATCACAACCACCACTACCAGGAATTCAGGAGCCACTCTAGGATACCATACACATGTGTAGGTGGATTGTGGTTCTGGGTTCAGATTACTCTTTTAATTACTCTTCCTTCAACACTCCTAAATGTTCTGGAATTTCTCTTTGTATTCGGGATCAAAGGATTTTAGAACATTAAACCAAAAATGAAAGTAGGTTCCCAGTGTTATAAATAATTACAAAAAAAATTTTTGGTAACAATTAGCAGTAATGACCAAAAAAAAGTTAAAACACGGAAATAGAACAAATCATGTTTATGGGCTAAATTTCATACAATGAAAGTAAAATACAAGGGTATTTTTTTCTCTTAAAATGGTTTCTTAAGTCAATTTGTACCAATCACGCACACACACACACACACACACACACAGATAGACATAGACTTACATAACCAAGATCTGAAATTACATCAACATACATAGAATTTAATATATTTTTTGATTGTTGTTTATTAAGACTATTGCTTTCTCTAAAAGATAGCAAGATTTGAAAATCCAAAAATATAACACAAAGATGTGTGGGTGAGTTTTTATTCAGAAAGCAATTCTTAATTGTCTAAACAAAAGAAAGGTACAAAATGGTTTCTTTAACTAGAAGTTTTGTCTGTTCAATTGCCTGTCATACAAAAAATACAAACATATATAACATATATACAAACATATACATATAACATATAAAAATATAAGATTATTCATTTGGAAAATATAAAATGTGTGTTAAAATATATCCTTAAAAGGAAAAGAAAGCCCTCTTTTATAGACACTTGAGAGCCATAAAAATTATTTTTTCTGGTAGACGACAAGCTAAAGACCATTCCCGAGGGGAACAACGGCAGTGGACAAATCTGAACTCTCAGATTCTCTGTTTTGTTAGCGAGGATGGAAAACCTCCATTTGTGAAGTTAAGATTAGAGCAAGTGTTAACAAAATAAAGTCAGTTACACATTGAAAAAGAAAAAATCTGATACCAGTCCAGTAAGGGAACAAGGGAATTACTAGAAATAACTCTGAAATTCTTTCCCACCAATACTGAACTTAATTACAGACAGGCATTGTAAAAAGAGTCTATGAAAAGGAAGAGTAAAACAAGGAAAACAAAGAAATTACTGCATAGTAAGTATTGTTTTGTGGGTTTCATTATGAACAAGTGTTTTTTTTTTTACCTGTTATGTTCTCAATGTTAGACACACCTTATATGTTTATAAAAATTGCATTTGAGATGATTTCTAGAGGCTTGGTAAAGAACAAACTATAGTTTATCAGGTTTGCATTTACTTTTATTTTCTTTAAATCTTTTTTTTTTTTTTTAAGATTTTATTTCAGAGAGAGGAGAGAGAGCACGCAAGCATGAACAGGAGGAAGGGGAGTGGCAGAGGGAGAAGCAGACTCCCCACTGAGCAAGGAAACCTCACAGGGTTCAATCCCAGAACCCCGGGATCATGACCTGAGCCGAAGGCAGATACCTAACCAACTGAGCCATCCAGGCGCCCCTGCATTTACTTTTAAAAAGGCAAATCATCTCATGTGTTCGTATAAGAAAAAGACCACTGTGAATTATTGGGTTCATGCTCCTAAAATACCAGATTGCTTTCTCTTAGGAAAACAAATTATGATCAGAAAGTTTTGAAATCAGAGAGCAGAGCTCAATCAGAAATTTCTTCCACCAGGGCCTTGGGTGGCTCAGTCAGCTAAACATCTGCCTTCGGCTCAGGTCATGATCCTAGGGTCTTAGGATTGAGCCCTATGTTGGGCTCCCTGCTCAGCAGGGAGTCGCTTCTCTCTCTCCCACTCCCCCTGCTCATGCTATCTCTTTCTTTCTCTTTCTCTCTCTCAAGAATAAATAAAATCTTAAAAAAAAAAAGAAAGAAAAGAAAAAGAAATTCCTTTCGTGGGAAGTGACCGAGGATGAATCAGAACACTCAGACTGAAGAAGTTTCAGGTTCTAGTTGAAGTTCAATATTTTCCTGAAGCCAAATTCAAATTTATATAAGACATGTGAGGCATGTGAGCCCTGCCTTGAATCTTAGCATTCAGGAAGTCCTTTGGAACAGAAAGGAAAAGGAACATAGGTTTTGAGGGACCCTGGACCACTGTGGACTAATGCGTAGAATAATTTTGTGACAATGTAGAGAAAAGGAAGCATTATCTGGGAAAAGAAACAACAACCCATTGCATAGATTATCAATGATTAAAAATATCAAAATAAACTTTTAGAAGTCCTTGATAGCCTTGAAAAGAATAAATTTTAAAAAGTACACTATAACATATAATACAGATCCTGAGAGCTACAAACACTTGAAAGCAGAAAGTACTTGCAGTATACCACTGAAGATGCCATTATCTAAAATAAAAATTCTCAACAGGTGATAAGGAACAGCACAAGGAAATTATCTAGCATGTATCCTCCATCAAATCTGTTTTTTTTTTTTTTAATCCTTCCTAAGGATCTTTTTTTATTTACTTCTGAATAAGAATTTGGAAGGCCCCAATGTGAAATGTCCAAGAAGAAATTTCATGATCATAGCTCAGTAGTATTCTTTGGTAATAAACATGGTAAAGCAATATTACCGTCCACTAACCTCACAGAATGAATTGTAAGATGCATTACTTAGGCCTTCCTTCAGTCTCCTAGAGCTTATTTTCCTTTTCTTGTGGGTTCTTCTTTACGATGCTATGTATTACGGTCCTAGTTTGATATAAAACTTGAATTTTTAGTTTCACATCCCTTTCTCCCATGTATTCACCAAACATCTTAGGCAACATGCTTCTTGGAGCCTTAGTTTCATTACTTGTGATACAAAATGAAAATACCTACCGCTCAGATCTTCCTTCCCAGGGCTTAAGTATAACTCCTCTTCTAAAATATGCAGTATCTTTTCCCCATATATCTGTGAATTTACTTCAGTTTGATGGCAACTCTCTTTTCTCTTAGTTATGTTCTCAGTGTTAGACACAATATCTTATATTTTTTGTATAAAAATTTTTGTAAAAAATTGCATTTCAGAGGATTTCTATGGGCTTGGGAAAAAACAATCATATAGTTTATAGGTTTTGCATTTACTTCTAGAAAGGCAAATTATTTTAGAAAGGCAATTATTTGTCTTCAACTTTCCAACTTTTTATGGATTTTTTTTCCCCACCTTGGCTTCTGAAAAGATACAAAGAGCAATCCTACCATTTCATCTGTCTCCTTTTCCCACATTTCTTGTTTTTCATGGACAGAAACAGTTTAAACTTACATCCATACTAACAATATGACCTGTCCTCTTTCTCCATCATCCCATAAAATGTTATGAATCTGAAAGTTTATGACCATTGAGTGTTAGTCCATCTTCACATAAAAATTTTTTTGAAGGTAAATTTCTCTAAGATTTATCTTTTTACCATCAATCCATATCCATCTACAGCCATCATCCCAATCCCTGCCATCCACCCACTGCTTCTACCTGACCTATGATCTATGGGAAATACCTTTGACTTACAGTCAGCATCTCTAGTTTGAGTCTGGTTTTATTCCCTAAGAGGTCTAGAAAAATCCCTTTAATCCCTTTAATCTAGAAAAATCCCAGGGTTCCCCATTGTGTTCACTATCAGCATCATCCGCACAGCCTTTTGACTGTTAAAGTAGCATCTTGGAGATCGAGTAGGGACACTTGAAGCACAGGAATCTATTTTATGAAATGCTGTCCTAGATGATGCAAATGAAGTCTTAAGTTTGGGATCTAGTGGCCAAATCTCGGAATTACTTCCTTAGCCTATAAAATGCCAGGTCTCATTTATAGTGATATCATGAGGGTTAAATAAGGCAATGTATGGAAAGGGCATTATAAATTGGAAAACTGAGTATAATACAAGGTATTATGAGTCAATATTCTTGTGGAATTTAGGGTAGAATAAGTTCATTGTCAATCATTCCTGCAGCAACATACACAGAGGATGAGAAACAAACATCAATACTAATGATCTGAAATGCTCATAGTATAAAATCTCAGGGTATACCAGAACACAACTTTAAAAACGCATAAAGGCATTTTAAAACCAACAGACAAAATGTTTTTACTGTACTTTAAAATAAAAACATCTAAAAATAAATTCCCTCCTTTCTGACATGCTGAATTACATTGACTTCATTGTGGGAATTTGCTTCTCAAAGTCCCAGTATTGGTGTGTCTCGATGGCTCCGTGAGTGGGGTGTCAACTCTTGGTTTCAGCTCAGGTCATGATCTCGGAGTCCTGGAATTGAGCCTTGATTCAGGCTCCACACTCAGCACAGAGTCGGCTTGGGATTCTCTCTCTCCCTCTGCCTTCCCCTGGCTCATGTGCGCGCTCTCTCTCTCTCTATCTCTCTCTTCTGAGCGCGCTCTCTCTCAGATAAATCTCAAAAAAAATTAATTTTAAAAAGACAAAAACAAAGTCCTGGTGTAAGAAAACAGAGAAACATCAGAACGCTTTGAAGTCAAACTAAAGAAAGACAATTGATAGGCAAATATTGGTCTCTGTTCTTCCCATACCTAACTTGTTTCCTGGAACTATAATAATTGAGATGCTAAGGGAGGTTTACTAACTCAGTCTCCATTCTGTGCATTTTACATTGCAAGGAAATAAATGGTACTCTAATAGCTTGGAAAAAATACTGCGGGAAATGACTTCAGCTTTAGAGAGTTTCTAATTCATTATAATTTCCAGCATAAAACATTCACCTACAACTTTTAAGTCCCCAGAGGGTTTAATGTACTTAAGCTGATGCAAGTAGACAGGCTGGTAGAAAGGGACCATTACTCTAAAATAATTGTAATTATCATTTTGGTAAGACCATGGGCTTTATATTCAATCTATCATAGATGTTTAATTTTCCTCTTTCAAGAAAATAGAAACATTTGAAGTTCAGTTTTTCACTCTTGGCAGGGGGACCATCTAATAAGCCTGTAACCTAAATTCATAACCTGCAATCCAAACTTCCAGCTCATTAATTCAACATTTTACAATATCTGGCTCCTATTCCTCTCTAGTCCCCTAGACTTCATTTCTCCAAATACCCTTCATTTTGTATGGAACTCCGCTTTTTGTTTCTGCACGTACTGGTTGTATGAAGAAGTGGCAGGTGCAGGGGCACCTGGGTGGCTCAGTGGGTTAAGCCTCTGCCTTCGGCTCAGGTCATGATCCCAGGGTCCTGGGATCGAGCCCCACATCGGGCTCTCTGCTCAGCAGGAAGCCTGCTTCCCCCCACCCCTCTCTGCCTACTTGTGATCTCTCTCTGTGTGTCATATAAATAAATCTTAAAAAAAAAAAAAAAAAAAGTGGCAGGTGCAGAAATGACCTGGTATGTGCAGAAATAATACCATGAGCACCCTGTCATCACCCATCCTCTCCCTGAAAAATCCTTTAGCAACTTTACTCATACTTCAAAATTCAGCTCAAGGATCTTCTCTCCTAGAAAGTTTTCTGGCTCCTATCCTGATTTAGCTGCCCCTCCTTTGAGATTCCGTACCATCCTAGGCATCACTCTGCCCTAGCATCCAAAACAACAGGTAAAAATTTCCACATCTCTCCCACACCCTAGTTGCTAAGGTCCAAGTAGTGGACTGTGCCTAATTTGACTGCATCCACCACACTTTATTTCAGGGTCTGGTACCTAGTGGATACCACAGATGTTTGTCAGTTGAAGGAAGGTTCTGTAATGAATAAGTGATGTGATCTGAAGATGTATTACATGAAACTTCAGAAAATCAATTATGCCACTTGCCGTTATTACAATTACTGCATATTTTCTAATTGTTTGATATAGCTAGATTTTTTTTTTTTAGGTAGGTGAAGGTGAGCTCCATCTATCTGGTAAGCAAGTAGGCAATACAGAGAATCGCTTTGGATGATATTCCTTGTTCTTGGTCATTCAAATCATTCTTATATGTAAAGCAAACATAAGCCAAGATCCTCTGCCTATAAAAAAGGATATATGGAGACCATTCCCCTTTGGAATGCAAAATTTCAAGAAGAGGTGAATTTATTTGCATAACAATCCCTGGACTTAGAAAGATATTCCCAGTAGGCCAGGCTGTCCATGAACAATACTCAGGGACAGGGAAGGAGGGGTCCCCAAAATAAACCTTGAGGGTAGAAAAGTATTAGAATTGTTAGCTGAGCTTGGAACTGAGCTGTTAGAGAAGAAAAACAAGGATCCTGGGTCAACAGATGGCAGATGGCAGGACTTCATCAACCCAGCCTCAGGGCACATTTGGACCCTGGCAAGTAGGTTCAATGGATGAACCAAAGTAGAGGGTCATTAAAAGCTGTAACAATTGGGGGACAGTCTTCTCTTGGCATGGAGTTTCCGAATGGTGAGTTTATGGGTCATCTTCACTGCTATGATGGGGATGTCTTCATACCAGCACCAAGAAGAACAAAGCAGAATAGTCATAGCCCACCCCCTCATTTCCCACTGTCCCTCATGTGCCAGAGGCTATAGATTGGTTATTACCATTTTTCATTGCTGTTTCCCACTGTACAGGTTGGAAAACCAAATATAAGACTGATTCCCACTTCTTTTGCAGGTAGGAACGGTTATGTGGCCCACACATGACAGAAAAGCAGAAGTCTCCCACGGAACTTCTTATTAAGCCTTTGTTTTCCATGTAACATGGGGGAAAGACCTATCTGGCACCACCCTCCCTCCTTTTTTCCTGCCTCAAATGCAATGCTAGTTGCTTGATCTCCAGCAAGCATCTAGTAGTCAAGAGCAAACAAGCCATTACGTTATAGCTGGCAAAGCAGAAAGACAGAACTAGGGTATTGACACTATCATGGAGTTTCTATATATGCAGACCTCTGGTTGCTACTTAAGTAAAATAAAATCCTATGTGTTTCAGCTATGGTTAGATTACCTGTTACATGCAGTTAAAGCATTCTCAACTGATACAACATTCACGCCCACAGTTGTACTCATCAAATACTGTTAACCACAAGTGAAACCTAGACACCTAGGGGAAGCAGTCCTTAGCAGGATGTCTGGTGGGTGCTACTCTATACAGAACAGTGCTCACAAGTATTGCATTTTGGAATACCAGGGAGATGGTCTTTTCAGCCAAACAAAGATCAATGTAGATATGTGTTAATCTTTAAAGTTCAGGTTTGAAGAGCAAGCCCCAAATACCAGAAAGTGAAAGAAAAAGTAAGCAGAATAACAAATGTGCTGATATAGGCATCTCAAACCCTAAGAATAAGAAGTGAAACTTTAAGAAGGTCAAATACAAATCAAATTGTTAATAGTGGTACCGCTAGACTCTGTAGGTGAAGTTGGAGGGACGTGAGGCAGCTATTGCATTTTTAAAATCTATTTTTGTATATTTTTGTACTTGAATTTTTGTTACAAAAATGTACTACTTTGCTAATAGAAAAAAAATCTGATAAACTCACCTCTAAGATGATATTTATCAAATGCTTGCTATGCATTCTCCCATTTAATCCTCAAAACTATGCAGTGAGTAGTGTCTTTATTTTCACCAGTAAAGAAACTAAGCTGTGAAGACCTTAAGTAACTTTGCCATGTCACACAGCTATGTCTGGGATAATAAGGAATCAGATTCCTCAATCTAGATGCAAAGCCCATTCTCTACCCACTGCGTACTGCCTCTCCCAGATGTTTCCGGATATGCAGATATTCTTACTTTGCTTCACCAAATATGTGAGTTTCTGTGGATGACACTCATTAAACTACATGAAGGAAACTGTCTTCCAATAGTTTCCCCCCATCTCCCACCCCCCCACCCCCAGTATAAATACCTTTAGAAACAAGAATGAGCCTACCTTCTTTTAGTGTCTCTTTAGGGATTTGCTTAAGTTGTTAAAAAAGAAGCCTAAAATGGAGTAATTTGCTCCCAAAGACAACAAACCAAGACTTAATTACAGTTTTAACCTTTCCCAGGAATGTGACTTATTTTTTTTAAATAAAGATTTTTATTTATTTGACAGAGTGAGCACAAGCAGGGGGAGCAGCAGGCAGAGGGAGAGGGAGAAGCAGGCTTCCCACTGAGTAGGGACCCCAATGTGGGGCTAATCCCAGGACCCTGGGATCATGACCTGAGCCGAAGGCAGACACTTAAATGACTGAGCCATCCAGGCGCCCCCAGCTTTTAAATTCAATCCGAAATGTCCTGATGAGCACTAGTGATGCATGATAAAACCCTGCCCTTTCCTTCCTCCCAAAAAGAAGATATCCTGGCCCGAAACAATCTTTTTTTTTTCCTTTTACTAATAACTTCTTGCCCTACCCTCCTTCCTGTGAAATCTTTCCATTTTGTACAACTCCTCAGAGCATCTCTCCACTTAATAGATGGGATGCTGCCCGACTCATGAATCATTAAATAAAGCCAATTGAATCTTTAAATTTATTCAGTTGAATTTTGTTTTTTCACACTGTTTACATTTGTCAAGACCACCTAGGGCTCGTGCGTCCTTAGAGTCCAATCCTGGTAACTTTGGGAAAGAGCTTTAAATTCATTAGTCACTGAGTATAATACACCAGACATTCAGAAGGAGTTTCGTGGCACAAGGAATGGGTAGCTGGTTATGTTGTACCTCTAACAAGGAAATATGTTTAAATGTGAGGAAAATTAATTCTTCAAAAACAGGCTTCATAACTATGTAAGATATCAGCATGAAAAACAAAATCCAGACTGTATCTAATGTCAGAGGAAATGAGTGCTTTATTTGATTAAAAAGCTGATGTGAAATTGTGCCTACTGAAAGTCAGGAGGGCTGTCTGGAATATTTCACAAGACTCCAGATTCTGCCTTTTTTTTTTTTTTTTTTTTAAAGAGCTCCTGAGGCCTATATAAGGACTTGACCCTGGGTTATCCAAACTAAATCTTGGATAAGCATCCATTAACGTATCTTATTTGCATAAGTCTTATTTTAAGAGACTATGAAATTACAACATACAACCATAAAGTGTTAGAACATGAATCACCTCTAAGTGGGAGAGATGTTTGAATTCTCTGCTTATACAATAATCCAGTATTAGACCATTTAAGTATTATTTTTATGAATTGTATATAGTCTCAATGCAGAGAGAAATGTTTTGGACAGAAGAGACTTTATATGGTGTCATTCCCCCTAAATGTTTGTGAAGGAGAGTCAGGTTTAATTCCAAGTTTTGCCATTAATAAACTCTGATTCCCAGACTTTTGTCTCAAATTTAGGCTTGCATATTCAGCTCCTTAACTCTACATGGCTAGTTTGGACTTTTTTTTTTTTTTTTTTTTTACTCATTTCTAGTTTAATTACACTGTGGTCAAAGAACATGTTCTGAATGATTTTAGTCCTTTAACAATTCTTGAGACTTGCTTTATGGCTCAGAATGTGTCAATTTTTATAAATGTTCTTAGGAGTGCCTAAAATGGGTGTATAATCTGCAGCTGGGTATAGGTCAGTTAGGTGAGGTTTATAATGACATTGTTTACATCATCAGTAACTTCTCTTATTTTTTTTCTGTGAACTCCATTAACCACATAGGTACTTAAAAATCTAGTATGATGGCAAATCTGTGAATGTCTATTAATTTTTACTTCATGTAATTTGAAACTGTTAGGTGATTACATATTTACAACTGTTATAACTTGTGAATTGAACAGGTTATCCTTATAAAGTGACCTTTCATTTTTAATAATGTTTAATGTCTATCTTATTGGACACTAAGTCTGTCTTATCTGATCAGCTTTCTCTTACTTAGAAATTGAATGGTGTATCTTTTTTCTATCCTTTTACTTGAAACCTCTTTTTCTTCCATTAAATATCCAATTTTATTTCTGTAAAGTTCTGCCTTCCGCAAAATATGAACACAATTCAGCCAAGTTCTTCAACAATTTGTAAAAAAGTTCACCTTGTCGACACTGTCCGACCATCATGTTCCTCATTTCCTTTTGAGACCTCATCAGAATGGCCTTTGCCACCCAATATCCACAATCCTCCTGCTCAGAATTACTTCGGTATTGTCTAAGAGGATGCATACTTTCCCTGCACCTCTTTTCTTTTCATCCTGAGCCATCAACAGAATGGCCATTAAAGGTTCATTCATAGAAATGTAGGGCTTTTTCTATCAGGTGCCTCCAAACTCTCCTAGCCTCCCCTTATCACCTATTCCCAAAGCTGCTGTGACAGTTTTAGGTATCTGTTACAGCAGCAATATACTTCTTTCTCTTTTTTAATGTTTCGAGTTATTTAAATTCTAACTAGTTAACATATAATGTAATGTTAGTTTCAAGAGTATAATTTTGTGGGATGCCTGGGTGGCTCAGTTGGTTAAGCGGCTGCCTTCAGCTCAGGTCATGATCCCGGGGTCCTGGGATCAAGTCCCACATCGGGCTCCTTGCTCGGCAGGGAACCTGCTTCTCCCTCTGCCTCTGCCTGCCACTCTGCCTGCTTGTGCTCTCTCTCTTTCTGACAAATAAATAAAATCTTTAAAAAAAAAAAAAAGTATAATTTTGTGATTCATCACTTCCATACAACACCCAGTGCACATCACAGCGAGTGCCCTCCTTAATGCCCACCACCTATTTAGCCCATCCCCTGCCTGCCTCCCCTCCACCAACCGTCAGTTTGTTCTCTATAGTTAAGAGTCTCTTATGGTTTTCCTCTCTCTTTTTTCTTTTCCCTATGTCCATCTATTTTGTTTCTTAAATTCCACATATGAGTGAAATCATAAGGTGTTTGTCTTTCTCTGACTGACTTATTTCGCTTAGCATAATACACTCTCGCCCTATCCACATTGTCGCAAATTGCAAGATTTCATTTTTTGGTGGCTGAGTGATATTCCATTGTATATATATACCACATCTTCTTTATCCATTCATCATCAGTCAATGGACATCTGGGCTCTTTCCAAAATTTGCCTATTTTTGATAATGCTGCTATAAACATTGGGGTGCATGTGCCCCTTCGAATCAGTATTTTTGTATCCTTTGGGTAAATACCTAGTAGTAGAATTTCTGGTTCATAGGGTAGCTCTATTTTTAACTTTTTGAAGAACCTCTAAACCGTTTTCCAGAGTGGTTGCACCAGTTTGCATTCCCACCGATACTGCAAGAGGGTTCCCCTTTCTCTGCACCCTCACCAACACCTGTTGTTTCCTGTGTTGTTACTTTTAGCTGATCTGACCGGTGGGAGGTGATATCTCCTCTAGTTTTGATCTGTATTTCCCTGATGATGAGTGATGTTGAGCATCTTTTCATGTGTCTTTTGGCCATCTGGATGTCTTTGAAAAATGTCTATATTTTCTGCCTATTTCTTACCTGGATTATTTTTTTCGGTGTTGGATTTGGTAAGTCCTTTGTAGATTTTGGATTCTAACTCTTTATCAGATATGTCATTTGCAAATATCTTCTTCTATTCCAAAGGCTGTCTTTTAATTTTGTTGATTGTTTTCATCATTGTGCAGAAACTTTTATCTTGATGAAGTCCCAGTAGTTCATTTTTGCTCTCCTTTCCCTTGCCTCAGGAGACAGAACTAGTAGGAAGTTGCTATGGCTAATGTCAAAAAGGTTAGTGCCTGTGTTCTCCTCTAGTATTTTGATGCTTTCCTAGCTCACATTTAGTTCTTTTGTCCATTTTTAATTTAATTTTGTATGTGGTGTAAGAAAGTGGTCCAGTTTCATTCTTCTGCATGTTGCTATCCAGTTTTCCCAACACCATTCGTTAAAGAAACTCTTCTTTCCATTGGATATTCTTTCCTGCTTTGTTGAAGATTAGTTATCAGTATAGTTGTGGGTACATTTCTGGGTTCTGTATTCTGTTCCATTGATCTGTGTCTGTTTTTGTGCCAGTACCATACTATTGTGATGATGACAGCTTTGTAATATAACTTGAAATTCAGAATTGTGATGCCTCTAGATATGCCTCTCTTTTTCAAGTTTGCTTTAGCTATTCGGGGTCTTTTGTGGTTCCATACACATTTTAGGATTGTTTTTTCTAGCTCCGTGAAAAATGTTGGTGGTATTTTGATAGGGATTGTATTAAATGTGTAGATTACTTTAGGTAATATGGACATTTTAACAATATTTGTTCTTCCAGTCCATGAGCATGGAACATTTTTCCATTTCTTTGCGTCCTCTTAAATTTCTTTCACAAGTGTTCTATGGTTTTCAGAATACAGATCTTTTACCTCTTTGGTTAGGTTTTTTCCTAGGTATCTTATGTTTCTTGGTGCAGTTGTGAATGGGTTCGAATCCTTGATTTCTCTGCTGCTGCATTATTGGTATATAGAAATGTAACAGATTTTCTGTACACTGATTTTGTATCCTGTGACATTACTGAATTTGTGTAGTACTAGTGGAGTCTTTTGGGTGTTCTACAGAGTATCATGTTGTCTGCACACAGTGAAAGTTTGACTTCTTCCTTGCTGATTCGGATGCCTTTTAGTAGTAGTAGTAGTAGTAGTAGTAGTTGTTGTTGTTGTTGTTGTTGTTGTCGTCGTCGTCATCGTCTGATTGTTGAGGCTAGGACTTCCAGTACTATGTTAAATAACAGTGGTGAGAGTGGACATCCCTGTCTTGTTCCTGACTGTAGAGGAAAAGCTTTCAGTTTTTCCCCATTGGGGATAATATTAGCTGTGGGTCTTTCCTATATGGCCTTTATCAGGTTGAAGTATATTCCCTCTACCCTAGTTTGTTAAGGGTTTTTATCAAGAATGGATGCTGTATTTCGTCAAATGCTTTTTCCGCATATACTGAGTGGGTCATATGGTTCTTATCCTCTCTTTTATTAACGTGGTATATCATGTTGATTGATTTGTGAATATTGAACCACCCTTGAATCCCAGGAATAAATCCCACTTGATCATGGTGAATGGTTCCTTGAATGTACTGTTGGATTCAGTTTACTAGTATTTTGCTGAGAATTTTTGCATCCATGTTCATCAGGGATATTGGCCTGTAATTCTCCTTTTTAGTGGGGTCTTTGGTTTTGGAATCAATACTGGCCTCACAGAATGAGTTTGGAAATTTTCCTCCCATTTCTATTTTTTGAAATAGTTTGAGAAGAACAGTATTTTTTTAAAGATGTTATTTATTTGAAAGAGAGAGAGAGGGAACACAAGCAGGGGGAGTGGGAGAGGGAGAAGCAGGCTTCCCACCGAGCAAGGAGCCCGATGTGGGGCTCGATCCC
Source organism: Potos flavus (assembly GCA_028534135.1). NCBI lineage: Eukaryota > Metazoa > Chordata > Mammalia > Carnivora > Procyonidae > Potos > Potos flavus. The sequence goes on from CM052896.1 coordinate 85,599,193, forward strand.
AGAATATACTTCCTTCTTATGACTATTTTTGCTGCATCCCAAAGGTTTTGTACCATCGTATTTTCGTTTTCATTTATTTCCACGTATTTTTTTTATTTCTTCTGTAATCTGGTTAGCCCATTCATTCTTTAGTAGGATGTTTTTTAACCTCTATGAATTTGTTGTCTTTCTAAATATTTTCTTGTGGTTGACTTCAAGTTTCAAAGAGTTGTGCACTGAAAATATGCATGGTGTGATCTCTATCTTACTGTTCTTGTTGAGGCCTGATTTGTGACCCAGTATGTGGTCTTTTCTGGAGAATGTCCCATGTGCACTTGAAAAGAATGTGTACTCTGCTGCTTTAGGCTAAAATGTTCTGAGTATATCTGTTAAGTCCATCTGGTCCAGCGTGTCATTCAAAGCCATCATTTCCTTGTTGATTTTCTGCTCGGATCATCCGTTCATTGCTGTAAGTGGGGTGTTAATGTCCCCTACCATGATTGTATTATTATCAATCAGTTTCATTATGTTTATTATTAACTGTTCTATATATTTAGGTGCTCCGAAGTTGGGGGGCATAAATATTTCCAATTGTTAGATCTTCTTGGTGGATAGAGCCCTTTATTATGATATAGCACCCTTCTTCATCTCTTGTTACAGTCTTTGCTATAAAATCTAGTTTGTCTAAGTATGGCAACTCTGCCTTTCTTTTGACATCTATTAGCATGATAAATGGTTATCCATCCCCTCACTTTCAATCTACATGTATCTTTAGGTCTAAAATGAGTCTCTTGTAAGCAGCATATAGATGGTCTTGGTTTTTTATCCTTTCTAACACCCTATGTCATTTGATTAGAGTATTTAGTCTATTTACCTCCAGAGTGATTATTGATATGAATTTAGTGCCATTGTATTACTTGTTAAGTAGTTATTTCTGGAGATTTTCTCTGTTCCTTTCTAATCTTTGTAACTTTTGGTCTTTCTTTCCCACTCAAAGAGTTTCCTTTAATATTTCTTGCAGGGCTGGGTTAGTGGTCACAAACTTTTTTAGTTTTTATTTGTCTGGGAAACTCCTTATTTCTCCTGTTCTTAATGATATGCTTGCTGGATAGAGTATTCTTGGCTGTATATTTTTCCCTTTCAGCACATTGAATATATCCTGCCATTCTCTTCTTACCTGCTAAGTTTCTATGGAGAGAACTGCTGCTAACCTTATTCTTCTTCCCTTGTTAGTTAGGGATTTCTTTTTCCTTGCTGCTTTTAGGATTTTTTTCCTTACCTCTATATTTTGCAAATTTTACCATGATATGTCTTGGCGTTGGCCTGCTTTTGTTGATTTTGATGGGAGTTCTCTGTTCCTCCTGGATTTGGATTTCTGTTTCCTTTCCCAGATTAGGCAAGTATTCAGCTGTAATTTCCTCAAATAAACCTTCTGCCCCCTTTTCCTCTATTCTTCTGGTACTCCTATGATATGAATGTTGTTATGCTTTATGGAGTTGCTGAGTTCCCTAAGTCTACATTAGTGATCCAATATTTGTCTTTCCCTCTTCAGCACCGTTATTTTCCATAATTTTATCTTCTATATCACTTATTTGTTCCTCTGCTTCTTCTATCCTTGTGGTTATTACATCATAACATCTAGTCAGTTTCACATTTTTTGTTTAGGCCTGACAGTTTTTAGGTCTTTTATCTCTGTGGTAAGAGACTCCGTGGTGTCTTCTATGCTTTTCTCAAGTCCAGTTAGTATCCTTATGATTGTTGTTTTAAATTCTGGATCAGGCCTATTACTTACATCTGTTTTGATTAGATCCTTGGCTATGACCTTTTCTTGTTTTCCTTTGGGGTGAATTCCTCCATCTTGGTATTTTGTCTACATCTCTGTATTTTTCTGTGTGTTAGGAAAGCCTGTTATGTTTCCTGCTCCTGAGAGTAATGGCTTTATTAAGAAGAGGTCATATATAGCCCAGGGTCTGGCATTTCAGGAAGTGTTTCTGATGTATGCTTTGTACATTCTGCTGTTATGTTTTGGCTGTTCTTTTGCTCAGGTCAGTCCTCTGCAGAGTTTCTCCTTGCCTACAGTGGGGAGTGTTTAGAATTTGTCCAGAGTATGATGAATTTTAAGTAGGTGTGCTCTGGTCTGCTTGTTAAAAGAGGCCTGATCCTATTTCCACTAGAGCTGAAGCTTTGTAGCACTCAATGGTCAGTAGACTTGGTGCCTGCAGGGGTTTGTGCTCGTGTTCTGGGGAAGAAGCCTGGTGCTTCTGGTTCTCAAGCATACTTGGCCTAGTAAAGGAACACCTGTTGAGCACAGGGGAGCAGGGCTTTGTATAAGTGGCTCAAGCCTCCACTGTGGGGGCTGTGTTGCTTGTGAAGAAAGTCTGTGCTGATGGGCAGGGGGGAAAATGGTGCCAGTCCTCTCCCTCATCCCCAGATTAAGGAGTTTGCACTCATCACCCTCCAGTAAGCCCTCACAGAAAAGCAAACAATCTCCCTTCATGTGTCCCAGGTATCTCTCAGATCCCTGCCTTCACCCTGCCTGTGTCCAGGCCATCTGCCTGCCCAGTAGCCCAGTGCTCCTGTGTTTTATCTCAGGTATGAGAGCCGGGTCTCAAAACTCCGAATTTCAGGGGCTTTGCACAGCATAGGCCCACTCTGATCCTCGCGGGAGGATCTTGCCACACCGGGGCTGGTGCCAGTTTGTCCCAGAAGAGCAGTCACAGAAACACACAGGGGCTTGGAGTTTATAGTAAAACACAACAAAATGCCAGTGATCAGGTTAGCTACCCTCAGTAGTTGTCTCCGCTTGTATGCTAATGAATGGGGCAGGTCAGTGGCACCCACCAGCTCTTTTGTCTCTGAAGAGGGAGTGCCACCTCTCCAAGATGCAGAACTGGGAACTTCTCTCCCAGTGCATCCCAAGGGATCCTCGGATCACATTATACACTCCTAGGCCTCTGCCCTCCTCCACAGGAGCCCTGGCTCAATACCAGCCACTGTGCAGACTTCTAAAACCCCAGTCTTTGAGCTCTGCTGGTTATAAAAATTCACAATAATCATTTTCTCAGTTAATAGCTTTGGGGAAGTGTTTTCCTTGTGCAATCCCCTATGCCTTGTGCTCTCTCTCTCACCCTCACCCTCTCACCTCTCTCTCTGATCAGGGCTCCCCTGCTTCCACAGCACCCATGATCTTTTTCTCCCCCAAATCACATCTCTGCAACTCCTACCTTCCACTATATGGCCTCTTCTCTCCCTCTAGTTGTGCAGTTCTGTCAGTTCTCAGATCATTTTCTTCGGTGTTCAGAATGATTTGATATTTATCTAGCTATGTTCAAGGGATGGGGCAAGGAGAAGGTCCTCCTTCTACTCTACATTTTAACTCTCCCCAATTTTTTTCTATTTAAGTTTAACATGTATCTCTTATATCTTTTATGTAATTGACATTTTTTTTATCCTTCATGACAATTATTTAATTGGAATACTTGGTCCATTTGCACTTATTACTGACATTTCAGTTTAAATTGTTGCTTATTTTGTGCTATTTCTCCCACCTGTTCTGGGTTTCATTTATTTTTCTTTCCTGCCTTCTTTTGGTTGATTATTTTTTATAGTTGCAATTTTTTCCCTCTCATAGTCCAAAAGTTTTCTATTCTTTTAGTCTTTACTTTAGAAATTACAAAATGCATACTTATTGCTTTTTATAAACTAAAATTAATCAACATTATCTTTTTTCCAGAGAACTTAGAATACATTAACTCTATTGACTCCTTTCCCTACTTACATATTGTTGTGTATGTTAATTTCATCATGTTTGCCTTTTAATCCCGCAAGACATTGTTGTTTTATACATTCAGTGCTCATGCAGATTTAACCACAGACTTACCACTTTGCTTATTCTCTTTTGCTTCTCTGTCCCCCAATCCAGGAGTTCTTTCCTCCCATATGAGGGGTAGATCCTAAATCTCTTTATTTTTCTGATAACAGCTCTGTTTCTGCTATTCTGAAATGTCTTTATCTTGTTCCTTTTTCTTGAAAAAATTTTCACTGAATATAAAATTCTGAGTTAGCAATTATTTTTTGGTCAGCCTACTGAAAATACCATTTCATTGTCTTCTGGTTTAGCTATTGTCTAACTGCCACTACTTTGAATGTAATCTGTCTTTTTCCTCTGTCACCTTTTAAGATTTTCTTTGCCTTTGATGTTCAGTAGTTTCACTGTGTGCCTACTGTGGATTTCTTATTTAATCTGTTTAGGAATTTATAAGCTTCCTGAATTTTGTGAACTGGTTTGTTAGGGAGGGGAAATTTTTATTCTACAAGTTTCTTTTGGCTGGTCTAAGAATTAAATGGACACAAGACAGATTAACAAGAGAAAACCACATTTAATTATGTGTATATGGGGGTTCTTTACGTATATGAGACACAGACACAATCAGACAATTGAGGCTTATATGCCATCCAGAGCCAAGGAGAAGGGGGTAGAGATCTGGGACTTCAAAGGGATGAAAGACAATTCACAAGAAGATGAAAAAGAGTAAATGTTTGAAAATGTTTGCCAGGCCATACAGAAACAATCAGACATAGAGGAATGTTAACAAACAGTCGGCTAGGTTCCTCTCTGTCTACCACCCGTAGTTCATATTATACAGTAGTCATCTTTGGTGATACCTCCCTTCCTGGAGCAGGTCCTCTATCTAAATTCTTTTAAACAGGGGGAAGGTCACAAGTTCTTCCTAAGCCTTCTGTTTCTTAGATATAATGACTCTAAAATGAACCCACATGCCAAAAACACATTTTAGGGTGGCAATTTTGCTCCCCTATAGTAGCTTTCAACATTCTGAAGTTTTTTCAGTAATTGCCTCCTCATTTGGAAACTTGTCCCCATTCTATCTCTTTCCTCTCCTTCTAAAACTCCTATTATATGTATGTTAATCTTTCTCACTTCATCTCCTAGGACTTTAAGTCTCTTTTTTGTATGTTTTACCTTTTGCTTCTCTGTGGCATATTCTGAATTATATCTATCCTCTATCTTCCAGTTAACTCTCTCATTCCAGCCGTGTCTAATTTGGATTTTTTATTTTAGTTATTGTATTATTTATTTCTAAAAGTTCTATTTGGATATTTTCCAAATCCTCTCTTATACCATCTATAACAGCCTATTTTCTGTAATATGTTCAAGCTTGCCTTTTATTTCTTGAAACATGGTAAATGTAATTGTTTTATACTATGTGCCTCATAATATTAATATCTGAAGTTTTATTGGTTTGTTTTTCTGTTAACTCAAACTAGTTATCATTCATAGTATACTTGGTTTTTCCTTGTGTACTTGCTTATTCTTCACTACATGTAGATCATTGTCCTTGAAAAAGTTATTTGCAAGAATCATCTGAAGCCTAGTATAAAAGTGGATAAAAGGATTTTTTTTTTCCCAGATTCCTAGTTCCAGAACTTGTTTGAGACCATTTAAAACTAAATTCCTGAACCACACAGATTATGTCAATTTGATTTGCGCATCTTCTCAAGCCTAGATATAGTTCTAGATTCTGAGAGGGTGGTTTAGCTTTTTGGGTTTTGTTCTCGTTTTTGTTTTTGTTTTGTTCTGTGTTGTTTTTTGTTTACCTAGAATCAAAACATTTCTCCTTGTAGTACTTGGGTGTGCAGAGATAGAGGTGGTTCTAGTTGTTCTTTTTTTTTCCTAGTGTACTTTTACCTCACAGGTGTAGAGACTCTTTGGAGTCCCAACTTTCCATCCTGGGGTTTGACTCTGGCCCTTATAACAAAGCTGAAGTCTAAAATAGCTCATGGGGACAAATGCTTTTCCAAAGAAAGCACCTAAAGTGCTTCTTTTACTTCTCTGCTTTCCTGCTTTTACTTAGATTTTGATCTGATAATTTCTTGGTCTCTTGTTAGTCCCTCAATCCTTTTAAGAAAGATTATTCTAAAATTACCTCCCATTTTAAACTGTATTCAGTAACAGGATCAATCTAAATGACATAGGCTGCCATATTCCTGGACCCACTTGGTAGTTGCTGTTATCAATTGCATATTTTTCAGGTATTTGATTCATGCCTACTTGTGGTGCATTTGGGATGTTAGATGACATTCTGGTTAAATGGTATTATGAGCTTATCAGGGGACCTTCTCTGCATTCTTAACAGTTGGCCACAGTGCCCCCCAAATATTATCTCTATTACATTAGTGCCAACAAATAGTTTTACATGAAGGATTGGTATCTTTTCCACCCACCAAATCATTTTTTCAACATCTTGATCTCTCATCCTTACCAGATGCTAGTGAATAGTCACTATTCTGTAAGATACTCTACTCTCTTGCCCAAAGACACTAACATTATAACATGTTCCCTTGGGTTTCTTCCTACTGGCAGCTGCTTCAAATACTTGAGTTCCCTGGGACTCAGTCTGTTTTCATCCTGCATTCTGTCTCTAGGTGATCTCCTCCTTTCCCAAGGATTTAAATACTATCTATGTGCTAAAGACCTCCAAACTGATCTCTCTGACGCTTAAATGTTGGCATACCCTAAGTTCAGCAATTGAAATGCCTTTCTGTTCTACCTACATTCATTCCCTTGTGTTTTCATTCAGTCTTGTAGCTTTAAATATATTACCTATACCCTGACAACTCCCAAATCTATCTTTTTAAAAAAGATTTATTTATTTATTTATTTATTTATTTATTTATTTATTTATTTAAGAGAGCACAGGGTGCAGAGGGGACAAGGAGAGGGAGAGAGAGAATTTTCAAGCAGACACCCTGATGAGCATGGAGTCTGATGCAGGGCTGGATCCCACAATCCATGAGATCATGACCTGAGCTGAAACCAAAAGTTAGATGCTTAACCAACTGAGCCCACCCAGGTGCCCCTTTCTCAAATCTGTATCTTTAGATCAGACCTCGACTTTCAACTCTTGATATGTATATCCAATTGAATATCTAATAGACATCTTAAACCTAATAGTTAAAAATTAAATTCCTGATTCCCCACCCATCTCCCACCTGCTGCTACTGTTTCTCCTATTCAGTTAATAGTAATTGTATTCTTCCAGTTGTGTAGCCCCAAAATTTTGGGTGTCATCTTTAGACTTGTCTCTTTCCCTTATACCTCACATTTATTTTTTTTTATTATGTTCGTTAGTCAACATATACTACATTATTAGTTTTTGAAGTAGTGTTCAATGATTCATTAGTTGCATATAACACCCAGTCCTCATCACCACACACGCCCTCCTTAATATCCATCACCCAGTTATCCTATCCCCCCAACCCCCTCCCTTCTGCAACCCTCAGTTAGTTTCCCAGAGTCCAGAGTCTCTCATAGTTTGTCTCCCTCTATGATTTTTTCCCATTCAGTTTTCCCTTCCTTCCCCTATGGTCCTCTGTACTATTCCTTACATTCCAAATGAGTGAAACCATATGATAATTATCTTTCTCTGCTTGACTTATTTCACTTAGCATACTCTCCTCCAGTTCCATCCATGTCAGTGCAAATGGTGAGTATTCATCCTTTCTGGTGGCTGAGTACTATTCCATTGTAAATATGAACCACATCTTCTTTATCCATTCATCTGTTGAAGGGCATCTTGGCTCCTTCCACAGTTTGGCTATTGTGGACATTGCTGCTATGAACATTGGAATGCATGTGCTCCTTCTTTTCATTATGTCTGTATCTTTGGTGTAGATACCTAGTAGTGCAATTGCTGGGTCGTAAGGTAGTTTTATATTTAACATCCTGAGGAACCTCCATACTGTTTTCAGAGTAACTATACCAGCTTACATTCCCACCAGCAGTGTAAGAGGGTTCCCTTTTCACCACATCTCCACCAACATTTGTGTTTCCTGTCTTGTTAATTTTTGCCATTCTAACTGGTATAAGGTATCTCATTGTGGTTTTTATTTGTATTTGCCTGATGGCTAGTGATGTTGAACATTTTTTCATGTGTCTGTTAACCATTTGTATGTCTCTGAAGAAGTGCCTGTTCATGTCTTCTGCCTATTTCTTGACTGGATTATTTGTTTTATGGGTGTTGAATTTGATAAGTTCCTTATAGATCTTGGATACCAGCCCTTTATCTGTAATGTCATTTGGAAATATCTTCTCCCATTCTGTGAATTGCCTCTTAGTTTTGTTAACTGTTTCCTTTGCTGTGCAGAAGCTGTTTATCTTGATGGAGTCCCAAAAGTTCATTGTTGCTTTTGTTTCCCTTGTCTTCCTTTAGAGATGTGTCTTAAAAGAAGTTGTTGTGGCCAATGTCGAAGAGGTTACTGCCTATGTTCTCCTCTAGGATTTTAATGGATTCCTGTCTCACATTGAGGTCTTTCATCCATTTTGAGTTTATCTTTGTGTATGGTGTAAGGGAATGGTTCAGTTTCATTCTTCTGCATGTGGTTGTCCAATTTTCCCAGCACAATTTATTGAAGAGACTGTCTTTTTTCCATTGGGTATTCTTTCCTGTTTTGTCAGGAAAAAGTTGAGGGTCCATTTCTGGGGTCTCTATCCTGTTCCATTGATCTATGTGTCTGTTTTTGTGCCAATACCATGCTGTCTTGATGATCACAGCTTTGTAATAAAGCTTCAAGTCAGGCATCATGATGCCCCCAGCTTTGGTTTTCTTTTTCAACACTCCCCTGGCAATTCAGGGGCTTTTCTGGTTCCATACAAATTTTAGGATTGTTCATTCAGCTCTGTGAAAAATGTCAGTGGTATTTTGATAGGGATTGCACTGAAAGCGTAGATTGCTATGGGCAGCATAGACATTTTCACAATGTTTATTCTTCCAATCCATGAGCATGGAATGTTTTTCCATCTCTTTGTGTCTTCCTCAATTTCTTTCATAAGTGTACTATAGTTTCTAGAGTATAGATCTCTTACCTCTTTGGTTAGGTTTATTCCTAGGTATCTTATGGTTTTCAGTGCTATTGTAAATGGAATCAATTACTTAATTTCTCTTTCTTCAGTTACATTATTAGTGTATATACATGCAACTGATTTCTGTGCACTGATTTTGTATCCTGCCACATTGCTGAATTGCTGTATGTTCTAGTAACTTGGGGGTGGAGCTTTTTGGGTTTTCCACATAAAGTATCATGTCATCTGCAAAAAGAGAGAGTTTGACTTCTTCTTTACCAATTTGAATACGTTTTATTTCTTTTTGTCATCTGATTGCTGAGGATAGGACTTCTAGCACTATTTTGAACAAAAGTGCTAAGAGTGGGCATCCCTGTTCTGTTCCTGACCTTAAAGGAAAAGCTCCCAGTTTTCCCCCATTGAGAATGATATTTGCTGTGAGCTCTTCATAGATAGCTTTTATGATATACAGGTATGTTCCCTCTATCCCTACATTTTAAAGAGTTTTAATCAGGAAAAGATGCTGTATTTTGTCAAATGCTTTTTGTGCATCAACTGAGAGCATCATATGGTTCTTGTCTCTTCTTTTGTTAGTGTGATCTGTCACGTTGATTCATTTACAAATGTTGAACCACCCTTGCATCCCAGGAATAAACCCCACCTGGTTGGTGAATAATCCTTTTAATGTACTGTTGGATCCTATTGGCTAGGATCTTGCTGAGTGTTTTGGCATCCATATTGATCAGGGATATTGGTCTGTAATTCTCCTTTTTGATGGGATCTTTGCCTGATTTTGGGATCAGGGTAAAGCAGGCCTCATGGAACAAGTTTGAAAGTTTTCCTTCCATTTCTATTTTTTGGAAAAGCTTCAGTAGAATAGGTATGATTTCTTCTGTAAATGTTTGGTAGAATTCCCTTGGGAAGCCATCTGACCCTGGGAATTCTGAACTCTTTGGGGAGGTTTTTGATTACTGTTTCAATGTCCTTGCTGGCCATTGGTCTGCTTATATTGTATATTTCTTCCTGTTTCAGTCTTGGTGGTTTATAAGTGTCCAAGAATGCATCAATTTTTTTCAGATTGCCTAGTTTGTTGGCATATAGCTTCTGGTAATAAGTTCTAATAACCATCTCTATTTCCTTAGTATTGGTCTTGATTTCTCCCCTTTCATTCATGATTTTATTGATTTGGGTTCTTTCTCTTTTCTTTTGGATAAGTCTGGCCACAGGTTTATCAATCTTATTAATTCTTTCAAAGAACCAGCTTCTAGTTTCGTTGATCTGTTCTACTATTCTTCAAGTTTCTATTTCATTGATTTCTGCTCTAATCTTTATTATTTCTCTTCCTCTGCTTGGTTTAGGCTTTATTTGCTGTTCTTTCTCCAGGTCCTTTAGGTATAAGGTTAGCTTGTGCATTTGGGATTTTTCTAATTTTTTGAGAGAAGCTTAGATGGTTATGTACTTCCCTCTCATGACTGCCTTTGCAGTATCCCTTCGGTTCTGAACCAATGCATTTTCATTTTCATTGGTTTGCATGAACTGTTTAAGTTTCTTTTTAATTTCCTGGTTTACCCATTCATTCTTTAGCAGGATACTTTTTAACCTCTGAGTGTTTGCATTCTTTCCAAGTTTTCCCTTGTGGTTGAGTTCCAGTTTCAATGCACTGTGGTCTGAAAATATGCAGGGAGTAATCTCAGTCTTTTGGTATCAGTTGAGACCTGATTTGTGACCCAGAATGTGATCTGTTCCAGAGAAAGTTCTGTGTGCATTCGAGAAGAATAAGTATTCTGTTGTTTTAGGATGGAATGTTCTGTATGTATCTACGAAGTACATCTGGTAATGTGTCCTTCAAATCTCTTGTTTCTTTGTTGATCTTCTGCTTAGATATCTGTTCATTGCTGTGAGTGTTGAAGTCTCCTACTATTAATGTATTATTGTCAATATGATTCTTTATTTCAGTTAATAATTGGTTTAGGTAGTTGGCTGCTCCCATGTTGGGGGCATAGATATTTACAATTGTTAGATTTTCTTGCTGGATATGATATAGTGTCTTTAAGTACGATGTAGTGTTTAAGTATGTTAAGTTTGTTTAAGTATGATATAGTGGTTTTCTGTTACTACAGTTTTTGGTTTAAAATCTAATTTGTCTGGTATAAAAATTGCCACCTCAGCTTTCTTTTGAGGTATGTTGACATGATAAATGGTTCTCCATACCCTCACTTTCAATCTGGAGGCATCTTTAGGTTCAAAATGAGTCTCTTGGAGGCAGCATATGGATGGGTCCTGCTTTTTTTTATCCAATCTGAAACCCTGTGCCTTTTAATGGGAGCATTCATCAGCCTGTTCATGTTGAGAATAACTATTGAAAGATATGAATTTAGTAAAGCCATTTTTGCCTTTAAAGTCCCTGTTTCTATAGATTGTCTCTGTTAATTTCTGGTCTATATTACTGTTGGGGTCTTTCTTCTTTTATAGAATTCCCCTTAATATTTCTTGCAGGGCTGGCTTGGTGGTCGCATATTCTTTCAGTGTCTGTCAGTCCTGGAAGCTCTTTATCTTTCCCTCCATCTGAATGAGAGCCTTGCTGGATAAAGTATTCTTGGTTGCACGTTCTTCTCATTTAGTACCCTGAATATATCTTGCCAGCCCTTTCTGGCTTGCCAGGTCTCTGTGGATAGGTGTGATGTTATTCTGATGTTCCTGCCTCTGTACATAAGAAATCTCTTCCCCCTAGCTGCTCTCAGGATAGCTTCCTTGGCCCTAAAATTTGCAAGCTTCACTATTATATGCCAGGGTGTTGGTCTGTTTTTATTGATTTGGGGAGAGATCCTCTCTGCTTCTTGGACTCAAATGCCTGTTTCCTTCCCCAGATTAGGGAAGTTCTAAGCTATGATTTGCTCAAATATACCTTCTAGTCCTCTTTCTCTCTCCACCCCCTCAGAGATCCCAGTAATTCTGACACTGGAACGTTTCATGGCATCATTGATCTCTCTAAGTCTGTTCTCATGGGCTTCTGGCTGCCTATCCCTATCTTCCTCCGCTTCCTTCCTTTCTATGAGCTTATCTTCTAGATCACTAATTCGTTCTGCCTCATTTACTGTGGCTGTTAGAGTATCCAGTTTAGACTGCATCTCATTCATAGCATTTTGAAGGTCGGCCTGATTAGATCTCATTTCTGCCCTTAGAGATTCTATATTGCTGCTAATGGTTTTCTTAAGCCTAGCTATTGACTTCATGATTGCTACCCTGAAGTCTATCTCTGACATCTTGCTTATATCCATATCCATTAGATCTGTGGCAGAGGACATTGTCTCTGGTTCTTTGCTTTGTTGGGAGTTCCTCCTCCTAGTCATTTTGCTGTGGGATGTTTGAGGGAATGTACCAAGTCCAAAATATCAACCACGACCCAAGCAAAATGCACCTACAAAAAAAATCTGAAGTGGTCAAACGCTACCACAGATATGCCACCAAAGCCAAGATGATCCAAAACAATAAAAAAGAAAGAAAAAAGAAAAGAGAGAAAAAAAGAGGGGTTGTGGGGAGAAAGATTAAAATCTCTCAGGGTGGACACAGCAGGGTGATCTGCCTGTTCCTGCTTTATTTTTGGTCTGTGTGTTAGAAGACACTATATCCCAAACTTGCAAGGAGATCAGAACTTATATATCAAGATAAAGTTGAATAGAGTGAAAAACGGGCTAGTATGGGGCATAAATGTATAACACATATATGTGAAAAAAAATAAAAGTTAAGACGCGACTTAAAAACATAGGTTGGGAAATACAAATCTATTTGAAATGAGAACAGGGTTTGAAAAAAAAAAGAATAAGAAAAGAAACTAAAAAATAAATGTGAAATTTTAGCCTGAAGTATAAGCAAGTCGTGAGGGAATACCTGGAGCTTCCTATATTATTTTCCCCTGGTGCTGGAGTTTTTCAGTCCTGTGGGAAATAAGCTTATTCCCCTGTTCTTCCAGTCTGTTTTCTGGGGGAGGGGACCTGCCGCTCAGCTTCTCAGGCGTCTTTGCCTGGGTGGCGTTGCCTCACCCCTTGTCAGGGGGATGGGTTAATGTGAGCTGGTTAGCTGCCTGGCTTTTGTTCCCTGGCATCTTTCCACTTCTCTGTAGAGGGACAGAGCAAATATGGTCTTGCGGGAATCTCGGCCCAGAGCCACAATGTCACAGTCCCCCCTCAACAAATCTAGGTCAGTCCATCTCCACCTCTGCAGGCACCAAACTCTACAGACCCGTAAAATTCGTGCCCGCCACACCTCTCCTAGGGGAGTCATGGGGACCTGAGAGTGTCTCTGCACTTTGTGACTTTGCAGTTGCTAGTGGCTGTGGGCTCACGCCTGCACCCTCCTCCGCAGCTCCCAGGTCACACTAAGTGCTGCCCCGGTGTCCCTTGCAGATCACATCACCCTGAAAGCTGTTGCCAGTCATGGGTACAGGCCCTTTGTGTGCCAAACCACTGAATCCTGCAGCTTCCGATGGCTGCACTTCTCCCAGGGGAGTTACGGAACCTGTAAGCATCTCTGCACCTTGTGACTCTGCAACTGCCAGCAGCCGTGGGCTCACATGCACCCTTCTCTGCAGCTCCTAGGTCATGCTGGGTGCCACCACAGCATCTCCTCAGGGCCACACTGCCCCGAGAGCTGTCGCTGTCATGAGTGCAAGCAGTTGTATATCTCCCCTAGGATCCTAGACATCCCACATCTTCTAGTCCTTTTCAGGGTGGTCAGGCAGAAGGCAGTCTCCCTACCAGCTCAGCTCATGGTTTATGAAAGTCCCATCTGGGCTCATTGACCATAACCAGTCTCCCCGCTCCACTGCTTGGGTAATCAGTTCAGGCTCCCCGTTCTTTCTGAGTCTCCTGGAATCCTGAAACCACAATGATTCACCTAGAATTCTGTCCTACTCACCCCCTGTGCCCTTTTCAGAAGGGGGTGCCTCTCACTAGAGTAGATTTTCAAGGGTCCCAATTTATTTTGTTCCAGTGTTCTATCACTTCCTGGTGGCTGGCTTATGGAGGCTCCCTCCCCCCTCACCCTCTGCTTATCTTCAGATATTTCCCCTGAAGATTCAAGGTTCCGCACCTCCTACCTCGCAAAAAGTAGTCATTTTTCTGCTTGTGGAGATCCAGATAAATCTTCTTACGTCTTAGGTTGAATTTGTGTGTGTTCAGAATGGTTTGATAGATATCCAGCTAAATTAGAGGGACCAGATGAAATGAGGTTCCCCACTCTGCCACCATCTTGCCCCCCTATACCTCACATTTAATCCATCCACAAATCCTGTCAGCTACACTCTCAGAATAAATCCAGAATCCTTACTACCTTCACCATTCTAGATTAAGCCATATCCTCAGTGCTCATCTGAATTGTTGCAATAGCCTCTCCACTATTCTGCCTTTTGTCCTTACTCACCTAGAGTCTATTCTCAGATCAGTGGAGTAAACACTATGACTGAAAAATTAGATCCTATCACTCTCCTGAATACTCAGAACCATCTAATGGCTACCCATCACACTTAGAATGTGAGGTTTTTGCCATGCTTACAAGGCCTTGAATGATATGAACTTCAGCTGTATCTCCAACCTCATTTTCTACTATTCATTCCTCATATTCTAGCCGGTGATCTTGGTGTTTCTCAAACACATCAGACTTTTTCCCCACTCAGAGCCTTTGCACTTGCTATTCCTCCTTTTTTTTTCTTTTAGATTTTATTTATTTATTTGACAGAAAGAGAGCACAAGCAAGGGGAGCAGTACAGGGAGAATGAGAAGCAGGCTCTCCGCTGAGCAGGGAGCCCAAGCAGGGCTCAGTCCCAGGATCCTGGGATCATGATCTGAGCCGAAGTCAGACACTTAACTGACTGAGCCACCTAGGTGTCCCCGCATTTGCTTCAGTCTATCTGAGACATTTTTTCCCTCTCACAAAGAACCCTAAGTCTTGCTCCTTGCTTCTTTTTTTCTTTTCAAATATCTTTCTTTTTCTTTTTTCTTTTTCTTTTCAAATATCTATCTTTTCAAATATCTTTTCTTTTCAAATATCGGTGAGGATTTCCTTAACTGTTCCCTATTAAGAAAAAAATCATTCAGACCACTTCCTACCCACCTTTGCCTTATTCTTCTTCATAGGAAGTTATCATCACCTAACTGTATTTACTTGTTTATTTTCTATCTCACATGCATTCGGATGTAAGTTCCATGAAGGGAACTATGTTTTATTTACACTGCCAAAAACAGGTGCACACATTCTTTATCTCACAATTTTTGTGGGTCAGGAGTCCAGGCATAAGTTTATTGTGTCTTCTGCTCAGGGTGTCACAAGCTGCATTCTTACCTGAGAGTGCATTGAGGAAGAATCCATTTCCAAATTCATCTGGACTGCTGGCAAAATTTATTCCCCTGTGCTATATAACTGAGGGCCCTAGGCGTTTGGCTGGCTGCTGACCAGATGTCACCCTCAGGTCTTAGAGGCTGCTTGCAATGTCTAGAGGAATTCCTACTAACTCTATGAAGTCATCAAAGAGAATCTCTAAGGGCATGCTAGCAAGATGGATACACATATGTATTGTATATACATATTGTAACTGTGGGAGTGATATTCATCACCTCTGCTATATTCTATTGGTTGGAAGCAAGTCATGGGTCCCACCCACACTTGAAGGGAGCAAATTATATAGCGTTTAAACATATGGTGGCCACCCTGGGTTCTGTCCACTAAATTAGTGTAAAACTGGTGAATAGGTGAATTAAACTATAATCAGTTTATTTACATGAGATTTTTAATCCAGAGAGTCCCTCTATACTCAAAGATAAGCCATCAGCTAGGCGCCTGGGTGGCTCAGTGGGTTAAAGCCTCTACCTTTGGCTCGGGTCATGATCTCAGGGTCCTGTGATCGAGCCCCACATCGGGCTCTCTGCTCAGCAGGGAGCCTGCTTCCCCCCTCTCTCTGCCTGCCTCTCTGCCTACTTGTGATCTTTTTCTCTCTGTCAAATAAATAAAATCTTTAAAAAAAAAAGATAAGCCATCAAATATATATATGTATTTTTAAATTTTACATTTCCCACAGTGGTCTATGCAATTTTGTTTTAGGAAAACTCAAATGACTTGTCTGTGTTTGTCAAGTCACAATTGCTAAGATAAGTGCTTTACCTATATTCCTAAAATGTCAGAAAAATGGCAACAAGCAATGGTAATTTCTCCATGTCTTCTAATTTCAATTTTATCATACTTTTCTCTTTTCCCTAATTCAGCAGATTTGGTAGTCATTATGACACTTTGGGGGGAAAAAAGGGTAGGGGTAGGACAGTGTCAGTTAAAAATGTTTCTTTGGGGCACCTAGGTGGCAGTTGGTTAAGCATCTGGTTCTTGGTTTCAGTTCAGGTTATAATCTCAGAGTCATGAGATCCAGCCCCACCTCAGCTCTGCACTCAGCACAAAGTCTGCTTGGGCTCTCTCCCTCTCCCTCTGCCCCTTCCTCCCCCCCACCACCACTCTTTCTCTCAAATAAATAAATAAATCTTTATTTATCAAATAAATAAAGTGGGTTGGGGAGGGGCAGAGGGAGAGAGACAAAGAGACTCCCTGTTGAGCAGGGAGCCCCTCATGGGGCTTGATCCCAGGGTCTTGAAATCCATGACCTGAGCCAAAGTCAGGCACTTAATTCACTGAACCACCCAAGTGCCCCATAAATAAATCTTAAAAAAAACAATGTTGGTCTTTGATGAAGCAGTAAAATTGTTATTCTACTTGATTAAATTCTGGAATGAGTGCATATCTTATTGTTAAATGATGAAATGGGAAGTGCACATAAAGAAGTGCTAGAGCGTCCCAAAGTATGATGTTTATGTTGGGGAAAAAACAATTGTGTGATTGTACTGAGAGCTGAACTAGCCAAGGCTTTTTGTTTGTTTTTCCATAGAATATCATTTGTGCTGGAAAGGACAAACTGTGGTTATCTAGACTTGGGTATTTGGCAGACATTTTCTACAATATGAATGAAGTAAGCCAAACAGTACTGAGCCAACCTGGCACCCTTGGTATAACCCCTACTTACTCATGATGTGCTAACTTTCTCATATATTGTTGGGTTAGATTTGCTAGTATTTGCTAAACACTTTGTGTGCATGCCTATGAAGAATATTGGTTGTTTTATTTTAATGTCTTTCTCTAGATTTGGTTCTGGGATAATATAGGCCAAGTCTATCCTTCTTTTTAATTTTATTTTTTGGAAGAACTTGTGTAGAATTCATATTATTACTTCTCCTGAAATTTTTGGATAAAATTGCCAGTGAAACTGTCTGGGCCTGGAGCTTTCTTGGTAGAGACATTTTAAACTACGAATTCCATTTCTTCAATAGATATAGGGTAATTAATGTTACCTATTTCTTTTTGAGTGAGAATTGATATTTGGGTCTTTAAGGAATTTATCTAACTCATCTAAGTCAGGGGTTGACAAACTTTAAGAAGTGCTATGTAACAAATATTTTAGGCTTGCAGGCTATGTGGTCTCTGCTGCAACTACTCAGCCATACGCGATATGTAAACAAATGGGCAGGGCTGTATTCCAATAAAACTTTATTTACAAAACAGACAATAGCCCACCTCAAAATTATCAAATTTATTACACTAAGCTGTTATTACCTTACTATCTTTTTAATATCTATAGGATCTGTAGTGATACTCCCTCTCTTGTTGCTAATATTGATAATTTGTGTCTTTCTTTTTTCCTTGACTACTCAAGCTACATGTTTATCATTTTTATTGACCATCTTAAAAAGTCAGCTTTTGGGGGTACCTAGGTGGCTCAGTCAGTTAAGTGTCCAACTCTTGACTTCAGCTCAGGTCATGATCTCAGGGTCATGAGATCAAGCCCCATGTCAGGCTCCACACTGGGTGTGTAGCTTGCTTAAGATTCTCTCTCTTTCTCCCTGTGCCCCTCCCCTTCTCTCTAAAATGAATAAAATCAGCTTTCAGTTTCACTAATTTTTGTCTATTGTTTTCCTGTTTTCAATTTCATTGCTTTATGCTTTTACCTTTATAAATTTTTTTCTTCTTAATTTGGGCCTAAATTGCTCCTCTTTTTCTAGTTTTTTAAGGTAGGTGTTTAGATTATTCAGATCTTTGCTTTTGAATCTAGCTATTTAGTGCTATGTTTCCCTCTAAGCCCTGTTTTAGCTGTGTCATACATCTTAATACATTTGGTTTTTACTTTCTTTCAATTCAAAATTTGTCTCTCTTGTGACTTTTTCTTTGACCTATGGTTATTTAGAAGAACATTGATTAATTTACAGAAATAATTCCAAGGTATCTTTCTGTTATTGATATCTAGTCTAATTCTGTTGTGGTCAGAGAACAAACTTTGTATGGCTTAATCTCTCCAATTAGTTTAGGTTTATTGTATAAAAGAATATAATCTACCTTGGTGAATAATTCATGTGCACTTAAAAAAGAACATGTATTCTCTTGTTAGGTGTAATGTCCTGTAAATGTCAATTAAGTACATTGTTGTTTGAATCTTTTATACCCTTATAGATTTTCTGTTTATTATTATATCAATTATTGAGAGTGTTGATGTCTCCAGCTATTTAATGGATTTGTCTATTTCTCTTTGCAGTTCTATCAACTTTCTAAGATCTCTTTTTACATGCATGTGCATTTAGACTTCTTACTTCCTCTTGATGAATTCCCTCTTCTGGCATTATGTAATATGCCTCTTTATCTTTGTTAATAGTCCTTGTTCTGGTCTCTTTTGTCTGATAGTAATATAACTCCAGATATTAATAGTAGTATTAAGATAACTCCAGTTATCTTTTTTATTAGTGCTTACAAATTTTATCTCATCTCTTTAATTTTAACCTGTCTACATCTTCATGTTTAAAGTTGTGGGTTTTTTGTAGCATATATAATTCTTTTAAAATCTACTCTGACAATCTCTGCATTTAATTTGGGTGTATAGGCCATTTATTTTAATATATGTATTGCTATATGTGTATTTAACTCTACCATTTTGCTGGTTGTTTCTTATTTGTCCTGTTTTTGTTATTGTCTTGCCTTCTTTTGGACCATTTTTTATTTAGTTATATCTTTTAATTTTATTTATTTAGTTGTATTTCTTTTTCATTTTTAGTAATTGCTAGTGGTTATCACAATTTGCTTCTAATAGTATTATACCACTTCATATAAAGTGAGACTCTTACTACAGTATATTTCCATTTCTTCCCTCAGTTTTGTGCTATTATTGTCACAGATTTTTTTGGCATAGATTTTACTTTTTTATAGGTATAAGTCTCACAATATATTGTTCCAGTTTTTGCTTTAGACTAGAGGTTGGCAAATTATGGCCAGCAGGCCAAATTCAGCCCTGGGCCTGGGCCTGTTTTTCTATGACTCCTAAACTAAGAATGGTTTTTATAATTTTTTAAAAGGTTGTAAAAAGGAGAGAATGAGAGAGAGCAAAGAGGAGGATGGGAATCTGTTTCTTGTTCTGGCTATCTTCAAGATTTTATCTTTGTTTTTTTGGTAATTTGACTATCATGTGTCTAGGTGTTTTATTTTTAAATTATCCTACTTGGAATTCTCTGAGCATCTTAGATCTGCGATTTATTGTTTTTCATTAATTGTTGAAATTTCTCAACTATTCTCTCTTCAAATACTTCTGCTTTCTCTCCTTTCTCCTGGAATTCCAATTACATGTCTGTTAGACTGATGTTATCCCACAGCTTTTGAATCATCTATCTTGTTTTATTCATTTATTGTTTTTCTCTCTGTGTTTCACTGTGTATAATCACCACTGACCTATCTTCAAGTTCAGATTCTTTCCTCAGCTGTGCCAAGTCTATTGTTAAGATCACCAAAGGCATTCTTGATTGCTATTAGCATGTTTCTTCATCTGTAGCTCAGTTAAAGTGTCTTATTGTTCAGGTAGGTTGCCCATCTTTTCCATCAAATCTTTTAACACATTAATCCCAGTTACTGTATGGTCTTGGCCTTACAGTTTCAGTGTCTGGGATGTCTCTGAGTTTAGTTCTGTCATGTTTCATCTCTTCAAATTGGATTGTTTTTTCTTACATTTCTTTTAGTCTTAGAATTTTTTTTTTTTTTAAGATTTATTTAGAGAGAGAGAGTGAGCAGGGGGAGGGGAAAAGGGAGAGAGAAGCAGACTCTTCACTTAGCACAGAGCCTGACAATGGGGCTCTATCTCATGACCCTGAGATCATGACCTGGGCTGAAATCAAGAATTGGATACTTAACCAACTGAGCCAACCAGATGCCTTGGGCTTAGAATTTTTAACTGAATGCCACACATCTTGTGGAAAATAGTAGAGATAGATTAATAACATCTATATCTGGCCATTAGTGTGACGGCTTCTGTAAATTTAGTCAGTTGAAACTGGTTTTGATTTTGTTATTTTTACTTTTACTGCACTATGGTCTGCATGTTCCTTCAGGAATGTGCTCCTATCATCTTGTACTTAGAGTCAGACCCAGGTGTCTGAGGGTTCATTTACCATCTCTACCCTCAGCTTTCAGCAATTCCTGGTTGCCCATGTCATCCCACAATCTTGTGTTTCCCGAAGTTGTAAACTGCTATTACTTGTTATTTGATACCGAGCTGATGATGAGTGGGAGTATAAGATCTTGGTTCTCTTGGCCCATCCTCAGACTTAAGTAGGGTCTGTGTACCTGGATCCTGTGGTAGCACCTTCTGAAAATTTCTAATACCTTCCGCATGGCAATTAAACATGGCAGAGACTTCTCACAGTTCTTAAACAGAAGTGTTCTTACATTCTCCCAATGATAGATTTCTGCTTGGTGTTGGGGCAGAATCCTGGCCCTAAGAGGTATTCTGTCTCTCCCCAGGGGCAAAAGTTTTTGTACTTTCCCTTCCTCCAGAGACAGTGTTTGTTTGCCTGGGCCCTGGAGGCAGGAAGGTTTGCTGTTCTCCACTAATGCCTAATGGCTTTTACTTATACAAGAGAAAGATCTGAGGAAGTGGGTAGTATTTCACATCTATCAACCACTACCTGCATGCCTGTATCACTGAGGGATCTCTTCTTGCCAGACTCCTGCCCCAGGAGTTCTCATTAGTACCCAGTAGAGGCTTGTGAAAAGGAGCCCCTGAATGAATGAACATTAACTGTTGTCCTGTCAGGGTTCCCACTTATTCCAAGCTTATATTTTTATCCACACTTAGCCTTTAAGGAATACTTTAAAATTTTAGCTGATTCCTGTTGGGAGACAATTCTTCCAAGGTCTCCCATTTCTGAGTCATTTATGAATAGAAGCACTGACTGCTTTTGTCTTGGACTACCTTTTCAGCCTGGGAAAATAAGAGCTAGGTTTGATTACGGTCCACTATCATAAAGATGTCTCCCTCCATAGGAAAGGGCAGGCACACTTAATACCTATTAGAAAATATTTAGGCACCCTGAGCTCAGGGTTCCTCCCTTGCAATGTGACCCACTGCCTGTAAAGATGTCACCTGGCCCTCTTCTGATGGCACTATGGGACTGGGGATCAGGGAACTAGCACTCTGATAAATGTTATTACAGTGAGTAATAAAGTCCTTTTCCTCTGATTAAGGAAACTATGGCACACTAACATAACTTGAAGGTAGGGTAAAATCTTAGACTCTTCCAAGTTCTTGATAATTTCTTCTTACTTGCTTTAGTGTTCTACTCTCTGCCAAAGGGGAAACCATTCATATATCCTGTCTCCCTTTGAAAGGTCTTGTTCAGTTCCTTTGGTTGCCTTCTCTGATGAGTATTAAGAAAAATTACAATTTTTTTCTTGATGTTAAGATGGGGGTAACATGTAGAAACTTTCTACATCTTAAGGGGAAGCACAGCTCCCAAGGTATATCTATTCGATTATTTTCTATTACCAGAGATAGACCCTTACTGATTTGTAAACTCCATTGTCCTGCTTATGCACATGTTTAATTAGGTTTTTAAAGCAGTGTAAGCTTAGATGAAAAACTCTAAGAATTTTGAAAAGCGGTCCATGGAATGTTTCATCCCAGAGCCAGAAGCAATAGACCAAGGATGTTTACCTTCTAGCACAGGTGAAGCAGGAGAAAGTGAAAAAAATCTGATTTATTAGAGATATTCTGCAGAATGTACATATGAAGTAGCCAAGTCTAATAGAAGGTCAGGGGGACATTTAGGAAAACTACAACCACTTGGGGTTAGAAAAAGGGCTTTTGAAGCTCTAAAAAATGAACAGGAGAATATGGCAGAAAGACCTGAAAAGGATACAAAGAACAGATAGAAGAACAGCAAGTGTGTATCATGGGAAAACCCTCTCTACATTCACTCTTTTTCTTGTAAGCAGAATCTAGATTTCTTTTGTGAGATTTATCTCTTCTGCATTGTGGAAGTCTGGTAAGGGCTCCCAAATAAAGTGCCCACTCTTCCCCTAAGCAAGTTTCCCAGGATTCCCTGAGTCACAAAAGATAGAAAAACAGTTGGAACTGATTCATCACCAAGCTGTTGGTTCCTCACACATAGATCCCAGAACAGCCTTGGTTCCTGTCTTTTTTCAATGTGGCTTATTCTTTCTTCTAACTCTGTGAATTATCCACTATTTCCATTTTCCTTAAGTTTCTGTTGCTTGCAACCAAAGAAACCCAATCGATACAGGGTAAGTGATCCAATAAAGGGCATGACAGAGGTTAAAGGAAGTGTTTGAAGGTAGCCTGAAATCTAGACACTTTATTTAAAATTATTAAAAGAACATGTTATTAACAACTGTCAAAATTGCTGGCTATGGTACAATAACTAATCGATTTCATGTTTCTGTGTGCTTATAGTTAATTTGCATTTTCTAATGGTTAGGTTAATAATGTTTTATTACTACAAATTATATTTACAGTTCATTCTCATATCTCCTATGTTAGAAGTCAAAACAAATGCGAATGAACTGAAATAATATGCATTACATGCTGGAGGAAAAATATCAAGGAGGGGATGTGAAAAGTAGCAACTGATCTATGTTAGAATGAAATATATTTTTGCTTTTTTTAGATTCCAATTACGAACTGTTATACTAGGAAAACTGTATGTGCAGAAAATTTCAAGAACAAGATACCCCAAGTAGGTATTAAAAGGGAGAAACACAGTGTAGCACCAAGTAGGATGTTCTCAAAAAATGTCTCAAAAAAATGCATGGAGTGAAAATGAGACAAACTGCTACAAACAGATCAGCCTGACAAATAAGTGCTTTTAGAAAAATTAATTTTTTGGCTGATCTTTCCCTTTTATTATATAGATAAGGCCCTATGGCTTCTCCTCTCATTAGATAGATGGAGACCAACTGATTTGCCCAAAGCCTACAAAGGTAGATTTCACACATTGTTCAGAGGAGGGAGCCTCTCTTTTTGTGAAGACGACAGCAGAATGTCTTAAGTCCTCTTTAATTTAGTAATATAACTTGTGGAATTAAAAGCAGGTTTTAAAATTCTCTTACATACCTTTATACATATATATCTTTATCTCATGTACCTTCATATACACACACACACACACACACACACAAATTATATATAATTATATAATTAAATTTATAATTTATATTAAATTATATAATTAAATGATATAGGTTAGCATATATAACTACATATATACATATATATATAATTCAGTCCTTTTTAGCATTATCTCATCACCTTTCAAAAATACTATAAAAATGAATTTATAAGACATGGTTGTGTCCAGATAATAATCAGGATAAGACCATCTAATATTTATCTCTAATACTCGAGATTTTTTCAGACATAATGGAGCAGAGCAAGAACATTCTACCACAGGTTAGTTTAACACAGGGTTACTCAACCTTAGCACTACTGACATTTGGGCAGGATAGTTCTTTGTCATGAGAGGCTGTCCAATGCACGACAGGGTGTTTAGCAGCATTCCTGGCCTCTACCCACTAGATGCCAGTAATATCCCTAGTCATGACAAGCAAAAATGTCTCTTGACATCGCCAAATGTCCCCTTGGGGGCAAAACTGCTCCCTGGTTTAAAAACACTAGTTTTAACATCATGTCTACAACAAAACAAATACAATTTCCAGATGTGTGATACCATAACTGTGATTAAACCAGAGTTGCATTTTTATTCTAATTCATGGCTAGAACTAAGTTAAATTAAGTATACCAGTTTTTGTCTAGAGCTGAGCCATCCACTACAGCAGTCACTAGCCACATGTGGCTACTCTGAAGTGAAATGTACAGTAAGGGTAAAATATGCACTGCATTTTGAAGACTTGACAGAAAAAAAAGAATGTAAAATATCTCAGTATAATTTTGATGTTAACCGAGGTATTTTAGCATACCTTACTGGGTAAAATATTAATTTCACCTGTGCATTTTCACTTTTTTAAAAAATGTGCTACTAGAAAATTCTAAGTAACATATATGGCTCACATTGTATTTTCACTGGACAAAACTGGTCTAGAAACTTGAAATGATTTAGTATTATTTTTCAATAAATTCTTCAGCCTATCAAATAAACTAAAAAGACTTTATAAAGCTCTTCACAGTCCTATGAAACCAGATCAGAACTCTTTAGAGCATCATAACTCTTTATTATCATGCCTAAATGACTTTTCTCCTTCTTTAAACCAATTACTTCTATTCCAATGCTTTATTCTCAGTGTTTCAGTTGGTTCTTTTCTGATTGCTGATTTATCTTCATGTTTTTTATCATTCTCCTGCACATCCTTTTCTTTTGTACACTCAGGATCTTTCCTTGTGGGATGGTGAGATGCTGCAGCATCCATCATACTTAGAAAATCATAAGCAGGAAGAGGAGGTTTCCATTCCTGAGCAGGTAAAACTGCTGCAAGGAAGATACAACCAAAGGTTAATAATGAGCAACTATAAAATCATCATATAAACACACTAGAAAATATTTTATTTTGAAAAATATATCTGTAGGAGTAAAGGCTTTATCGGTCTTACTTATCTAAATGAAACTAGATTTTTTTATGGTCATTGTCTAAGAAACTTGATACATTGTCATTACTAGCCATTTTCACTTTTTTATATATTTGCAAGCAATTCTAAATAAAGGTAATTTTTTAAACATTTGTTTTTTAAAAATTTTATTTATTTGAAAGAGAGAGTGAGCACAAGCGGAGTGAGGGGCAGAGGGAGTAGACGACTCCCTGCTGAGAAGGGAGCCCGATGTGGGGCTCAATCCTCAGACTCCGGGATCATGACCTAAGCCAAAGGCAGAAACCTAACCAACTGAGTCACCCGGGTACCCCTAAACATTAGTATTAATAGAAAAAAAAAAAGGTCCAAAATCTCCCAACTAGTTAACCCTTGTTGAGCTTTTAAAAAATAGCAATATGGTAATGAGATTAAATACAGATACAAGTTAAAATGAAAAGGCCTCCTGCTTTCCACACTACCCAACTTTATCCCAAAGAATTGATTTTTTTTAATTCTATATAATAGTGTTATATTAGTTGCAAGTGTATAATATAGTGATTCATCAGTTCTATACATTACTCAGTGCTCATCAGAATAAGTGTACTTTTAATCCCCTTCATTTATTTCACCCATTTCCCCACCTACCTCCCCTCTGTGAACATCAGTTCTCCAGAGTTAAGAGTATGTTTTTTGGTTTGTCTCTTTTTTTCTTTGTTCATTTTGTTTCTTAAATTCCACATATAAGTGAAATCATATGGGTATTTGTCTTTCTCTGACTGACTTATTTCACTTAGCATTACACCCTCTAGATCCATCCATGTTGTTGCAAATGACAAGACTTCATTCTTTTTTATTGCTGAGTAATATTCGTGTGTGTGTGTGTGTGTGTACACACAGATCTTCTTTATTCACTTAGCTATCAATGGACAGTCTGCTTCCGTAATTTGGTAATTGTAAATAATGCTGCAATAAAGATAGGAATGCATATATCTTTTTGCATTAGATACTGTTTCCATATTCCTTGGGTAAATACTCAGTAGTGGTATTACTGACTGGATCATACGGTAATTGTCTTTTTCATTTTTTGAGGAACCTCCATGCTGTTTTCCACAGGAGCTACACCAGCTTGCCATACCGCCAACAGTGCACAAGCGGTCCTTATTCTCTGCATCCTTGTTAACACTTGCTATCTCTTGTATTTTTTATTTTAGCCAATCTGACAGGTGTGAGGTGTATTTCATTGTGGTTTTGATTTGCATTTCCCTGAGGATGAGTGATACTGAGCATCTTTTCACGTGTCTTATTGACCATATGGATGTCTTCTTTGGAGAAATGTCTATTCATGTCTTCTGCCTTTTTAATTGGATTATTTATTTTGGGGGTGTTAATAAGTTCTTTATATATTTTGGATACTAACCCTTTATCAAATATGTCATTTGCAAATATCTTTTTCCTATTCAGTAGGTTTTCTTCTCATTTTGTTGTTTCCTTTGCTGTGCAGAAGTCCTTTATTTTGATGGGTTCCAATAGTTTAATTTTGCTTTTATTTCCCTTGCCTTAGGAGACGTATTAGAAAAATGTTGCTATGGCCAATGCCAAAGAAATTACTGCCTATACCTTCTTCTAGGATTTTATGTTTCAGGTCTCACATTTAGGTCCTTAATCCACTTTAAGGTGTGAGAAAGTGGTCCCGTTTCACTTGTTTGTATGCACCTGTCCAGTTTCTCCAATACTATTTGCTAAAGAGACTTTTTCCCACTGCATATTCTCACCTCCTTTGTCAAAGATTAATTGACCATATAATCATGGGTTTATTTCTGGGCTCTCTATTCTCCATTGATTTAAGTGTCTATTTTTGTGCCAGTACCATACTGTTGTGATTACCACAGCTTTGTAGTATATCTTGAAATCCAGGATTGTTCTTGTTTTGTTTTCTTGCACAAGATTGCTTTTGCTATTCAGGGTCATTTCTGGTTCCATACAAATTATACAATTGCTTGTTCTACTTCTGTGAAAAAAATCTGTTAGTACTGTGATAGGGACTGCATTAAAATCTGTTGCTTGCTTTGGGTAGTATGGACGTTTTAACAATATTGATTCTTCCAACCCATGAGCATGGCATAACTTTCCATTTGTTTACGTTGTCTTTGTTTCATCAGTGTTTTATAGTTTTTACAGCACAGGTCTTTCACCTCCTTGGTTAAGTTTACTCCTAGATATTTTGTTATTTTGGGTGCAATTTTAAATGGGACTGTTTTCTTAATTTCTCTTTCTGCTACTTCATTGTTAGTGTATAGAAATGTAACAGATACCTGTTTATTGACTTTGTATCCTGCGACCTTATGGAATTCATTATCAGTTCTAGTTGTTTTTTGGTGGAGTCTTTAAGGGTTTTCTGTAGATAGTATCAGGTCATCTATAAATAGTAAGTCTTACTTCTTCCTTACCGATTTGGATGCCTTTTATTTCTTTTTGTTGTCTGATTGCTGTGGCTAGGACTTCCAGTACCATGTTGAATAGAAGGGATTTAAGAGTGGACATTCTTATCCTGTTCCTGACCTTAGAGGAAAAGCTCTGTTTTTCACCACCATGATGTTAGCTATGGGTTTTCATATACAGCCTTCATTATGTTGAAGTATGTTCCCTCTAAGCTTGCTTTGTTGCTTTTATCATCAATGAATGTTGTACTTTGTCAAATGCTTTTTCTGCATCTATTTAAATGATCATATGGCTATCCTTTCTTTGTTGATTTGATGTATCACAATGAAGATTTATGAATACTAAATCACCCTTACATCCCAGGAATAAATCCCACTTGATAATGGTGAATGATTTTTTTAATGTATTGTTAGATTCAGTTTGCTAATATTTTGTTGACGATTTTTGCATCTATGTTCATCAGAGATACCAGCCTGTGATTCTTTTTCTATAGGGTCTTTATCTGGCCTCACAGAATGAATCTGAAAGCTTTTCTTTTGCTCGTTTTTCAATAGTTTGAGAACAAGGTATTAACTCTTACTTAAATGTTTGGTAGAATTCACCTGTGTAGCCATTTGGACTTTTGTTTTTTGGGAGTCTTTTGATTACTAATTCAATTTCATTGATGGCTCAAATTTTCTATTTCTTTCTGATTCAGTTTTGGGAGGTTAGATGTTTCTAGGAATTTAACCATTTCTTCTAGGTTGTCCAATTTGTTGACACAGAATTCATCATAATACTCTCTTATAATCCTTTATATTTTTGTGCTGTCAGTTGTTATTTCTCCTCTATCACTTCTGATTTTGAGTCCTTTCTCTCTCTTTTTTATGATCTGGCTAAAAGGTCTATCAATTCTGTTATCTTTTCCAAGAACCAGCTCCTAGTTTCACTGATCTATTGTTTTAGTTTCTATTTGCTTTATATTTGCTCTGATCTTTATTATTTCCTTCCTTCTACTGTTTTTGGGTTTTGTTTGTTCTTTTTCTACCTCCTTTAGGTGTAAGGTTAGGTTATTTGAAATTTTTCTTGCTTCTTGACATAGGCCTGTATTGCTATAAACTTCCCTTTTAGAACTTTTGCTGCACCCCCAAAGATTTTGCACCATTAAGTTTTCATTTTCCTCGTCTCTATTTTTTTATTTTCTCTTTGATTTCTTGGTTGGCTCATTGTTTAGTAAAATGTTACTTAACCTCCATGTAGTTGTATTCTTTATTTTTTCTTGTAAGTGATTTCTAGTTTTATAGAGTTGTGGTCAGAAGAAATGCATGGTATGACTTCAGTCTTTTTTAATTTGTTGAGACTTGCTTGGGGGCCTAATATGTGATCTATTCTGGGTACTGTTCCATGTGCACTTGAAAAGAATGTGAATTCTGCTGTTTTAGGATAGAATGATCTGAATATATCTGTTAGATTCATCTGGGCCAAAGTGTCATTCAAAGCCACTGTTTGCTTGTTGATTTTTCTGTTTGGATGATCTTATCCATTGATGTAACTGGGGTGTTAAAGTCCCTTACTATTATTATATTACTATCGGTTACTTCCTTTATGTTTGTTACTAGATGATATTTATGTATTTCGGTGCTCCCACATTGGTGCATAAATATTTACGATTGTTCTATCTCTTTGGTTAAAATCCTATTTTGTCTGATTTACATATATTGCTATCCTGGCTTTCTTTTCACTTTAATTTGCATAATAAATGCTTTTCTATCAGTTCACTTTCAAACTGCATGTGTCTTTAGGTTTGAAATGAGTCTCATAGGAACATACAGATGGGTCTCGTTTTTTTTTTTATCCATTCCCTCACCCTATGCCTTTTGAATGGAGCATTTAGTCCATTTACATTCAAAGTAATTATTGATAGGTATGTGTTTATTGCCATTTGGTTACCTCGTTTTATGGTTGTTTTTGTGGTTCCTCTCTGTTCCTTTCTTCTCTTGCTTTATTCTCGCATGGTTTACTGGTTTTCTTTAATGATACATGGGATTCCTTTTGCTTTATTTTTTCCATATCTATTACTGGTTTTTGATTTGTGGTTAGCATTAGGTTTATATATAACATCTTATGCATCTAGCAATCTATATTAATTTCTTCTCACAAATTTACAAACGTAAATTGCTGATATGATAAATGATATATGTGAGGACCTCTTGTCCTCACAGCCTGCACAGTGTGGCAGGGTGGGGGCGGGGAGGGGGGCGGTATCAGCAAGCACACCAGCATGTGTACAAGCGGTACAAATAGCCTCAGCAGGGGCCAGCACCGCTCCAAGGTAACTCCTGCCCTGGGGTGAGGGGAAGACAGCCACTTGCTTGTGGCTCTACTTTGGATAGGCTCCAGCCAACGCTGGATTGGAAGGTCATGTCCACAGGAGGATTTTGAGTAAATAATTGAGTAAATAATTTTGAGTAAATAATTTTGAGGATTTTTGAGTAAATAATTTTGAGGATTTTTAGTAAATAAATTCCTGATACACTCCAGGCGTTTTTCAAACTGTGCTTCTATGCTGTATCTCTTTTGGGCTGTTTGTTGTGCTATCTCTTTAAGGGTGGGGGGTCTGCCTTCCAGGTTCTCCAAGAGCCCAGCCTGTTGATTTTTTTAAAGTTCTAGGCATTAAGCATCACTGATTTTAAGAACTCATGAAATTAGGCCCCTCTGGTTTTCAAAGTCAAATGTTGTGTGGATTCATCTTCCTCATGCAGGCTCCCCATGCCTTTCGTGCTTGGTGTCTGAGGGTCTGTTTCTCTCTCTTCTATGTGCCTGCAGGGTCCCTCCCTTCTGCGGACAGTCCCAAAAGTTGCTGAGCTCCCAACCATGTGTCCGCCCTTCATACCTTCTTCCATGTAGCCCCTTTTCTAACATTCAGCTGTGGAGGGTCTGTTCCACCAGTCTTCAGGATGTTTTTGGGTTTTTACACTGACGTAGGTGTTATCTACTTGTATCCATGGGATGAGGTGAGCTTTGGCTCTTCTTACTCTGTTGCCTTCCCCGAAACCGCCTGGAACTATTTCTTATGAATCATTACGGAAAAAGGTTTTGGAACATACACATCTATTCAGACAAGTATTTCTTTACATTTTTTTAAAGCACTTTGTTTTTGAAACTTTTTTCTTAAATTTGAGTATAGTTGACACACAGTGTTCTACTACTTTCAGGTGTGTAACATAGTGATTCAAAAAGTTTACATGTTGTGCTATGCTCACCGCAAGTGTAGCTACAATCTGTCACCATACAATTCTATTAGCTTATATTCTATACTCTATCGACTATACCTTTCATCTCAATGACTTATTCATTCCATAACTGGAAGCCTGTATCTCCCCTTCACCTGTTTTGCCCATTCCCTTACCCCTTCCATCCAGTAATCTTCAGTTTGTTGTTTGTAGTTATGGGCCTGATTCTTTTTGTTTATTTTTTTGTTTTTTAGATTCCACATATAAGTGGAATTATACGGTATTTTTCTTTCTCAGTCTGACTTGCTTCACTTAGCATAATACCCTTTAGGTCCATCCATGTTGGCAAGGATGTAGAGAAAAAGGAATGCTTGTGTACTGTAGGTGGGAATGTAAACTGGTACAGCCAAGGTGGAAAACAGTATGGAAGTTCCTCAAAAAATTAAAAATAGAGGGGCACCTGAGTGGCTCAGGTCGTGATCCCAGGGTCCTGGAATCAAGCCCCAAGTCGGGTTCCCTGCTCAGCGGGAAGCCTGCTTCTCCCTCTCCCACTCCTCCTGCTTGTGTTCCCTCTCTTGCTGTGTCCCTTTCAAATAAATAAATAAAATCTTTAAAAAAAAAAAAAAATTAAAAATAGAAATACCATATGATCCAGTAATTCTGCTACTAGTATTTACCAAAAGAAAACAAAAAGACTAATTTGAAAAGATATACGTAACCCTGTTTATGGCATTATTATTTACAACAGTGAAGATATGGATACAACCCAAGTATCCACTAAGAGATATTTTTGAAGCTTTTGATTACACTTTGCATACACTTTATGCAAACAAGCTCGTTTTGTAAAAATAACTATAGACAAGGAATAATTAAAAATTGCTACAGAATCAACTGTACGATAAACAGACAGCAATTATTCTCTTAGATGGGCTTCATAGTAGTGAATCTGAACATTATTTTAAAACACTAGTCATTGGAAAACTGACTTAATCTGATAACATGAGTAAATTAGCCAACTCTTCTCTATTTACAAAAACATTTTAGAATTTAGGTGCCCACTTAAAATGCTATTTTGAGAAATAAATTAAGGAAATGTGCCAAGTAAATCTTTAAAAAATAAATCCAGGGAAAGAATCTCTGCACAATTACACGAAATAAATAATAATAAATGTTGATAAAATACAAACTTAAGCATCTCTCAGAAATCAAATGAATACCTTTAAAGGCTTAGTAAATTCATATAGATTCTGAATACCTTTAATGGCTTAGTAAATTCATATAGATTCTGATTTCCAGAGGCAGATTAAAAGCAACAAGAATCTGCATAAATAACATATGCGGTTTATCTATACTCAATATGTAATTTCCTCATGTAGACTCAATTATATGAAATCCTAGTACATGGTACCTCAGGAGGGTATTAAATTTAGGCTACGCCTATAGTTGATGTTTAAAATTACTATTGCTGGGTTAGCAGATTCAATAGATAGAGCAATAGATAAAATATTTTCTTGAATATAAGGAATAGGTAAGAATAAGAATAACTGTAGTTTGCAAGATGCAGATAAAGTATCTTTATTAAAGACATTAAAGTATCATTTTAAAAAAGATTTTATTTGAGAGACAGAGGCAGCGAGAGAGAGCGTGCATGAACTGTAGGGAGGGGCAGAGGGAGAGGAAGCAGCAGACTCCACGCTGAGGCTGAGCCGTGACCCTGAGGTCATGACCTGAGCCAAAGGCAGATGCTTAACCAACAGCCACCCAGGCACCGGACATTAAAGTATCTTTAAGGAAACTCCAACTTAAAGCATAATAAATATTTAGTATATTTCTTTTTTAAGGTAAACACTGCAGTCTAGTAGTCTGACATGATGGCAAAATGCCTGAAAGTAGACATCTCCATTCTGCTAATTATTTGCTAAGAAAACTATGTAAAGGTCCTGGATGTTTTCTATGGCAAATAAAAATGTACTCTCATCATGTATGAATAAATGCTTTAGTAATGATAATAATAACAGTAACACTTATTGAACCTTTACTTTGTACCAGGCATTATTTTTTTAATCTTTACAATCCTATGCTGTAAGTATAATTTTTATCCCAGTTTTATAAATGAGAAAACCAAGACCTAGAATGGTCAGAGAATTTGAAGGTTAAATGGAAATCTTGAATAAGAATAGCCAGTGATAACAATTTCACATAAATTAAGATGTGCAGCAAGACACACATGGCACCACATTACAGATTCAAGCTTTTCTGGGAGTAGCTACAATACCCCAGTCTCCAATCTGTCTCTCAAAGTGTGGTAAGACTAGGTCCTATTGGCACAGAAGACAGGACCAAATACACAGAAGTACTCAATTTGCTTCTTTCCTGCTGCAGAGGCTACAGGAATAATTTAAGAATAGGAACTCTGATACAAAGAAATAATGGAAACCCCTCAAAGAATGAGTTAGCAAAGGCATTAACAAAATTACAATGGAAGATACGCTAGTCTCCCAGGAAACTAAAAATAATAATAATAATAATTCTGGTTCTTTCCTCTTGCTAATGATTTGAGCTGAGGAATCAAAGCCCTACAGATGCACCTTGTAGGACAGATCTCTATAAAACTAATGATAATACTTTAGATTTCACACCTTACAAAGCACCTTTACATACATAATTTTACTTGATTTTTAAAATAAGTATGTGAGGGGCCCTTGGGTGGCTCAATCGGCTAAGCGTCTGCCTTCAGCTCAGGTCATGATCTCAGGGTCCTGGGATCAAGTCCCATGTCCGGCTCCCTACTCAGCGGGGAGTCTGCTTCTCCCTCTCCTTTGCCCCCCTCCTTGCTTGTGCTCATTCGCTCTCAGATAAATTTTTAAAATCTTTTAAAAAATTAAAATAAGTAGGTGACATAGAGTAGGAACTATTAATCTCGCTTTACAGTTGCAGAAGAGGAAACAAAGACTTGCCTAGAGCCACACCATTCATAACCAAGGGGGTTGGATTATGAGTTCAGGTTTTTGTACCTTTGAACATCACTGCCTTTTTTATTATTTTTATTTTTTTAATTGAAGTACTGTTGACACACAATATTAGCTTCAGGTTTACAACAGGATGATTTGACATTCATATATATTATGAAATTATCACCATATGTCTAGTTACTGTCACCATACAAAAATGGAATATTAACTGTATTCCCTAGGATGTACTTTTCATCCCCATGACTTATAATTGAAGTTTGTACCTCTTACTCCCCTTCACCTATTTTGACCATCTCTCCCACACTCCCCTCCCCGCTGAAAACCACTAGTTCCTGTGTCTGTTTCTGTTTTGTTCATTTGTTTTGTTTTTTAGATTCCATGTATAAGTAATATCACACAGTATTTGTGTTCCTGTCTTATTTCACTTGGCATAATACTCTCTACATCCATCTATGCTGTCATGAACAGCAAGAGTTCATTCTTTTTTATGGCTGAGCAATACCCCATTGTTTAGTATAAATAACACACCTTCTTTTTCCATTCATCTATCAAAGGACACTTGTGTTGCATCCATATCTTTGTTCTTGTAAATAAGGCTACAGTAAACATAGGGGTGCATATATCTTTTCAAATTAGTGTTTTCAATTTCTTTGTGTAAATACTCAGAAGTGGAATTACTAAGTCACACGGTATTTCTATTTTTAATTTCTTGAGGATGCTCCATACTGTTTTTCACAGTGGCTGTACCAATTTACATTCTCACCAACAGTCCACAAGGGTTCTCTTTTCTCCACATCCTTGCCAACACTTACTATTTCTTGTCTTTTTGATATTAGCCATTCTGACTAGTATGAGGTGATATCTCATTGTGTTTTTGATTTGCATTTCCCTGCTGATGAGTGACGTTGAACATCTTTTCATGTGTCTCTTGGCCATCTGTATGTCTTCTTTGGAAAAATGTCTACTCAGGTCCCTTGCCCATTTTTAAACGGGATTATTTGTTTTCTTGATGTTGAGGTATATGTGTTCTTTATACATTTTAGATATTAGCCCCTTATTGGATATATCATTTGCAAATATCTTCTCCCAATAAGTAGGTTGTCTTTTCATTTTGTTGGTTTCTTTTGCTGTGTGAAAGCTTTTTAGGTTGATACAGTCCAAACTGTGTTTTTGCTTTTGTTTCTTTTGCCTCAGGACCATTCAAAAAATATTGCTAAGGCTGATATCCAAGAGTTTACTGCCTATGTTTTAAGAGTTTTATGATTTCAGTTCTTACATTTAGGTCTTTAATCCATCTTGAATTTATTTTTGTGTATAAGAAAGTGATGCAGTTTCATTCTTTTCCATGTAGCTCTCCAGTTTTTCCAACACCATTTATTGAAGAAACTATCTTTTCCCACTGTATATTCTGGCCTCATGTGCTATAGATTAATTAACCTTATAAGTGTGGGTTTATTTGTGGGCCCTCTCTTCAGTTCTATTGATCCATGTGTCTATTTTTGTACCAGTACCATTCTGTTTTGATTAATACAGCTTTGTAATACTGTTTGAAAACTAGGATTGTGATACCTCCAGCTTTGTTCTTCTTTCTCAAGATCGCTTTGGCAGTCTTTTGTTGCTTCATACAAATTTTAGGATTATTTGTTCTAGTTCTGTGAAGATATCCTTGGTATTCTAATAAGGACTGCATTGAATCTGTAGATTGCTTTCGGTAGTATGGACATATTAACAATATTAATTCTTCCAATCCATGAGCATGGAATACCTTTTCATTTGTTGTCTTCAATTTCTTTCATCAACGTCTTCAGAGTACAGGTCTTTTATCTCCTTGGTTAAATATTTTCCTAGGTATTTTATTCTTTTTGATACAGATGTAAGTGAATTGTTTGCTTAATTCCTCTGTTAGTTCATAGTGTATAGAAGAAACAAAACAGATTTCTGAATAATAACTTTGCATCATGCAATTTTACTGAATTTATCAGTTCTAATAGCTTTTTGGTTCTAATAGTTTTTTAGTGGAGTTTTTAGAGTTTTCTATATATAGTATCGGGTTATTTGCAAATAGTGACCGTTTTACTTCTTATTAATTTGGATGCCTTTTATTTTCTTGTCTGCTATGTCTAGGATTTCCACGACTGTGCTGAATAAAAGTGGTGAGAGTAGACATCTTTTTGTCTTTTTCCTCATCTTAAAGGAAAAGCTTTCAACTTTTCATCATTGAGTATGATGTTAGCTGTGGATTTGTTGTTTATGGCCTTTATTATACTGAGGTACACTTCCTCTGTACTCATTTTCTTGAGCATTCTTATGAACGGATGTTGAATTTTGTCAAATGCTTTTTCTGCATTTATCGAAATGATTATACAATTTTTATCTTTAATTTTGATTGGTTTGCAGATACTGAATCATCCTTGCATCCCTGAAATATTTTCCACTTGATCACGCTGAATGACCCTTTCAACATATTTTTTAATTCAATTTGCTAATACTATGTTATGAATTTTTGCATCTAGGGGCACCTGGGTGACATCATCGGTTAAACATTCGACTCTTGGTTTCAGCTCAGGTTATGATCTCAGGGTCATGAGATCAAGCCCCACATCTGGCTCCATGCTCAGCACAGAGTCTGCTTAAGACTATCTCTTCCTCTCTGTGCCTCCACCGATGCTCTTTCTCTAATAAAAAAATAAATCTTAAAAAAAAAATTTTTTTTTTTTTTGCATCTGTGTTCATCAGGGATAGTGGTCTGGTCTGTAATTTCTTCTTCTCCCTCCTCCTCCTCTCTTCCTTCTCCTCCCTTCCTGCTTCTTTCCCTCCTCCTCCTCCTCCTTCTTTGGTAGTATCTTTGCCTGGTTTGGGTACCAGGGTAATGCTGGCCTTGTAGAATAAATGTGGAAGAATTCTTTCCTGTTGTACTTTCTGGAATAGTTTGAAAAGCACAGGTATTAATTCTTTAAATGTTTGATGGAATTCACCTGTGAAGCCTTCTGGTCTAGGACTTCTGTTTGCTGGAAGTTTTTTGATTATTGATTCAATTTTGGCAGGAGTAATTGGTTTATTCAGACTTTGTTTTTTTCCTGATACAGTTTTGGAAGTTTGGAAGTTTCTAAGAATGTTTCCATTTCTTCTAGGTTGTACAATTTTTTAGCATATAATTTTTTATGGTAGTCTCTAACAATCCTTTGTACTTCTGTGATGTTGGTTATTTGAGCCCTCTTTTCTGATTGAGTCTGGATAAAGGTCTATCAATTTTGTCTTTTTAAAGAACCAAATCTTAGTTTCATTGATCTTTTCTACTTTTTTAGTCTCCATTTATTTCCATTCTAATCTTCATTATTTCCTTCCTTCTATAACTTTGGGCTTTGTTCTTTTTCTAGTTCTCTTAGGTATAAAGTTAGATTGTTTGCGATTTTTCTTGTCTCTTGAAGGAGGCCTATATTGCTATAGACTGCCCTCTTAGAAATGTTTTTGCTGCCTGCCTCCCAAAGATTTTGAACTGATGCGTTTCCATTTTCATTTGTATTTTTTTTTTTATTTCCTCTTTGATTTCTTTGTTGACCCATTGGTTGTTTAATGACATGCTGTTTAACCTCTATGTGTTTGTGGGGTTTTTCTCCAGGTTTTTTTTTCTTCTAATTAATTTCTAATTCCATACCATTGTGGTGGGGGAAAAAAATGCATGATATGATTTCAATCTCCTTGAATTTATTGAGACTTGTTTTGTGGCCTAACCTGTGATCTATCCCAGAGAATGTCCCATGTGTACTTGCAAGGAATGTGTATTCTGCTGTTTTTGGATGAAATGTTCTATATATATCTGTTAAGTCCATTTGATCTAATATGTCATTCAAAGCCACTGTTTTCCCTACTGATTTTCAGTCTGGGTGTTCTCTATCCATTGACATAACTGGGGTGTTAAAATCCCCTACCAGTATTGTATTGTCAATTTCTCCCTTTATGTCTGCTTTTTTTTTTTTTAAGAGTTTATTTATTTGAGAGAGAGAAAAAGTGAGAGAACATGAGCAGAGGGGGAGGGGCAGAGGCAGAGGGAGAAACAGACCTCTCCCTCTCCCCAACCAGCAGGGAGCCCGACATGGGGCTCAATCCCAGGACTCCAGGATCATGACCTGAGCTGAAGGCAGATGCTTAACCGACTGAGCCACCCAGGTGCCCCTCCCTTTATGTCTGTTAATATTTCCTTTATATAATTAGGTGCTCCTATATTGGGTGCCTAGATATTTACAACTGTTTTATCTTCTTGTTGGATTGATCCCTTTATTATTGTTATGCCCTTCACTGTCTCGCATTACAGTCTTTGTTTTAATATTTATATTGCCTGACATAAATATTAACCCAGCTTTCTTTTCATTTCCATTTGCATGAAATATCTTTTCTCATCCTTTCACTTTCAGTCTGTATGTAATCTTTAAGTCTGAACTGAGTCTCTTGTAGGAAGCACATAACTGGGTCTTGTTTTTTCGTCTATTTAGTCACTCTGTATCTTCTGTTGGAGCATTTAGCCTACTTACACTTAAAGTAATTATTGAGGGGTTCCTGGCTGACTCAGTCAGTAGAGCATGTGACTCTTGATCTTGGGGTTGTGAGTTTGAGCCCCATGTTGGGTGTGGAAATTACTTAAAAATAAAATCTTTAGGACACCTGGGTGGCTCAGTTGGTTAAGTGACTGCTTTTGGCTCAGGTCATGATCCCAGGGTCCTGGAATCGAGTCTCACATTGGGCTCCTTGCTCAGCAGGGAGCCTGCTTCTCCCTCTGCCTGCATTCTCTCTCCCTGACAAATAAATAAAATCTTAAAAAATAATAATCATTGATAAGTGTGTACTTATTGCAATTTTATTAATGGTTTTCTGGCTGTTTTTGTAGTTCTTCTCTGTTCCTTCTCTTGTCCTCTTCCCTTGTGATTTGATGACTTTCTTTAACGTTATGTTTGGATTCCTTTCTCTTTATTTTTTGAGTATCTATTATAGATTTTTGGTTTGTGGTTACCATGAGGTTCACATATAACACACTATGTATACAGCAGTCCATTTTAAGTTGATGGTCACTTAAGTTTGAAACATTCTAAAAGCACTACATTTTTACTATTTCCCCCATACCCCAGTTTTATGTCTCTGGTATCATATTTTACATCTTTTTGTTTATCCATTAATTAATTATTTTAGAGATGGCCGATTTTACTACTTTTGTCTTTTAGTCTTCATACTAGTTATAAGTGACTGATCCACTATCTTTGTTTGCTTTTAACAGTGAGACTTTTTTTTTTTCATAATTTCCTTCTGGTTATGGCCTTTTCTTTTCCACTTAAATAATTCCCTTTAACATTTCTTGCAAGGCTGGATAACCCGGGATGAGCTCCTTTAACTTTTGTTGGTCTGGAAAACTCTCTCCTTCAATTGTCACACCATAACTACAAAATGACAACACCTCATTCGAGTCTATAAAATAGTAATGCAGATAAAGAAGTGAACACAGAGTGTCTGAAGAGTTCAAAACCTACAACCGAAAGGACCCCTATACCATGTGACCAGAATGAGTGAGTGAGAGATGAATGATAACACAGAAAGACCTTCTTCCAGATTACAACTTAAACAATATGGTTAAATTTTCACATTTCCTGGGAAAATATTAAGATTAAAACCTAATAATGCCCTCTAAGATCACCCAGAATAGCCAGAATCAACCTGGAAATAAAGAACAAAGTTGTAGGATCAAATTTCCCAATTTAAAACCAACTCTAACGCTGTAGCATTCAAGACAGTGTGGTACTGGCATAAGGACGGATACAAAAACATGTACAGGAATGTTCACAGCAGCACTATTCATAATAGCCAAAAAGTGGAGATAACCCGAATGTCCAACTGGTGGATAAACAAATGTGGTATACCCATACAATGAAATATTATTCATCCATAAAAAGGAATGAACTATTGATTCATGTTATAACATCAATGATCCTTGAAAACTTATATGAAGTGAAAAGCCAGATCTAAAGGCCACATATTCTATGATTCCATTTATATAAATTGTCCAGAAGAGGCAAATATACAGAGTCATAAAGTATACTGCCGGGGAGTGGAGGGAAGGAGGAGAGTGACTGCTAATGGGTAGGGGGTTTCTTTTTGGGGTGATGAAATGTTCTGGAATTCAATAGTGATAACAGTTGCCTGACCTTGTGAATATACTAAAACTACTGAATTGTACATTTTAAAAGGATGAATTTTATGGTATGTGAGTTATATTTCAATATAAAAATATCATCCATAGGCAAGTTAAACATATTTTAAACTGCCTAACTTAACAGAAATTCCCAGGCCACCTGGGAAGAACAGGTGTGCTGCAATGATTGACACTTAAATTAGGTATCTGATTAAATACACACAAATATACATAATGGCAGATTCACACTATGCCAGCTGGCTGAGAAACTATATAATACTGAATTGGAATTTGTACACAAGAACTGTGTGTGTATATATATATATATATATATATATATATACATATATATTTACATACACACATCCCCTATTTCAGGCCTCTGTCATGGAACAATGTCAAAATACAGTTCATCTGATATCCAACAACAAAATCTTTGGGTAGTATCTTAGGAGATTTTTCATTACATCAAATTTCACACTATTTCCTCAATAGACTAATGATCTAGTCTATTACATCTTATTT
Source organism: Potos flavus (assembly GCA_028534135.1). Classification (NCBI taxonomy): domain Eukaryota; kingdom Metazoa; phylum Chordata; class Mammalia; order Carnivora; family Procyonidae; genus Potos; species Potos flavus. The sequence goes on from CM052896.1 coordinate 85,639,295, forward strand.
AAATTATAGCAACAGGCCTATTACCACAATTGTACATAAATTAACATATATCTGTGCCACAGATATAAATTCATAAATGTTTTAGAAAAGTAGAGACTATGACATATCATAAGCCAGCATCATAAATTGACCAAGATCTATTTTCTTATGGATCAAAATTCTGGCTCTGGAGTAAAAGAGATGCAGGTTGGAATCCAAACTTCACTTACTGGTTAATTATTTTACTTTGAACTAGTTACCTAACTGTTCTACAGGTAACAATACTTCCTATGACTCTTAGGAGAATTAAATGAGTTAACACATGTGAATCACTTAGCATTGTGCTAGACACCTATTCAGCATTCAACAAATGTTAGTCATTACTATCATTAAATTTAACAATGTAATGGAACTTATTTTCTGGGGGTAATAAATACAACAAAGACAATTGTTCCATGGACAATGCTACAACATATTAATACTTAAGATATTTACAAACATTACAATTCAACTCATTCTGGCATATATTAGCTATAATTCAAGTCTAAAAATCTATGAAAACACAAAACTCTGTGTATTAAAACAGAAAACTTACTGATATGACTCTCAAGTCCTGCTTCTAGTTTCTTCAGCCACAATAAAAGGTTTTGTTCAGTGATAGCCTGGTCTGATGGAAATGCAAATACTTGGCCACCTGAATGCAGATTGACCACAACAAGAAGAGGAAGGGGAGGCAGAGCATCAAAATATGCCTGCAAGATTCCTCTTCCGGCAGGAGTATTCTTTCTGCAAAAGGGAGCAATTGAACACGTTAGTATTTCTTTCTATAACAAAATTATGAAAACAGGTTGTAGAACATTAAACTTTAAAAGTAGTATATCATTAAGTTTATTTTATAAAAAGATATCCTAAAAACCAAGAGGTCTATAACTATCTTATTAGTAATCAGATTCTTAATGAGTTTCTTTTAACATGGGCATTGTGTTTCTCTTAGGAGAAAAAAAAAAGTAATCAGTGACTATTTTCATGAAAACCACAGTTCAAAGATTTGTCAATTTGGGTTTGATATAATCAGTAGGTTCCTCCCAAAGTTAAGTCAGGTATCTGATCACTTGTCAACTTAAAAATTAAATGGTTACAAACTATAAAATAAAAAGATATTTATAATACTTCTCCAAATAAAGTTGTCTTTCCTCAGGAACAAAGAGAAGGGGTTAATTTCAAATTAAAAACATTTTTTAAAAGTTATGGTCATACACAGAAACCATAACTTTTAAGATACCTGGGTTTCCTAAAACAGCATATTCCACATTATGAAAAATACTGTTTTACTCTGAAATACCTACAAAGCCCTGGGAAAATTTTGTCTTAAGCAGTATGTTTTACTGTTGGTAAACTCTTCAAAGAAAAAAAATGTACATTGCCCCATTCTTGTGATTTTTCAAATGAATTAAAAATGTCTTTTCATTTGATGAATTTGAACAATGGATCGTGTGTATTTATGTGAACTGTGTTCACAGACATTAAATGGAACACAAGCCATACATCCAGAAAACAACAGAAAATATTGTTGGTGAATGCACTGAAAAGTATCTAACATTTTAGGCTGCATTTTAAAAATATAAGAGTACAGAAAAAGAAACTGAAGAAAAATGCCAAAATATCACAATGTTTATTTTTCTGTATTTGCTTCAATGGACATCAATGACTTTTAAAATCAGAAAAATTACTACTACTTAAAATTTGTATGACACCAAAAGGAAACATAAGTAAAAATAAGTGGATTACGTCAAATTAAAAAACTTCTGCATAGCAAAGGAAACCATCAACCTAAATGAAAAGGCAACCTTTGGAATGAGAGAAAATCATTTGCAAATCATCTGATAAGGGGTTTATAACCAAAATAACTACAGAATTCACGTAACAGCAAAAAACACAAACAATCCAATTAAAAAATGGGCAGAGGAACTGAATAGACATTTTTCCAAAGAAGATATACAGATGGCCAATAGACAAATGAAAAGATGCTCAACATCACTAATTAGGGAAATTAGGGAATGCAAACCAAAACCACAATGAGATACCACCTCAGCCCTGTTAAAATGGCTAGTATCAAAAAGACAAAAGATAAGTGTAAAGAAAAGGGAACCCTTGTACACCCTTGGTGAGAATGTACTGATACAGCCACTATGGAAAACAGCAAGATGGTTCCTCAAAAAACTGAAATAGAACTACCATTTGATCCAGCAATCCTACTTCTGGGTATTTATCCAAAGGAGATGAAAACAAGACAATGAAGAGATAGATGCACTCCCATGTTTATTGCAGCATTATTTGCAACAGCCAAGATATGGAAACAACCTAAATGTCTGTCAACAGATGAATGGACAAAGATGTGGTACATATACAATAGAATATTAATCAGTCATGAGAAAGAAGAAAATCCTGCTATTTGCTATAACATGGATGGACTCTGAGGACATTATGCCAAGTGAAATAAGCCAGATAGAGAAAGACAAATATTGCATGGTATCACTTATGTGAAAAATCAAAAAGTCAAACTCATAGAACCAGAGTAGAGAAGTGATTGCCTGGGTCTCAGGGTTCGGGGAAATAGGAAGAGGTTGGGAAAAGGAAACAAACTTTCTGCTGTAACATGAATAAATAAGGTCTGAGGATCTAATGTATATCACATGGTGACTGTAGTTGTGAACACTATATAACTGAAATTTGTTAAGAGAGTAGAACGTAAATGTTCTTACTCCCTCCCCCAATATATATATATGTATACATAATATATATATAAAATGTGAGCTAATTAATATGCTAATTTACATGGAGGAATCCTTCCACAATGTGTACATGTATCGAATCACCACAATGTACACTTTAAATATCTTACAATTTTGTCAATTCTACCTATATACACCTGAAAAAAAATACCATTCAGCAAAATAAAAAATATATTGAAAAACAGAATTCAATCTAAAACAAGGTCATCTTAGACCATATAAGGAAGTTTAGTTACTAAAATATCATAACTTACACACTGGTCCCACAATATTCACTCCAAAGATAGTTAGTTTCATTTCCTAATGAAAATGTAATCATTATAGTTTCTTACCTTTTACATATTAAAAAATAAAAATATACTTACAGATTCAACCAGCAAGGGGTAAGTGAATCCAAGTGTTTCTCTTTTGCTAGCGTCAATATTGCTTTTTTATACTGAGAATTTATGCTGCCGTCACTGAATAAAATAAGTAATGGTTTCTGAAGTTTTAAATAAATGGGAAGATTTTCCACAGTGATTTCTGGCTATTAAAAAAGAAAAAAAAAAAAACCATGGAGGATGATGAGATATAAAATAGAAAATAATGTTCAAATCACTCATGCAATTTTAGTTTGTAAAATGTAATTCAAACATTTTAAGAGATTTTTCTATACTGACTAATCACTACGAATAAAAAAGCTTTTAAGCTCACTTTATCTTAATAAGTTATTTCCAAAAGAAAGCTAATTTGAAGATAAACAAGTTCCCTGTTTTACAAGGATGTAACACTTCTAATAATTTCTTATGCCAAAATCTGGACCAGATTAGACCACATACATATGACAAACAAAACTCTCATTGTATCTAACATAAAATTTTGGGGGGAAAAAAATGCTGAGCTTTAAAGATATAATCCTTCAACATCTATGATTACTTAAAATAAAAATTTTGTTTCAGTATTATGATTTTAGCATAATTACTATAATCAAAAAACATGTTTAAACAAATAAAAATATCAGTCTCATTTCTTTTCAGTTGAAGCTCAAATACCAATCTCTGGTATGTACTTTTCCTTATTTAGTTCTTGAAGCCACTTTCCTCTGCCAATTCTCATTTTTCTTCTAATTCTTTCTCTTTCACACTTGAAATCCTCTTCTCACACCTTCCTCTTTCATGACTTAAATCTTAGATCCCCTCTTCTCCAAATTTCCCTATGTTGTCTTCTTATATTATCATGTTTAATCTTCTACACAGGTTATATCCCCTTCCTAAAACTGACAGATCTCATCGGGCTGGCAGATCTCCTCACTCTGAATACATCTGAAACATTAGGAGATGGAATTAAAACTACAAAGTTCAAAATGTTATGCTGCGTACTGAATCAGAAAGAAGTAAGATACTTTCCCTGCCCTCAAAGAGCTCCTACGCTAACGGAGGAGACAGGTAGACAAAATGCTATGATCCAAGAAAATTTAACATATGACAATAAAATTAAGCTAAAAAAACAAGGGGAGCCCATGGATGATTTTGGAAGTGATATTTGATCCGGTCTTGGGCAAGAAATAAGATCTTGACAGAAGAAGGTACATGCTAGAACCAGGATTCCAGATATAGGGAGCCTCGTGGGGTTAGGCAGAGAGGTGTGAAAGCATTCATGCCATCTGGGAACAGTGGGAGTGAAGTCGGCCAGACTTAGGCATGCAAGAGGCAAATGTGGCTGTAAAACCAGATGGGAAAAATGCCTTGATAGGTGTTCTAGCTCCCAGGAATACTGAGAAGATCTTGTATCAAATGAGTGACATGGTTATGCCTGTTTTAGAAAGACGACTAACTTAGGAATACGAATCTGCGAAAGGACAGACTGGTGACAGGCATTTCAGGGAAGACAGACCAAGAGTTCTGTGAGTTGAGGTGGAAAGATCAGAAACTCAGATTTAGGAATCATCAGTTGGTATAATGATGGTAGAAATTATGGGTATGGATAAAATTTCCCAAAGAAAGAACAGCAAAAAGAAAGAAGAAAAAGACTGAAGGTTGAAGATGGAATTCTAGAGTGGCCAGAGGGTTGAAGGAGGTATCTGGAGAGGACTGAATTGCAAAAGCCAGAGGAACAGAGAATTTTGAAAGGAAAAAGCACTGTCAATAGTTTTGATTGCTACTTATAGAAAAGGTCATCAAACATGGTAATTGGAAGGTGTCCTTTGGCTATCAGTATACAAGAGGCTGTAACTTATCCATAATAAAAGCATAACATAATATGTTAAAGGAAGTTAACATATCTGAGAAAAGTGCTATTAAACTAGGTTTAAAAGTGACAGCCTTGGATCGATGATGGCTTATGTAGTTAATGTGTATTTCAGATTTAGGCATTATTTACCTAGCCTACTTTATCATCAGGTTCATTAAAATAAAAATTGGATGCCATATAAAAAATGTTTACTGTCTGGTCACCCATTTCTCCTTCCTATCCAGATGAAGAAACCAAAAAGTCTTTCTAGCGCCTTAGTGCAGGTCAGGAGATAAGCTTGCGGCTGGCTGGCTGGCGGCTACATACTCTAGACTTAAATCTCCAACACAGGGCAGCTTTAAGACATTTAACAACCACTTGAGGGTTTTAGAATTTATGGAAAGGTCATAAACTAAAAGCCAAACAATTTTTATTACAGCTGTTGGGTTTTTAGTCGAACACTGTAAACCAAAACACTATAAACTGGAAACACTGCCCCAATGCTTAACGTATAAACAGAGCCTGATAGTTAAGTTTGCCCCAAGTTTCTCAGCCTTAATGGATATCATCTTAAAAAATAGATACCAATTTTTTATCCATCAGTCAGGCAAAGATGAAAGAGTAAAATGTTCCAGTCTCCTCTCATGCACAACAGGAACAAGTATCAACAGCCTTACACATGTGCATGCCCTTTGGACTAGCAATTCAAATTGTCTGCATTTACCATGAGTAGTAATCATGGAGACACCCAAAGATTATGCACAAGGCAGGTCCCTGAGTAAAACAAAACTAAAGACAACTTAAATATTCACCAACAAGAAATTAAATGAATTGTGGGTTTTTTTTAGTGTAACAGAATATTACATAGATATTTAAAAAACCAGTATATATATATATCTTCATTTCTTGATGGAAATATCCCTTAATATAAAAAGACAATTGTAGATGCACACGGAAATTTTTTAAGTTTGGGAAAATATTTCCCCCAATTTAATTTTGGTCAAAGAGATTATGGTTGATTCCAATTTTCTTCTCTTAATAGTTCTCTGTATTGCCTAGCAGAAAGAAGGTAAAGGTTTATAATTCCAAAAATATTATACAATGTATATGGCTAAGGAAATATTCATTTAATAACATGTCATTAAATACAAAAATGTTACCTTAATTTGGAAAACTATATCCTGAAAATATTAATGATTTGATTAATTATAGCCTGTAACTTTAATGGGAAGAAAGGAGGGAACAGAACCAAGGTCACAAAAAGATTTAATAAAGACCACAGCCATTAATCTGAGCCTAAAGTATAATGTTATTTAGATCATCATGGCAAAAAACCTAACAGGAGGATATTTATTCATTATCACTGATAGTAATGCTTCTTATGTCACTTTAGAAATGCAGAAAAGCATACATTTACAATATTCTGGCTATGTTTAATATAAATACAAAAACAAGTGAAATTGAGAAAGGTAGGTTACAACTGTTCTGCCCGTGAATTCACTATTTTCAAAGGAAGCAGTGGAAAAGGCTTTTCGTAAGATACTATTTTGTTCCAAAACTGTGTAAGTAAGAATACTAGCTAACATTCATTGAATGCTCACCAGGGGCCCAATATGACAGAACACCATGCACATGTCTCACTTAGTCTTCACAATTAAGTCTCTGCAGCAGGTGCTATGACCACCTGCATTTTACACACGTGGCAAGTGAGGCAGAGAGAAGAAAGGGCCAGCAAGGAATCAAGCAAGGATCTGAAGCTGGGTAGTCTGACTCCAGAATCCATGTGCTTTATATATATACACCAAGTTTCAGCCTAGTTTTAAGTACTTCTTTCAACTGGCCATCAGCTACACTAGTCTCAGTAGTAAAAATAATCCAAAGACATGTAAACTTTTGGCAGTGGACTAGAGAAGCTGTATGCGTAATGAGTGAGGAATAAAACAGCAACCCAATCTTCAGCTCACAAGACATCATGCCCTGTGCCAACAACAGCGGGAAAATGGTGTATAAAAACAGACTATTTTTAACTGGTCTAGATTTTCCTATTTTAAATAACATCCTTATTATAAAATATACTCACAAATGTTTCCAGTAATGCATTTGTTATTATTTGAACTATGTCTTGTGCAGAGCAGTTAGCTAATGGAATGCTCTCTATTTTGCCTTCTTTGTGTCTGGCCAGCAGCAGGGCTGGAAGGGTTGCAGCATATTTATTTGACCTATGGAGAAATGTAGTATTAAGATTTCCAATAAAATATAGCAAGTCATCAAAAACATAAACAATTAGCCTGAGAGGTCAGAGTGGGAAGTAGCAAATGGGGAAGCCCTACTACTAAAGAAAAAAACGAACTCCATTTCCCGGCAAACTTATCTTCTGTGTGAGGCTATCTGAGGAAGTTCAGGAGCCTTGACAACCTAGATTAAAAGAAAGCAACAGATAAAAATCTAGCCAGATTTTTTTTTCTCTCTAGACAACTTACCCATCAAGAAAATGTCTAAACAGGATTAGAAACATGCTGCATGGTTCTCAACCTTTTTGGACTGCTCACCATACTGCTGAGCAAGGAGACAGGCATTTACTAGAAACCTACTATTTTCCAGGCACTCTTTCAGGCACCTTTAGTTTTCATTTAGCCCTCAGAACGGCCCTATAATGAGGCCACTATCACCTGCATTTGATAGAGGAGGACACCAGGACTCAGAGAGTGATAAATGGCACTATGAAATAGGATTCAAACTGAGGTGCCCCAGATACAAAGTCTACGCTCTCTCCACTGTAACCAAGCCCCAATCCACCACTTCTTTTTTTTGTTTTGTTTTGTTTTGTTTTTTCAATCCACCACTTCTTACCACTACTTTTGCTAACAAAAAAGGAGAAATCACTAAATTAAGTAGAAAAAAGTGCTTGGTGTGAAATGACCAGTGAGGTAGTCACATGTACATCATGTAAAATCTCAATTGATGCTAAAAGTATAGACGTTATAATTCTATAAACATTAATAGAAGGTCCAGTTTTCAAATTACCTGGAAGACTCTCTTAGTTGATCAGTTGGTTATAAGTAAAACATGCTCTGAAAACTACTGGCCTACCTCTTTGGACCACAGCTAAATGTACAATGACAGCAGAGTAGAAGACAGTGGGTGACTGTCCATATGTCAAGAGAATAGGTCTCATATTGTCTAAAGATCTGGAGTTCAGCATTTACTTCTCAAGTCACTGATTTCGTGGATAGAAATGGAGCTTAATCATGAAGAGCATATGTCACCAAGTGTTCAGGAGGAAAGATTTAAGCTCAGAAATCACAATTAGGAATAAGGAATATTACAGTCAGGAGGTAAGCAAGACAAATTATTGGGACTCCACTTATTATTAGCAACTCCACTTGCACCTGAAAATAAGCCATTAATGCAGAATGTGATCTACGTGTGTTACTGTATGTATTGTGTATGCATTACTAATCTCCAAATTTTCAGTTCAGTCCTTCGTTCTGAAGCAACTGAAATATCTGGTAGTTCGCAAGAGTCCCACATTCTACAAATAAAGCAACTTAACGTGGCTAAAAAAAGCATTGATAGTAACTTAAAATTACATAACTTAAAATTATATAACTAAAATTATAATACTTATTATATAATTATAATAAATAATAGTACTTATTATATAATAATTACTTATAACAATAACTTAAAATTAGGTAGCACTATCAGGCATAGTTATATCACCTAAAACTTTGGTAGAAATATGAGAAAATTCCGATTTTTATACATACCTTGGTGGCAAATCAAAACCCAGACACTCAAGATGTAAAATTCCCCCCAAAAGAACCAAAACTGCAGGTAATAGAACCCAAAGAGGAAAATTTTTATAGGAAGATGAAATAGTATGAATCCAAGGTTGCCTCTATGGGGACTCTAGCCTAAAGCAAAAGAAAACTAAAAATTCTAAATAGGCAGGTGGTACTTTCCATATCTTCTTTGAAGAAAATTAAAAATTTAGTTATATTGCTGACCTATTTTCCTTCATCAACTGTGTAAAGATAAACATATTATTTTGCAAACTTCTTCCTCTCTAAAATTAGAAGACCAATAAACTTACAGTATCAAAACATCTTCTTCAGAATAAATTCCAGTGATAACACATCCTTTTAGGTAGTTTCCTGCTTCAGTGAAATCTTCTTTTGCTATAAATACATAGACAAGACAAAAATCTGAAATCTTTAAAATTATGTGTGCTATACAACTGATGGACAGATTTATAAATGGTTGTAATTTACTATTATATAAATATTTACAGGTAGATCTTATATAACTTCATGGTTCTAAAATAAATCTCTGTTCTTTTTATGACATTTAATTACTACAGAAATGTAAATAGATAAATGCAATTATGGTTCCCTAAACAAATGTACTCTAAATGTGATTTGTCAGATTTATAGCACTCTAATCGTACAGAGTTAGTGAATAAATATTTGTTGCTTTTTAATTTACTCCTAAGGTAAGGTAATTGAAACAGCTGTCCTATATATAGCTTGGAAAGAGAAGCAGTATGTGAAATGAACACATTATCATCAAAAATCTACAAGTGCCTATATGCACACAAAAAATAGAAGACTAGAAATTCTAGTCCTTTGACAGTATCTATGTTAGGATTCTGCAATTATGAGGGATTTGTATCTTTTTATGTTTCCTGTATTTTCTGTAATATGTTTTTGTTACCTTTCAACTTTGATTAATTTGGGTATCTGTCTCTTTTCATTTGTTAGGATACAGATATTAAATTATTTCTGTAGCTTTCTGAATACATTTTCATAAATAATAGTATACTCTGGATCATGTTAATGACTATTTTATAACCAAGAAGCAAGTCTGAATTAAAAGTCATAGACTAATGAGAAAAGAACAGAGGTAAACTTATATAAATGACATATTCTTGCCAAGTGAAGGCTAAATGATAACTCAGCTCACTGCATGGAAGGTTCGTGGCAATTCAAACAGAAAACTGAGGATGGAAGATCTGAGTCATAAAGCACCTAGTGCTCCGAACATGCTGAACCCAAAAAGATCTGTACCTAAGCAGTCAATACCGTATTCATGGTGTGAGCATCAGCACTGTTACCGTCTGGTAACCACAAGGTTATGTTCTTTAAAAAGGACACATACTTTCCACAAGATTAAGAAATACTACAGGAAAGCCAATTCACTACAGTGGCACAGTCGGCCAGTAGGCAGCATTGAGGGCTCATTTATAACCATGAATTTCATGAGAAACTATTACCCCACGAAAATATTTTCTTCAGCCTGATGCCTGGGTGGCTCAGTTAAGCATCCAACTCTTGATTTTAGCTCAGGTCATGATCTCAGGGTTGTGAGACTGAGGCCTGCATCAGGCTCAGTGCTGGGCATGGAGCCTGCTTAGGATTCTCTCTCCCTTTCCCTCTGCCCGCCCCCCTAAAAAAAAAGAGAAAGAGAAAGAAGAAAAGTAAACAATTAGGACAATGAGTGCCTATACTTTCACTCCTAAGAGAAAAGAGAACTAAATTCTAGTCAGTAATTGATGATCATTATCTAAAACAATGACATAATGGAATCTGTTTCAGCTTTTCTTTTTTGATAAATAACGGTGGAAAATTACACTATGTCCATATAATTTCCTCATACAGAAGCCTCTCATGAATGTTTCTTTTTTAAAAAATATTTTATTCATTTGAGAGAGAGAGAGAGAGGCACAAGTGGGGGAGAGGGGCAGAGAGAATGGGAGAAGCAGGCTGCCCACTGAGAGGGAGCCCAACATGGGGCTTGATCCCATGACCCCAAGATCATGACCTGAGCCAAAGGCAGACACTTAACCAACTGAGCCACCCAGGCACCCCATGAATGTTTCTTAAAAGGCTCTCCATAAATCGACCTGTTCATATATCTTGTTACTTCTGCAGTGGAAGCATTTAAGACTACAGACCTTGATAAACAAATAAATTAAATTGTAGACCTCAGATACATATCCATTTCCACTAAACCAGACTGTCAGTTTTCCTCTGAACATTTAAAAACCAGACATACTCTCCTCCTTGGTGAAAACTACACATATGTCAGAATATATTGCAACCCCAAGCATAAGAAAAAAAATCAGTTAATCTAAATAAAAAGGTTCTTAAATTGTAATACATATATTTGGGATGTAATATTAAAGGTGACCTCCAATATTTAGTTGTGTAACTATAAACATGTTTTAATTGCATAATACATTAATTTAGCAATACTGCTTTTTTCCCCACTGTCACATTACTGAATCATTACATTTATACACACATACATATATATACATACTACACATACATCTATTTTTTAGCTCTATCAACAAGAGTTGAGAAGCAAAGACACTCCAGTAACTAAAAACACTCCTAATCCCTAGATTTTGGTTTCTAAATTCGATGTCCCACTAAGAGGATTCTAGACTGATTCCAGGAATGGGACTGGGAATATTTTGTGCCAAAAAGACATACCCAAAGAATGATGGAGACATGTCAAAAGGACACAGAAGTCAGACTGAAGGGGCATGATAACAACTAATTATAACCCACTGAATAGGATAAGGACTCGGGCGTCTATACCGAAAAACAAATGAGAACGAAAAACTCTTACAGTGGTACGTGAACTGTATTAGAATATATATAGAAGGAATAGGGAGTTAGAAATTTTCCACTTGGTAACCATCATAGTTCTAGCTCTTTTAAGCAATGGATTCTAAAACTGGATTGCAAAAGTATAGTGAGAAACAGGACATTTACAGAGCTTTAAATTCTATCCCCACAAGATACTTATTAATTACAAAAGGAAAAATTATCTTTCGAGTAAAGAGATCTGGCACATACAACATTGGACAAAGGAGACATTTCAGCCCTCATGGAATCCACATTAATCTTTAAATCATTAGAATCTGCATGAACAATAAACCATTATCTGACATAAAATAAGTGCTCAGTAAATGTTAGTAGTTAGCTCTTGTGAATAAAATACATTTGTACATAAAAATGTTAGTGAATTCATAATAGCCTTTTATTGTTATACATTTTCTCATTCAAAAGATGTTGAAAGTCCAGTAACTATCACATGAATATCTGCAAAAAACAAAAACAACAAAAAAGAGAATACCTGACTGAAAAGTCTGAGAACAATCAATCTAGTGAAATAACAAAAAGCATCCTATCCAGATTACATCACTCTGGCACAATCTCTGTGTTTATACTTTTGACTTATTTTTTAAAGACTTATTCATTTGGAAGGGAGGGACGGAGAGAGAGCGCGCGTGCGCACGCATGCATGTGGGAGCACTAGGTGGGGGAGGGGTAGAGGGGGAGGAAGTGGGAGAGAGAGAGTCTCAAGTAGACTTCCTGCTGAGCACAGAGCCCCACTAGAAGCTGGACCTTACAACCCTGAGATCATTACCTGAGCCAAAATCAAGAGTCAGACACAACCAACTGAGCCACCCAGGTGCCCCTATACTTTTGACTTTTGTTAAGAGATAATTATGTGTAAATCTTATCATTTGTATAGAACTATAATAAAGTATACTGTTCCCTATATCTTTTACATTAAAAAATATGAAAAATCTCTCTCAGCATTTACAATCAAGGAAAAGTTTTCTCTGTGGATGAGTCAGCATCCTAACTTTTATATTGCCATATATCATATAATGATGATAAGATGGCAAAAATTTCATCTGTTTCTGATTGCTGCCAGATTGCTTAGGGATTAAGTTTTATGACCAACTGCAGTGTTTTCTAAATATTCTACACAATTATCCCCTGCTCTTTTATGGCTTAACTCTTATTCTTGTTTTAATGATTTTATGGTATTTGTGCTTTTTATTATCTGAAGATCTTAATTCTTTTTGGAAGAAAGCCCAGAGTAAATAATAGACAACCTCAGGGCACCGAGCATCTGAGGTAGCTCAGAAGACAAAGTCAATGAGTAGAAGCAAAAACATTAGAAAGGCAAAGACAAAGGAGTAACACACAGACTCATTCACTTCACAATTTTTCATAAAGAGAATACAAATGAAAAAGCTGTCCCCTCTAGGATTTTGCCTTCTAAGACGGGAAGCCACAGAACACAGATTCACATTCTTATTATTTCTTCTAGTAAGTTATTTTGGCTTTTATTTTAAAAGATTTTGAAGACAACAGAGAGGGGAACAATTACTAGACAGAAATTTGTAGAAAGCAGAATTTAATAACTAGTTAACAGTATCTCTAACTAGAGATATGATGCTATATATGGGGATACTCTTCCCAGAAAAATATCCCTAAAAGATTTTATTCAGAATTTGAAATTCATCTTAAATGAAAGAAAAATAAGGGGGTAGGTTTGCTAGATAAATACAAACAGCAAACATGTGATGTGAAAAAACACTAAAGGTTTTGTTACACAGTCAACTCAAGAAGCTATCCATATGGAAAGGCAAGAGAATAACATTCTAAGCAATAGTACTGGTTAGAAAAAAAAAACCTGTGTACCCTTCCTTTACAACTTACTGAAAGGCATTCCTGTGAAGTTAGAAAAAAACAGAGCCTGAAAATAGAGAAGCTGTGATATTAAAAGAACACTATAGTCTATGATGCTATGTAAAGCTAACAATGTAAAATTAATTGCTATAAGCCCTGTTTTAAAGCTGAATGAAAAAACATTGATAGAAATGCACCAAAAATAAGATGAATTAATTGATGGGTGGAAGGATGGATAGATGCACAGGTATGTGCTAAATCAAGTACAAGTTAAATACTAATAGAATCTGGATGGTAGGTATATGGATATTCATTATAAAATCTTTCAACTTTGCTGCATGTTTGAAAATTTTCATAATGAAGTGTTGGAAAAATAAATGCAAAAAGTTTTTGAAAGAGAAATATATAATGCAAAAATATTATAGTTCAGTAATAATGATAATCTGAATCTATAATACAAGACTATGAAGGCCCACATAGAGAAAAAAGTGACAGAAGAAATTAAAAGCATCCTCATCTTCCATAGAAGGAGTCAAAAATCATTAAAATGGTCTTTAATTTTATAGATTCCAATATTTTTGTTTGTTTTCTTAAAGAACATCTTCTCTGGGTTTGGGGAAAATAAAACCAAAAGAAGCATACTCCATGTAGACTAAACTAAAGAAATACTGGTGAAGCATAAAACAAGCAACAGAAATACAAATAAATTTAGACAATATGTATAAATGATTAAAGTTCACCTGGAAGAGCCAAGAGGCAAAAAAAAGATAAGAAAACGTATAAAAGACAAACAAGAGAGTTGACCCAATGATATATTTCAACATGTATTATAAAACTAATAGATTAGAGGGGTCTGCCTAGGTGGCTCAGTCGGTTAAGTGTCCAGCTCTTGATTTCAGCTCAGGTCATGATCTCAGGGTCCTGGGATAGAGCCCTGCACTGGGCTCTGTGCTCAGTGCAGAGCCGGCTTGTCTCCCTCTCCTTTGCCCCTTGCCTTGCTTTCTCTCTCTCTTTCAAATAAATAAATAAATCTTTTCAAAAAAATGAATATATTAGGTATTGACAGGGAAATAAGTCAATAAAATAGAAAATATTTAAGCAGATTATACACACACACAGAGACACAAACACACATACAGAAATGGATTTAATATGGTGATGGTGGAATCAAAAAAAGAAAGAAAAAAGGACAACTGTTAACTATTCAGACAAAATAAAGTTGGTACCTAACCTCATACCATGCACAAAAATATCTAAATAGTTAAAAGATTTAAAAAAGAAAAAAAAAAATCAAAGAACACAATCAACACAGTAGAAAGGCATCCTATGGAACAGAAGAAAATATATGCAATTCATATACATTATAAGGGGTTGATTTCCAGAAGAAGTAAAGAATTCCTGCAACTCAACAACAACCTCATTAAAATACGAGCATAGGACTTGAATAGACAGTTCTCCAAAGAAGAGATACAAATGTCCAACAAGCACATAAAAAGATGCTCAATATCACTACTTATTAGGAAAGTAAAAGTCAAAACCACAATCTCATCAAAACCTCATACCTATGAGGACGGCTACTATCAAAAAACCAGAAAATAACAAGTGTTGGTGAGGATGTGGAGAAGTCAGAACGCTTGTATACTATTGGTAGGAATATAAAATGGTACAGCCACTAGGGAAAACAGTATGGTGGTTCTTCAAAAAATTAAAAATAGGACTATCATATGATCCAGCAATTCCACTTCTGGGTATACATCAGAAGAACTGAAAGCAGGGTCCTGAAGAGATACTTGTTCACCCATGTTCACAGAAGCATTATGCATAGCCAAGAGGTGAAAACAACCCAAATGTCCATCAACAGATGAATGGATAAACAAAATGTTTTACATTCATACAATGTAATATTATTTAGCCTTTAAAAAGAAGGAAATTCTTTTTAAGATTTATTTTAGAGAGAGCGAGAGAGAGTGTAGGGAGGGGCAGAGGGAGAGAAACTCCAGCAGATGCCTCTCTCAGCTCAAAGCCTGAACTCAAGACCCCAAATCATGACCTAACCCAAACCAAGAGTCGGATGCTTAACCAACAGCACCACCCAGAGGCCCCTAAAAGGAAGGAAATTCTTACGCATGAAACAACGTGGATGAACCTTGAGGACATCACGCTAAGTGAAATAAGCCAACCAATAAAAGGCAAATACTGTATGATTCCACTTATAGGAGGTACCTAGAGTAGTCAAGCTAATTGAGATGCAAAGTAGAATTGAGGCTTCCAGGAGCTAGGGAAACAGGGAAATAGAGAGCTGTTTAACAGGTACAGAGTTTCGGTTTTGCAAAATGAAAAAGTTCTGGAGATTAGCTGCACAACAACGTAAATATACTTGACACTAGTAAACTGTATGCTGAAACAATTAAGACTGTAAATTTTGTTACATGTATTTTGTCATAATGTTAGAAAAAGAAAAAGTATTCAAACCAAGAAGATAATATAAATTAGTGTAAGAAAATACAAATTAAAGCAAGAAGAAAATACAGGTGAATATTAATTGATAAGGATGATAGAGATTCTCTATAACTGAAATCAGTGGATAAATCTAAAAATCAATACATTTGAAAACAAATTTTAAACTGCTAAATATGAAATTATTAAAGGTAACAACCAAACTGGGGGAAAATAATTGAAACAAAATAACAAGAACTTAGTATCCTTAACACATAAAAATCTCATAGTAATTCATTAGACAAGCACTAAAACCCCATTTTTAAAAATGAGTAACACATATAATACACAGTTTATAGAAAACATAAAGTTATCCTCCTATTGGGAATCTATACCCATTAAATACTCCAAATTCCACAGAAAGATGCATAAATAAAAATATTCTTTATAGCAAAAAGAAAAAAAGGGAAACAACTGTTGTTAAACAGTTATTATGATGTTATGCCCAGTGAACATAACATCTGTTAAACAACCAACAGTTATTAAACAACCAACAACTGCTGGTAAACAGTTAAATAAATTATGGTATATGCATCCAAATATACAGCCATGATGATTTTGAAGAATATTAATCACAGGGAAAAAATGCACCCACGTAATATTAAAAACAGCAAGATACTAACCTAGATATACAGTACTAGCCCAATTACATTAAAATATATTCAAATATGCAATACATAGGTACACAGAAAAAGAGGGAAGGAATTATATCAAAATTTAACAACTAGGGCGCCTGGGTGGCTCAGTCGGTTAAGTGTCTGCCTTTGGCTCAGGTCATGATCTCAGGGTCCTGGGATCAAGTTCCACATCAGGCTCCCTGCTTAGCAGGGAATCTGCTCTGCTTCTCCCTCTGACCTTCCCCCTCTCATGCTCTCTCTCTCTCTTTCAAATAAATAAATAAATCTTTTAAAAAATTAATAAATAATTTAACGACTAAATAATCTTAGATTTTTTCCTTCAAATTTCTTTATTTTCAAAATTCTATAATTTGAGTTCTCTGTAGTTGAAAACGATATTAATTCATTTTTTAAAAAACTAGCAATCAAGTTTTTAACTATTACCTAACTACTTACCTGTTGTCATGTTTGGGCTAAACAGTCCTAGCACCAACACACTAGAGTAGGAGATCAGGTCTGTATATAATTCCCCACTTAAATACTCTTCTGCTTCTTGGACAGATGTTACATTCACCGGGCATGAAATCCTGTTGCTGAATGAATAGATAACTATATTCAAAATTAATATTTAAAGATACTTTTCAGCTTGCAAGAAAATAAAACATACTGACATTGGCGAACACTATATTCCACAGGATAAATATCTGACAAAATAAAGACAACTAAATACTATCCTAACAAAAAACAATCACCCTCATTAAACACAATTTCTACCTCCCCTAAAGTGAAGGAATAAGCTCTCTTCACCTTATCTTGTGATCTCAATTCATTACTCCTTAATCTATTCGAAGTGTGTCTACAAAGTATAGGAATTAGGTTTATAGACCTCAAAATTTAAAAGTCTTAGGGAGAAGCTGAATACTCACAGCTGGATAAATTTTAGGAGATCTTCAGTTCCTAACATTCCAGTGTAAGACACCGGGTTCTTGCCTTCCTTGTACATCTTCACAACAGGAAATTCAGTAACATTTTGCTTAGTACATAAATCAGACCAATCTGCACAGTTCACCCGAGTAAGTAGCATGGTGGATGTGCCTAAACAACAGGAAATGTACATTTTTATAAATATTAAGGCAGAAAACTCAGTTGTGTAGACTTGACAATATTTTTATAGCCCATTCTTATTTAAGCCCATTCTTATTCTTATCTCATCAGGATGAATGGTTTCCACTGGACACTCTCTTTCCTTGATTTTTGCAACCCGTTCCCCAACTGGCTTATTTCCCCACCTCCTTTGCCACTTAATTTTGGGGACCCTTTTTCATGTTCGTCTGCCAGTAGAGTCTAAGATGCCTGCAGTATTACTACATCCCCTATACCTTATCAATGCAGGAATTTCCAATGGTGTTCCTAATTTAAAAATTAAAAAAACAAAAAATCAAAAAACAGATTTTCTTAGCTACAGCTACTAGGTACTAGGTAGGTATAAAAACTTGATATTTGCTGCCACCTTGTGACTGAGTATAAAATATCTTCATCATCTTAGATAAAAAGTGGCTTTTTCCCACAAAGTCAACATGAAAGGTTATAGGACCAAATGCCCAAAGTATTACAATAGTCTCCCAATTTGGCGTAGTATGGCATAGTATGGCATACCTATATTATGCGTTTCTACATTAAGCCCCCTGAACTTCTGAAACAGTCCCTTCATCTGATTATCTAATTACTAAAAGGATTGTCACTCATAAAGAACATCCTAAATGAAAAAGGAAATCAAGTCTTGAGTTGGTTATTCTACAAACATATACAACTCAGAGTCCTTGCACTGAGGGGCCAGGGAGTCTCTTTATTTGATCATTAATAGAGAAGAATGTAAGGGAATCTGTTTCCATTTTCATTTGGTATTGACAAATGGGCTGGGTTGGGGGATAATTCTATTATTCAGGGACATTATCCAATTATTCCTTCATTATGGCTTATATTTTCCCCCCTTCCTTTTTCTTTCTCCTAATTTTTTGCCAATGAGGCTGGAGAACCTAAAAGAAGAAACTTAAATCTTTCCAGAGATTGCAACTAGAAAGGAGAATTTGAAAGAGAGTAACAGGATTTACTTTTTTAGAAAAATATATTAGGAATCGCATTATGTGTAGACTTAAATCACCTCTTCACTTGGGTAATGAAATAATCAAAAGTTGGATCAAACGTGGTTGAGAAATGAACTGAGGAAAATGGTTCAAAAGTGACTTTTAAAATCTCTGTTTTTATTATCATAGAACATGTTATATTTAGGACTGCCTTTCTGGAATTAATTTCTTAAGTTCACGAAAAGTCCCTAGTATACAAATAAGTTGTATACTATTAGCTTATTCATTTATTCAACAATTATTAAACCCCAAATATTCTACAATGTAAGGCAACATGCCAAGTCCAATGAGCTAAGTATAAGGTATGCTACCTACCCACAAATAACTTACTAAAAATTGAAAGAACCTATAAGCTAGTGCCCCAAAAAACTAAATGGTGGATACATTCCTAAAGTAGCTAAAAGAATAAGCCTAATTAACTAGAAGACCTAAGAAAAAACAAGAAAAACAGTAGGAGAAAATTGTATTACAGATGAAGCATGATACATATTATCTTATTGAAATGATTATAAAACATTATCCTAATCCATCATTACCTCTCTCCTACTATCATGCCTCCCTACCTCTCCCTGTGTCTTTGCTAGAATGATGGCATTGATATTTTGAGTTCAAGTCCATTCCTTGGATTCTTATTTACCTACCCTGGATCAGGTTTTCAGTTAAAAGACCTTGGCTTTTAAGAAATATCCTGGTCCATAAGGAGCTAACTGAACAGCTTTAAGAACACTGAGATCTTAGATCTTTGGCTAGACTGTGAGACTGGGTCTTATCTGTCACATTTTTGCTTAAGTATATTTAGTATTCATTTAATAATATTTAATAGTAACTGGCTCAGAGTAGGCACTTAATGTTTGCTGAATGAATTCAGCCAAAATGATTACTGGCTTAACTATGTGACCACAAGTACTTAATACATAGGCTCTTTACCTTCTACTAAAGACAGTTCCATGAAAAGAACCAAGATGAATGCTTCTGAGCATTTCTGAAACTCATGGTTCATTAACATAATATTGGAGACACAAATATAAAATGTGAAATTTTATGTGGTTTTCTTCATCTTTAGCATGATACGGTTTTACAAATAGCTATAGCTTAAAATCAAGAAAATAAGCATGCATACCACATTACGTACCTTTTAATTTAATTGCCAAATCTATATAGGATTGCAGAAATGCCATGGATACTGCTTGCCCTACATTAAAATAAAAAATTCAACAGATATTGCAACACACGTATCCCTAAAGCATCCACACCTATACATTTACAAACATACAGATTTATAGGGTTTCCCAAAACTGCTATTCCTTCATAAGAAATATTCTAATATACAATACTCAATATTGTGCAAACACGCAAGAGGATTCTAAACGCAACTAATTTTCTGCACTCATACCGCAAGGAATATAGTTGAAGGCCTAATTCTTGACGGTAAAAGCAGTATAAGTTCTATAGATCCATAAGAACTGTCAATATATTAAAAACATCAGCATGAATTGATAATTTTTCTACATTAGTAAATTAGTAAATCTTTCAATATGTCCCAATATTTGGGACATATGAACACTATGTCATTCTACAACATGCAAGATACAGAATGTAAAAATAAAATCCACCCACTTTAAGTCCTGTAATATGTAATACTCCCTCCTCTAAAGGCTCATACTCACAACCAGCATAGAAAAGCACTATGCTATCAGAAGCCACTACTGTCGCATTAAATGTCTCTTCTGTTAGTTCCACCGTGAGTTCCAAAGGTAACCGTCTTTTCCTATCTCTGTAAACAGTTTCTGCCACTTCATCATCTTGAATATCTAAAATGTTAAAAAATAAACTAATGTCTATATAAATGCATAACTTACATAAATACAAATTCCACTGTTGACAAGCACTGTGATGGACACTAGGGAAAACAGTAAACAAAACAAATATAGTCTCTGACCACGTGGAGCACCTATTTACAGAAAAGTCAGATGATAAACTCATCACTGAATAAACACATAGTCATAAATTGTGTCCGTTTAAGGAAAGAAAATGGTACATGAGAGATTGTAATACGGAGATTTAGATTGGGAGAGCCAAAGCCTTCCAGCTAGAGAATAAAAAAAAAAAAGTCTTAGGCAAAAGGAAAAACATATATGAAGGCTCTAAGACATAAAAGAGCTTAGCATATACTATGTACTGAAGGAAAACAAATTTGACTAAAACAAGATGGGATGAAGGAGTAAATGGCATGAGAAAACTCTAGACTAGGCAGTAGCTAGATCATAAAGAGCCAAGAGCCAAGAATTTTAGATTTTATTCTAAGCACATCAAGTTATGTGGATTCTGAATATGTAAAAACCTATCATTAACTTAGACCAACTAACCAACTGGTGGACCTATCCATTTATCCATTTATCCATCCATCCATCCATCCATCCATCCATCCATCCATCCATCCATCCATGTATGGGGTAAAAAACACATTTTGCATTTGTAAATATTCTGTTGGAAGTTTGTACAGATTGTATGGTAACACTGAAGGGACATCTGACTCAATTAGAGAAAGAAAGTTTCCTAGAAGAGTTCACACTAGCTGACTATTAAAAGAAAATGAAACTTAGATAGGCAGTGAAGGAAGGCAGTAGAGGCATACAGAGCAAAGGGAACACCATGTGCAAAGGCACAGTGGCATGAAGGAGCATGCAAATGAAATTGCAAACACTGGCTATCTGATGATATTAAAGATTACTGTTAGTTTTTTAGATGTAATAATAGCAATAATGATGGTGTGTTTGGGGTTTTGTGGTTTTTTTAGAGAGAAAGAGGGAATGAGCAAGCATGTACAAGCCGGGGAGGGGGGTGGGGGTTGGGTACAAAGAGAGAATCCCAAGCAGGTTTCATGCTTAGCACGGAGCCCAACATAGGGCTTGATCTCATGACCCTGGGATCATAACCTGAGCCAAAATCAAGAATTGGACACTTAACGGACTAAACCACCCAGGTCCCCCAATTATGCTCATTTTATTTTTTTTTTAAATTTTTCTTTAATTTCAATTTAATCAATATATACTCTATTATTAGTTTCAGAGGAAGAATTCCATGATTCATCAATTGGATACAATACCCAGTGCTCATTATGTTCATTTTAAAAAAAGAATCCTTGTATTTCTGAAATACACAGGGAAATCTTTTTGGATGATAACTATATATTTGGGATTTGCAACAAAATAATAAAGGCTGGGCAGTGACTGGGACAGGATAGCCATGGGTTGATGGTGGTTGGGTGGGGCCAGGTAATGGATACCAGGAGATTTGTTCTATTATCCTGTCTACTTTATGCTAAGTTCATAATTCTTTATAATAACACATTACAAAGAAAGGAACAGAGGAGGACAATTTAAAAATGAGAGGGTTGGGTGAGCCTGTTGGTCGGTATTGAGGAGGGCACGTATTGCATGCAGCATTGGGTGTGGTGCATGAACAATGAACCTTGGAACACTGAAAAAATAAAATAAAATTTTAAAAAATTAAAAATTAGAGTATTATTTTCATATGATTTCTAATACTATAAAATAAAAATACTAGATCTGAATTACAGTGCATCGCCACAGGTTTCAGCTGTGTGACTCTAGTTGGTCACATAACTCTCTGGGTCTTAGTGTTCAAATCTGAAACATAAGAGTTATACTATACTAACTTAAAGGAACTTTAAAACACTACATTCCATGACACTAGCAAGTTACAATTTCAATACCAAAATTAATAAAGGCCTACTTTCCTATTTACTATATTTTTCCTTCTTATTCACATATTTTCAATTCCTTCCAGCCCTTTCTTATTTTCCAATCCATTCTTGTCCTCTTCTTCC
The DNA here is from genome assembly GCA_028534135.1 of Potos flavus. Classification (NCBI taxonomy): domain Eukaryota; kingdom Metazoa; phylum Chordata; class Mammalia; order Carnivora; family Procyonidae; genus Potos; species Potos flavus. The sequence goes on from CM052896.1 coordinate 85,661,882, forward strand.
AACACTTCCTTTCCCTGCTAAAACACAGATTCTTCATCTACAAAATGAAGGGGACATCAGCTAACTCAAAGTAAATAATGTGCAGGAGAATAGCCTTGAAACTATAGAATACTTCAAAAACATAAGCAATAAGTACAATAAAAAGAAATAAAATGGGTCAAAAAGAAGTTTTAAATGTTACTGAAAGTTACGCCCAAATTGTCAACAATCAGATTTATTTACAATTACAAATCCAACAATATTTGCTAGAATTTCATTTCCTAATAGGAAAAATAAAAATAAAATACCAAGTGGTGGCTCCTATGTCATTTTTAAACATGGAGGTGACCAGGAGGGCTGAAAGAATTGAGTTAGAAGATAAAGGCACAGATGTGGAAAGCTAGAAGCCCGGCATGTAACAATGAAATGTATCACACTCAACAAAATATACCATCCTTACCTTTTCTACCAAATCAACTTGATAAAATATCATTCAAAATAGGTTTCTCCAGGTTTTTTTCATAGTCTTGAGTGTCAAAACAGTCTATGAGAAAGTTAATTCATTGAAATTTCACTGACCTTATGGGTGCCGAGCAGGAATGGGGGGTCAAGGGGGAAGGAGCATCACAAAACGTATTACCCATATCTGGACTTTCCATGTCCTCGTCTTCATCTTCTTGTATTTCTTCGATATGCATATTACTTTCCACACGGGATATTATTAAATCAACATCATGTAAGACCAAAAATTCCACTGGTACTCCCTAGAAATACATTCATTTTTAAAATCATGACTGAAAATATACCAAAGCATTTTAATAAAAATGTTTTGCCTGTTTGATATTAAAATGAAACTAAATCTTTGAACTTCAGTTTTAAAATTAAACAAAAAAAGGAAATTCCATAATCATTATGAAAAGTATCCAAAGCATACTTTACATAAAGATAGTGTGTACTAATGGAAAAAAAAAAAAAATGCAAACAAGAACTGGAAGTCTCACTTGCCTGTCACAATTGCATTATACTGAAGTCTGCAACATTTCACACATAACAGCATGTCCCACCTCAATATAAAAGGAATACACACACACACACATACATATATTTATGCAACTTAATTACAAACAGGGCCAATCAAAATTATTTTGATATTCCACAGAAATATTCAAAACACTATCTCATCCTATAATAATTCCAGTAAAATTTAGCTAAAAACATAAAACTACAATTTGCCCCCAAGTATTTTAAGAATACCAAATCTAGCCGAGATTATTCCATTATAATTTTTCACTAATACCCAACTATCACATCTTAAAAACATGAAATTTTAGGCCATTATTTTAGTAAATCATTCCTGACTGTAACTGCCTGGGAATCAAGCTATAAAATAACTCTAAGTGTGTTTGTTCTTTGATATCACATATTCATCTTTTTAATATTACAAAGTGAGCAACTCGTTACTTCTGTGGAAATAATAATGGAGTTAAAATGCAGAGTGATTAAAGTCAAATCAAATCTGTTTCGAGTACACATAGATATTGTGGTAGTAAACTTTTTTATTCAAATACAATATCCACACAGGAAAGAACACACATTGTAAGTGTAGAGTTTGATGAATTTTTACAGAGCTGATACACTTACACAACCACCACACAGGTTACACTACAGAGCATTACCGGCACACCCAGAGGCCACCTTCTTGCCTCTCCCTGTCATCACCCCCGCCAAAGGTAATCACTATCCTGACTTTCATCACCATCTATAAATTTTGCCAGTTTTTGAATTTATATAATAGAACTATATACAGCTTATACTTTTTGTGACCACTTCTTCTGCTCAGCACTATTTGTGAGGTTTACCCATGTTACATTCAAAAGCAGTTTATTCTTTTCCAACGACGTATTCATTAGATGAATATAATAGTATGTGCTGTATGCATGTATGTGTTTATCTACTCTATTGCTTATGGACATGTGTTATTTCCAGCTTCAGACCGTTATAAATACTAACTGCTATGAACATTACTATAGCTATCTTTTGGTGCACTTGTATACACATTTCTGCTGGGCAATGCTTGGGAATGAAATAGCTGGTTCACATGATATATACGTAGCCTCAGCTTTAGGAAGCACTGCCAAATATTTTTCCAATTTTCATTGTACTAATTTTCACTCCTACCAAAAGTTCTTGTAACTCTACCTTCTTACAAACATTTGATATTGTTACTTCTTAAATTTTTAGCCATTCTGGGGGGTGAGTATTGGTATCTCTTGTGGTTTTAGTTGCCTTTCTACCCACAGTTTATCTGCTAATTGGATAAGGGAAATGCATCTTATGATGGAGAGAATTAACTGTCTCTACCTTAATTCAGTAATCAAATGTGGCATCGTTAAGTGAGAAAAGCAGACATCCTCCACTTTGGGATAAGATAAAATATAAATAAGCCAGCATTGTGAAGTATTCTTACCCAAAATGTTTAATGGAGCTAGGCAATCTAACTTCCAGTTTTTAGAAAACATAAGGGAGCGGCGCCCGGGTGGCTCAGTGGGTTAAAGCCTTTGCCTTCAGCTCAGGTCATGATCTCAGGGTCCTGGGATCAAGCCCCGCATCAGGCTCTCTGCTCAGCAGGGAGCCTGTTTCCCCTCTCTCTTTCTGCCTGCCTCTCTGCCTACTTGTGATCTCTCTCTCTGTCAAATAAATAAATAAAATTAAAAAAAAAAAAAAAGAAAGAAAACATAAGGGAACAGAGGAGCAAGGCAGACAAAAGCAAAAGGAAGCAGACAAATCCAGAATATGGAAAACCTGGCCCATTTATCCAAAAGGCACTATCATGGGGGAAAAGGAGAGGAAATGTTAAGACATTGAGACATTTAAGAAACACACCAAATGCAATTCATAATCCTGAACTAAATTTTGGTTCACAAAAAACATCTATAGAAAATAATTTTAAGATGAGAAAATTTGAACATGAACTGGCTATGAGATTACGCTATGCTATAACAAGTTACTGTTAATTTTGTTAAGTGTGATAATAAGATTGTGGTTATATATAGAAGAATAACAATAATTTTTAGAGTTTCAGGCTAGATATTTATGGGTAAATGTCATTATATCTAACATTCTTTGGAATGTTTCAGAAAAAATACAGGTGAAGCAAATATGATAAAATATTAATTGATGAATCTACGTAGTAAGTATATGGTTGTTCATTCTATTTTTCTACTTTCCAGTTTATCTGATTTTATTTAAAAAAAAGCTCTGAAGAAAGGAATTAAAAAGAGCTTTTAAAAACTCAGGTACTAAGAAAGATCCTTGGCATTAATACTATTCCTCCTAATACTATGCTAAAACACAAACAACTCTTCTCCTCAGGGCTTCTGCACGTGTGTCCTCAGCCTAGAAGACTCTTTCCCCACATATCCACAGGCATATTCCTTTGCTTTATTGTTACTAATCAGTGAGGTCTCCCAAGACTACTCTCTCACCTTACCTTGATTTTTTTTTCCATTGTCCTTAACTCCATCTGACATTCTAGCTATACTGGTTTTGTATTTGTCTCCTGCCACTAGAATATTAGCTCCATGAGGGCAAAAACTTGCTTTTGTTCACTGCTATATCCTCAGAGCCTAGGACTGTGCCTGAAACAAAGCAGGTACACAACAAATACTTATGGAAAGGATGAATGCATGAGTATTAGTATTTATTGAGCACTTACAAAGGTATTGGACCCTGTGCTAATTTAGCACTTTACATTATTTCTTTTAATGTACTGACCCAACAACTCTTTAAAGTAGATATTATTATTAACCCTCTTTTACAATGAAAAAAAAAAAATAAGAGACATATAGAAGTCAAGTAATTTGCCCAGAGTTACAAAGTGGGATTTGAACTAGGCAGTATGATTCTATAGCATAAACTCTTAATACTATATTGCTAATTACTGCCATAGGAAAAAAATTCTGAAGAACTAATGCAATACTAAAAGATATGTTTTATAACTGAGTATACAAGGCTTGTAATATAGTAATATGAGCATACAATACTATCTATGCAAGTAGTTCCATACTTTAAGGACCCTCAAACCCTTTGCTGGAAAGGGAGAGAGAAAGAATGATTATACAAACCCAGGATGAACATTATTGCCCTGATGAGAAGGTTAAAAAAAAAAAAAAAAAAGATTTACACTGAATTCAATAGAGACTCATAGAAAAGACTCTTCTATCCTTTAAATATCCTTGCAGAGATAGCTATCTTATTACCCATCTTACCTCATGTTATACAAAATTACTATATTTTAACAATTTAAGACATCAAAACTCAGAAACCAGCATGAACTTTAATTTTCCCATAAAACCTATTTCCTAATAATAAATATTATAACTTCTTATTTAAGGATCTTGATCTACCAGCAAAAAAACAGCTTCAGAAAGTACTCTTTTCATGACCTAGCCAAAAAGCAGAGCATACTAGCCCCAGACTACAATATACACATTTGAACAATACTACAATTTTCAAAGTATTTTCCTATTTTGTCTTATAAATTTCTTGTAAGTTATAAGGGAAGGTTTTATGAATATTTCACAAATGAACTGAGCTTGGAGAAGTTAATTCATTCATCTGGTCCCAGAACCAGAAGGAACCGAATCCAAGTCTTCTGACCTCTGACCTGGTATTTATGCCATAGCCCCAGGCAAAAGAATTTAAGTTTAAATTATCTGGCAGTTCAGGGGCCCCTGGCTGGCTGGCTCAGTCAGTAGAGCACTCAATTCTTGATCTCAGGATCATGAGTTTGAGTCCCATGTTGGGTGTAGAGATCACTTAGGTAAATTAAAAAAAAAAAATTTTTTTTAACTGTCTGGCAGTTCAAAAACACATCGATCAATTCTTTAGCATATTTATATCATATTTTGAAATGTGCAGAATTAGAGTTCTTAATAATTAAGAAAAATTTTAAGAAAAATACAAGAAAAAAGGAACATTAACAGAAATTTACAAAGGCAAATAAATGGGAAATAAGCCTTTAAAAAATGTTCAACCTCACTGGTAATCAAAAATATGTGAATTAAAACAGGAACTTTGTCCATAGAGAAGATTTTTTTTTTTAAGATGGCGATGCTCAGTAGTGGCAAGATGTATGAGCAACAAGGAATTCCAAACCTTGCTGGTATCTGGAGGGCAATTTGACGATGTGTTCTAACAGCCTTAAAAAATCCTATTTCCTTTGACAAACTTCACCTCCAGAAATTTAGCCAAAGGAAAGAACCAGCGATATTCAAAACAGTGTACAAAGGCAGGCATCATAGCATAACAGCAAGTAATTAAATATAATTTTACATGACAAGTAGGATATATAGCATGATCCTAATTTTCTTAAAGAAAAAATTTATATATATATATATGAACATGAAAAAAGAGACAAACTAACAAATGGGAAAAAAAAAAGGAACACTAAAATGTTAACAGCAATAATCTTTGAATAGTGGCAATTCACAAAATTTATTTTCTGTAATTAGCATATATTATTTTATAACCACACATTTGAACTTTCTTTAAATAAGCAGACATTGTAGAGCCATACATAAAATGACTAACCTCTTCTGCTCTTCTGAAGACCACATTCGCATGCTGAGGAATGTCCACTTCCAAAGAGTCCCTTTTTCAAAATGGAAATAAATGTTTTATACAGCTGATCTGAAGAACAGTCATCCAGGATGTCAACATAAAAGAGAACTATAAGTTCTTACACTAAAAACAATTTATGAAAAAAGATTACAATTTACTGAGTCTGAGATATTTAAATATAGAGACTCGATGTTCCAGTCTCCATCTTCATCTTCAGTTGGCAAAGTTTAAAGGTCTAAATTTTAATCAAGCTAATAATTAACATACAGGCTTTAAAGCTCAGCAACTGGTTCTAATTATATGAGAATTTAATAGAGATCTAAGTTTATTTATAAGTGAATATATTACCATATTTTAAAAAAGAGAAAAATTCTAGTGTTTTGCTAAATACAGTGAATATTTAATGTTTAAGATACCTTAACAAGAGTAGAACTCCTGCTTTCCCCAGAAGACGCCAAGCAACCCATTCTGCAGTCCTTCTATCAGCTTCATACGTCGCTTCCTGACTAACAATAAAAACCAGTGGTAATCCTAGTTGGAGATGAACAGTTGAAACCTGTTGAGGGTCTTCAGCAACTTCGGTCTTCATTTAAAAAAAAAAGAACAAAATGTCCTCACTGTGAGAGAATAGGGTTCCAACATTTGCATTTAAACTCTAATTCTTATTAATAAAGTCATGAGTAAAAAAAAAATAAGTCTGTAAAATAAACCCAATATTAACAGAAATGACCTCCTTATTTCCTGAAGTTAATCTTTCCAATGTACCTATATAGTTTAAGCATTATAAAACTAACACATTTACAAGGAGTTAAACATGAAATTACAACCACAAGGAATAAGCACATTATAAAGAAATTTTTTAAAAAATGTGGTACTGATAAAGAGATATTTCAAATGAAATAGAATGAGCAGTAAGTTCTTTCATATAAGAATTTAACACATAATGACACATTACAAAACAATGAGGAACATCTAAGTTAGGACAGCAGCTTGATATATACATCTAATTTTACTCCCTCCAGAAATCCTGGGAAGGAAATTGTTTTTTTGTTTTTTTGTTTTAAGATTTTATTTATTTATTTGAGAGAGATTGAGTGAGAAAGCATGAGAGGGGGAGGGTCAGAGGGAGAAGCAGACTCCTTGCTGAGCAGGGATCCCGATGCAGGACCGATCCTGGGACTCCCGGATCATGACCTGCGCCGAAGGCAGTGACTTAACCAACTGAGCCACCCGGGCACCCAACGAAGATTTTCTTTCTTTTTTTTTTTTTGGAAGATTTTCTTTAAAGAAGATACACATGCATATGTGAAGAAAGGAAAAGAGAAAAGGCAAACATTTTTTGGAAGCTGAAGAACAGAATAATAACTGACTTAGGAGAATCTAACAAAACAAAACCATAAGCCAAGAGAGAGAAAGCTAAGAAACAGTTCAATTTTAACTGCAGCATCCCTAAAATTGCTCAGGGTTTATCAGTGCCTCGTATCTCTGGAACCAGGAGAGAAATACTGGAGGGCAGAGGCAGGAAGGCTCTGAAATAAGGAGGAATAGGTAAAAGCTTTGGAGGAGTTAGATCCCGAGATTCCCCTCCTGACTCCATGGAGTTTAGGCAACTATTCCTCCCTCACACCAGAAGAAATCTGGGGGGGGGAACTTCAGAAAATCTCAGAGTGTGAATACCATACCAAAAGTGGGGGGAATAAGTAACCAAATGCTAAGACGCCCCCAACTCCCTACCCACTCATTTCCCAGAATAAAAGCGGCCAGACTTCTGTCCTCTAGGTGGAAGATGGGAAGATCCTTTTCTGAGAATTGTTAAGCCCAAGAAAAAGCCTGAGGATACTGACATTAGGGTTCTCCAAAAAGCAGCCCAGGTCCAATCACCCTATAGAGTTCAGAATTAAAACGTCTCATGTACATTCCCAGAATTTTCCAATCAGCTTTTAAGGTTCATATTCTAAATCACAAACAGATATCCAAGGAGTAACACACATCTGAGGGAAGCCTCTAACATAAAAGACAGAAACCAGAACAAACAGAAAAACAGATAACATGGACAAAACACAGACTATTCAGGAAGCAGATTCAGAAAACCACCACTGATAAGCTCCAGGTGATGGGAAGATACTGCATCCATAAAGAAATAAAAATTAAAATTGAACAAATCTGCCAGAAAGTACATACAGCAAAAGATGGAAAATAGGAGAAAATGTAATAAAGGTGAAGGACTGGTTCAAGAGGTCCAATGTCCAACGAGGAGTCCCAGCAAGAGAGAAGGGAGAAAATAGAAGGGAAGAAATCATCACTGAAATAAACACAAAAGTTTCCCACGACTGAAGGAACATGAATTGCAAGACTGAAAGAGCCCACGGAGTAACCAAATAGTGGATAAAAGCAGATACGCAAGAAGATGCCTTTTTGCAAGCTTTGCAATTATTGGGGATTTTTTTTTTTAATCCTGAAAGTTTCTAGAGAAAAATTGGTATTTATCCATGGTAGGCCAAATTCCAAAATGGTCCCCAAGATTCCTAGTGCACAAATCTTGCATAATCCCAATCCCTAGGATAGCCATTCCCTTGACTAGGTTCCATTATAGAAGACTGTCATAGCAAAATGCAGTGGGATTGTCCTGCTGGCTCTGCAGGAAGAAGCTGCAATTTTTTGAGAAGGCCCTGTGGCTAGGACCTAAGAATAGCCTGTAGAAGCTAAGAGCAACACCAGCAAACGAGCAGCAAGAAAGTGGAGACCTGGGCGCCTGGGTGGCTCAGTGGGTTAAAGCCTCTGCCTTCGGCTCCGGTCATGACCTCAGGGTCCTGGGATCGAGCCCCACATCGGGCTCTCTGCTCAGCAGGGGGTCTGCTTTCCCCTCTCTCTCTGCCTGCCTCTCTGCCTACTTGTGATCTCTCTCTCTCTCTCTGTCAAATAAATAAATAAAATCTTTAAAAAAAAAAAAAAAAAAAAGAAAGAAAGCGGGGACCTCAGTCCCACAACGACATTGAACTGAATTATACCAAAGTCTGAATGGGTAGAACAGCCTGAAGGAACAGTTGGAGAATAATCAGTAATTCATCATTAAAACCTGAAAACAAAGAATAAGCAGTAAGGATGGAGATCTGGCAAGGAGCCAAATCATTAAAAACCATTACCTCTCCTAAGAAAGTGGGGCTTTTTTCTGTAAATGAATTGAAACCATTTAGGAATTGTATGAAATATTGAGACATGTGTGTTTAAAAATATTACTCTGCCAGCAATGGCGAGTATGAACTTCAAGGAATGGGGAATAAAAAGGGAGGAATAGAGACCAGATCAGTTACTATTACTAAAATAGAACATGAGAGATGGTAAAACCTCGATTAAGGCATTGGCTGATAGAATGAAGAATTCAAAAGATATTTAAGATGTAAAATTAGATGCGGGGAGATGCAGGAATTGAGAATTATTTCCCAGGTTTCTGCTATGAATGACTGGATAGTAAATTAAGGGATAATGGAGAAAGAACAGATGGTGGAGAAGGACAACACATTGATGTTGGGCATATTGAGCTTAAGGAGAGATACATCTAATTAGTAGTTAGTTATATGGGTCAGGAAGTTCAAAGAAAAATTTAACCTGAAAGTTCAGATCTGAGACTCAGTGTAGTTAATGCCATAGAAACAGATGAGATCACCTGAAGGGTGTTTTCTGACCATCTATCACTGTCTGTGTGTAGCAAAGTACTCCAAAACCCGACGGCTTAAAATAACAAGAATCGCATATTTTGTTTGTGTATCTGCAAGCTCATCTCTGATCTATGTAGCATTAGCAGGGCCTCTGGACAGGAGGCAGAAGGCCTGCTTTAAAGATGGCTCAGGACGCCTGGGTGGTGGCTCAGTCGGTTAAGCATCTGCCTTTGGCTCAGGTCATGATCCCACAGTCCTGGAATCGAGTCCTGCGTCCTGCTCCACGGGGAGCCTGCTTCTCCTTCTACCCCTACCCCCTGCTCATGCTCTCTCTCTCTGACAAATAAAATCTTTAAAAAATAAAATAAAATAAAGATGGCTCATTCACTGGCTTGTAAGCGGATTCTGACTAGATGAGCTCAGCCAGGGCTATGGGCTAGGGGCCTCAATTCCTTTTCACCAAGGCTTCTCCTCAGATTTAGTCTCACACCAAGGTACCTGCATTTCAAGAATGAGCAACCAAAAAGAGCAAAGAAGAAGTGCGAGGCATCTTGTGACAGACCTCAAAAGTCACACATCATCACTTCAGCCCTATTCTATTGGTCAAGGCTGTCACAGAGACCCAATCAGCTTCAAGGAGAGTGGACATAGACTCCACTGGATAGGCACAAAAATGAAATAAAATCTTGGGAAAAAAATATTTTTATATATTTTATGTAAAATATAGATTATATATATAAATTGATAGAATATACAAAAGTGACAAAAACACTCTTGCATTGCGGGGGATTACCAATATTTTTCTTCTTTTTTTTTTTTAAGATCTTATTTATTTATTTGAGAGAGAGAGAAAGAGAGAGTAGGGGGAGGCACAAAGAGGGAGGGACAAGCAGACTCCCCACTGAATGCAGAGTGGGACTCGATCTCATGACCCTGAGATCATGACCTGAATCAAAATCAAGAGTCAAAAAAAAAAAATCAAGAGTCAGATGCCCAACCAACTGAGCCACCCAGGTGCCTCACCAATATTTTTCTAAAATTTATAAATTACTATTAAATTATTGAACTTAGAAATTAATTTTCAGGGACGTCTGGCTGGCTCAGTCAGTTAAGCGTCTGCCTTTGGCTCAGGTCATGATCACAGGGTCCTAGGATCAAGTCCCGCGTCAGGTTCCTTGTTCACCTGGGAGTCTGCTTCTCCCGCTGCCTGCTGCTCCCCCTGCTTGTGTGCACTCTTTCTCTCTCTCTCTCGATCTGACAAATAAATACATACATACATACATACATTTTCAAAAAACTGATATCAAGGAAAAAAGAATTTTAACAGAATGCTATGAACTATTGTACACTTATAAATTAGATGAACTACAAGACAGGATAAATTCCCAGACACATACAACCTACCAAGACTGAATCATGTAGAGATAGAAAATGTGAATAGATATATAATAAGGAGATTCAATCAGTAATCAAAAACCTCCTAGCAAAGAAAAACCCAGGCCCAGATGCCTTCACTGGAGAATCCTATTAAACATTTAAAGAAGAATTGATGCCAAGCCTTCTCAAACTCTTCCCAAAAAATGAAGAGTAGGGAACACTCCCAAACTCACTGTATGAGGCCAACATTATTCTGATACCAAAGCCAAAGATACTACCAAAAAACTACAGACCAGTATCCCTGATGAATAGTGATGCAAATATCCTCAACAAAGTTACTTGTAAACTGAATTCAACAGCACATTAGAAAAAATTAAACCCATGACCAAGTAGAATTTATCCCTGGGATGCAAGGAGGGTTCAAAATCAAGCAATGTAATATGCTACATTAACAGGACAAAGGACAAAAATCACATCATCATCTCAATTGATGAAGAAAAAGTATTTGACAAAATTCAACACTCTTTCACAATAAAAACACTCAACAGATTAAGAATAGGAGAAAATTACTTCAAGATAATAAATGTCATATATGAAAAGGCCACAACTAACATCATACTCAATAGTGAAAAATTGAAAGCTTGTCCTCTAAGATGGAACAAAACAAGGATGTCCACTATTACTACTTCTATTCAACATAGTAATGGAAGTTGTAGCCAGAGCAACTAAGCAAAAAATAAACAAATGAAAAGCATACAAATTGGAAAAGAAAAAGCACAATTATCTCTATTCACAGATGACATGATTTTGTATGGAGAAAACCCTAAAGATTCCACAAAAAATAAAATTAATTCATAAAAAGTCAACAAAGTTACAGGATACAAAATCAACCCTGAAAAATCAATTGTGTTTTTATGCACTAATAAAGGTACTAATAAAGGAACCTAAGAAATAATCCCATTTATAATAGCATCAAAAAGAATAAAATATTTAGGAATAAGCTTAACCAAGAAAGAAGACTTATGCATTGAAAGCTACAAAACATTGCTGAAAGAAATTAAAGAAGACACAAATAAATGTGAAAACATCCATTCATGTTCTTGGATTAGATTTAACATTGTTAAAATGTCCAAACTACCCAAAGTCATCTACAAATTCAATGCAATCCCTATCAAAATCCCAATGGCATTTTTTGCAGAAATAGAAAAATAATCCTAAAATTCATATGAAATCAGAATTGAATGAAATCTGACACCATAAATAGCCAAAACAACATGAGGAAGAATAAAGCTGGAGGTCTCACAACTCCTGATTTCAAAACATACAGCAATCAAAACAGTACAGGACTGGCATAAAGAAAGACATAAACCAAGAGAAGAGAACAGAGAGCCCAGAAATAAGCTCTCGCATATGTGGTCAAATATATTTGACAAGGGCACCGAGGCTACACAATGGATAAAGAGAGTCTTTTCAACAAATGGTGCTGGGAAAACTAGATATCCACATGCAAAAGAATCAAGATGAATTTTCATCTTACACCAAATACAAAAATAACTCAAAATGGACTGGTGACCTAAGTGAAACTATAAAACTCCTAGAAGAAAACATAGGGGGAAACCTTTATGACAATGGAATGTAAATGATTTCTTGGAAATGACACCACAGGCACAGACAACAAAAGCAAAAATAGACAAATGGAACTACATCAAACTTAAACATGTCTGCACTGTGGGAAGAAACAATCAACAGAGTGAAAAGGTAACCTACACAATGGGAGAAAATGCTGCAAACCATGTAGATAAGGGGTTAATATTGAGAATAAACAACTCCTACAACAACAAAATAAACTAAAAAAGAGAAAAGGATCAGAACAGACATATCTCCAAAGAAGACAGACAAATGGGCAACAAGCGTACGAAAAACTTAACTGATCATCAGGGATATGTGAAGCAAACACACAGTGGCATTATCAAAATCATTACAATGGCTAATATCAAAACAACAACAATGACACAAATAACAAGTATTGGTAAGGATGTGGAGAGATTAAAAACTTTTGCACATTGTTGAAGGGAATGTAAAATGATGTAGCCACTATAGAAAACAGTATGAAGGGTCCTCAAAAAATTTAAAACAGAACTTCCATATGATCCAGCAAGTTCATTTCTGGGTATATATCCAAAAGAATTAAAAACAGGATCTCAAAGAGATATTTGCAAACCCACATTCATTACAGCATTACTCACAATGGCCAAGATGTGGAAGCAACCTAAATACTCATTATTGTGGCTGAATGGATAAATAAAATGTTATATATATATGACATGAACATATATTTATACATTATATATAAATATATAAAATGAATATATATGAATGTATATATAACATGTATGTGTATATATACACACATATTTGTGTGTGTATGTCTATGTGTGTGTATGTGTATATATACATATATATATATATAAATACAATGGAATATTATATGTCTTAAAAAGAAGGTATTCCTCCAGAAAGGAGGTTGGTGGGGGAATACATGAAATAGATGATGGGAATTAAAGAGTACACTTGTGATGAGCATGGGGTTTATATGGAAGTGCTGAATCATTGTACTATACACCTGAAACTAATATTACACTGTATGTTAACTAGAATTTAAATGAAAACTTTTTAAAATGACAATATTTACGATGTAAAAAAATAAAAATAAAAAGGTAATCCTGACAAATACTACAACATGGATGAACCTTGAGTACATGATGTTAAGTAAAATAAGCCAATTACAAAAACACAAATACTGCCTGATTCCACTTATAACAGGTCTCTAAAATAATCAAATTCATAGAAACAGAAAGTAAAATGATTGCCAGGGCTGGAGAGACAGGGAAATGGGGAGCTGTTTCTCAATGGGTATAGGGTTTCAGTCATTCGAGATGAACAAGTTTTAGAGATCTGTTGTACAACAATGTGCATAGAGTTAACAATACTGTATTATACACTTACAAATTAAGAGGGTGAATTTGTAATGTATTTTTTGCCACAATAAAAAAGAGAAATAAGGCAATAATGTAAGGAGCCAACACACTGCTGTGTAATACTGTAGACTGCCACGTGACTTTTGAGAGAATAACAGAAGTTAAATGAATAAATCATAATAGCATCCTTCTAATTACTTATAGAAAGGAGTAGGTTTAATTCAACTGTCTTGAATCTGAGACAGAGAGCTAGCTCATGTACAAACAAAAAAATGAAGTTTTTTCAGATAAATTATATTACATATTTATTTTTAAACATTTTATCAGATATTTGTACTTGAAGAGTCTTCTCAGTATTCAGATAAAACTTTCTATCTACTAGTCCAATATAGGGAAAACCATCAGCATCCAAAATGTCCTTGGTATTAGCCAACAGGACAATAACAGAATCATCTTCCCATCTTTTTTCATTGTTGGAAACCTTATGAATGCATCTATAGTAACTCCATACCTGCCAGAACGTCACTTAGTCAATTCAAGATTGAAACCCACTTAAAAATTCTATGCTCGAAGAATGAAA